>OX411308.1:157104112-157771215 GCA_948150685.1 Rhaphigaster nebulosa | reverse complement strand
TTCACAAATGGGGAAGAAAACAAGTATTTTATACTCAATTTTAACAAATAAAACAAGTAATAAAAATGTTTAATTGGATTGAAAACCAAATTGCGTTTTTAACCTTTATTACCGAAACATATGATTTCTCTTTTAATTTAAATATAATTTTTGAAGTAAGCTTATTATGACCTTCAAGTAGAGAATGACCCTTTTCGGCTCTTTATTTTCAACCAAAATTTATTATATTACTTAAATTGATATAAAAGTAAAATTTACCAGATTTGAGATGTTTTACATTATATTTTAATATAATTTTTGATGAAAGTCTAATATGACCTTCATGTAAAGCACTACTTCCGGTTTGGCAATTTTAACCAAAATTTATTATATTATTTATATTAATATGTAAGTCTTATATACCTAATCTGAGAAGCTTTGCATTATATTTTAATATAATTTTTGACGAAAATCAAGAATGACCTAGATTCATATATGTGTATAAACATCGAAAATCATTAGATCGCAAAAAATCAAGCTAGAGACAGCACATCCCACATCAACAGATTTAATAATAAAAACGAAATAGAGATAAAACATCATTTCAAAATAGAGAAATATAAAGAAGAAAAAAATATTTTGAACTGTTTTTAATTTAACCTATTCCTGCTGTTGTCATGTAAGCTCCCTTTTTCTTCAGCATAAGTGTAGATGAAGAACTGTCTCTAGTTGATACGTATTTTTAGACTATACATGTGGTGCATTATGTCTTTAAATATATGATATTTTTATTACCTTTACATTCATATTAATATTTAGGTCTTAAAATTTGAGAAGTTTTTCATGATATTTTAATATAATTTTTGATGAAAATCAATAATGACCTAGAAGTAAAGTACCACTTCCCGTAATCATATAGTGACCAAAAAGGGAGGTTCACAACTAGATTTTTCAACAATCCTAAATACAAAATTTTAACTTTCTACGGCTAACTGATTTTTAGTTATGCGAGATATGCACGTACGAACGTACAGACCTCACGACGAAACTAGTCAAAATGGATTCAGGGATGGTCAAAATGGATATTTCCATTGAAATCTGTAAACCGAAAATTTTCGCGATTACAATACTTCCATTACTTCGTACAAGGAAGTAAAAAGGATGAAGGAAGTGTTGCTCTAGTAAAACCCAATTTTAACAATCTCAAACTTCATCTCAAACTCCCGACGTTGAAATAAATACAATGATAAAATAAGAATCTCCTTATAGGACATTGTCGAACGTGTTCAATACGGAAGCATTATCTTCCGCGGAGATGGAACTGGCAACACAATACGTTTGATGTTAAATATATAACAACTCTTTCCTAAAGATATATATAACAGTAAGCCCACATCGGTCAACCCTGCATGAGGAGCAAACAAACTAATCTCAACTCTAGTTGGAACGTTGAAGGTCACTACAGTTACCGGAACTGCTATGCATATTTTTTCAAGCGGGTTTTACTTATAAGTAGGATTAAATCATCTATAATTGAATGCTTTGACTAGAAAAACACATTGATAGATAAGTGGAAGTATCTAAAAAAAATAGAGCTGATAGAAAAAAGCTGATTTCATATTTTGATTCAGCACACCAAGTATTGTTAAAATCAGTTCTAAAATTCTGAGCATAAAAAATAAACTTTTTTTTTAGGCCTTTGTAATTGATGCTCTAAAATGTTTAACATTCCAACTGCCATAATTATGGATCTTAATTAATATTACAATATAGTAAGCTAGATGATAGAAGTAGAGATTAATAGTGGAAGATTGAGATTCAGAGTGGTAAACTAGAACCGTGTAGTAGACTCTACAACTGTTGGCCTCTGGTGACAACTGTACTAGGCTTTTCAGTTCTCATGCAGTTCGCTTGCCTAGGGCCCCGTCTTCTTTCCGTCTATCCAATAAAGGAAAAAAAAGTACCCTATTCTTCATATCCCGAGGACTTAGAGGACTGCTTCCATCATCATTTCTATTCAATTCCGGAAGGCTGGATTTTTTTACATTTCTTCGCCCTTCTAAAAATGTATTTCAATAGGAAAGGAAACAAATTACCCTATTAATGGTTTCTTTCTATTCTATTTTAGGTCCTCATGATTGTTCTTTAAATATTTTATGAACTGAATCAATCAATCAGTCCCTCCGAGAACAAAGTTTCTCAGGAGTTAAATCTTCTGTACTTTATCTGTACTTTATGCGACTGACAGGTTCTTTGAATCAATGAAGATTATCTGCCTATTAAGACACCGATTTGAATATAAGCAGACATATGCCTACTTAGTGGCTTCCCATCTCCTTAACCATGTTTAATATTTTATTGTCTGAATCAATCAATTCTTTCCCACTCTCGGAGGGAATGAAAGTTTCCTGAGAGTCCAACATCATACGCTACTGTATAAGTGATTGATAGCATCTTGGAATCAAAATGTTTTTTCAGTCGATACTCTCTTTTGGCTCATGTATCGACACCTAAATCTCTCTCGACTTCCGCTTTTCTCAGTTTTACATTTGTTTTTTCAAACTGGCTATTTGATACATAGCTTGCGTGAAATCTGATATGCGAAGCTATTTTCCATCGGAGGCCGTAGAAATAAAGAAAATGCACATATATACTCATGCAAACATAAATATACATAATACCCCCAAGAAAACATAGAGCATAAAACATTAAAAGAAAAATTATATTTGCAAGGGAAAAATGATAACAAATCCGACTCAGACATGTAAAATATAAGAGCCAAATAAGATTCCAGATGGAAAGTTCTTACTATTTCTCTTACCTAAGCTGTTTTCCTGGCATATTCAAAGACTGGGTGAAATGGACTAATGACTAATCATTCATGATTTTAAATATTATAAATTACTTATTTATACATTAATACATTAATACATTTTCTAATGGAAATTTCATTTAATTTTATGAACTAATATAGTCTCTTTGCCTTGTTTGAGTGTATTTAATTTAATCTACAAAAACGATATATAGAATATAATAGAATTTTACTTTAAAGAAAGCTACAATTATGTCAGACTGAATAGAAAAATATGTATGTATTTAAAATTATCAATAGATTTAAGTAATTATGATTTAATGAATTTTCAAAAGGACCCCATAATATCTTTTTTTAGTTCTTTTTCTAATTGAGATACGAAGAAGTTGCTTATGTACGGTTAGTTCTTATTAAAGTTTAAAAAATCTATTATTTATTGGTAAATTTTATTTGTTTCCTTTATGTATAAATATAATAGCACTTCCACAACTACAGGTAGGAGTTAAGAGGATGGTAGAGGATAGATTTTATGATTACGTGTTTATAACAACTTATGTAATACAATACTTTCTCATAACATTTCAAAATGCGTTTCATTTATATCTCTTTAAAGCAGTTCAGAGTTTTGAAAACAGAATCTGTCATAAGTACGACATTGCCAAAGATCAAGTAAAAGCTTGGTTACAAAAGTAATTGAAGCATCATGAAAACTGAAATTTAAACGATCATAAGATACTCAATTGTCAGCAAAATGAAAATTTAGGTTTATGTTCAAAAAGGATAATCTCAGCTAATACTTAACTTAGGGCTTTGTACGTGAATTAATTTTGTAGCTAATTTAATTTGCTTCAACATTTATAATGCAGATATTTTTTATAAGAGTATCTATTTTGGAGGAAAACAAAAATCTGTCTGAAAAAATCGTTTTTCTCTGATTTACGCCTGTCCGAAGCGTCAGACCGATGTTTTTACTAATATAACACCGCTTTAGAATTTCATTTTCTCTAAGAATCCGTCATAAAATATACCCGATTCTAATGAAAATTTCAGAGTTATGAGAGTTGGAGAAGCATTGGAGAAAGACTGGGGGTTAGATATGAGCTCAAAGAAACTTCAGTTGAAATATTTGTGCCTAGTTTCATCCGATAATTCTAAAAATTGAGGATTTTAAGGGGGTGTCAATCGAGTCTTGAACATCCGGTATATTCCAAATTAATTTCTACTTCATTCAATATTATTCAAATTAATTTCATAATATTACGTTGGAATCAGTTTTTTTTTTAATATATTTTTACTATTGATGATATTATTTACTAGCTGTTCCCCGTGGATTCACTCACGATAATTTTGGATTAACCTTTAATGTACAATTTAATCTTTAAAATAATGAACTATAATATTGACGTTAAAAAGGCATTGGCGTAACCCTAAACTCTAACCCTCCCAATTTCCTCCTTTTCTATGGCAAATAGGCATAAATTTTGAATGGTGGCCTCGATGATTTTTATTATTTAGTACATTAAAATTAGCTCATGAAAATCTCAGAAAAACAGTCTAACAATTTGCGTCTCTTGTGAAGTTTTAATTTTGTTGGTTGAGCCCATTGACCTTATTTCCGTCCTTATTTTAGTCTCATTTGCTACAGGCGCTTTAAGGAACAGAGCCAAACGAAAATAAATTTTTATAAACGGCAATAAAGTTTCTCATACATAAATTTCAGGTTCTCTCCTTTTTTCTTCCCCTTATTCTCGTATCTCATTTACAAAATGACGTTTTCATACTATACGTTTACGAATCCTACGCTAAAAAGTTGGACACTTTTTTTCTTAGAAATTTATATATGGTCGCTGTTCCAGTGAGTCGTAGCGTGATATTACAAAGCCAAAAGCTTAAGGTCATCTAACGCAAAAGGAATTATTCAAATAGGACTGGTAGATTCTGAAATTAGCACGTTCAAACAAACGAACTCTTCGGTTTTATATATTAGTATGTATTGAATTATCTGAGTATATCCGTGAAACTTCTGATTAATAACAATTTCATGTTATAAATGAGTTTCAAAAAACATTTTCCGGTCTGCCTTCTCATCACCATAGAACCTATTTTCGGACAATGCGTTAGTTAATCCTGTCGCATTTCGCATGACCGTACCGAAATACAGCTTCGGACCAACTGACACAACAAAGGGGCAAAGGCTGCCACGCGGTGAATACTAATGCCATATATGTTGCGTTAATCGCTTTGCTATTCCTTACAGCGATCCCTCAACTGTAGCAAGAAGATGGTCCAGCTATATATAGGTGAAGATGAGGAGGATACAGCATCTCAGTTCTTCCACTGGTCAGGAACAGTAGACATGAAGGTAAGTACTCCATTTGATTTTAAAAATGTGCTTTTATAGAACGAAGTGAAAGAGTAGCAAAAGATTTACGAGATTATTAATTGTCAAAAAATAATATGATGCTTTATAGTGAAGGACTTTAATAATTCAATAAATTATCAACAAGGCATCGTGTCATTCTCCAAGCAAAACAAAATTCATCTGTGGTATTAAAGGTGAGGTCAGCATTTCAGATAAATGGCTAATATTACGAAAAGATTCCCCAACAGGAAATCAAATAGAGAGAAATGATTTATTGAAAATCAGTGCTGCCCAAATATATTGTGTTGCTATATATAAATATAGCTTTAGCTTTTTCAATGAATCTTTTTATTATTTTTATCATATTTATAACCTCCAATCATGAAATTCTGATTAGAAGTGAGTAATTGTTTTTAACGTTGCTTTAACTCTGGATTGTTTCATCATTTTTATTTCCGAAATTTTTCTTTATTTTTTATTCATATTTTTTTAACATACTTTTTTTCGTTGCTTATACAGGGTGTCCTTTTTAGACGGCCCGGCTGAATTTCTCTTGAACCGATAGTGATATAAAAGAAATAAAAAATACGTATTTAATATTTTTCAGCCTAGTTTAAAATTTCGATCTGTTTTTGAAAAAAAATATAAGGGGTCTCTCAGACTCAGTACAACTTTAAAATTTCAAATAGGAACCTATGCCTTCCGATACATCATTTGAACAGATTTTTGAAACTGAAATCAATGGTGAAACCAGATTTTAAATTGGTCAATAAATTACAAAGTTAGAAAAACAATACATTTTGTTTGTTTTGGTATTAATTCTTTATATTGCCTTTACATTTTTTTTTGTTGCACAGAAGTTAATTGAGTCACATCGTGTTTGTTATCTTTTTAGCTGTAATTCATAATAAAGGTTTGTTTTAAAGATGTAGCGAAAAAACAGAAATAAGCCACTGTACGTTTTGTGAAACGTGGCTGTTTACATTCACTGTCATTGTTTACCCAAATGGTCTTATGATAGCGAATAAATTCCTGAAAATAAACAACTTTTACGACAGTACCTACTTCCTTACATTCAGTATTAACCAACCAGTCAAAATGAACACCAAACAAAATGAAAAGAGTGCAGTTTTCCCGTCAGCAAACAGCTGATATGTGCAATTGTTTTATTGAAAGTGGTGGTATTGCTCGCCGTACAGTCCTGTTGTACTCCCGGAAATTTCCCGATCATCCCCAGGTGAATCACAAAACATTTATTCGTGTTGCTCACATTATGAGGAGATTCAGATCAGTTGCGGGTCCACCAAGAAACCGGCAGCGCAATTTCGAAGTGGAAGTGGATATTTTATTGTATGTTATGGAAAAAGCAGCGTTTATGCCAATCATAACCCTACAAATTTTAAAGTTGTATTGGGTCTGAGAGACCCCATATATTTTTTTTTCAAAAACATGTCGAAATTTTAAACTAGACGGAAAAATATTAAATACGTATTTTTTATAAATTTTATAACGTTACCGGTTCAAGAGAAATTTAGCCGGGCCATATAAAAAGGACACCCTGTATATTGTAATTGACGCTATTTTGAATATTTATTGACTTTTATTGATGTAGCCTTTGGCCTGACATGTTTTCTGTTATATCTTTTACTTGTACGTACGTACTTGTTATTCTTAAGGGACCTAGTCCCAGAATAAAGTATATTTTTCTATTCTATTCTACTTATATAAATTTACTACTTCTTTAATATTACAAGGCGATGTTGTTTTTGCTATTGTAGCCCTTTAAAGAATAAATGAATACAGGTGTTTTTAGCAAACAAAGAGTTTATGGAAAAAAATTCTTTTGAGTAAATATTTAGATAGTCCACACTATGATCGCTTGTCTTACAATGACTTAAAGAAATCCTTTTTTCTTCTTTTCATTTTTTTAGAGAGGAGAATAAACAATCCAAACAGGTTATGGTGTTCCTAATTACAAAAAAAAATATTTTATCCACAATTTATTTTTTCTTCGAAACTATTGAACTTAACCGATGAAAATCCGTCGATTGATTTCTAATAAGAAGATTTAAATAAAAAAATGAATGATGGTTATTGTTCATAATTCGTTGAAGAAACAAGTTTCTCACTTGATAATATTCATATAATACTTGTTTTTTTTTTTCCATTTGGTACTATGCAGACAAATTAAGACTGGATATCCAATGCTGTTCCTTTTCTACTGTATTTTATACCTTTCTTATTTTTTTATTATTCAATTTTTTTTAAGTTGAATTTCTCATTATATGCATAATACATTATGTGTTAATTAATAGTGTGATTTTTTTCTTTTTATTATTCTCAATAATAATATTATTGTTTACCTATACAAATAATATACTGAAAGAAAGTAAATTAAAATAAATTATATAAAATTTAAACTTTATATAGGTAATATTTTAATTGTTGGATGTAAAAATGAACATATGAAACATATATAATAAAAAAATAAATAAGACAAATATGAAAACTAGCGAATAAAGTTGTAAGACAAGCTGATTAGAGTCTGTCTAGCTTGAGTTTGCCGGTGAGGTACTGGGGAGAGAGATGATGATTACTAGTTCAACATTTTTCCTCCCAATCACCTCCACTCATTCTCTCCCTTTTGATTTAAAGGTTTTTAATATTTATAAATCAGAATAAATATAAAAAATACTTTCGAAAAACCCTAAACTAACTAAGGAAAATTGTAATAGAAAGACAAGTGTAAAGTTTGTTCAAGTATGTGATGTTTAAGCAATTTAAGGCACTGGAGTGGAGAGAGGCGAAGCGAAGAAATTTTCATGAAAAATTAGAGTTATCGTTTTCTCCAACACCAACCATATTACATTTACAAATGGTTACAGATTTTTTTTTTTTTTTTTTATTATAAAGTTTATGTTTATAAAATTAATGGTTTGCATATTTATATAGTTACTGTTATGTTTATTTTAAAATAAATTTAATAAGTAAGATCATTTCTGTTCCAGCTCCTCTTATTAACCTTATGTGTCGTGGGATGCGCCGTGGCAGAAGCGCCTTACCCTGCAGCTGGAAACAGGCCACAAGGAGCTCTCCTGGAGTACGGGGCACCAGCCGGGCCGGGTTCTACCTTCCAGTCGGTTAGTATTGCCAGTAGTTAGTCCGATCCTACTTTACCACTTTATCCTCTAAAGGTATCAATATAAGGCAAAATAATAGGTCAGCTATTGGCGGTTCGAAGTTAATTAACCTTCCTAACACCAGGTGAAAAAATTATGTTAAGTTCCGGGTTGAGTACTTACAGACTCCGCAAAATGTTTTGGTGATTTTCGCTAATATTTTTGATTTAATTGATCCGAACTCATCCGATATTCATAAATCAATAGACTTGATGCAATGGAAAGCTAAATAGTTTTAAACAAAAACGCAATGTAAGGCTATAATAATAAGGCTAAAATAAATAAAAAAAATCTCTGATCAGGAGAGAATCTAAAAAGTGCAGAGGATTCTAATGAAATTCATTTCAGGATGGGTTCCAATGATATTCAACTACAAAAAACTCAGAACAATTTATTTCTGGCCTCTTTAGACCTACGGGGAATGTAATATTTTAGTAGAAATTAGACATTCGCCTTTTCCACTGTTGATGTGTATATTTGTTGAATTAGACCATGTAAACCAACTTAAAATTGTTGAACAATTTTGCACAACATAATTTTGATTAGCAACATTACTTTCGCTGATTGCTGTGAACATTGTTAGGAAAATTGGTGAGATAAATAAATCTTTCCTAAAATTTTCTGCTAGATAATTTTAAGGTAGATGTAAAATACCAAATGGGGTCCTTAGGTTCCTAGTCAATCACCGGATAATATTTTAGGAGTTGACAAATCACATTCTTGTTTTGAGCTTTCCTGAGAGCATCGAGTCTTATATCTGTGACGTTAATTGAAGAAACTGCTTCTGACACAAGGAGTTCAATCTCATCTATGACATGTTTATCACCTGGGTCCTCAAGAGGGTTTCTATACAAAACATCAGGAGTAATAAATTCTTTTTCTTTGACATAGCGTAAGCGGAAAGTAAAAGGTAATAATCTTATTTGAAAATCTTTGCTGTCTAGGAGACAAACTACCTATAGGCTTCTGGCCTAGGATTTAAACCAGCGGCTTATGAACGATTAATAACTGAAATTCCATTCTTAATATAAATTTCGAAAATTTCTCGTATGCCCACGTTATTAGTAATGCTTTTAATTTTTAATTTGGGCATATCGCTTTTCTACTGCACTTAAAGTACGTGAAATTAGTATTGCAGCAATGGCCTTAATCTTGTCAGGGTCAGGTTTAAGAATATCATTATCCAAATAATGCCCCAAAAATTTCAGCATGAACTTTAAACTCACACTTTTCTTTGTTAAATATGATGCCGTATTCTTGAAGGCGGCTTTAGAATGTAGTAAATCTCCGATCATGATCTTCTTCAATGTCCCCATAAACAAGAAAATCATATATTAAATTAATAACGCCCTCTAAGCCTTCAATTGCATCCGAAATGCCACAGGTATCCCAACCGTGGTTTTTGTAAGAAGAAAAAATCGATAGGTCAAGAATTAATGTGATGTAAATTCATAAATATATCTCTGTTTTTACAAGCAAGGAATTACGAAAGTCTTGGGATTGGGGCAGACCCCATCTATTGTTGGAAGGGTTAAAATAATTTAAGTCTGAGACCTGACTATTACATTTTTTTTCGTGATCTGAAGACTAATTTAACTAATTTTGCACTTTAAAAAAAATAAATAATTAAATTGATATTTATTATTTTTTGTTTTACTCCCTCTCTCAATAAGTCATACAGTTAAATCGTTTATTGATTTAAAACACCTCTCATGAATAGATGGTTATTACAGCTAGTTTATTTCTAGTTTACAGAGAAAATAAATTAGCAAAATAAATTAAATTTTAAAAATAAATAATTCAGTACCTTTAATGAAAAAAAGTAGTACCTTTAATGAAACATTAGACTGGCATGAAAGAAAAACAATTAATGATGATAATGATAACATTCTAAAACGTAAATTATAAACATCCGATCCTCTAAGCACTTGACTTTACACTCAAAATGACACAGAAAAAAGTTAATAATAATAATAACTAATAACAATTAGAAAAAATATATACAAATATAAAAGATATTTATTTGTTTTTTCTACAATGATCTTCTAGAAGTTTTAATAAAATTTTTACTCCATGATGTTATTCGCTAAAAAAACATATATGAAGTGACAATGGCATGTATATTTGAATTGAATAATTAGATTTTAAGTGTAAGAAATTTAAAAACAGTTCAAATTTTAAGAATGACTAAAAAAATAAGCCAATGTAGAAGATTTTAAGAATGATAATATCGAATAAAAAAAAAAATCACAAATAATAATAAAAACTCATCAATGTATCATTGCGTTCGTAATCATGATTACGGCCTTAGCACGATCAGCAATTTTCGTATTTTCTTAAATATAGAATTTGAAACAATAGCTGTGCATTGCCTCGATTGAATTCTTACTTATTAACAGACTGAAACGACCATTATTCTTAAAAGTTCGTCCGTGAAAGAAATATTTCACGTTTAAAAAATGCCTCCAACTTTGAGTAAGGTTTATAGAAATGAAAGTGGAGTATGAATATTTAACTGAATAAAAAAAGATAGCAACTTCGTTCATTAATTTTATTTACTTTACTTTCACACAGGGTTTCAGAATTTACACTTTGGTTCCATATTTTACGTACTACGATATATTTCAATAATCTAGATAGCTTAAGCAATATCTCTTCATAAATTTCATTAATAAAAATTTAAAATATTATTCTACTTAAAAAACTTAAGGCGCTCAGGTAATTAATTATCTTACATACTCTTCACCAATAGGTTGTATCTGGTTCTCAAGTTTACATGGTTACAGTTACAGCCATGATAACTACTGTCACGTTAACTGCCATATGTACACGCCGTGACAGTGAACTATCGTAACTTATCTACCTATGAAACTAACTTCTATTATTTCTGGACCTGAAATTGATATATCCACCTTTCTGACCTTATTTAATTCTCGAAGGAGGAATAAACTATATAATTTAGTTTTAAGGGAGACCTGCAATTTACTAGGTTTAGGTCAGCTGTTCTACATCCCTCCTTTTTCCAACTCTCACAAGGTTTACTGCCAGCATGTAGAAGGTATTGCCATCCTGCCACATTATCTCCCTGACATAATACATTACCTGACAGTACTACCACAAGAGAATACTAAATAAGGCTAAATAAAGGTGTAAATAAGGCTTTGTTAATGTTACCTAGATGTGATAAGAATTGAATTCAAATTCACACGGCGTTAAAGCTTTTATTACATTTTGATACATATCTGTACGAACGGCCCTTTTTTTCCCACTTGGCATTGTTTAAAACTTCTTTCTTTGTATTTATATTTTTTTACCAATTTTTGAAACACTGACATAGAACCGGCCACAACTGAGTTAAACGTTACAATCGTCAATCATCACTCAATTCAATGACCTACATAGTATGAACAAACTCTATTAAATATCCTGCAATAATGTTTTAATCTGAAATACTATACTTAGACATATTTTCTAACTCAGTGGACGTGTTTCGAATCCGGTAAGAATTTACTCAAGCCCTTGCTCAATAAGTGCCGCTCTCAATAAGCCATTATCCAGATGCAAATAGGAATAGACAACACTGCGCTCTCGAATTAGTCACACAAAACACTTTATGCTGATTTACAACTGATTATGATAATTACCGGATTGCTAAAACCATTCTTCGTCAAGTAATATTTTTACAGATCTGTATAGCAATGCATAGTATCTATAATTTTATGAGGTACTGTGTCCATAGAAAAGAAATGAATATATATATATATATATATATATATATATATATATATATATATATATATATATATATATATATATATATATATATATATATTTCGTCAAGTAATATTTTTACAGATCTGTATAGCAATGCATAGTATCTATAATTTTATGAGGTATTGTGTCCATAGAAAAGAAATGAATATATATATATATATATATATATATATATATATATATATATATATATATATATATATATATATATATATATATCTTTCCATAGATATATAGGAATTTTGATGTTCACTTCTATAAAAAAAAAAATTCTACTTCATCCATTCAACACATCTGGTGTTGTGGATTATTTCTCTTATTAATTTTCCTTGCCATCTCTTTGTCCAGTGTCCAACAAACAATTGCCGGTCATCGGAGTTTTCCAATGGTTATAAATTTAACAACTGCCCCATCGTATAAGGCATCATATAGTTTATTTGTTATCCGGACACCATTAACCATTAAATCCAATCATGTTTCCACATAATTCGAACTTCTCAAACGACATTCAATAAGTTTTATCGTGGCTCATGTTACTATCTCAAACCCATAGACTAGGACCGGAAGAATTAAAGGTCTTATTAGGCATTAATTCACTTTATTATTCCAGACTCTTCTTTCTAAACTAGTTTGGTTTTTGAAATATCACGTTTTTTTCTAGCTGCAATCTTTTCATACACCTCTTGGGTACAATTATAGTACAATTATTTCCAGAATTAACTTCATATTCAACTAATTAATTTTAAATACAAACAAATATTGTATTCACCTATTCTTCGTTATTTTTATTTTTATAATGTTGTATTTGATGGGTAATATTATGACATATTTAAATAATGACTAACATATATTATTCACATTTATGTTTAACAATAGATGTTTTCTTTCAGACCGAAACAGAAGATTTGGCCAAGTTAGCAGAAAACCTTCGACAGGAACAAGGATCAGGAGCTGGTAGCTATCACGTTTTCTTGAATGATGGTCGCCTTCAAAAGGTGCAGTACACGATTGCTTCCCTTAGGAACGGACAACAATTGAACTCTGGCATTCAGCAGTACTCCGGCCAGTTCAACCAGGTCAGCCAAGTCGATAACAATGGGCTCAACCACAACGGTGAGTCGTCCAGATTGCAACAGGACTATCTTCCTCCTCAGCTCAGCGGGCTCAATCAACAGTATTACAATCAACAACGGAACGGAGACTTCCAGCAGTTCAGTCAACAGCAACAGAACGGCCAATACTTCCAACAACAGAGCCCTCTAGCCCAAGAATACGGACTTCCAGAGACCCAGTTAGGAAGAGTTCAGAATGAGTTGCAGCAACAGCAGATCCAGCAACTGGAACAGAGGCAGCAACAGCTGGAACAACAACAACAGGAGTTGAGGCAGCAGCAGGAGGAGCTGAGGTCGGCCAGTTACTTCCGCTACAACAATGTCGACCAAATCACCTCCCCTGTTTACTCTTACAAACCTCCAGCTCGTGTTCTCAGATACGCTCCAGAGTATTAATAGATTAAGTAATATTATTTTTTTTTACATTGAAAAAGTATTTAAATAAAAAAATCATAAAC
Organism: Rhaphigaster nebulosa; assembly: GCA_948150685.1. Classification (NCBI taxonomy): domain Eukaryota; kingdom Metazoa; phylum Arthropoda; class Insecta; order Hemiptera; family Pentatomidae; genus Rhaphigaster; species Rhaphigaster nebulosa. Next base: position 157,757,539 of record OX411308.1, on the reverse strand, counting down.
AAAGTATTTATTTTTCTTTTACCTCGATTCATACTGCATTATTTACGAATTTAATTAAGTCCATTGATATGCTGAATAATAATTTCTTTTGATCTTATTCGAAATTTGGTATTTTATTTAAGTAGCATACCCTTGGTGAGATGTGGAATTTAAATAGGTAAAAGAACATGGACATCAGCTTTAAGAAAGGCGATGTCCTTTAGGTAGGAAACCATAATATGGATTCTTCTACCTTATGACTTATTGGTAACAATTGCGAGTTTATAGGTGAATTTTCATAAATAAAAACAGAACAAAAACTATACCACAGGAAAGGACAGACAATAATGTATATTAATCAATCTTCAGCACAGGACCGTCTACATGCCAATCATAATATTTGGGGCAGAAAGCTATTTCGTGTAAAATGGAGCTGAAAAAGTGCATCAAATTGAGTATTTGCGTGTGGTTGTTTTTAAAACACAACGAGATAATGTTAGAAATGTTATATCATACAACCAGCATTGGGACATTCGTCCTTCGATATCGAAATTCAGAGTGCCAGAATAACAATTAAATCTTTTAATCTGCAAAAATTCTGAATGATCAATGCCACAAAAATCTGCTTATTTAAAACTACTGTAAATTACATATATGAAGTAGTTTGAGAGTTTAAATTGGAATAAATTGTTTTATAGATAAATATACTCTGACTTCTGAATTCAAAGTATAAAAAAGTATGACTCTATGTCAATCATGCTTGTATAATCACATTTTTAATCAGTTGACATCCGCATGGTGGTATAGAAGGATCAATCTAATTAGGGATTGATAAATTATTTGCCACTTCTATAAATTTGTTTTATTGAAAACTAGTTTCGAATATTATACATTCGTCCTCAGTTCTAAAAACACACAAAAAATTCAAAAATAAGCAATTCAAAATATAGTTGGTATTATTATACATATTAAATTATATAAATCAGTATTATAAAAGATTTATGAATTATGAATTTAATTAAGACAATAAATCAAAATGAATTATGAATTTAATTAAGACAATAAATCAAATACATGTACCAACATGTATGGTGTACCAACACACCAAGGTTTAAATAGATTATATCAAACAAAAAAGTTTGCACTGATTTCTTCTCGCATTGTACTAACAATGAACGAGGGATAGGCAGAATGTTTTTAAGTAAACGGTTAAGGGTCAAGGTTTTTCCAGTAAGGCCGGTGAGTAATTGTTTTTTCTGTTATAGATGGGAATAAATTTAAGATTGGACTATTGGAGATATTTATTTGGTCATTTAAGCAAAAATCTGGATTGGATTTGAAGGATTTTATTATTTCAAATGCTTCATATATATTTAATTTGAGACTGTTCTCAACGTGATGTATTAATTTAACTCTTGAGTCTTTGATGAATTTATGATTATTTTCATTTAAATGAATTGCAAAGTTGGAATTATCTGTCTTCTTATTATATGCACGTATATGTTCCTTTAATCTCTGATTTAGCGATCTTCCAGTTTTTCTCGTGTATTTGGCTGCACAATCATTACAATTTAGTTCGTATACTCCGCTTTTTTGGAAAGGGTCTATTTTGTCTTTAGGAGAAGAGAGATATGAGAATAGGGTTTTTTATAATTTTAAATGCAGGGTTTAATCCTAGTTTTTTCAATTCATTTCCGACTTTGGTGGATAAAGAGCCGTAATATGGAATCAAAACATAATGTTTCGGGATGGGCCTATCTTCGGGGATTGTTGAATAGATATCATTAATGATATATAAATATTTATATATTAGACTATAGTAAATAGGATTTTACGTTTATTAGATATACCCCTTAAAGGCATTTTACATGAATGATAATAATAATAAATTTACAAAATCATTGAAGTTTAACAAAATTTAAGTGTTAGATTAAGTATAATTAAGTAATAAATTAAAAAATGTATAACGGAAACAAAACAAAACTAAATGTCTGAATTATTTTCGGAGTACAGTAAAATTTTGTCATCTGTTTGTGTAGTGATGTGTGCGTTCGTTTAAATAGGGTTTATAACCCAGGAAGTTATTGTTTTGCTTTCTAATTATCAGCTTTAAACAAGTGTTATTTCCTTAATCATCCCTTCTCCTATTGTATGTATAAAAGCCTATCTGAAAAGGACAGATCAATCAGAACCAGAATGTAAATTAGAGTGTAAAGTAGAATGTAAGAATTAGAATGTAAAATATAGTGTAAAATAGAATGTAAGATAGAGCTCAAGAGAATGTGAGACAGTACACTCTCACTATGTTAGCTAGCTTTCAGTATAGTTTTAAGCCTAATAGAGTCTATTTTAGTAGTGTCTATCTGTAGTTAACACTGTCAGTAGCTAACTATTTTATATCATGTAACTCTGTACTCTTATTAATAAAGTATTTTTTAAGCACGCATCGACTTTTTTAATTGTTTGTAGCGGGTCGTTACTTATATACTCAGTCACTTTTAGCACAACAAATTTTTCTATCTGGTTTTTCGAATAATAGAATTCTGATTGGTATTTTTGTTACACATTATTACCATCTGGAGCTTGGAATTATCATGCGCACCCAGTATTCTCGCTCTCCTTATTAGCAGTATAGACGTCAGTAATTTCGGTGATATGAGTGGTACATTGTGGTCTAGTCGATAAATTTGTTGCTGGGTGTAGCCAAAACATGCAGTCAGTTATTCTGTCCAGTATCATGTCTTTATAACCTGCCTTTCCTTTCCTAATGTTAAATAAGGTCATGCGTTCCTCAATTTTTATTTGGATTGACAAAAGTCCTGTCAATAGAATTGCGGTCTCATATGATGCTTATAAATATATATATATATATATATATATATATATATATATATATATATATATATATATATATATATATATTTTTTTTTTTTTTTTTTTTTTTTTTTTTTTTTTTTTTTTTTTTTCTGTTGGCACTGTAGACCGTGGTGATCCTTGGCCGCGCGATGTGGACACCACACCGCGATTCTCAATTTTAGGTACACGGGATAGGGTCATCACTCCTACGCCCATATATATATATATATATATATATATATATATATATATATATATATATATATATATATATATATATACATATATATGTATATAAAATATTTATATATAAATTTAAAATGTACATTTTTTGTAGAGATATAAAGGATATTAATTGGAAAAAAATATTTTCCTTTTTTTTTCTGTTGGGATCTGTGGTCTTCAGAATATTATAGATTTTTTTTCGGAAGAAAATAATTCTGTCCTTCCAGTTCTATCGGACCGCGCCATGAATAAACATATAAAAGTTACCAAAATAACATAGGGGAGAACTGAATAATACCGAACACATAGTTTCCTAATATCTCTGAAGTTTTAATTGGACAATTTTAGTTTTTCACCCTATAAGTAGTTATGTAATTGATCTGTTAATTTATACAAGAAGTAAAATGTAATAATTATTAGCAGGGTCAATCTATACCAATTGGTTCAAAATAAATTAAGTTGGTTGCTTGACCATTCAACTTTTTTATTTTTTATTTGTATATCGATTTTTCCATGTTTCTAGAGATAAAAACAGTAATATCAAAATAAAAAAAAAATTGGAATCTATCTGATTATAAAAATAACAAATAAAAACTGTATGCTATGTATCACGATTTTTTTCGGAACATAAGGAAAATTAATTTATTTAAACTGGATAAGAGAAAAAATATAAATGGACCTTTGGTTAATGAAGCTAATGGATATTAGTTTTCTATAGCGCAATAAAAGATTTATTCATTAGTTTCCTTTATGGCCTTTATACTTTATCAGTAGTTAACGAGTTATACGGTTAAAGAAATATTGTGCCAATATTGTAAAGAGCATTGTACTAATCTTCTGTTGAGTGGCGGTTAGTTTTTTTTTTTTTTTTCTCACAATGAATAATTAGAGAGTGTCTTATCTAGATAAGTTATTATTCATAACTATGATTATTTAGTAACTTTTACATTTCATGACAAAAAAATTTCATGACACTCCTAATCTTATCGTCTAATGATCTTTAAATAAAATTTAAAAATTTCAACTTTCAAATTATAATATAAAATTCAACATTTCAGAATCCATCCTGCCATCATCAAATATTTCTTAAGTGCTAAAGTTAAATCTATGCAACTTTTTAATATATCAATTTTTTTTTCCAATTCCTTTTAATTTAGCTCACATATCGAAATAATCACATTATATTTTTTAAGAATTTTTTTAATCTTAATATAAATTCAGATAAAAGCATCTGGATAAACTATTTTCTGCATAAGGCTGGTACTGCATGAGTTTTTACGTTATTACAAAACATATTCGTGAACGATGATCGATGCTTGTAATAAACATGCGAATACATTGCGTGCAGATGAAAAAACATATCAGCTTCCTCACGAAGGAAAACTGTATGGGAGAAATAATAAATAATATTCATATAATGTACCTACATTAAATTTATTTATAAAATGAAAAACATTGTAAAAATGTGGTGGAATGGTCAAAATTTAAGAGGGGAATATAGTTGGATAATATACTATAAATACATAGTATGTCGACAAAAGGATCTGCAATTAATTATTATATAATATTATAAGTTGTATAATACTTTCTGGGAATACCCAATTAAATATCCTATTAAAAACGTGTTTCAGGAATATACAATAGAATTCTTATTGCAAAATGTTAAACATTTCGAGTTCTTTCTCTTATAAAGTAGGACGATTATGTATCTTCGTTTTATTCAGATTTTTCAAAAACACATTAAATCATAAAATCCATCATCAAATGTATAATTTTAGTTGAAATAAGTATCTTTTTGTGATGAAAAAAGACTTTGCTTAAGATTTGATTTGTTAATGAAGATGTGAAAATTATTAAATTCAATAACTGCAACATAAATCAAAGTTGGCAGAGAAATAGGTTATTCTTCTTTATTTTATTTGGTTAACAGCGTTTCATGGCTTAAATCATATTTTGAGATCTATATATCAATATAAATGTCACTATATATATATATATATATATATATATATATATATATATATATATATATATATATATATATATATATATATTTTAATACATGATATATCTCGGTTTGGAAGCAAATTTTAAACTTCCTTCTTCATTACTTTATAATACTTATGTTCTATAATTATTACTAATTTTTTTACTGTTATTTTATTTATTTTTTTACTGATTTGGTATATATTTGATATTTTCTTTTTCAATAAAATTGTTAGAAATACCTACTTTATTGATAGAAATAATCACCTCTGTCAGTCACCCAGCAGGTCTTTTTTTTAGAGAGTTACTTATCTACTGCTAGACTTTGCACTCCAAGGTTCAAAATCCAAACTAACGTAAAATATTAGGAATTATAAATATTTGGGTTTGAAATGGGTAGACATGTACGAGTCAAAAAAACACTGGCATCGGTTTACAGAATTGGGAACCTGGAATTATAAATTTTCAAACCTTTTACACCGACCATACTGGTTCAAAAATCTCGAAGTTACTTATGAAGACAAGTTAGCTATTTCTTCACCGAGGTATAGATACAAAATAAAAAAAAATATATGACCTATGAATACATGAGATATTTATATAAAATATATACAAGAAAAATTATAAATTTATAAGTAAAAAAAAACAAAAAATCAACTTACGTCCACTTTACCTCTGAACTATAAATTTTTTGGAAGATATCCTTTGGTAGCCATCACCTGGAGGATCGCACTTATTGAAATGGCTAGACTTACGAAATTCGAAGGATCGGATTGCTGTAACCGCTTGATATTCACCGGGCGCTTTGTTTTAGCCAAGGTGAGGATGGACTCAGTATATAAACTCCGGGAGGGCTTCTGGACATCAGATCGTAAGTACCTAACACATCAACAACAGTCATGAAGGTAAGTTCCATTCTAAAAGTAACAATCTAAAATTGAAGCATTGATACCATAGTAATATGAAAAAAAAAATCCAATTCCGAAATTCATTAATACCTTCAATCTTATAACATGTCGGTAACCTTAAAAAAAGTGAACCTGATAGAAATAGGTTTCCAGTTCATTTTAGAATTATAAATAATCTTTAATCAGTTAATAAAAACAACATCGGATATATACTTAGCATTTTTCTTTTTGTATTAGTCATCCGAGACACTAATAATGAGAAGTAACATATGTCTGTCATTGGTAAATTTTATTTTTTCACAGTTTAAATATTACATCTATATTAAGTCTATTAGTCTAAGACTAAGAAAACCGTTGGGGTTAGTTATAATTCTATATAATTATAAAACTTTTTATTATTAAGAATTGAAAACTAAACTCATAGTTGATCCAGAAAATAAATAGATGTCCTAAGAAGAGCATTAATCATAAACAAGACGAATTCATATCCCAATCTTTTTTTTTTTTTTTTTGACGTTTTTGGCTTTTTTAATTCATCATAAAAAACACGAAGAATACCAGTTTTAATATTTAAAAAAAATATTAGGGTTTTCGGTATGATCCCAATTGGGAAGATTCGCTGCTACAGTTAAAGATCTTTATTTTTATATATTTTTTTATAGCTTATGAAATAGAGGAGGTACTACACGGAAAAATATAAAAGAAAAATAGTGAAATAAAATATTAATGAGCTAATCAAATTGAAACCTTTGCTATAAAAATAAATTAAAACAAAAATATCAAAAGACATTATTCACTTATTTCGAAAAATCGTGAGTAACTCAAACTTGAAAAATTCTCTCAGTTTTTGTATTAAAATATTTAATGAGTGTTACTTCTATAAAACATTTTTTTAATATTTCCCGAAAATTTGTTCCCAATCGGGAACATTGGCCGCTAAATGGTTTAGGTTTATACTCTTCCTGGTGAAAAAAAAAATAAAAATTAGGGATAAGGACTTAGGATCATCAAGCAGAAGGGTCTTGGGCTTTATACAAGAGAAAAATAAATAAATAAATAAAATTTATTATCTATATTCTTATATTCTCTTCATTTACCTAGCACATTACATTGAATAAGTCAGATTGACTAGGCTCTAAAGACTCCCAGCTTTAATTCAAAAAGATATATTAGAAAAAGAAATTGTTAATTCTATTCTTTAAGTTCTTTAATTACTTCAGTTTATTTATACTTAACCATGATTTATGTTCTCAATAAATTATTCTTGATATTCAGTCATCATTATCATATTTCATCTCTAATAAACCTTCACTTATCAATATCCTTTTAAGGTCCTCCTGCTTACCCTATCGGTGATAGGATGTGCTATCGCAGAAGCCCCCTACCCAGCATCTGGAACTAAACCAGAAGGTGCACTGTTACTTCTTCCATCTGAATATAGACAGACTTCAAATCAAGAAGCTTCTTCACAATTAAGGGTAATTAGGTCCTTACAATAATAATGACAAAACATATTATAAAATGTTCATGTTTTAATTCATAACTCTTCTTTAGACCGAAGCTGAGGATCTGGCAACCGTTAGCGACAAGGTGATGGAAAGACTGAAGCAAGAACAGGGATCTGGCTCCGGCAGCTATCACGTCTACTTGGCCGATGGTCGCCTCCAGAAGGTCCAATTTACCACTGCTCCTCTGAAATCTGGACAGCAAAATACTGCACCTCAACAGAGTTCCGGATACCAAGACTTCTCCGGAAGCCAGCAAGTGGAACTGTTTTCTGCTCAACTAAACAAGCAGCAAACCGGACAGTTCTCTGAACAAAAGCAGAAAAACGCTCCAGCTTACAGCCAGCAATACAGTCAACAACAATATAGCCAGAAACAACAAGATTATCCAGTATACACTCCACAACAAACCAGAGAATTTTCCAGCCAGCAATATTTCCAAAAACAGCAAAGTGCTCCAGCATACAGCCAACAATACAACCAGCAACAAACCGGAGAAGCTTCTAGCCAACAATACAGCCAGCAACAATACTTCCAGAAACAGCAGGGTGCTCCGGTCTATAGTCAACAATATAACCGACAACTGAATGAAGAATCATCAAGCCAACAAGAAACTGCAAAGTTCTCCAGCCAATACAAGCAGACCAACGGCCAAGACAGTGAACTGAACCCAATCATCGCACATTTCGGCAAATATCAGCAGGAATTACAGCAAAAGCAGATTCAGCAATTGCAGCAGAAGCAACAAGAGCTGGAAGTACAGCAACAAGAGCTCAAACAACAACAAGAAGAGCTGAAGACAGCTAGCTACGTCGCTAGTCTTCGCTACACCAATGTCGACCCCATCACCTCCCCAATCTACTCCTACAAACCTTCCCCAGTCACTAGGATCCTCAGATACGCTCCTCAATATTATTAAATTCTCAAATGTGCTATAAAAAATGAATAAATAAATTAACAGCATACTCATAATATTCCTGATTTATTTTTCAGTTAAATTAAAATTACATAAATTCCCTAGTAGATAAAGTTTTATCATTGCTATAAAAAGCATTATCATAATGAATTTTCTCATAACCGGATCATTGGATGTGATTTATAATAGCCAATGTAAAAAGAATTAAAATTGAACCATCATTAATTATTAATAATTTATATTCATTTTTTTCCTCAAATAAAATGGATCCACATAAAATGCATGATTAAAATTGTTTGTTTTTCCAACTCTAATCACGATTTTCTCATAGGCTTATAATTACTAAAGAAAAGTAAACTAGTTAAATATTCAATATTAACCCGAGAAAACTCGCTAGAAAAAGTGAGACGCAAGAACTTGTGTGTGAGATTTTTTTAAAAAGTTTTTCTTTTTATAAACACATAAATTTCTATCCACTAAATAAAATTATTGTAATGTTTTTTAAGTATAACGAAATAATTAAAAAACAAAATAAAGTTAAGAAAATGGTAATATTAATTTAGAATGTAATAATAAAAAAAATTAAGTGCTTATATGAGTAAAAAGAGGAGCAGTATACTAAAATGTAGGAAATCTGTACAAATAAAAATAGAAGGTTTACAATATTTTCAAAAGAATGGGCCTGAGTTCGGCTCGTCAAAAGTTGTATAATGAACATTGGTGGTTGCATTAGTAATATAATGGAACATTAGACTAACTAGTTGAATAAAATATATAAAACTAACTAAATAAAATAAAAATGCGTGAGCAGAAGACTTCCGTCACTAAGGTCGTATTTTCTTATCACTTTCTTCCATTTGGCTTTATTTTTCTTTTTGTTCTTAATAGCTAGAAATTTTACTTCTATGAAAATGAGCTCTTGAAAATGTGAAAATTGATTGGTAGAGCAATATCGACCTAAGATGGACTTTTTCATACCAGAATTTTAATAAATCCATCCAAAAATATTTATTGAGTCGTGTTGGTCAATTTATATTAAGATTTCTGTTATATAACTAATTTTGATAATATTTATAATGACTGAAATATATTGTAGAACGAAAATACAAAAGTGAAAATATCAAAATGGCGGGGGCGGGAGAAATAAATTGAGACCCCCAAAAGCTTTTTTAACGCCAACTCACTCAACCAATTTATATGCAAATCTTTTAACTACTAACTAAGAGGTGTGAAAAATCTTAAAACACGCGAAAAAACCTTCTGAACTATCGAATTTTTTATTAAAATTTAGCCCTATTGCGCCACTTCGCATAAAAGGAAATATCATTCACACGAAGAAATTATTTTTTTTTTTTTTTTATGTATCTGGTAGGATTTTTTTCATTTATTTTGATAAAGCATGATCTTCAGTTGTTTTATTAGCGGTTTTAGAGATAGAAATCCTCACTCCCTCACAGTCCCCATTACTTGAATTTTCAACATTGAATTTGTTAAGCTGCCAAATAGCCTAACCTATCGCTATAAAAATAAATTTGGTGTGAAAACAAGCTCAGTATTTTCAGAAAAGAAGAACGAATTCGTCATAGAATAATTACATTGACAATTATTTAAATTAATTGCTTGTCTCTAGGACACGTACCTCACTCCCCCACTTTTTTTCAAAAATGAGCGCCAAGTTAACTCAAAGCCTTCTACAGCTGAGGAAAACAGTTGGGAAGACTTTCTAGTCCCCTGCGCAGCAAATAGTTACTGCAGTTGAGTGAAGCCTCCATTAACATACTGTTACTGTGAGTGTTATGTTACAAAATATGCTTTGTGTTTAGTGATCCTCACACCCTCACCTCCTCATAGAATAAAGAAGGATACTTAATATTTGATGAATTTCTATTCTAGTCCTTAGGTATTTTGGGATTTGGCAAATGCTAGGAGGATCTAGAGATAAGTCCTAATCTATTAATAACAATATTAATTTTATAAAAATTTAACTAAAGATTATTTAAACTAAAGATATTTTAATAAAACTATAATTTTGTTATTATTTAATTTTTATTATTTCCTTGTAGTATTCCCTCATCGTCACTCCCCCACACATACATTCATCACTCACTTTTGAAAATTTGAATATTTTGATTTATTTTCCGTTCTAGAACAATTTCAATTGGATATGTTGACAACTGCATCTGAGATGCAATTAGAGTGAAATGATATATTGAAAATCAGGGCTGCCCAAATACATTCAGTACATTGGGTTGCTATAATACACAGTGTACTGATCAATCCTTAGTTGGATAAAATATATATATATACACATTTTACATTTCTTTCTTTTTTTTCCTTTCCTTTCCTTTTTACCACTTAATAATTCATCCACATAATTCATAGCATTTTCATCTTTATTCGATTAAATTACATTTTCTTTTTTTTCTATCTTTTATTTATTTTTATCCATCCAACTAACTAATTTCTCACCTCTCCATAATTCTCTCTTCCAGTTAACAATCAATCCTTTCTTAATCCAGTATACAAACTCTAGATAATTGGAAAATTTATGAAACTAAACAAACATCAAAATTTGAACGCACACATATATAGATAGATCAATAATACAGGAAAAATAAAAATAAATAAATATATAAATACAAATAAAAACAAAATAAATAAAAAATCTAAAATAATTAATAGACCCATCTAATTGCCATGCAGGTAATGGTGGATAATCCGCATGGAGTCCAGAATAAAAAATTACAGTGTTATTTGAAGTAATAAGAAAATTTTTAGAAAATGTTTTAATTTTCGAAGAATGGCCCACATAGCGAATTTCAGCCCCTTTGATCCGATGGGGACTGCTGAAAGTGGCCAAATGTAGGAGATATATGTCTCATATTCAAGCTCTAACATTGTAATAAACCCTTACACATAATAAAGTTATATTATTAACAATCGAGGAAAAAAAACAATCAATATATGAGTTTATCCACTATTCGAACTGGTTTAAGACCGATAAAGAAAATTTTGCCTAAAAACATAGCGAGTGGCTGGGATAACAGCTGATTTATTCAAAAGCTTTTGTTTAGGCTGAATAATCGGCAGCTCAGGTTTTGATGAAAGTTGGCGGGGATCTAATTTAGATTAGCAGAGGTCACTAAATTAAAGTGAATTTTTAAAATATTCGTGCGCACTAAATTTTACAATGTTCGACTTTACAGGATTGTAAACTTTTTTTTTGAAGCTAGAATTTTCCTCTATTTATGAAAATGTTTTTTAGGCGATTTTATTTAAATATTACATTGAAGCCTACGTTTCTACCACGTCCATTTGGATGAGATTAATAATTAAATTTAATAGGACTTAGTATACACATGCTCCTACCTTAGGGGTAAGTGCTTAGAAGGTATCGATCTGCAAGTCTCATTATTCAAGTAGGAGCTGTTATGGGGTAAGTGCAAAATAGTTCGGTTTCCAGAGGATTATAATATTGGTATAATCATCGAAAAAAGTTAAAGCCTGTCTGAGATTCACATTTTACACTAAGTTTTGAAATTAGAATATAATTGAAAAGTGCATCGAAAAAAATAATTTTGGTTTAAATTCACTAGTCCGTAGTTCTCTCGACAAAGCATGATAGTATGGGTAAATGTGCACGACACAAAACTAGTCACACAGCAGAGGTCTGCACTTGTCCCTAAGTTCCGCTTACGGCCAAAAAAAAAAAATCAGATAGATAAACACATACAGATGTACTAGATAGTTACTACATTTTTTTTGCATCAAAGCTAAATAATTTCCAGAGTAGTTTCTTTCCAAGTGTATCAAGGTATTATTATTTTTGGTTTCCATATATCTGAGATGCCACTGGATAGGCGGTTTAATAATTTCTGTACGGAATTTTTTCCAATAAATTACCTTTCCTGCAAGGCATATTTGATTACAATGGTTTCTATAAATTTCAACATACTCCTCAGGTTTTATTATTATTATTGATTTTTTTTGTTTTTATTTAATGTCTCACAATTTGGCCAAATTCTCTATCTCATGGTAGATATGAGTGATCGACAGTGGAGAAATTTCATCAATTTGAATTAACGAAGTTTTTAAAATACCAAAACTAATATAAACTTCTGCAAAAATGTTGTGTTTTAATTCTGACCGTTGTATCTGTCCCAAAACATTCTATGTATCTTCTTAATATGTGAGGCGGTTTGCAAAGCAGCCTATAGTGTGAATGCGATTTCATTGGACTCCTTCTTTTGCTATGTTTCATCCCTAAAATAAATATATTTCTTTTCATTTGTTGCAATTGTCAAATTGTATTTGTGAATTTGCCTAAAGAAAAGAACCGATTGGTTAGAAACGGGAAAGAACATTGCTCTTCTGATTGTGAAAGGAAATTATAACACTATTTTTCAATATTATCTTTCAGCAGGAAATGAAATAGTTTAGCATTTAGATTATGAACGGATTTTGGTATCCATAAATCTGAAATGCCAGTGCGCACATAGTTAAATAAGCCTTCAGTTTATTTCTTAATCAATTAATCCCATATTGGACATCTGTGAATTTTCGTGGAAGACAAATGCAGGCAGAGCAAATTTATATAATCCATCACATTTGTCAGTAGATAGGAGAGACTGAAATTATTTGGCAGAAGCGGCTAGTTAGCACTTAGCTTTTTTTTCCGCCCATCGTTGGACAAGATCGTGGTCATCTTGCTCATGAGGAGTTTATGTAAAGGGGTACCATCCACCGAAACTTCATTCTGCTGAGAAAAATCACGAAGGAGAAATTGCTGTGTTATCGATTTTGTGACGAATGAGTAAATTTTTTCATCATAAATGTTTGTGTTCTGGTAAAAATTAGATCGACTTCGGAGAATCTGATACTGAAGGTGGTTTTCGAAAGAGTGGTTACTGTGATTGTTTGCATGTATCACTATCTTTTGTTTCTGATGTTTGGGAGCATGTGGTATCCATCTTGCTTTGGAAATCTCTGTGGGGCTAGTTTACACAGTTAGGTATGGCAAAGCTATACCAACTAGCCTCTTCATTATTGTTCTTTTAAAAAGAAACTATTTCTGTATTTTACGAATAAATACGACTTATAAATAATGTTCTGATAAAATAATAATCCCTGCAAAGAAGCTAACAGGGCACATCGATGAAGACCAACTACAAAAACCCCGCGATCTCCAGGCTCTCCGGATCACTCTGAATGTCATGCAAATGAATTCGTTTTGGTGAAGTACTCGTACAACGCCCGCAAGTACACTGGGAAGATAGTCAACACCTATAGCAACGAGATTCGCGGTTCCACCATGGCCAAAAAGAGGAAACCTGGAGATGGCCAAACAAGAATGATTCGATTTGGTAGGGTGGTCATGGATATCTTGAGGTACGCATCCCCAGCATGGAGCCAAAACACCTCACGCAGTTGCAGAGGATGAGACTGGCGACGATCCAGCGACTGGCTCTGCTTAGGGTCACTAAGACATACAGAACGGTGTTGCATGAGGCGGTGCAGGTGCTAGCCATGCCCCTGGACATGGCGATGCCCTCGTCCTCAAGGAGGACAGAATAAAGTATAATGTGAAGAGGCAGGTGCTCGACGCGCTACCGGAGGGACTCCGTACCAGAGTTGTCGAGACCCCCAACCAATGGAAGAAGATATTGAGGGAGGATACCATCGAGTGGGTGGGGAGTCAGAAGGGAGCTACCCTAAGGAAGTTCTTCCCCACCGTCCAAGAAAGGCTGAAGGCGAGATGGGAAAATATAAGTATCCTCATAATTTGATGTAAAATAAGAAAATTACAAAAAAAGAGTAGCTTATTGGTGGCAGTTAATTATATTTAGAGTAAATTATATTTAAATAACCTGTAGGAATTTATAGTAACAAGAAGAATTTATTTTACTTATTTGTTCCATTTGAGTTCTGCAGAAGTATCTCTATTGATATCGCTTTATGACCACTTACCCAAAGGGATATGCTAACTAACCCCGCCCTTGGCTATATTTCAGGAAAAGTGTTTTCGGATTACTTAAAGGCGGATCTAATTTTATGGATTCTAAATGATTTTGTAGAAAATGAGTTAAGCTATCCGCCGCATTCATCAGAATCTCTCCAAGTATTACCCAAAAAAAGAAAAATCAAAAACTAAAATCTATGCTAACTAGCCCCAGGTTTTCCCATATTATTTCGATAATCAATTTTCGCCCCTTTTTTTCCACGAGTTTTCTTCCCTATATGCTAATTCTTTGCAAATCTTCAATCCTTCTTTTCTTCATTTTTAAAATTTTCAGAAATGCATCTTTACAAAATTAAATTTTGTTTACAAAATTCATCCTCAGTTCAAGGTTTAAATGGATCCATTTAAATCTTGAACTGAGGATGAATGTTTAACATTCGAAACTAGTTTTTAATAAAACAAATTTATAGTGACAAATAATTTATCAATCTTTAATTTAAATGTCTTGTTGATCTGTCTTTCAACTTTTGTGATTTCAGTATTATATGTTATTACAAATCTCTGCAAAAAGCTTGATATTTATAAATTAACTTCTATTAGTGTTTTTAGATTCCCAAGATGCCCAAACTGTTGTCAGTTGTCAATATTTGAATAAAAAATATATGTTGGCTTCCAGTTGGCCTCTTTAATTTTTTAACTTAAATAAATTAATTTATTGCACAAGAGGTGCCTATTGAGGGGATAAGTTTAATCTATTAATCTATTATAACTAAAAAACAAAATTATGTATAACTTGAGGAAAAATGGTTCATCACCAATAAAAATTCTCTTTATAGCTTCCCAAACTAAGAATGTGAATATCTATGAATTCAGCAGACGAAGTGGAAATTAATATAAATTTCTTCACCTATCCTTATCATCTCCTGGGCATCGGGTTCTTCAGTACCTCTCCTGATGACAACTTAAGGTTTGCACGTCTTGTTGCAACAATCCTTTAATATTCAGATTGCGATCTTTCAAGGGCGGGAAGGTTGGAGTATATAAAGATCTGAATGGACAGGACAGAGTACAGTGGTCTACCAGCTACAGCAAGCATGAAGGTGAGGTTTCATTTGAACAAAATTAAAATTTATATCTTATATATATATATATATATATATATATATATATATATATATATATATATATATATATATATATATATATATATATATATATATATATGTTAGCAAGGAGGTTGTTCTTTAGTAACCATGCCCATATTTAATTTGAATATATTTCATTAAGATAGCAGTAACTTTGATTAACATTAGTATTAAACTTTATATAAATATATATATATATATATATATATATATATATATATATATATATATATATATATATATATATATTGACTGACAGTATACCAGTAACAGTACCAAGCTTACCCAGAAGAATTTTTCAAAACAGTTACAAACTAAGAGCATACTTAAATTTATATTCAAAGTAGGCTAAATAAAAAACCTAAATGCACATAACCTAACAAAAATTAATGCCAAATTAAATTTATAAATTTTGTTCTATAAAGGTATTTATAACATATTATATAAATGATACTGTATATTAATTAAATGTTACTTTATGTTTAATTTTCACACTCCGGAGATGTAGGTATATTTTTTTAAAAATAACACATATCTAGGTGAGTGAGTTTTCTCTTATTTTAGCCAATCGTACACACGCCATTCTCGCATCTCACTCCAGTGAAAGATTCAAATTATAAAATGAACAGAGACTAATAGCTATTTGTTAACATTCTTAAAGGTGGACCCAAAGTCAGATTTTAGGGAATGTATAGAAAACATTAAGTACGGAAAAATGCTAGTATTAAAAAAAAATCGATGTTAATTATCACGTTTTTTTTACAATAATGGTAGCCGCAATAGAATTATATATTTTACATGTTTCTATGGTTATCTTATTATTTTCAGGTCCTTTTCTTTACACTATCGGTGGTAGGATGCGTCCTAGCAGAAGCTCCTTACACACAACCAAGGAAACCTGAAGGAGCTCTTCTGCTATTGCCTCCTGAGTACAACAAGAAATCCGAATATTATTCTCAACCGGTAAGTAGGATAATACCTAATTACAATACGCCTCAGCTCTACCAAACAAGTATAATAACATTATAGTAAATAACATTATGTGATTGCAGAGTGAAACAGAAGATTTGGGCAAAATAAGTGACAAGGTTATGGAGAGGCTGCGACAAGAACAAGGATCAGGCTCCGGAAGCTACCACGTCTACTTGAATGACGGTCGCCTCCAGAAGGTGCAGTACACGACGGCATCCCTGAAAAGCGGACAGCAGAACCCCTCAGTCCAGCAGTACAAGCAGTCGCAGAGCGAGCTGAACCCGATCATTGCCCAGTTCGGAAGACTTCAACAGGAGCTGCAGGAACAGCAGATCCAACAACTTCAGCAGAGGCAGAAACAGCTGGAACAACAACAACAAGTGCTGAAGCAGCAGCAGGAGGAGCTGAGGTCGGCTAGTTATCTAGCCAGCATCCGCTACACCAACGTCGACCCAATCACCTCCCCGATCTACTCCTACAAATCTTCTCCAGTCACTAGGATCCTTAGATACGCTCCAGAATATTTCTGAACTTAATAATATGTTTGAAAATATAATTCTATAATTCAAATCTTTATTTATTTGTTTCAATTTCCCTCCTGTATTTCCCTTAGACAAGATAAGATGATTATCTAAATTATAATGATAATGAAACACAGATAAATTCCTCAGATGCGCATAAATAAAACCACACATATATGTGCATATATATATATATATATATATATATATATATATATATATATATATATATATATATATATATATATATATATATATATACATGTATAAAATTAATATGTATTGATATTGGACAATATTATCGTTATATAATTTAAACAGACCAGGCGCGAACAAAAGAAATAAGAGACAAGCAGGTAGAAAGAAGGGTAACTGACAGGCGATGACAGATGTCAACACATAAGAGATAAGGGATAAGTTAATTTAAAAACCCTACCGAGAAGTTAACACTGTAACAATGCCAAAAGCTGGGACACCTAATCAATTTTAAGAACTGTTCTTCCTAGGCTGGAAAAGGTATGATTAAATTATACTAGCTGGATAATGGTTCGCAGATACCGGCTGTCAGGACAAGGGGTGGAGCCATCCGATGAAATCCCAGAATTTCCTCCCTCTATAAAACTAGTCGGCCAATGAACAACGTTTTTGACCCCATCTTAGGCAGAACAAGAGAGAAAGGGAGATGGAAGCAAGGAGGTGAAAAAGAGGGACTTCTTAACTGATCGAGGCTGAGGGAGGACTTGGAGACTGAGACCGGCTGATGCAAGACTGCAGCTCTGAACACTGACCATGCGCTCTGGCTCCATGACTGAAGATATGCAGGGGAAAAAGAGGGAGAGATGCTGGGAACCATCAACACCAATTAGTACAGATAAGAGATTTATGTTAAAACAATTAATGGCTGTCTAAGCTGAATCATTCCATGGTTAACTTTTTATTGTAATAGTTTGTTATTTTAATTTTGAAGAATAAAGATAAATGTTAGCAAGGAGTTTGTTCTTTAGTAACCATGCTCATATTTAATTTGAATATATTTCATTAAGATAGCAGTAACTTTGATTAACATTAGTATTAAACTTTATATATATATATATATATATATATATATATATATATATATATATATAAATATATAAATATATATTGACTGACAGTATACCAGTAACAGTACCAAGCTTACCCAGAAGAATTTTACTGTATATTAATTAAATGTTACTTTATGTTTAATTTACACACTCCGGAGATGTAGGTAGATTTTTTTTAAAATAACACATATCTAGGTGAGTGAGTTTTCTCTTATTTTAGCCAATCGTACACACGCCATTCTTGCATCTCACTCCAGTGAAAGATTCAAATTATAAAATGAACAGAGACTAATAGCTATTTGTTAACATTCTTAAAGGTGGACCCAAAGTCAGATTTTAGGGAATGTATAGAAAACATTAAGCATGGAAAAATGCTAGTATTAACATTAGACCAATCTATTTAGGCCAATTAGACGATTACCTCCCATTATTACGATTACTCCCATCCATACATTTATGTTGAACTGGTATTGGAAGGAGGATGGTCTAACAGCATGGGGATTATCCTCCGCCCAGACATGAGTATTGCGGGCATTAAAAAGCCCCCCACGCGTAAATGTTGCTTCATCAGACCACAAAACACGTCTAGGGAACCAGCGGTCTTCCTGGCCCTGGTCTGCAAATCATTCGCAAAATTGTCTCCTGGCCGCCATGTCTCTACCAGCAATTCTTGAACCGGGCTGAGGTGGAAGGGATGTCTTCCGTCACCGACTAAAATTCGGTGGACTGAGCTGTGGGGGATCCCAAGTTGTGCTTCTGCTTCACGAACACTAGAAGTGGGGTTTTCATAAAAAAAAAAAAAAATCAGCACCTCTTCCTTACGTTCAGCATCCTTGACATCCCGTGCCCCGACAGGCTGTTTCGGCAACGATCCGGTCTCCCTCGGGGTACGAAAAGTAGAAGAAAACGTTCTGCGATCCGGCAGTCTGTCTGGGAAACGACGACCGTATTCACGGACAGCTTCCGAGGCAAAGCCATATACATACACAAAATCAGCGTATTCTTCAGTTGTGAAAAAGATAGGCATGTTGCTGGAAGCAAGTGCACCTCACCACTAGTGAAGTGATAATGAATTGCCATTTGATACTGGGAGCGAGTCTCGAGCTAGACAAGCACGGACAGGATTAATTGACTAAAAGTATGAGCTTACCTTTGATCTATCTTTAGACATGAAATTATTAGAAACATTATTATTATTCAATAAAAGTTCTTTTGGGTTGGACCATGCCACATTATTGTAAACCTAGATTTTGCTCATCTTGCGGTGAGCCTCTTCAAGGTTAATATCGTAATGAAAAAATAAATAAATAAATAAAATAATTCTAATTTACCTATGTAAGTATGGAAATTTCAATATGTGGTGACTAAATAGGTTTTCCACTCATTTTATTGTTAAAAGAAAAAGAAAAGCAAAAAAAATCTCCTCCTTCTTTGTATTATGTTCTCAGTGTTCTACGCCAATTTATTCAATTTAGCGTAATTATGGTTTTGGAATTGGAAATTAATGTTTTTTACACAAAACCTTTATTTTTCTGGGTGAATGGGGTATCATTTTAAAGCTTATGAATTGATGCAACTTTTGATCCAGAGGCAAACCTCTGCGCCTAAAATTGGCTGTGCTAGACAAGTGTAAGCACAATCAGAAAATACTAATTTTTAAATTTTTAACTGCTATTAATTACTGTATACCGCTTGTGTGAATAAATAAAATTTTAAAGGGGGGTGTTCCTTACAGGAAATTTAACGTAGTGTTTGAAAATATCCTCGTTTTTTACGATACATCAACCAGAAATTAAATAATTACAGTTTTTCACTAAAAAATCGTGTATTTTTAAAAATACACAAAAAATAGCATATCTCTTCGATGGGTTAAGATAGAAATTTCATTTCTGCGCCATTTAACTACAAATAACTTCTAGAATAATCCCCTAAAGTATTGACATCACGTGGTGGGACACCCTGTATACAAGATAAACGAAGAAAAATTAAAAAAACATAAGGAGATAAAATAAAAATAATAAATATCATATAAAAAGAAAAAAAACAGTACTAATAAAAATGAATAGATAAACAATTAAAATAATAACAAAATAAGTAAGCAACCAAGAAAAGAAAAATTAAGTTAAATAAAAATAAAATAAATCATCTTAAACACATTCATACCTATATACAATATGTTTAGAGTTAGAGTTTAATTTAGAGTTTAATCGGAATTGTTAGTGCCTTTTTTGGGAAATCATAAAATTGTGTAAAATAGATGATACTATTAAGTGGGAGTTCTGGTAAGTTGATTTTGCAAAAAATTTGCTGTAACATCAATGACATTTGAATACTAACATTTTAAAATAGATAAAACCTTACTATACCCTTATAAATAATAGTTTTTTTCAGGAGAATGAAGTTCATTTTTACTGTTGAATAATAGATTGATTAAAAACTTTTTAATTTTTACTTCCTGCCTTTAGGTAAAATACCTCTTGCTTCTAGTTATGGAGGGATTGTTGCACCGTCTAGGGTAAAGTATATAAAAAAGCGAGAGTCTACTCTTTAGCGTATAACAACAGAAGAAGTGGAAAAACACTCGTGGAGGAAAGAATTGTGCAAAGATACAGTGTTTTATGTTCAATTTTATATCGAACTTAGAGGGATTTTGTGATACCCAAATTGAATTTCGTTTTTAGAAATAAGAAAAATGGAGAAATTTTGCATTCAATGCCCTTTAGAAAGCAACTCCAGATAAATTAATGTAACAGAGAAAAGAGCTTAGTTAATATACATAAGAACCTAATTACAGGTATACCTACGGACATTTCATTTATAAAATTTGAAGGCAGGAGGAAATGTAGGGTGGCGGTTCCTAGTGAATGTTAACTAACTGGTGGTCATAATCAGTTTCTCATTTAAAGCTAATGTTTTGAGCTATGTATATAAATGGTTGACGCTTTTAACGATCTTTTAAGATGGCAAAAAGGAAGAAGAAAGAATCACTCAAATAACTGAACCTTGGTCTTAAGCAGCTGAGATAGAAGTGTCAAAATTCGACTTCAAGAGCCACGGTCGTATATTATGGAATAAATTTAGAACGTTGACGACCTTGGAGCGCTATGAGTCGAAAAGAAGATTTTTTTTTCTCTCGAGAAATGTGACACGCCATTACAGACAGAGCGACAAGACATCAGACTCCAGCCTATTAGCGCTGCTGTAAATATAAACTATATAGCGAGCTGTAAATTATAGGAGGTGATAAAACAGAACCTAATGACGTGAGCTGACAATGGAACATTGCTGCTGGAACTAAAGATAGTCGTACACCATGTCTGGCCACGGCGCTTTAAAATGGTGTAGTGAATACAAACTGTTAGTTTATCATTCGAAAACGAAAACATATATATATATATATATATATATATATATATATATATATATATATATATATATATATATATATATATATATATATATATATATATATATATATATTACCACTATCATAGTACTGGCCTCTTGATACATAAAGCTATTTTATTTTAATATTAGAATCAGGCCCCTTTGTTTCAGCAAATAAATTTTGTGACAATACCACTTCTAAAGAAGGGCATATCCGATTAAATAACATTTTTTTTACAACAAACTAAATACTTGATAAGCTAAATGTTATACTAAATGCTAAAATGTGTAGACTGAATTATATGACATGACACTGACTTGAGGAACCTATCCATTCGTAGCACAAAAAAGGTCCGGAGGCTCTTAGAAGACTCGAGGGGAGTGGATAAGATATTATTACTCTTTTATAAAGGTTAAAGTAAAAAAAAAAAGAGAATCTAATCTTTATTTTATTTTTTGTTATGATTATTTAGTATTAGTTCAATATCAAGATTTTGAAGATTTATTTTTGATTTTGAAGTCATTTTAATCATAACTTACCTGTTGCTATTCCTCTTGTGAAAATAAAACGGCCTGTTGAACCTGCGGACAATGTTAGGAATTGATTTAGTGTTTTCAGTTCAATTCGTATATCTCATTCATTCATTCGGCGCTACAACTCGATGTCGAGTCTTGGCCTCCTGCACCAGCATTCACCCATTGTTCCGATCCGGCGCTGCTGCCATCCAGCTCCTCACACCCAACATGGACCTAGCATCTCCAGCCACTCCATCACTCCATCGAAGACGAGGTCTTCCTCTTCGCCTTGTTCCATGTATCACCTCCATCATTATTTTCTTTGGCAGATCATTCTCAGCCATCCGAGCAACATGTCCGGCCCATCTCAATCTACTGAGCCTCAAACACTGCACCACGTCTGGTTCCTTAAATAAATCTTTGAGCTCCTGGTTTGTTCGACGTCTCCATACCTGGTCAACCTTCACAGCTCCAAAGATTTTACGCAGAATCTTTCTCTCAAAGACCATCAAATTCTGCTCACTAGTTTTGGAGATAGTCCACGTTTCTGAGGCATAAAGGAGAATTGGCCGGATAATTGTTTTGTATAATAGAACTTTTGTGTCCTTAGTCAATGCACGGCTCCTAAAATATGGACTGAGGCCATAATAACAACGGTTGGCGCTTAGCACTCTTCGTTTAATTTCAGAGTCCACAACATTGTCTTGGGTTATGAGGGACCCGAGATAGATAAACTCGGAGACTTTTCCAATAGTATACTCTCCGATAGTGATTTCTTCGCCAGGCCTGGGGATTTCCTCTGTGACCATGTATTTTGTCTTTGCTGCGTTTACTTTAAATCCCATTTTTCTCGCTGCTTCTGCTAGTTTAAGGAATCCATCAGAGACAGCTTGGAAGGATCGTCCGGCGATATCAATATCATCAGCATAAGCTAGAAGTTTTACTGTTCGGCTGAATACTGTTCCGCCCACTTGAATACCAGATTCTCTAATGTCCTTCTCCAGAGCTAGATCGAATAGGAGGCATGCCAATGCATCCCCCTGCCTCAGTCCTTTCCCAGATGTGAATTCCTCAGATCTTGCTCCTCCAATCTGCACCGTACATCTTACTTCTCTCATGTTGAGTGTTACCATTCTAATAAGCCTTTCCGGGATTTCAAGCTCTCTCATTGGCCTTGTACAGTTGTTCACTGTGGACACTGTCGTAAGCTTCTTTAAAATCCACAAGCAGATGGTGCGTTTTAAGCTTATATTCGCGTCCTTTCTCAAGTATGATGCGTAACCAGAATATTTGATCAATTGTGGATCGTCCTTTTCGAAATCCACACTGGTATGGACCCAAGATCTTTTCTGCAAAGGGGAGTAAGCGCTGAAAGAGGATGTTGGACAGCACTTTATATGCACTGGAGAGTAA
Organism: Rhaphigaster nebulosa; assembly: GCA_948150685.1. Lineage (NCBI taxonomy): Eukaryota > Metazoa > Arthropoda > Insecta > Hemiptera > Pentatomidae > Rhaphigaster > Rhaphigaster nebulosa. Next base: position 157,734,166 of record OX411308.1, on the reverse strand, counting down.
AGAAATGCCTCTATAATTGCCACAGACCAGCCGGTTACCAGGCATTACTTCATCAGTCCAGACCCAAATTATAATATTCTGGATGATTTTCACAAGCTCACTGCCTCCGCACTTTAGTAATTCTGCAGGCAGTTCGTCAGCACCTGGCACCTTATGATTTTTAAGCCTTGTCAGAGAATCCAGAATCTCCACTTCATCTGGGGGTTCCATAGGCTGATAATTAGCAAGATCTTCATGGTTGTCGTTCTCAACTTCATCCGGTAGATCTTTGTTCAGAAGCTGAAAGAAGTGTCTCTTCCATTCTCCAAGCACATCCACGACGTTTATAAGTAGCTTTCCGTCTTCATTCAAGCAGTAGGTAGTTTTGCTTTCAAAAAGTTTTCTTTTCCGATTATCTGCTCTGAAGAAGAGAGTGATAAATGAGCTTAAATGAGTACAGAGTGATAAATGAGCGAAAACTTTAGGTATTTTCTTGAATAAAATGTCGCCATTTTAAAGGTATTTCCTTTGGAATGGCAGCTAAGGCATATTTTACTTAAAATGTACTAAACTTTCGTAATTCAGATTCAAATTTTTAAAAACACCGTATCACAGTTTTGGAATAATATTGTCCAATACTAAGATTCTATTTTGATTAATTGTATTGCTTAACATTAGTCTAAAATTTCAATTCAGTAAACTATGTTTTCAAATATTGCGTTATTACAATAGGTAATGATTTTTTAAATATATTACGACCAGTTGTACATGACGATATTATATCCAGTTATAGTAATGATCATTATCATTTCCAGGTTCTTCTGATTACTTTATCGGTGGTAGGATGTGCCTTATCAGAAGCTCCTTATCCACAACCGAGGAAGCCTGAAGGAGCTCTTCTGCTATTGCCTCCTGAATACAAAAAGCAGTCCGAGTATTATACTCAATCGGCAAGTAGCAAATGTTTAAAAAAAAAATGGATTTCGTGTAGCTATGGAATGTTAGGGAAATAAATTACTCATTAATTTTCTAATACAATTACAGAGTGAAGTAGAAGACTTGGGCAAGATAAGCGAAAAGGTTATAGAGAGGCTCCGACAAGAACAAGGATCAGATTCCAGCAGCTACTACGTCTTCTTGAACGACGGTCGCCTCCAGAAGGTTCAGTACACGACGTCATCCCTGAAGAGCGGACAACGGAACCCCTCAGTCCAGCAGTAAGACAGTCGCAAAGCGAGCTGAACCCGATCATCGCCCAGTTCGAGAGACTTCAACAGGAGCTGCGGGAACAGCAGATTCAACAACTTCAGCAGAGGCAGCAACAGCTGGAACAACAACAAGTGCTGAAGCAGCAGCAGGAGGAGCTGAGGTCGGCCAGTTATCTAGCCAGCATCCGCTACACCAACGTCGACCCCATCACCTCTCCGGTTTACTCCTACAAATCCTCTCCAGTCACTAGAATCCTTAGATACGCTCCACAGTATTATTAATTTGATTAAGTTTCACTGTAAATAAAATAAATTATCAGAGGAAAAATTATTTTTGTCTTTCTAAAAACCTGTTTTATAATTGATGAAAATTTTTAATTCTGATAGGATAATGTAGAAAATACTATGAATTAATTATTTGCAGAACGTAATTATAGAACCACTTTTATTTAGTCAACCAACGTTTCTTTCCAACGATTCAAGTAATTATCAGTATCGTAATTATCAACAGTTAACTGATATCCTGGAAAACATTTCTGATGAGTTAGCTGATGTCCTCTATATTTTCTAACGGTTGCTTTCGAGTGAAATAAAAACGATATATGGGCCAATTGAGCTTATTTGACATAGGTTAATTTTATTTATTATGTTATATGAAATAAATTAATTATGTCTAATTAAATTCCTCGTGCGGATCTCATTACCGCGTAGGGGAGCGTCCCACGGGTTGCGGATGTGGGGATGGTCGGTGCAAATTCCTTTGAAGTTTCTCCCGGCTAAGTCCTATGGACTCGCTGACTAACAATGAGAGCGCCCCTCCAGGCTTGAGGGTGTGACGTAGGTTTGAACGCCCTACTCACATATTTTTAGTTCACAAAATACCACAAAAAAGTTATGGATCTCTCTGAGGTAAAACGCTCATTCTCCGGAGGTAAACTGGTCTCCCGTTCGGGTCTTCGGGTGGGGGCTACTTCAGAGGATTCATGACGCAAGTTGAAAATTAGAGATTTAGGTATAGGGACCTGGAACGTAAGAAGTTTGAATACAGCGGGTGGGTTTAAATCGGTGGCAAACGAGGTTAAGAGATACAATGTAGATATCGTGGCACTGCAAGAGGTTCGGTGGCCAGGGGAGGGTTTGTTAACAGAAGGGAACTATTCTATTTGGTACGGTGAGAGCGGTAATTATTGTTTAGGTACTGAATTTCTAATTAGGAATAGATTGCTCTCCGCATTGAGGGACGTACAATTTTTTAGTGATAGGATATCTGTGGCCATATTTCAGAGGCGGTGGTTTAAAATCGCGCTGATAAACATACAGTATCCTACCGAAGACAGTGATGATGAACTTAAATGCAAATTTTATGATAAACTAGAGTGGGTTTATGATAAACTACCTTGAAGCTGCATGAAAATAATATTAGGAGACGCGAACGCAAAGGTGGGGAGGGAAGAAGTATAATATCCGACGATCGGTAAAGAAAGTTTGCACGAACATAGCAATGATAATAGAATCCGTCTAATAAAATTTGGTATCTCGAAAAACCTATCAATCAAAAGTACTAAGTTCACACAAAAGGATATTCATAAGTATACGTGGAAATCGCTGGATTCACAAACACGAAATCAAATTGATCATGTTTTGATACAACAAAGATGGCAAAATAGTATAATTAACGTGAGGTCTTATCGTGGAGCAGAATGTGGTTCAGGTGATGAATTAGTAATCGCGAAACTTCGACAAAAACTTAATATAAAAAACAGAAAAGAAAGCCGTATTTGTTCCGAAAATTTTGATCTAGATAAATTAAAAACCTTTCAATTAGAAATAAATTCGCGGTAGATATCAAGAATTGAAGCCTTGGAATCTTTAGATGAGGATCACGAAGTTATAGACAAGCTATAGATCAGGATTAGGGATAATATTAAAGAGGTAAGTAATTTGTGTCTTGGAAAAACGGACAGTAAATAGAACAAACCGTGGTTCGATAATGATTGTCTAATTTGTGTGAAAAAAGAAGAGCTACAAAATTAAAAGCTTTAAATAATCCAAGAGATAACAATGCTGCTTGCTAACTTCCGATCCTTCATGAATGAAACGTCCAAATTCCTTAGAAATAAAAAACGAGAATATCTTAAAAACAAAATAATAGAGGTAGAAACTAATAGAATTAAAAACAACGTAAGAGACATGTACAATGGTGTAAACAGATCGCGTTAACAGTTTGAACAATGAATGGAATTATATATGAAAATAACAATATCTTTGCCGATCCGGGGGACATTGTGAATAAATTTAAAAAAACACTTTGGAAGTATTTTTAATTCGAGAAATAATAGTCAATCTCCTCCTTCTGAATATCAGAGTGCTGAACCGTTAATTGAAGAACCGAGTAAGGAGGAAGTCGAAATAGCCATCGGAAAATTAAAATCTCATAAAGCAGGGGGAAGCGACAACATTCTCAGTGAATTAATAACAGCGTGCGGTGAAGCTGGAGTTTCTAAAATACATGTTTTGGTTAAAAAGATCCGCGAAAATGAAAAAATATCCGAAGAATGGAAAGAATCTATACTTATTCCGATTCACAAAAAGGGACCGAGGACGGAGTGTAATAACTATCGCGGAATATCACTCCTCCCGGTATGTTATAAAATAATCTCGTTGATCCTAACTAGTCGAATCAGGGAATATGCCGAGAAAATTATCGGAGACTACCAATGTGGTTTTAGACGGAACCGATCAAATATTATCCTTACGGCAAATATTAGAAAAAAAAATAGAATTCAACGGTGTAGTTCATCAGCTTTTTGTTGATTTAAAAAAGGCTCATGATTCAATTGATCGCCAGAGACTGTATAACATTTTGATTGAGCAGGAAATACCGAAAAAATTAGTAAATCTAGTAGGAATGTGCATGACCGAAGCATTCAATAAAGTTAGAATCTGTAATTATTCTTCGGAGAAATTTTAAGTTCGCTCGGATTTAAAACAAGGCGATTCTCTTTCACCTGTCTTATTTAATTTAGCACTAGAATATGCCATTAGAAAGATGATGCGTACCGAAAGTGATTTGGATCTGGGTGGTAAAATATCCGTGCTTGGGTTTGCGGATGATTTGGTATTATTAAATGAGGACGCGGAAACTATAAAACTGAATACAACAACATTGATGAAAGCTGGAAAAGAGGTTGGCCTCAAAATAAATACGGATAAGACGAAATATATGGTTAGCAATAGAAACATGGGCGATTTTGATAGGAGAAAATAGGTTTGAACACGTTGAGAAATTTAAGTATTTGGGGTCTGTGATTACTAGAAAAAACGAAATTCAAGAGGAAATAAAGGCGCGGTTAAAGGAGGGAAATGCTTGTTATTTTTCGGTATCAACATTACTTAGGTCGCGCATTTTATCCAGAAACTTAAAACTTAGAATATACAAAACTATTATCTTGACTACAGTTCTGTAGGACGAACAACGCCTTAAGGTTTCCGATAATAAGGTATTGCGTAAAATATTTGGTCCGAAAAAGGATGAGTCAACTGGAGAAATTAGGAGGTCACACAACGCGGAATAGCCAAGGTTGAAATGGGCTTGCAAAGTTGGGCACAGTAACGAACGAATTCCTAAACAGTTAATAAACGCTGAGCCGACTGGTAAACGTCCGAGGGGTAGAACGAAGCGTAGGTGGGAGGATTATGTTAAGGGTGATCTAATGGATTTGGGTTTGGCCGGTAGTCGGTAGACCGAGGTTTGTAGGCGGCGATTGGTGGTATCGGCATCGAACCTTCGGGTTCGCTAAGCCTTTTATTATTATTATTATGTCTAATTAAATTAATTATATCTAATACTTTTTTTAATTATATTCACCTCTACCATTCGTGTCTCCTTTATTCTTAAAAAGGCCATTACTCATCACTATTAATATAATAATGTTACGCTATATTATTAGCATAAAGAATTTATATTAATAGATTAAAGAAAGCTATAGCAAAATGTCGTACGCCAATTTTTTTTCAGAGGGGTATTTAATTTTTTTCGGAGAGAGTAGATTAAATGAGATGGCAGACAATCTCCTAAATGTTATAATCGCCAAATTGGGAATGAGTTTTAAGAAAATTGGTTAAAAATATTCTATGTTTTTCGTGCATTTCTTGTACGAATACATTAGTAGATGAATAAAAGAGGAATCGATAATTGGCAATTGAAATAACAACAGAAACAGGGGCAAGACAAAAGTTTTTATATGAAAAACTTACAACTGCATACACGAGACCAAACCAGACTTGACTCGACCGAACAGAACTGACCCAGTCCAGAGTGGAGAAGGTGGCAGGAAAAAGCGGCTATACCTGCCTTATAAAATCAATTTATTGAATGATTTCTGACTGGACAGTCGCTAGAATATATCGACAGTTTACGTCCATAACTAAAATTAATATTGTCTCAATAGTTATTATTTGAATACTTTACTTGAGTAATTATTATTAAATTATATCATCGTTATTTCGTAAAAAAATTGTGTTGAATTTCATGCAAAACAATAAACTTTTACGAATATATAACTTTTATTAAGATTCGTTTTCATGATACCTTAATCCATATATTAATATTATTGAAAAAATAAAACACATGAAAAATTCAATGGGAGGAGACCCGCTGCATTATTTTTCCAAGGTGACGGCCGTTCTGGTAAGGCGAATGCCGTCTAGTACAGGCGTAACTAGTTGGTGGCAAATGAATTGGACCTTGGTCCAAGGGGGGCCTCAGATTGCATTTTATAACAATAAGATATAATATCAAATTGTATTTAGATGCAGTAATACAACTTTATATGAAGTAATACCATTAATAACTAACACTGATTATTATGTACAATACACAGCCACCTCTTCAAATTTTGAGTAGGGAGCCTCAAAACTAGACTGCCTCAGTCCTCTAAATTCATACTTACGCTACTGGTCTAGTAACAACCCGAACATATCACAATCATAACTGGATTATTTTCAAAAGTTAAGACCTAGCTAATTAATAATAAATAATATATATTGACTATTTTCTTTTAAATTTGAATGTATAAGATTTGACAAAAATATCTGATAAAAGAATCGCCGACTTCGTATTCTAACAATAAGTACGGATTGTGTATCGTTGGTTGCTCTTCATGCATATTATTGATCATGTTATTCTATATTTTCTAAATTGTAGACGTAAATATAGGTATAGTATTTCCAATAAATATACGTATTCAACCTTAATTTATTTCAATAAATTACGATAAATTTTTGTTTACATAATTATGTTGTTTATGGTTATTTTAGTTGCTGATTGTTCTTTTGAACAATTAGGATTTAAAGCAAGCTATCTTACTATCTCACTTTGAGAAAATTTAACCTGAAAAATCTTTAGATTTTAAAGAAAACTTTTTGTGTCTATTAGAATTAGGTGAATTCGTTACCAAAGTATTTTATTTAAAAATTCGATTATTAATAATAACTAATTTACATATATTCCATAAGCATTATAATTTACCCTGGATAATTGCAGATCCTGTCTGTCAGTGCAATGTATAGGGAAAAATAAATATTTGAATTATAGAATCATATTTCCAAAACATTATTTAGCTCAAAAATACTCTGGAGCGTATCTAAGAATCCTAGTGACTGGAGAGGATTTGTAGGAGTAGATCGGGGAGGTGATGGGGTCGACGTTGGTGTAGCGGATGCTAGCAAGGTAACTGGCAGACCTCAGCTCCTCCTGCTGCTGCTTCAGCACTTGTTGTTGTTGTTCCAGCTGTTGCTGCCTCTGTTGAAGTTGTTGGATCTGCTGTTCCTGCAGCTCCTGCTGAAGTCTTCCGAACTGGGCGATTATCGGGTTCAGCTCGCTCTGCGACTGCTTGTACTGCTGGACTGAAGGGTTCTGCTGTCCGCTTTTCAGGGGTGCCGTCGTGTACTGGACCTTCTGGAGGCGACCGTCTTTCAAGTAGACGTGGTAGCTGCCGGAGCCTGATCCTTGTTCTTGTCGCAACCTCTCCATAACCTTGTCGCTTATCTTACTCAAGTCTTCTGTTTCGCTCTGCAATGTCATTAGGGCATTTAGTATATTTAATCATTATCGCGAATTTATTATTATTATTATCGAAACATTTTATTGTAACATACTCACCGGTTGAGAATAGTATTCAGACTTCTTGTTGTACTCAGGAGGCAATAGCAGAAGTGCTCCTTCAGGCTTTCTCGGCTGCGGATAAGGAGCTTCTGCCAGGGCGCATCCTATCACCGATAAAGTAAACAAAAGAACCTGGAATGTAATAAAGCATTTTTCTTGTATAAATTATACAGATTTTTATTATAAAACTATCTTCATCTACAAATCAGTGTATGTTTGTCTTTTATTCTTATCTTCAGTTTTATTACAAGCATGATGAAATTTGGTACTAGATCAATACAGGTAGAATTTTTCATGAAATAGAGCACACATTGTCTATCCTACCGCTTAAAGTAACATGCGTTAGTACGAAATTTCGCACATTTGACGCATAAAATAAAATTGAAAATTATTGTAAACGTCCAATTTTAAAATAACAAAAACTTTTTTATAACTGCCATTTTCTACTTTTATCACCTTTTTTATAGCTGCTTTTCTAATCCATCAAAAGTACTGTTAGAGAATTTTTTTAAAGAAATTTAGCAAACTGAACTTTTAGAATAAAAGGAAAATTAAAAGAAAATAATAATAAAGTAACAACCACGCTCTCTTGTTCCAACCTATAATAGTGGAATTTAGGCATTCTCTGAATATTTTTTTTAACTTACTTTCTACAACTGATTTAAAAAAAAAAAAGAAAAATCAATCTACTTTAGTCAGTTTAGTTAACCTACATATCAAAATTTAGTCTACATATTAGGTGACTTTTCAAAGACTGGTAAATTTATATATTGAATTTTGATTCATTTGAATTATTCGCGAATTGAAACGCAGTATTGTGCAAGAATATCAGGTTACTTAAATTATTATGCAAAAAAAAAAAAAAAAGAATAGGCATTACTTATGCAATACTAAAAACCTAGATTTAATTTAGCATTTATCTTTTATTATGTCAAGGTACGTTAAATGTTATTTAAAAAACCCACTCGCAATAATTACATTTAATATGTTTTTATTAGGTTATTGTTTATAATAAATCATTCTGATTGAGTTGGAAAGTGTCGATTAACTTTCCTATCACACATAGGCTTACAGGTATTATATTCTGAATGCATTTTATTTTGTTGAGATAAAAAGATCTTACCTTCATGTTTGCTGTAGCTGGTAGACCACTGTATTCTGGACTGTCCATCCAGATCTATATATACTAAAGCCATCCTGCCCTTGAAAGATCGCAATCAGAATATTAAAGCACTGTTGCAAGCAAACGTGCGAACCTTGGGTATTGCAGAGCTATACGTGGGCCCGAAGAAGGCGAGGGTATGTCACTGGAGTAGAGGAGAGTGTACATATTTTTAGTCTGCTGAATAATTTCGGAGAAATGTCTTCTAGAATCATTTTAAACTGTTCTTCAGTTTAAGAATTAGTTTTAAAACAGGATTTCATATATTTATGTCCTTATCCTAATAAAATTACATGAAGAAATAAAACTTCCATATTGACAAATTAATATGAAAAACGAAAAAAATTGGGACAGATTTTATGAGAACTCATAAAAATTAGTAGAGAATACACATATAGATAAAGAAGCCATATCTAACTTAAATTAAAAACCTTCCTCGATATATACATACACACATTAAATAAAATTATTCACTATGATATAAGGACAAATAATTGAAGATAGATCGACAAACTAAGAAGACAATGTTTTAATATTAAAGGACTATTTACACTTATGAGATTTGAAATTAAATAAGAATAAGACTTAAATTTAAATTTCAAATTACAGTATTAAGAAGAAGAATTAGTAAAATAATATAAATATCATTATTTATATTTCAGAGAAGCAAATTTAAAACACTATTTTAATATTAAATTTTCTTTATTTTTCATGAAAACGAATTTTCAACAGCGTTCCTGGCTCTGTTGCTCATTTTCAAGTTGTAATATCTATAAAAATATATTAATATTTCATTAAAAAGTTTTTTTATTTTTTCAACCATCATCATAATTATTTTAGTAACGTTGTGTGCTTATCATTTTTATTTATTTTTTTTTTTTATGTATGTTCGAATTAGGCTAAACAATTTTTTATAAAAATAAATATTAATTATCTTAATTAACATAGTTTATTTTTAAATATTGATCATAAACGTTGTTGAAAATGAGTTTTATGAAAAATAAAGAAAATTCAGTTTAAAATAGGGTGTTTTAAATTTGTTATACTGAAATAAATTAATGATATAACATAGAGAACTACATTGAATCAAAATAAAAAACACCGTAATAATATAAATATTTATAAATGATCGCCCCGGACAATTTAATCGGTCATTTACAAGTAAACATTAAAACCAGCTAAATTAGCTAAAAAATAATAAATAAAGAAATGAATTTTGAATCAGTAAATTTTCTATTTCAGTCCTTCTTGTCATGGTATTACCGAGAGTGACGATAGTAAGACTGAACACATTATCAACAACAATTTCCTCACGAAGGTTACTATGAAAACACTTTCATTTATTTAATTTTTTAAACCTGGGTGGGTATATTTACGATTATGTTAGAGAGCTCAAATTATAGCTAGTAGCTATCTACAAAGCCGTATTATTCAGGTATGCGGCATTTTTAAACTATGCGTAATAAATCACGACGTATTTAAACTCTGGGTTAGTTTGGCCCTCCATTACCGTCTATATGAAAAAACGTTTGCTGTTTCAGCAGTTGAATGCTCATTTGTTTTTATATATATATTAAACTCACAATGTACGCACTATACCTATTTATCACCCCTACTGAGTTTTTCGAGAAATGCATCGCCATTTGGAGGAATCAGAAATACATAATGTATTGCAGATTTGAGTTTGATTCTATGCAGAAATATATATTTGAGTTTTATTTTCCCAAAAGTCTATCCCAAAAGTAGCACAAAAATGAATATTAATTATTGTCGGGTCAGATTGAGCCAGCCTTACCGTTTGTGTTTCACCCTCAAGCCTTGCCATTACAGCATTAAGTTTTAAAAAACAGAAAACAAAACAAATTTGGAGGTGGGGTAGTTCTGCTCTCGAATGGCGATATACCGTCTTAGTCCTGGTTAAGGTATTGACAAAGAAGTACTGTCAATTCAACGGTTATACAAGTGTCATTCTCCAGACCATTTAAAGGATTAGGTTTTCACTTCATAGACGCTGGGTGAGAATTCGATAAATAAATTATTTCTTTTTCAATTATTGATGTTACATGTTTTGTGCGTATTAAAGCACTTTGCTTGTATTAAAGCACCCCAATAAGTTGAAAAATTCGCAAAGAGATCCAGATTTCTGGTGTCCAAAGGGAAGAAGACAGAAGAGAGAGGCATTGTGGTTGGCCGCAGTAGAAGGAATTTCAATTTAGAAGACAGAGAGGTGTCCAGAGGGAACTTACATTGGCTACTTCCAACCAATCCTAACTTCCTTCTCTAAATCTCCAGACATCCCTGAGACATCCCTTAAAATTGTTCACAATCGCCTGAAAATTCCTACTGAAATTTTTAATTAAAATTTTCAAGGGCTGTCTCAGGAAAATAAAACAGAAATGAAACTGAGGAAAATTATCTATGTAACCAGCTGTGTCCCGCAATTTCACCCGCGTTAAATGTATACTAATCCCATAAATACAAAATGATCTTTATAATAATATACGATAATGTGTTATTCGGTATCATTTGTTACAGTCTTTTTCAAGGAACAGAGTCAAAAAGACAATGAATTTTTAAAAACGGTAATTAAGTTTCACTTATAGTCCAGTACATCAATGCACGAATACTTCCCGGGATAAAATTTTTCAAATGAAAAAATTAATCTCGGTAATTTTTAAATATCTGATGTGTCCATTCACACGACTTTCCTATCCGCTTTGGGCGATAGTCCAAAATAAAAACTGTTTGCTGTATTTTCACTACTTTTAATCAGGCTTATAACATTTGTAATCGGCCGCCATTTTGTAACAAAACGACTTATGGTGATGTCGAGTTCCGAGGATTATGCTGGGGTGACGTGTGACTATTGCCTAATCTCAAGAAAATCGGTGCGGTAATCTCGGAAAAAAGCCCGCGGGAGGCGGATGGCGGACGGACGGATGTTTTTAATTCCATATTTGGATGTCATGTTTCTTGAAACGTAAAACCTCAAATTTTGAGGAGGGGTTAAAAAATAAACAATTTTCTTGGTCGATTGCAAATAATAAACCAAAAGCAACTGCGTTTTTAAATATATAAGTTTTTGATTTAAAGTAGTGACATTAAAATATTCTAAGATACCTGTATTTAGATATTTTTTGATAATGCCTTAAGAATTTCGGGTGCACTATCGGGTAAAGTTTCTGACAATAATATAAATTATGTAAGCATTATAGACAAAGATGGATTGATTGTTTTAGGAAATAGGTTTTCGATTTTTAGAAGCCTTGTATATTTGTCTTCTTAATTCCTGGTTCTCGAGATTCCAAAATGGACAATATTAAACAAGGTCTGGGAAGATTACTATTCAAACATGTTGCAGATTTTAGATATTCTCCACATTTGGAGATATGTCAAATTCCTAACATATATTAATACAGATAAGAACAATGAGAAAAAAAAATAAATATTTGACGAATGATACATTAAATTTATTGAAAATAGCTTATGTAACCATCACATTGGCTATTATAAATTATATAAATTCGTTGAGTGTTGTGTGATAATATTGTGCATCGAATGATATCGATTGATATGAATTCATAAGTTCAGATGTTCATGTTTAATTATAGCCACTAAAGAATTCTTCAATAATGTCATGTTCAAATTTAGAAATACAGGAGACTATTACTTGATAAATAATTTTCATTTGGCGAAAAATATAGCAGTGATTGAATGTTTTTCAAAATCGCTTTTCAATCATACTTGACTGAAACGATAAGAAACGCCCTGTTCTTTCCGATTTCATATGTGGCGTACAAACTCAAATGCAGATACAATAAATAAACGGTTCTTTAGTCTTAGAAGTGCCCCAGTGAAAGCGTAGTGTATTAAAACTGTCTTCGATGTCAACACTGTTCTATTTTCGATGAGTCTTCGTTTTCGATATTGCTATCTAATGGTCTAATATCTTGAGAATTTGAGTCTCTTTGATACATTATTTCTTAATTTCATTATTAACACTACCTACTTCATTCGTCACATTTTTTTTAAAACAAATAATTCATTTGGAGTTCGAAACTATCCCAAAACAATGTATTGTTTTTTTTCTGTTTTTTTTTTTTGCTTGAGATGATATTTTAACTAAAATATTACCACTTTTAATTACACTTTTAAATATAAAAATAAAGATTTGTTTATAGTAATATATTTAGCATTACTTTCTAATTTTAATTAATCAAATTTATAAGTCGATGAGATACAAAAATCTTTAAAAAAAAAGAAGAGACAAAACCTATTATATAATTTGTATAGTATTGAATAAAACAACTCGAGCCTCTTAAATAGCCGCAAATAACTAAGTAGCCAACGCACAAGGACTGAAAAACATGAGATCATATAAGTTCTGGCCAGAGATAGCATATCCCACATCAACAGCTGTAAAAAAACTTACTAAATAGACATAGTACATTACTCTAAAACAGTTTAACATATACTGACATAAAACGAACGAGGTTACATTAAATATATTGTTGATGAAATTATTTGTTACGATTGTCACTTATTTATATATGAACGATAAATTAAAAAAACCGCTATAGGCAAACCTATATTTTTTATATTTAAAAATGGCCTATATATGGCTATATTTCAGCTAAAAAAACAAAAAAAAAATATATTGTTTTAGAATAGCTTCGGAATGCAAATGAACAAAACAAAATATGACGAATGAAATAGGTAGAGATGATAATTAAATGATTAAATAATTTATAAAAGGAACTCTAATATTCAAGGTGTGAGAGGGTTAAAGTAGCGAGCGATGTCGAAAACAAAAGCGCTCCAAAAATCGACCGGACATACGTAACTTAAGAACGTCCTTTAAGTATCGTTATTTATACAAAAGACTAGCGGCATGAATATGTATAAACATTGATCATCATTAGATTGCAAAAAATCAAGCTAGAGATAGCACATCTCATATCAACACTCTAAATAATAAAATCGAAATAGAGATAAAACATCATTTCAAAAAAGTTCAACATTTAAAGAATAGAAAAATATTTTGAACTGTTTTTAATTTAACTTTTTTCTGCTGTTATTATGAACCTCTCCTTTCCTTCAGTATCTGTGTAGATGCCTTGGATGGAGGGACTGTCTCTAGTTGATATGTATTAGACTATGCATGTGAGATGGTGCGTTATATCTTTAAGTATATGATATTTTTATTACCTTTTTTTTCTCCTGTCCTGATTATATTGGCGAAATATCGACAGGTTAGTTGTTTTCCGTTATTTTAGTGACTCTAGGCTTCGTATGTAGAATCTTCCATTCATATCCGAGAATATTCGACGTCAACACTTTTGTGGGTGGAGGCAAAACGTACTTGAGGGTGGGGGCATTACGTACTTGTGTGGTTGGTGGCATAACGTGTATGTTTGGGTGGAAACATAGCGTACTTGTACCTTAAATCAAATTATACTTTTCACTATATCAGAGCTAAATAAGTAATTATCTAATATATCCAATAGGTTGTACTCGTATGCTTGGCGCGACGGCATTCGGGGAAGTATGGAGATGTAAATATTCATCCAAAGAGTGAAAAGTGAGGGGTAGGGATAGAGAATTTATTCACAGGCATGTCTGTTTATTGCTTAGTGAGTGTTCGTTTCTCTTTGTTAGATAGTTCTGTCAGTATTTAGAGGAAAATAGAATCTTTCATCGATTGAGCAATAGTGTTCATCATTCAAACTAAATCTCTAAAACTTAAATTGTGAATAAAATTGTATATTATCTGTTTATTTTTTAAACAAAATTATTTTGATCAATTCAGCGATTGAAAAACTCATTTGAAAGGTATTATACTACAAATTTATTTATTTTTTTCGTATAAATAGAATTAAATGCAGTTAATCTAATATGTGCTTAAAACTTAATGTGAATAAATATAAGTTATCAATTTCATATGAATGCGTAATTTACTTAGAAAATAATGTATACATAAAGTGTGCACTCAAACATCTTTCTAAGCAAATAGATCCTTACTAATAATCTACTAAGAAAGCAAGTTGGTTTTAGATCCAAACAGCAGTAAATATACGAGTATAATTTTTTTGATTATTATTTTTAATTCGATTTTTTTAAATCAATTTCTATTTCTATAAAAAAATGTATTTCAATTTTCAAAAACACAAATGAATTGTTCATTTTTAGCATTAAAGTTTTTAGTATAAGTTTCATAATTTTAATATTGTTTAAAATACAGTGTCTAAGATTTCGATATTCGTATTTTTTTTTTTATTTGGAAGGGCTCTGAGGATCAATAAGGTTTGAGACGATTTTGGTGAAAGATCTTTTAAACCTTTGTAAAAGATCTTACATTATTGTAACACTCCTTCAAAATTTGAGGTTTTATGTTTCAAGAAACCATCGTAGAATCAAACAATCGAAATTTAAAAAAAAACGAAAAAAAAGTCCGTCCGCGTTCGCCATTCGAGGCTATTCTCTGAAACTACTGGCCTCAATTAGTTTTTAATACATAATTATAATAATATATCATATGGACATATTTTGTTTTTAATAATATGGACGAATTCCTCTTAATCCTGAAGACTGAAGATGAATCATCATTGAAGATGTGGACTAATTCGTGCAGATTAAAAAAATATATCAAATGAAAAATTCATTTACGATCGGTTTTGAATCACTCAGAATCCCAGGACAAAACTGAATTTGCATTTAATATATATAGCGTTTCTTTAGGCGGTTTTTAAATGGCTTTTTCGACAAAAACTTATAAATCCTTAAAAAATTCATGTTTTCTACAATTTCTAAAAACACAACATATACATATTTATATATATATATATATATATATATATATACGGCAATATCTTGGCATTAGAGCAAAAGTTGAATAGGATTTGAAATGAATGGAAATTGAATGAAAATGAATTTTGTATGATCGTGATTTTAGCCATACGAAAATATCTGATGTGGACAACACATGACTTCCTTGTACGCCTATTAAACTATAAATCGGTGACTCAAAAAGTGATCCTGAATTTGCTTACTAGTTTCCGAAGATTGTAGTATCTCAAAAACAACATTCACGTCGCGACATCCATCTACTGACAAGCACACACATACACAAATGCGGAGGAAATCCAGTATGTTACACTCAATTTTAACACTTAAAACAAATAATAAAAATATTTAATTGGATTGGAAAACAAATTGCGTTTGTAACCTGTATTACCAAAACATATAATTTCTAAATTTAATTTAAATATAATTTTTGATGTAAGCTTATTATGACCTTCAAGTAATGTACCCTTTTCGGCTCACCAATTTGAACCAAAATATAATAAATACATTCATATTGATATAAATGGCCTATTTGCCAAATTTGAGATGTTTTGCATTATATTTTAATATAATTTTTGGTAAAAATCTAATATGACCTTCAAGTAAAGAACCACTTCCGGTTTTCCAATTTAGACCGAAATCTAGTACGTTATTTAAATCAATATATAAGTTATAAATATTAAATTTGAGAAGTTTTGCATAGTATTTTAATATAATTTTTGATGGAAATCAATTATGACCTTCAAGTAAAGTACCACTTTCGGTGATCAAGCAGTAACCAAAAAGGGAGGTTCAGAACTAGATTTTACAACAATTCTAAATACAAAATTTCAACTTTCTACGGCTAACCGTTTTTGAGTTATGCGAGATAGGAACGTACGTACGTACAAACACCACGACGAAACTAGTCAAAATGGATTCAGGGATGGTCAAAACGGATATTTCCGTTGAAATCTGAAAACCGAAAATTTTCGCGATTACAATACTTTCTTTACTTCGTACCAGGAAGTAAAAACAAAACATACATGGACTAAATTAATTTTTCTATCAAACTGAAGCTAAATAAGACATTGAATGACTCAGCGATGTTTACTAGGTGATAATGTATTGTTTTCTAAGTGAAGAAATGAACAGTGGTTGTGAAATATGAACATTTTACAATTTTGGACTTCATGACTTTCGCTTGATCGCCGACGATTTGAAAGATTTTAAGTGACGGATCAGAAAAATAATTATCACAGAGCTCATGAAAACATTTAAAACACGACTTGCGAAAAAATGAAGTATTTTTAATATCATATTAATGAATCAATCAAAAAGTACCAAAAATCAAATGGTTCATCTATATAATAAAACTACAAAGATCATTTTAAGTTAGTTTTGATTTGTTTGAACTTTAATAACAAGAATTGAGAAATTAAGTATTTAAGGATACGTCAAAATGGAAAATTCATCAATTATAATATTATAAGCAGTATGACATATTGCAATAACATGCATGCAGGCACTATTTTAATACTATACATACTAATATTCCTTCATTAAGATAATACTGTTTTAAGCTATATAAATAAAGTAAATCAATAAAAACAAATTCAATAGGTTAGTAACAGTAAAAATATAAAATAAATTAGATAAATAGATAATAATCATAATACTAATATAAATGATAGTAATACAATGTAGTAGGTACAGTAGTTCATCATCAATCATGATTGAATTCAAAAGAAACGAATGAATCTGACATTGATAGAAAAATTAGTAATAGCAATATCCTAATGGAAATTTAAATTAAATTAAAGAGTTTCTTTGAAAACAATAATGATATAATTAAAGCTTTCTTGAAAGTTTTCTCCTCACTTCAATTCAAGTCGAGCGAAATTACTTCTAAACCTAGAAATGGATTATTGGAATAAAAGGAGTTACTTCACACCAGAAAATCTATGTCCATTTCCTGTCAGCATAGGCGTCGTTAACCAAATGTTCTCGAGGCAAGATGCTACCAACTATTATTGGTGGTTACACAAACTCACATGTATATAAACATATATACTTACATATACGTATATATATATATATATATATATATATATATATATATATATATATATGTATATATATATTACATAATCGTTGGGTGTGTTCCTCTAAATAAAAGCCTATAATGTGAAAATATTATTTGAGAACACAGTTTAATTGTATCTTTGTAGCCTCTAACAAACCTATTCACTTCCGTGCTGTCCTTTCCACACATCTTCATTCCATTCTCACCTGTCTTTTCGAATACTGAAAATATATTTGGATCAGCTTCCCAAATAAAGAAAGACTGTTAACGCTAATACAAAGAATGGGCAAACAAAAAATTGGAAATTACCAAAACTCAAATAATGGAAATAATATTTTTTAAATTACATGATTTATTGTTTTAAAATAGGATTATTTATTTATTAAAGTTTTTTTAATTTGTATCAATCATGTACATTGTGATGATTTTAATTTAGATTATTTTTGTTAACATTTCGATATTTTCAAAAACAATAAAATTCTATTCTCATTTTTAAAATTTCTATCCGAAACGACGGAACACAATTACATAACTTTTATAATTGGTGTTTTCTTCTTTACTGATTGCACACCCAAACCAAGTTTTCCTCATTGTTCAATTTTTTGCAAATTATGTGTCAACAACCATTGGGCCTACAGGTGTCATTCTGTGCTTGATTAAACCTAAATAGTGGTGGAAGTGATAGTGATAGTGAAATAGTTGAAGTGAAAGATAAACATATTTTCTACAACTTTACTCCTTACAATTTTCCTCCTCTAATCATTATTTCCCCCAATATTTGGCTCAAAATTGTATCCGTTACGTAAAAATTCACATTTTGGAAAAATGATCTTTTTTTGCAGGGCTGTAACACGGAAAGTATCGAACCTACGGAGCTTTGGTTATAATCAAATTGTGGCAAATTTAGTCTACTTTAAGAAAAGTAAGAACACGTTTTTCGCTATCCCGCATATTTTAGAAATTATAAAGAAAAAAAAAGTGCGAAAATTTCGATGTTTTTTGCTAATACCTCAAAGTGCATCAGAATATTTTCCCATTTAATTCCAGATTTAGATTCAGCAACGGAATAGACATAGAAAATTATAATAAAACTGATTTCCACGGGTATTACCTTCTACAAAACCTAGTTGAGTCCTTCACCGTCCATGGGACGTATTGGGGTAGCTTTTTTATATGCACTTCCCGGAGATACCTATCAACGCCTCTACCTGTCAATAATTTGAAAAGAATGCTTAAATTAAATAATGCGTAAATTAATTAAGTGTATTTTTCTCAGGTAACGTCATATAACATAGATTATGCTACAATATATTGATGATAATCTATACCCGTTAAATTTGTAGTATTTCAAATCGTTTGAGGTAGGATTTAGTAGGTAGTTGACTGTATTGATACATCACAATTATTAGTTCAGAAATCAATTAATGCGACTTAAAAATGAAAAAATAAGTTTTTGTATTTTTTAAAATTTAGAGTACACGTTTCGGCCCAACCATGTTTGCCATCTTCAGAGCAACAGCATACATAACAAAATTATTTACAAACTGTTACACAATGTATGTATTATTTCGCTTTGACTGATCCCTAAACCAAGACATAATCCTTAGGTAAAATTCATTGTAGCCGTTTTTATGGGTATTTATTTAGTTCTGTAAAGTGTGATGTGTAGGACATAAGCATATATAGCTAGCATATATTAAGCATATATAATCGCTAGCATTTGCTTTCTGAGATAACTAATTCTGAATTTATTGAACGAAAAAAAAACCCAAATATCTTTGCCGGTTAAGATGAATTACCTTAGAACTAACTACTCAAAGTTTTAACGGCGCAAAAGCTATTGTCTTTTCCTAATGGGCCGACTAATATTCTCCATCACAGCTAACTTTTCCTTGGATAAGTTTCAGCATATCTCAATTTCTTTCTGGTCAAGATATGTGTAATTTAATTCTTGCTTTATTAGACAAATCGATGGTCAACCTCACTGACATTTTAAGTGCAAATTTTATACCTCAAAGTGAAAAAAAATTTAAGATTTGACAGCATTCAGTAATTCCTAATTAACTAATTATCTTTATTGTTTTCATTTTTTTTATATTTACTTAATTATTTTTTTTTACTACTTTGATTTTATTACAACACTGGTTTCAAACAAATATTAATAAAGATTAAACATTTTCCCGATTTAGCATTATTTTGTCATCTATCATCATTTAATTTTTTTTTTTAAACTTTAGTATTCCTAATATAGTTTATTAAAAATCAAACAAGATAAATAAAACATGGAAATCACTATTTTATATTGTTCTAATCGAACATTCTATCGAAATTGTAGATCATCGGAACGCCTAAACAGCAATAAGGAAGCGCGGAAAATGTTTCTGTTATTATATTTTATCTACTTTTTTATTTACTGTTGTTGTTTATAGGTTTAACTCTCTTCTCTATTCTATCTATACCAGTAAATTCGTGTTTTACTATAGCTTTCATTTTGGAACAAAATATTAAAATTTTCAAAAAAAACATGTAAATTATTCTTAAGATTGTCAATAAGCATTATTTTAAAGTTTTTAATGAATTTGAATTTTAACATTAGTCCAACATTATTTTTCTTTTTTCCATATTTATACTGTTTAATTCATTTTTATTTGTTTAAATAAACACACCGATTTCCAAAAAATTCAAATGAGTTTGTTTAGGGAAAAAAAAAGGTTTTGTTACGCTTTCTGATACAGAACTTAAAACAAATATTATCTCTAGGAAAATAACTAGCACTTTTATGAATACTGAGTGCTATTTTATTTATTTTAATTATATTTATGCAAGAAGGCTGCTCAAGGAATACGCAAGAAGGAATACACTAACTGTCTACTAAGAAGCCGTTTATGGTCCATTATGATTTACTCCAGTCAACTTCATACTTAACTGCCAATGATTCTTTTATAATAAATAAATCATTAATATTTAAATATTATTATTTTTCGTATTCAATATGTTTGATAAAAGAATTTTATAAATATATATATATATATATATATATATATATATATATATATATATATATATATATACACACATATATATATAATTTTCATTTATGAGCCTAGTATTTACGTAAGGAAGCCGCGGTCTTTACGTGAATACTATGATTTTTTGAGATTTTTCACCGTAGTCACAGGTCACCCCAGGATGATCCTCAATATTCGACGCCATTTCGTTTGAAAATTATATGTTTCATACACAATTACAGGTTTATATATATATATATATATATATATATATATATATATATATATATATATATATATATATATATATCGATTATATATATCAACCATATATGATGATAGAGGAAAAATATAAAGTGTTTTGGAATCATTATACCAAAGTCTGAGAAAATAAAAAAAATCCAAATAAATATTTAGTTATTTTTTGGGTATATAACTAATTGGAAATAAAAAACCAATATATAATAATTTAGAGCATTTTTTATTCTGTCAACAGAATTATATTATAACCTCTTTTCATATTCCATTTAGTACAATAACGACACTTGTAGCGGCTGATAAAAAGGCGTGTACATGAGTCGTTATCAGATGAGTGGCGATGACACCGAAGATTATATAATTTCATTCATCTTTCATAACAACGCCAGTGTCACGCATGAGTAGTAGTCTGTCTTCGCGGGGTGTCCTATGGCTTGTGTTGAAGAACACAATCGGAATCTGGTTAAGTAAGTATACCTGTAACCACACAAGTACAAAGCTTGCATCGCTTATTATTTTTACTACCGTCAATACTCTAAATGTACCTACATTAATTAATTTCGGTTTATTTATAAACTCTCTATGAACTAACAATATTAATTATAAATTATCCAGCAAAATTAAACTAAATACAATGAATTAAGATCTAAGGATTTTTTTTGTTTACTTTTAAATTAACAAATTCATAATTGACACAATTAGTACTCAAAATATAAATCAACATTATTTATCACTTAAATTCATCTCTGAGACAACAAATCAATACCTCTCTCCAGTTGGACGATAGAGAGTGCATTGTACGCGACCAGACCCATGTCACCTATTCTATGAAAATATTTTAAACCAAAATTCATTCTTTTCCTCTATTTTCCAATAGAGTTTGCTGCGTTATAACTTTATTTGATCTAACATTTTTTTTTTAATTTTACAAATGTTTGCTTGGGCATTCTTTTTTATATCCATAAACTAAATTAGCATTACATATCTACCTATTTTCGCGGTATGAGAATTATTTCGTAGGCACAGCTGTTTCCAATGTACTTTTAGGGATTAAAAGAGAACAAAACAACAAAGACTTTGAAAACATCCTGATATTTGAATGGGTTGGTTGCTTTTTTTATTTAATGGCACAAAGCATCATGGTTGTCAGTGCCAGTGTATGAGAATAATGGGAATTAATTAGTCTAATAAGAATTAATTACTGAAATTAATTCATTGTTTTGATACAAACCTGGAACATATTTTTAATAAATATATTTTTTTTAATTTATATATTATGCTGATAGTTGACAATAGAACGTTATGAAGGAATGAGATAGTTCGGAAAGCGATCAAAAAAGTGGATCACAAATAGAAAAAACTATTTAATAGGAACCGACGTTTCGACCCACTTTGCAGGCCTTATTTAAGGTCGAATAAACAAGATACAAAAATAAAAATAAAATAATGGTATACACAGTGAATGCATTAAGTCGGCTCTTGTTAAATAGATTTCACTATTTGTGATACACTTTTTTGAACTATGTGAAATGATTTTTAGATATGCGTGATATGTATATACTCATAGGATATTTGTATACTTCAAGAGTATTAAGTGCTTTGCAAAAAATTATCATTGATATTTTAAGATAAGAACCTTATTTATACTTTCTATCTAACAAAAAGAAGAATGTATATGAACATTCTCGAATACTGTCACATATACTTGGGATAAACTATCATTGCCGCTCCACAGTAGTCAAAATGACCGATTTAGCTGGACAAAATTATTTTATTAACCCATCCTATAGAAAATTTTAAGATGATCCAAAAAGTTCCAGTAAAAAAATCAGTTACAAGCTAGAGAAAAAATTACTGGAAAATACGTTTCCTTACCTTAAAACAAAATGTTGGCAGTGGTTTCCAGGCTACAAAAAAAGACCTCGGTTGTTCATTCTCATTGTTCTTCAACTCCTAAACACTGAGAGATGGTTATAATTATATGATATAATATAATTATATTAGAGCACGGATTTCGTGTAGTAAAAAAATTGTAAAACGAGCAATAACTGTGCAACGAAAACTAAAATTCTGCCATTTACGTCGTTTATGCTTAAAAACAAAACAAAAAAAATCTACATATTTTGTTTTCTTTCATAAATAACTATTTTTTCGTAATAAATTAGGTGGGTTGGATCATTATTATGTAAAATGTGAAAACCTCACGAGCTGTTATTAGCGTATTTTTGATTACTTTTCGCATACGTGATTCATGCTCTACGGCAACGCATTTTCTGTCTAAGTGTTTTATATTGTCAACTGATAAATTTTTTAATAACGTATCGCATGGTCAAGTGATACAATCCCAAATTTCTGCCGATATATCAATAACTCGCTACTTGTCAAAAAAGTTGAAACTTTCATCTTTGCCGGTAGAACTTAACTCTTTGGATTTACGATCCATTTTGTAAAAAATTTACTTTCAGTGCTGATTATTTTTCACATTTTTTGTTTATATTTGAATAAGATATTTAGATGAAAACTATGAGCAGATAACTAACTAGTTAATATCACAACTGTTACAGCGTGAATAATTTTTTTGCTCGACCTATTTCCGATATTTGTTTTTAATTAGGTTGTACGGATTTTTAATTCTCTTCATTCAAAATTTGATGTGGGATGTTTTTTGTTATCATATCCACTCATTCATTTATTTTCAATAAATTATTGAACATATTTTGTCCAAAAAACTGTGTATTAATTATTTTGCCAAATATAGACTGAGTGTAGCACTGTAGAACATAAAAGGAAGTGAATAGATTGGTAAGGATTAACTGGCTTTCCACGAATCTAAAAAGAACATAAACTTCAATTTTCAGTTTCAGTTCCAGAATTTTCCAGAAGATTGAATCTTATTTAATGTATTATAAACAGTAACGTATAACTTCGTGAATCTGACCTATGTAATCTTCAAGCAATTTACATTTTTTATTTCAATTACGGCTAAATGTGCAATTTATCCAAAATTTCGTGCAAAATATAACTTGCATGTATCAATCCGGATGCCTTAATTCGTGTAAATAACTTGTCCCCGATCGATTTCAAGCAACCGAAAAAAAAGTGAAATTGCATGGGAATCCGGGCTCCAGTTACAGTAAATAAATTAAAGCACTAAGAATGAAATAAACACCATCGCAGCAAATCATAATCCGCGTGAATTCGAGTGTCCTTGCGAGTACGTTCTCGAGCGAATTTGAACATATTAAGTGTAGATTTTTGTACTATTTCTCATAAATGTCCTATTGGTAGAACAGTGTTCCGGATGAATTCTCCTCTGGAAATCAAGTTGGTATGTGGTAATCCGGGAGGCATTTGGTACAAACCGTACTCGTTTGCATGTAGTTTTGCAGTCACCTTTACGTAGGCATCAAATTTATCATCATTTATGCAAAGATAACTAGCTAACGTTGTCAGAGTAATGCTGAATCGATGGAGGAGATTATCACTAAAATCTATAAAAGGCACTCAGTGAAAGTTCTAACACTCCATCATTGGGAGAACCGTAGTCAGATGTAAGCTGATTCACCAATATACCAAGTTCTGGTAATACTGATTTTCGACTGAAAAGTAATATCAGTCCTTTTTTAACCAACTTTAGTTTCGATAATGGAAATTTGATAAATATCATAAAGAACTTTTTCAGTGTTTCTAAATTTTTAATATCATTTGTTAATTTACTCATCATGCTTCCTCATAATTTATCATCGAGTATCATTCTCAGAGAGCCATCATCATTTCCTGAACCACTAAGACCTCTCTTGAAAGTCCTGCATTTTAGCGATTGTGAAAAGCTACTTCTTGATTAAGAAAAAAAAATACAGTGCTTTATCAAGATGTCTTAAAGTTAAAGTTTTTTTTTTTTAAATTAACATCGTATTGGTATTAAGGATGAAAAAATGAGAAGTTAAGAGCATGCAATTGACGAAAATTTGTTATATGTCTTTAAGATTATTGTCTATTCTGAGTGATCGACTCTGTTTATTCAATTGCCAATGGACTGAAGCAATATATATTTGATTCACTTTCATTCTTGGGGAGCTGCCGTAATAGGAAATAAATAAGTAAAAATTGAAGTAGAAACACATTTTTCTTAACGAGAGAAATCAAATGATTTACCTGGAACAAACACAGCTCGTCAGCCAAGAAAATTTTAACATTTCAGTTCGTCCTCTGATGGTCATGATAGACACCCTAGATATAAACCCCTCCATTTAAATTCTAGAATGTTTACAATATCAGAATGAAATTCGGAGGGTCTCAATTGCGTAACCTGAAGGTAGTTTGAGTGAGGCGTATTGTCGATGTTGTAGCCTACTCGAGTATTCCTCCAGTGATTCCACTAAAATAGATTATCTTATTATACTATAGTTATAATTTAATATTATAATATTATATTATAGTTATTATCTAGAGATCGTGTTATCTGCCTATCGTGATACTATTTTCTATTATTTATTTTGCATTGTTATTATTCAGTCAGATATGAAAGTTGGCGAACTCAATTGGATAACCTGAGGCATTTTGTCGATTTTGTTACCTAATAGAGTATTCCTCCAGCGACTCTTATTCTAGAAATTCTAATGGACGAGATAATTTTTTTTTTTTTTTTTACGGATTCGGATGAGAAATGAAATTTTGAGACGAATTCATACCGGGAGCTTTTTTAATCTCTAGTCTAAAAAAAAAACGGTTTTTACAATGTTCCGAATTTCTCTGAAGGAAAGCATGTTTTGTTTTTTTTATATTTATAAAACTATTCAAGTAAATATTGTAGAGAATTGTAATCACTTTAAAATTAATCTACTTTTATACCATAACTCTAAACAAAATAACTGTTATCGCTGTTCTCTTATTTATCACTGCCAATACCTACTCCAATACTTACCTAACGTTTATATTCGTATCAAAATTATATTACAATGCAAATGTTTAGTTTATTTAGTTACAGAATTGAGGTTTTCAGGATAGCAATTACTTCTAATAAATAAGTATGACGAGAATAAGCGCAGCTTGGAACTGTATTAGGCTGATCACTATTGACAAACACTTGGGCAGATTCTAATGGATGTTTAGTGTTCACCAATAACCAATAGATAGAGCTTTATCTCCTTTCCACAGAAGGCTGGTAAATATTTAAATATATCAGTTTATTAATTTATTAATTGGTGTCAACAATGTTGTCCCATTTTACCGATATAAATAGAACGTATATAGATTTTTTATTGTATCAACAACTAAAAAAAAATCCCTTTTTTATCAGATAATGTTAATTTCGATGCATTATTATGCTTGCCGTTTTTTTTTTAAATATCTTAATAAAATAAGTTGTATTAATCTAATTAATAAATCTCTTGTTCTTAACCACTGGTTTTATTTTTATCCTTTTAACTAGGTTCTGGTCAAATATATGTCTGCTATTTATAATAAAATTATAGCCATGTATCAGTAAAATGAATTATTCCATCATATTAGAAGTATTCGTCTATTCATTGCTCTAACATTTCTGCACCAACGTTTCGTGCTATTCCTCCATGCTGGAATAGCATTTCCCCATCGTCCCCATTCAGGATGCTGTTCAATAAATAGCACATACAAACTCAATAAATACCAATATTCATATAATTAAATTGCACATAATAAGTCATTACATAGACCATGGCATCATAATTATATCTTTTGCATACTTATCCTTTGCATCATATCCTATTAGCTAACCATATCCATATATAATTTTTTTAAATCTTTAAAAACTGTTTGTTTGTTTTATTATATTCGGTTTTATAATTTTTTAGAGATTTTTCCTACTTACATAAAGTTACACGAAATTCAAGCTACATTCATGCAATACAACCTAAATACCAAACCTAATCAGTCGATTCCAAACAATCTGTTCTTCTTGTTGCTTCATAATCTTTCTTATTTATTATTCTTGTGTATACCTAGTTTTATATTATGATGGTCAGAATCAATTAATCCTTTTTTAATGTTCTCCATTAAATCCGGTACATATTAATTTTATAGTATTGTATTCCTCTCTCATATCTTTTATTTTCCTTCTTACTATTTTGAATGTTATCCAGTGTTTTATTTTTACTGTTATTTTGCTTTTTTTAAGGTTTAGGAGTAATAAATTAATGCTGTTTATAATAAAAGTATAGTGTTATCTATTTGACAGTATTTCCTATTTTAAATCAAAATTACAATTCTCTGTTAATAATAAGTGTTTATTTGCTTTATTATCTTTTTTTTTTTAACGTTTGAACAGTATTATAAAAATAGAATTCTCTCTTAATCTTGAAGCATTATAATAATTTATCAATATTATTGACAGTCCATGATATATATGTTAAGCGTATTTATTTGTAATGTGTAATTGTAAATGCTAGCAATATTATTATATATTGGATTATTTGTAGGCCAGCAGACAGTAAGGAAGCAGCATGTAGCCATTGCTAACTTCCAAGATAATATGGCACTTTTATATTTCATGGACAGGGATGCCCACTATCGAGTATATTTTTATTTTTCTTGTAAGTTCTGTAATCATTTAAATTTTATGTGTGCTTTTATTTTATTTCATATAGTTATGCTTATGTAAATATATATATATATATATATATATATATATATATATATATATATATATATATATATATATATATATATATATATATATATATTCAGAGTGTCCAATTTAAAACGTCTCCAATGCTTTTCACGGCCAATGCAACGGACGATTAAAATGCCGGAGGAAAAAGTAGTTAGTTCTCCAGTCGCTATTACTTTATAACTTTGATGGGATGCGTGCGGTTGATTAGCGACGAAAGCTTGGGGTCTGCAGATAGCAGCTACTTTTTGAAACGCTCATAAAAAGTTACGAAAGACCCCGATAATTTAGATAGTTAAATAGACTTAAAAGTTGAAGGATTTTAGAATTTTGTATTCTGAACGTCATTATTATTTTTTAGGTGCCTCATAAACTGGAATCTTGGAGAAATGTAGCCAATATTGGGAACTCTGTGTGTGTGTGTGTGTATGTATGTATATATATATATATATATATATATATATATATATATATATATATATATATATATATATATATATATATATATATATGTGTATAATTTTAGATAATAATTTTTATTATATATATCATATATAGGCTTTGATATTTTCCTTTATAAACGTGTCAAAAAGATGATTGATATTAATTAATATTGCTAAATATGATTGACTCTTTAGTAATATTGAAATCAAAAGATTTGAGATTGTCCGACTTTCCTTACCCCCTTTGTGTCCAATTTTTTTTATTTTTTTTTTTCATGTTTAGCTTTGCAGACAATAAAATCATCTTTCAAATAAGCATCTGAAATGTTTTGGCTAACATATAGTTTTCAAATTATCAAAAAAATATTAAAAGGTAAACGATTTTCCATGGGATGATACTTTAAAGAACATGTATAAAAAATTCAATGCGCTCTGTCATTGATAATAAAGGTTCGATTGAGATGATTTTATTTGTATTTATCGTTTTGTAGGAAATTCAATTGCCTTTCAAATAAATAGATATATGATCTATGAAAAAATGTATCATTTTTGAGTTATGCGCGAATAAAGTTTTAGGGATTGATAAATTATTTGCCGCTTCTATAAATATGTTTTATTGAAAACTAGTTTCGAATGTTATACATTCATCCTCTTTTCAAGGTTTAAATGGATTATATCAAACAGAAATGTTTGTACTGGTTTCTTTTCGCATTCAAACTAACAATCTAATCAAAATTGTTATAATAATCAACATAATCAATATTGTCAGTTCAATGCGAGAAGAAACCTGTACAAACTTTTCTGTTTGATATAATCCATTTAAACCTTGAACTGAAGATGAATGTATAACATTCGAAACTAGTTTTCAATAAAACAAATTTATAGAAGTGGCAAATAATTTATCAATCCCTAATTAGATTGATCCTGCTATACCATCATGCGGATGTCAACTAATAAAGTTTTATTTCCTTCATAACTTTTTGTTCTGCTTTTTCTCGGAGATGCGTTGTATAAGAAAATCAAAATGCCTTTAAGGAGAAGGTTTTAGGATAGTTAATAAAAATAGTTAGAGCCATTTTGGCGATACGGTCTATAGCTCTTTTTTCGGCTATAGCGTAGCCACAGTTGCACACAGAGTAGCCGATTTGATACATAGGCTTCGGGGAACCAAAAACTTACAAAACAAAACAAAATCAGCCCATTCATTTAAAAGATAATCGTGGGACAGACACGCAGACCAATTTTTCGTTTGAACTAAAATGCTTTATTCGGACCCGGGGGGTTTTGAACAGCAAAGATCCTTTGAAAACTGCACATCGAGAATTTGACCCGATTACAATACATCCCTTACCTATATGATCAGTACACTAAAAGTACCAACAAAATACTTATTCAAGCTTGCGTATAAAATTATTATTAACTCGAATTGAACTATAGATTGCATTGAAAGAAATAAGGAGATTGTTCAGTCTATTGAAATGGAACTGAAAAACATTCATGTAGAGTAAAATAAAATTTAATTTGTGCTTATTTATATGTATATGTTTTGAAATATTATTTTAAAAATGTATATATATATATATATATATATATATATATATATATATATATATATATATATATACCAAGTTTCAATATTCATGGTCGCCAACTTCACTAATAACTTACCAATGTGTTTAAGTAGATAAACAAGCACATTAGTCCCTTAGAACGGATAGAGTTATAACATATAGAATTTATTATTTACCATACTAATTTTCGCAGTCAAGTTTTTATTTTTCATTAAATTTATCAATTTTTTCATGTTTTGTGATGGCATATTTGATTGCATAAATAATAACATAGACCATTCGGACAGTTTACCCGTCGAATACAGGACAAACTTCTAATTAGGGATTGACCCTTCTATATCATCATGCGGATGTCAACTGAGGACAAACTTCATTTAATCAATGCTGTATTTCCAAGAATGAGAATTACAAAAAAAAAAAAAAAAGCCGGCTCATAAATGTTGTTATTTAAAGAATTTGTAAATATTATTTAACACCAGTTTCTATACTATAAAAATATGTCAGATCATTGGTAAATGATCTTAGTCCATTTTTGGTCTTGCTAATGTTTTAGTTCAACTCTAAATTAAGCGAAAAATTGTAGCCTAAAGTCTACGTCAAACCTTCAGGAAATCTGATGTCATAATCCTTATTAGAATGAATATACTCATTCAAGTTCAGGTGTACAATACGTTGACATGAGACTAATCAGATGACGTAGAGGCAGCGATATAATAAGTAATTGATTATCTAATGGGACAAGGATATCGTTCAATAAAATACGAGAACTTTATATCAGTTTATTATATTTTATCTAAAGAATTAGATATATTTTGTTTATTATTTATTTTCTGTATGTTTAAAACATAAATCGAATGTTATATTGTGGTAAATAATTTCAAAATCATAAATAAAACAATAAAAAGAACTACTAAATATGAAAAACTGAACCTAGAAAAATTTATAAAAATAAAAAAAAATCTGTTTAATTACTCATTTCCCTCCTCCTACTTTATCGAACCCCGTAAAATTTGTTTGTTTTATTTTTTTATTTACGATTGCTTCTTATTATAAAATATTATTTAACCCTCCAAGGACGAAAATTTAAATGAAAACAGAGACTTTTCCGATTTTTTCTAACTTATTTAACTTCAAACTAACTTAGAAAAATGCTGATTATCTTGAATGTCCTCCTTGATTGCCAATATCTAGGCGATTTTTGGTGATTTTTTGAAATGTTAATCAATACACATTATATGTATTTGAAATATTAAGTTTTTCTTAAACAATCTACGACTGATAAGAGTGCTATTTAATTATTTTTATGTTTTCTTAAGTAGCAATTGTTATAGTGTCATTTCATTTCATTCATTTAGTAACATTTCACACAAACATAACACAGCATTGGACCAATAACGGTTAGTACTTTTGCGCCAGTTTGGTTGTTGACGATGACTGACTCCTGGAACGACCCTATGATCGGGTCGAAGACGAACATTCTGGCAGACCTTCGGCCGAGGATGACATCTTGACCTCGGACATCAAACGTTTGGTAAACAGGCGGGGCTGCTCAACGTCACAGACAAATTAACAGTAATGGCGCTCTCGGTCTCCAACATGTCCTGTCGTAGCGGGTTTTGTCTCGTTCTTGGTAATGATATCTTACAATAACAACTATATTACTTATGATAACAATTACATTAAGCAAATATTATATTTTTTTTTTTTTGAAAAGGGTACTGATGTTATATTAATGCTAGTAAATAATAATTATAGCTTTGCTTCATTAAATGGAAACTTTTTCTTTACTTTATTATATAATACAGCTCAATAGTTCGATTACCTTTATACAAAGTAATGATAATAAATAAAATGCGAACCTAATTGATTTTATAATTTATTAGTTTACAAATAAATTAAAATTAAAATTTGACATATTTACAAATAAATTAATTTCAAAAAAGAATTCATATGAAGAAAAAAATTGCTTCTGCTGTTAAAAAAAGGTATTTCACTGTTGTCAAGTTATTCACAAAATAAAAATAAAAAACAACTTTTAAGGAATAGCAAAAATCTAAAGCCATTAAATATTAAATGTCTAATACTTATTTGTTTAATGTTTAAATAGGAAGGAAAACTTTTGAATCCAGCTCAAAGTTTAAGTTGGTTTATTTAATAAATGTTTCAGCTCTTAGTACCCGAATTATTATTCATAATATTTTGGAATTAAAAATTTAATATTATTAAAATGTTCGTTACAATCTCATGGAAATTTTATTTCAAATTTGTTTTACTTGGTTAAAACTGGAGCATCAGTTCAAATATTAATCAAACATCTATAATTTTAATTGAAATACTCAATTATATATGTTTAAGTATTATTATAAATAATGGCTTTAAAGTAATTAATTTATTGGAATAATATATGGAGACAGATTATAATACACAGATCTTAAGGAGAAGAGAAATTAAAAATATATTAATTATAAAAAATTATGTCATCAACTCCTTACGTAAGGTTACTTTTCTTTGACAAATCAGTTAACCTTTATATTTTTTGTACCAATATGCCAGACCATGCAAATATCACTAAATTTATAAAATCTCTATATATAATATATATATTATTATTACTATTTTTTCGGGATGATGGCCATCTAAGGACCACGCGTAAATTAATTCTTGACTTTCTTATTAACCCATATTCTCTTCCTTTTCTCACTCATCTTTCTATTTCGCTCGTCTGTCCATCTTTTCCCTTCTCTCCTCTTCTTTTCCACAACAAGAACCTTAATGTATTTTCTGAATTTTTCTCTGTCCTGGTATTTTTTTTCTATAATACCAAGTTTTGTTATTTCCTCCTTCTGAGGAGTATCCTACCCTGACAGGAGTATCTGACTGGAGTACCCTCTGATGTTTCTTGGTACAAGCACCGTGTCGAATATCTTTTTGTACAATCTGTTTTCATTCATTCCTTTCATGTGCCCGAAAAATTTTAGTCTCCTTTTCCTTATTGCTCTTTCCAGGTCTTCAGTTTCCTCAAACATTTCTCTTTTATTTAGACCAGTATTCTTTTCCTACTTATCTTGGTCCTCGGGTACGTCTTAGGATTTTTCTTTCTATTTTTAGTAGTTTCTCCAAGCTAGTAAACCCCATTGTTTTCGACCCTTATAGGATTACCGGTCTCACTACTGTTTCATTTTAGCTTATATATATATATATATATATATATATATATATATATATATATATATATATATATATATATATATATATATATATATATATATACCTACGTTTTATGAACAAAATTAAGACAAAAATGGGGAAACAAATAAACAATAAAAATCTGTCCATATTCTTCTTTATATTATAATTTTTTCTAAGAAAAAGAACATATTTATCTTGTTAATTAATTAACAAGCAGTTAAATAATTTATTTAAGTATGAATAAACACGTATATATAAATTTAAATAAATACAAAGTCAAACAAATAATTCTCATTCAAATAATATTAAATAAATAGATCATAATAAATTCAAGTAATTCTTCTGTTGTAAAATTTGTAATGGATCATAGTACATGGGATTAAGACTTGTTTTTAACAAGACAGAAAATTAACTGAACAATAAATGTTTCGTTATTTAGTAATGTACAGGTTCACAGATAGCATTAGTCATAAAAACAAATGTTATGTTTCCATTTGACGAATAGGAACTATTGTTTTTATTTTTATAGTATTGAATTTTATTTTTCGCATGTATTTAAAGTAAAGTATATAAAGTAAAATATCGTTCAACTTTTCTACTTAAATTTAAAATAGTTTATATTCTATGCTAATAATTTATCTCAATGGACTATTTTATTTATTTTAGTACATCTGCCGGTAGAGATAATGGATAGGACAGTCGAGTGAAAGGTCTTTAAAGTATTATTTAAGAAATCGTTGGATATTTCTCAAAGCGCAAATATTCAACAGATTTCATTGTATAAGTGTTACTTTTATAAAATATTTCAAGTAATTATTTTTGGTTGTTCTAAGAAGAGTGATAGTAATCAATTTGAATTAGGCTAGCGTTAGAGTGTAAGTTTTTTTCTTTCAACGCTTGGTGTTATTCAAGTAATGGTGTGATCCAAACTTTCAAGAAAAAAAAAAATAGTCAGCCAAGACAATCTATTTTTGATTTATTTATATTTTTGTAGTATTTTTTTCGAAGCAGAAATTTAAGGAGGAAAATATAAAAATTTCCATGATAGTTGCCTTTGAATTTATTACGTTTTTCCTAAAAATTTCCTAATAAAATTCTAATAAAAGTTCACTCACTTCTTTTTTAATTATTTATTTAATTGTTTTGTGGATTTGGTTGGTGGGAGAACTAGATAAAACAATGGGGCATCTCAATAGGCCAAAACTTATTGAAATATGTGTTAAATAATTGCGTAATTTAAAAAAAAAATTTTCTATGATTTTACTTTTTACTCTCACGTGATATTGATGACTCAGGCCTCATACAACTTGCTCCACACCAACCCGTTCTTCCAAACCATCCTAGTTAATACTTTGCTGCAATAATTGCAATTTATAATGAAATATCAACGAAAAACTATTCAAATAGAGGGACCTGATTGAACCAAAATGGCCGCTACTTCTCTATGGTAACACTGTCTCTATCAAGCCACTGTACGTTGTGTAGTGGATTCGAACTGTTGCTCAACATTTTATCAATGGGAACTCTACAGGTGAAAGCTATTCATTTTTCAGCGATTAGTGATTAATTACTTTGATTTATTTTTCATTCGCTGTTAAGATGTGTGTGAAAGATAAAGCTGTTAAATTTATGAATCTATCTTTTCTAAATGCCTTCGTGGAAATCTATCGGCAGTATCCATGTTCATGGAAGGTGAAAACTGACAGGAACAAGCGTGACGAAGCTCTCTATAGCTCATGACTCGCGAGACCTTTCCCGATGCGGATATAAAATTCATAAAAAACAGAAATGCATAAGACTCACTGACGCAAATCATTTGAAGAGAGCTGAGAAAGCTAAAAGATTTAGTGAAATCTGGAACGATTTGGACGACCCGCTGTTCCCTCTGCTGTGTGTAGGGACCAACGCTCCCGAACTTGATTCGTCGATCTGGATTCATATACTTGTATATGTAGTAGGCTTTAGCTAAACTATAAAGTTACTAGTTTTGTTTATTATGGAGCAATCGATTAAAATATGTAGAGAGTAAATATACAATTGTTTTTTCCATAATTATATTTTAATTGGCTAAAATTCTTTGTTTCTTGTTTATTATTTCGAATAATTATTTGTTTCATTTTAAATCAAGTTGTTATTTAAATCAGTTCACGCAATCTGTCCAGACAAGAAGTTGTCTACCCCTATCATGTATAAAATATTATTTATCATATAATTATAAAAATATTATAATATAATTAAATGTAAAATACATTTATATATATATACATATATATATATATATATATATGTATATATACATACATATATCATCAGATCTTTACTTCATTTTCTCAAATATAAGTAATGAAGAAGGTGTAACCTTATTATAAAATACTTGAAGAGTTCATTGTTATAACCATTTAATCATCAATCGTAGTGAACGACATTCAAATGAACATTACGATGCATTTGTGTAAAGAGAATTCTTGACAGTTGTTAATCAATTCGAGTAAACAACTGTTTGTTTGCAAACCGTACACAAAAAGTAATGTATGTCAAAAAATTGGCATGTGATGGAACCGTTCTTCGTGCTCAATCCTTCAATGCAAGTAGGTCAAGGGGCACCTTTCTTTTCAAGCATGTGAGTGAGCTATCGGCAATTAAATAGTTAAAATACAGTATTGATACAAAGATAAATCATAATTATTACCTTAATTAATATTAAGGTACCTGTATTAATATACAGGTAATATAATATTCAGTACTGTAATATAAAAACAAAAAGTACCAGTTGGGACAACTCTTGTGCTAGTTATATATATTAGCGTCCTTGGCAGCCCGCTTGTCTTGAGGTCTAACTGATGTTAATTATCAGATCTTCGGTATCTGACGCATCTTTAATTTAGGAAAATTTAGAGTGATGCTCAATAACATTTTTTTTTTCAATTTAATTCATGGGTGACTTTTTTCGAATTACTTGTGTCTTAACAATACTTCGTAGTAAATTCAAGAATAATGTAGATAAATGAAACTTTGGCAAACATTAAAAGGGTATCTCAGAAATATAAAAGATTTCTAAAATTTAGATATATGCTGTAGTGGAATGGTTGGAGCTATTGATCAATCGAGCTTATGTTTTTTTCGTTTTTAAAATAAACTCGAGAAATTAAAGTTTTGTACTTGTTT
This sequence comes from Rhaphigaster nebulosa, assembly GCA_948150685.1. NCBI lineage: Eukaryota > Metazoa > Arthropoda > Insecta > Hemiptera > Pentatomidae > Rhaphigaster > Rhaphigaster nebulosa. The sequence continues at coordinate 157,698,463 of OX411308.1, read as the reverse complement.
TTATATTGGTATATATTTTTATTTTTTTATAAATGTGTCAAGCGCTCAGAAAAAAAATGGTAATAAGTTGAAGATGTCAGGTGAATGTGGCAGAACATCAATTTTCATATCTCGCAGTTTGTTTAATTGACAAACATATGTTTGGGGAAGTTGACAAGGGCTGGGACTTTTTCTTTCTTTCAATTTTTCATAAAATTTGTCTATTTCTGAGAAATAAGAGATTCTATTATATTTTAAAAATGATAATGAATTACACCATTCATGGTACAGCAAAATTGTATTGCCGGATTGTTACCTGTAGAAACCACTGGCATACAGTTCTTTCATTCATTCAACCACGAACAGTCATGTTGATGTTTCGAAATTTTTGAAGTTGAACAATGTCCAGGTTAAAGTTCATAAAATAAAATAACGGGTAATTTCTCAGATTTCACCAATGACAAGAAAATCACACAAATACTTAAGTATTTCACAATGAACTGAAAACTAAACCATAAAAATCAACGAGAAAAGTCTCCAGATTAATTAAATACCCATTTTGTTAGTATTTGTAAATAAGAAATGACTTCATACTTTAATGATTTCATCAAAACTAAAAAACTAGACATTTCATCCGTCCAAGAAGATAGAACTTTTGGCTATCCAAAATATAGTTAAAAAGCAGCACTTTTGTTTACCGATGTTTGCGTGAATATCTTCTTCCCCTCTCTCTAATAGTTCGGTAGCCTAAATGTATAAAATATTTTTTTTTTTTATGGATAAAATATTTTAAATTATCTCTAAAATTACTAAATCCAATTTATATAAGCATTAATTCAATTTACCACACTAAATTATATAACGACCATTTATTTACATAAATCTTCATTTGTATTCAATTTTTTTTCGCAGAATATTTTATGGAAGTGGTTCTATGATGATATATCCTGTTGCCTTAATATGCTTGAACAAATTTATCTTAAAAAGAAAATATAGCTTTAATTAAATAGACCTTTCTCAAATATAGATTTAAAGCATAAGAGAAATCCTTGAGCAATATTTTATTCCATTTATTATACAATTCTTTATTTCAATGTATGATAATGCACAACCTCACTTAGCTAATCGCTTTCAGAAATATAGATATTCTCCAATTTCAGCCACAGAGCTATTTAAAAATGATCAACCATCAACGAGCTGAAACTGTGACTTTACACGTCAATGCCACAAGTTACTTTCGAAGTAAAACAGAAAATACCATTAATTTTTTTTCATCATTCTTCGAGTATTGGCTTCTTCTTCTTTCTTTTCCACCCATTTGCCTCTCAGCGTGGGGGTGTTTTCAGTCTAAGGCGCCAGGTGTGTTGGTCCCTCGCCATGCTCCTGATTTCGCCAGCAGTCCTTTGTCGTCCTGTCCCAATGCCTTCGACGTAGCCCAAGTAGGAATTCCAGGGTTTACTCCTATATCTCCTGCCCAATGGATTCACCTCCATTGCTTTGGCGTTCCAAACGGCAGACGTGTCCAAACTCAGCTGTCGGTTTTCTATTTTCTTCTGGATAGGTCATATCATTAGCTCTTTCCTAATTCTCTCATTTCTGATACGATCTCTTACAGTTTTGTCTACTACCCTTCTCAGAAACTTCATCTCAGCTGTTGTGATTCGGCTCTGCAGTTTTTCAGTTAGAACCCAGCTCTCAGCTACATAAAGGGCCGGGAGGTACATATACTTAAGTAGGTGTAGCTTTCTGTCTTGACCCACTTCTCTGTTTCCAACTATTGAATTGCAGATCCGGCAGTAAACTGAATTGGTCTTTTGAGTAGTGGCATAAAACATAATTTGAATTTTAGATGGAACATACCAACCTCCACATCATTTTTTGTCTCTGTCACACATTTTTTGGTCACTCTCTAGCCCGTTTTTGAAATGCTCGCCAATATGCCCTTACAAAGGAAAATTTTGTACCGAGAGATACAAAGGCAGTACAAGTGAGAAACAGAAAACATGTCGACATCGTTTTTTGAAAAAGACGTTTAGCTAACTTTACAGGAAACACATGAAACGATTTTTCCCAAATAACAATAAATTTTTTGGAAATTTTATTCTTTATTGTATAGAGTTATTAACCTGGCAAAACGTTTATAATTACAATATATTTTAAAGAATTCTAGCATAAAATAAGGCCAGAGTTACGACTGAGAGTCGTTACTATTTGGTGTATACGTCATCAATATCCGATTTTTAGACCATTTCCAATTTTTGCTCACTATAAATCGTAAGCGGGAATCGATAGAGGTGGTGTTTACGTCGCAAAATCAATTGAAACCTAAATTTCGAATTTTTGGCGCTTAAGCCTTTTTCAAAATACGACATCGATATGGTCTCCTCCAGGTTCCTTCCAGAATGTGAATGTTAATCTGAAGTTTTTCAGTATTTTCATTGATGGTCGCTCCCTATAGCTCAACAAAATCGGTGCAGGTTCTTACCTGTCTTACTGAGTCTTCTCAGTACAGGTAATATTTCGCTTATTATGTTGTTTCGTACCACTTCATAACAACTCTGCACATATGCATTTATTTGTTTTTTAAGAAGCTTCTCATGTTTGCATAGATTAAAAATGGTTAATTAGTCCCTCCCTAGCTACAATGAAAATTCTTATTAGGCTAGGGAGTGACCATGATAGCAAGAGAGGGACAAAAGGTCAATTTTCTTTTAATATTCACCAATAAAGTCGCAATTAATTTATTTATACTTCCCCACTACCATGGAAGCTTCGGGTTTGAGCAAGAAATAAAAAATAGTGAACTACAAAACCCAGATTTCCACAGAAATTTTACATTTCTATGATGAATTCAAGATACTCTAACCACCCAATTTAATCCATATTCATGCTCCATATTTTGTGCTCTCTTTACATATGTAACTCCCTAGAATAAGACATTTAAAAAAAATCCTTATCACGAATACTACGATATTAAGTGTGTATTTACTTCTGAAACATGTTAGGGCATTTCCTGAAGGCAATCAAAATTTAAATAATCGAAGCAACTCGACTTTGATTTTCGAAAAAATGTTGTTAACTAAATAGCACCAAATTTGGAGAATGACCCGCATTGCAATGATACAGAAATTAAGATATAGAAAAAATCCAAAACACTTACTTAAGTCCAATAAAACATTTATGGAATGGACTTTATAGCTATTCGAAACATATAAATAAATAAATAATGGTGAAGAGAAATATAAAAGATTTTGAAGGCAGCCGTTCAAGCAACCCCTTAAGGGGATATTCCCTTATAAACGTTTACTTCCTTTTAAAAAAATAGGATATACATAGAGACGCATTTGTGGTGGAAAAACATGTTTATTGTGAAAAAACATGGGCTGAATTAGCCAATACTTGCAGAAATAAGATCATCAGCTATATAGAAAAAGACGGCTAACTTAGACAAAAATTGGCACAAAGGTATCTTATGAACTTGCTAACGATTCCTTAGGGCTGTATTAGCCAATAATTATAAAAGGTAGGGACATAACATATTTAGAAAAATACGGCTAATTTTGACGAAAACCAGGTATAAGTAGCACATGTCAATCAGGATACATATGGTAGCATGAATTAGGTAAGGAATGTTTTCAATTTCCAAAAACAGCCGTTGTACCTAAAGTTACTAATACAATAAATAAATAAAAAATTAACAATGAGTATTTTTGAACAATAAATATTTTTCACTAAGCCATAATTTCTTCCAGGTTAAAAATAAGTAGGTGTACTCCTTAAGACCGTTCTCATCTATAGCATTGGAAAATCTATTTCTCTACGTATATTTTTGGTAAAATCATTTTGTTAGTAGTTATGAGTATTTCTTTTCCCGATATGGATATTTCGTTTTTAAAATAAAGAGTTGAAAATAATAAAAATGATACTGTCACCAAAACATTTTTGTCATTTGAAAAAAAATTACATGCGAATTTGTGGTTTATTCTTTTTCTCCTAAAAAAAAAAAGAAAAAAATTCTTCTCCTTTATTTTCTTATGAATATCTCTAGTCAAAGTATTAATAAGATAGACTAATTTTACGTAGATAGGTCTTAACAGCAGCGAAGGAATTATCCAATCATAGGTAATTAATGATATTAAATTAATCATAGACTACAACAGGACCACCATAAATCCCAAGAAAAGCAATTTTATTAATAAAATCCCAAATAAATTTTATCAAGTTATATTATAAACATTGCAACGTTTCGGCCTTTTTTGGTTTTTGCCATTTTTAAATTTGGGTAATTAATTCAAATTGAAAAACATGATAATTTATTAAAATATAATATGATTTCGCAGGTTATATATATTTTTTTTTTTGAGCAGTTTAGTTGAAAATGTACGTCCTTTAGTACGGACTAACTTTCTTTTGTTAATTTAAATAAACTTGAATCCATATTGATTTTGTAAAAAAACTAACACTGAGATTTGTCGAAAACAATAATAAAATCAATGCCGAGGAGATGAAAAACAAAGGAGGTAGAGTCGCAAAAGGCTAACTGGCATCGACCTGATAAAGGTAACCCAAGGACCTTTTATTGACGGAAGATTAATTGTTTTGGTTCGTTATCGCCGTTGTGGATTTGTTTTCGTCCTTGTTGAGGCATCATTAGCTAGTCGGTAGTCAGTAGTCAGTAAGCGATAATATTCTCTTGGCACCAATGCACGCTCAGTTATTACACTCTACAAATCACATCCAATTTTTAGAAAATATTTTGCCTTTTATGTCGAGGTCGTTACTTAAAATGTGAGTGCGTGTTTCATGAGAATTTTTTTACTACAAGTGCAGGCTGAGTAAACTGGTAGTTGGAAGTCTTGTGAAAAGAGCTATGCAAATAACAACAGATGATTTTGTCAGGTAGGTGTAACTTAGGCAAAATATACTATTCACAAACTTTATAATTTAGTCCTATAAATTCATGTTTTAACAATTTAAAAACAACGTTATATTACAACGTACTGCATTTTGGCTCAATCGTTATAGCATTTAAATCAGCCTCTTCATAATCTTTTGTAAACTTTAATTAAATACTCATTCAACATAATCTATCTACACTATTTGTTTAACGAATTTTATAATTGAAGCCAAATGTTGTCCTCCAATAGAAGATTTTTATGTATATCTTCTTCCCAATCGGCTTTTTTTCTAAAATTTCAACTTTTAAGCCTAATAACAATAACTACAATTTAAACCAAGCCCACGAGTATTACAAAGCAAAAAATAAAAATTTAACGACTATTCGGTTTCGAAAATATTGTACAATTAATTAGAAACCAATATGACATCTTCAAGAGCAATGTAAAATTCACAAGGCGATTTTCTAGTGGGGGATATGGTAGCATGTGCACGATTAGCTAATCAGACCTACCCAGGAAGAGTGTCGTAGTAAGAAACAAACAATTGACAAAACAATATTTTATTAAATATACAGATAAAAACAAATACAGAAAATATTCAAAAGATCTTCCTGGCTCAATACCATTATATATATTAAATAAATTAAATGCAAATATTTTAAGCATCGACCAATGAACACCTACCGAGAAAAAAATTACTAAATTCACCTATCTGAAAATCTTTTTAAGTCTTAAAAGTTGCTCTAACACCAACATTCTGTTTTGAACAATAATAGTCTTTTTGAACTCGTTTTTGTTCTGTATGTTTCATAACAGCATTTCTTTTCCTCTTATATATTAAGATAAATAAATATACTCAGTCTAGCTTACAGCTTTTGCAGAATGAAGATTGCTGCAGTGGTTCTTATATACTTTGAGTTAAATGCAAAATTAAATTATAAATATTTAATATGTCTATTTCCTCCTCTTTCTATTTTGTATTCATTTCATGATCAAATTTGCTTTTTTCTCTGGTGTTCTTTTGCTTGTCTACTGTGTTTAAACCCTGATATTGGCTTAAATAATGAAATATTTGAAGAATATTTGAACATTCTCAAAAATCTTACCAACATCTAACGAACGATAGCAGGCGTTCGATAACATTTGTTTACTACAACATTTTGAAGTATTTATATAATAACTGTGTATTACCATTTCCTTAAATAGTAACAATAATATATATATTTATAATTTATACTATTTATACAAAATAAATTTTTAGAAAGTGAAATTTACACTCGAAGCTCCAATCTGAATTACTTATTTTTAAAGCAAATGAAAAAATGGTAACATTCGTTAGAGTGAAGTAGTAATTAGTAAATAGTAATAGTAAGTAGTAGTAGTAAACAGTAATAGTATGTAGTAGTAGTAAATTGTACGAATTGTTAGATATAATTTCAACTTATTATATTACGAACAAGTATTATTATACCATAGCAGTAACATATAAAATTTAAATGATCAATTAATCATAAAATTTTATTAAAGCCTGTGTATGATTACGTGTAGATCTATTACTTTCTTTACGTTAATATTAATATTAATATTACGTCGTAACCGAAATTACCTATTTAAGGTAAGTATATGACTGTGATGTTACAGCATCTTTTTTGTTGAAATCCACAAATTATCAAGCAAATATTAGCAAATATAGAGCGTATTAAGAGAACTACAACAGTGTATGTGAACTGTCAAGTATAGCTTTACGATTACGAAAAGTTCAACGTAACTGAACTTACTAATTCAAGGTAGGCATGCATATGCCTGGGATGATACAAAATATTTTTCGCTGAAATCCACATACCAGAAATACCATTTTTCATAATCGATTTTACACTTATTTAGAAATTTTTTCAAAGGGGCTATAATTATTTTGATGAAACTTACCTAAAGTCTTCTCCTTAAAACCCTTCTACTTTTCATACTGTAGTGCATCAATGAGAAAATTCAGAGGACAAGTTATGACGAAAAGAACATTTATCCGCGCATAACCCAACAAGTAAGCATTTTATGGTATATCTACAGTAATTAAATCCTCTAATTTTTTTTTTTTCAAAATCGGAACTGTAGTAGCAAAGATAAACCTTATTGATGTACAACAGCTTAGATCCCAAACTAGATGGTATGCCAAATGTGTCCGTCTGTGAGCATGCGTGACTGAATGACTAAATCGCACTTTTCCCACCTAGCTACTCCTGTTCTCAACAATACGCTATGTTCAACATTAATATGTTTATATATATATATATATATATATATATATATATATATATATATATATATATATATATATATATATATATGTATATATATTAAATATATGTATTTATTTATTTATGTGAATGTATGTTGATTAATTTTATTATTATAAAACGCTTCATGATAATTATTTGGTAAAGTAAAGTATTTGGATGGTAAGGTAAAGTTTTTTTAGAAAGCCAGATTTTTTAAAAAAAAATTTGTTGTTTCTTAAACATTTTTCATATTCGTTTACATGTGATTTTTATTACTGCAATCAAGTATTTAAATACTCAATAATGTATTCCATTTACTGTAATCATATTTAATCATATATAATCATATTCACATTAATTTCTTGGTTTCATATTTAATTGCATGCCAAAGCTATTGGTTATTTTTTAGAAAACGGCATGTCCTTTGAAAGGATCATTTATTTGTCGGTACTAAATATAAGATCCTGATGATGAGGACACCTTGAAACATCGGAGGTTCATGTAATTTACATTAATAAATGTTTATGGGTAAGTTATGTTCATATACTACCTTATATAAATGCAAATAAAACTTGTTTTTCCTTTCATGATTATTGATTTCATATATTTTTCCTCACGAACCTAATAGAAATGCTGATGAAACCACACTGACCAACTTGGCATACGTTTCTTTTTAATTTATAATTCGCGTGTATTTTAAATTTATTTTTTATATTTTAGTTCACCCAATATCATTTACTGCTCTTTCTGCAAATTTCTTGTTATAATATCGATTGACTGATGCCCTCAGGTTACCTGAGCATGGTGATGGCCGGTGTTGCGATGGTTTGGCCTTCGCCGCTGACCGCCTGGTTCAGCTCCAAGCACAGCGAAGTGCCGATGACCCAGGACGAAGTATCCTGGATGGTATCCATCGGCCCCATCGGAGCAGGGCTCGCCTCTATACCCTCTGGTATACTTGCGGATAGGTAATACATATTTTTCAGTAAGTAGTTTATTAAAATATTTATATTAATGTTTTAATAATTTATAAAACGCATTTTTAATCTTAATTTTAATCAATTTTTAGAATATCTAATATAGAAGAGCAAGAACTCAACAAGAGGCTTACAATAATTGTAAGAATATAAATGGAAAATTCCACTCATGAAGACTAAAGTCCCTCAAATGATAGTTAATAACTAACCAGTCGACGTTTCGAAAATTCAAGCAAAACCAGAACTGTAAATATAAGATAAAATATATGCTGACAAAATGTAGCACATCTCACATCAACAGTATAGAAAGACTAGAGACAGTACTCATTACAAGGCATCTTCAGACACACTCTTTAGAATACCTGCTTTTGACCGTCAATACACTAAAACTCAAAACCAGGAATACCGAGTTATCCCTACTAACGATATAATACAGCCTCTTTCTATCGGTATCACTGGTTGAGAGGAAAGAAAATTAAAAGAAATAAGAAAGCTTATCGACCAACAAAATATTAGGTTTAAAAGCCCGGTTAATGATAAACGGTGATTCAAAACACCGAATCAAAAAGGATCAAGTACTAAAGAAAAACAGGAATAACTTGTCACATGGAAACAACCCAAAATATCTGTCACTATACATGTCAACTATTGACTCTAATCTTTAAAGATAGAATAAAATATATATAAGGAAATAAAATATATATATATATATATATATATATATATATATATATATATATATATATATATATATAAATGTATGCTGACTATATTCCAAATGTAAAACTGAAAATATAATTCATTTAGGAAAACTAGATTTTGTTAAATGAAATTCTCAAACTAAATAGCATCTGTTTGGGAAGTTAAAATGCGTTGAAAAAGGAGGGATTTTAATGAAAATAGGGAAGGAGCATGACGGTTATTTGCCGGAGGAAATTCCAGAGGTTAGCGGAACAGGCGAGATAGGAGTGTTCAGTGGCAGGGTGGGAGAGAGAGGAGATAAAGAATATCTCACCCTCTCCTTCCTCTCCGAAATGTACCCATCAATATAAGTTTTGTATTTTGAATAATATTATTGGTAATTTTTAACAATAATTTTGGATCCAATTTTAATGCTCCAATTTTAAGCAGACGCCCAATGTGGCTGTTATAGACATTTAGGCGATTATTCACCTTCGTCTTATTAAATCTCTGCCTAAAAAAAATTTAAATTCCCTTCCAAAAAAATTCTGCCTATGCCACTGGGAGGATTCGAATGTCGAAGTTCTGCGGGAAGAGTTATAAAGATCAAAAATACAGGAGTTTCCTATGAATGCACGAAGATTTTCTATGAGGTTGTAGATAATGGAAGAGTGATAAGAATTTATGATTTAATATAGGTAAGACTTAAGGAAATATTGTCATATCAAGCTCAGAAGCACTGAAATTCTGATTTGATTTACCAGAAAATGGAAATTCAATAACTTGTTAACATAAATTAAAGAAATTTGAATCTTCCTTCAACCAACTATTTACCATTTACCTGCCTTTTTCATTCCAGAACTCATCATCCCCATCAATAGCAGTACTTTTTTTCAAAGCAATCGCAATTAAAAAACTTAAAAGGGATGACATAAAATAGTCTTATGGGCATGAACATTTTTAGTAGTATTACCTTAATTTTAAAAATGTTTTTCAGATTCGGGAGGAAACCTGTGCTGCTCTGTACCGGAGTGCTCTCGACGATCTGCTGGGCGTTGATCGTCTCTACCAGAACCAAGTGGACACTCTACGGGGCCCAGGTCCTCGGCGGTGTCGTTGTCGGGGGATTGGTCTGCGTGGCGCCCATTTACCTCTCTGAAATATCTCCCCCTAATATACGGGGAGCCATCGTCGGTCAGCTGAGCACTATGTCCTTTGTGGGACAGCTCATCGTCTACGCTGTTGGACCACACCTCACATACTCTCACTACATCTGGGTATGCTTCTCCATACCGCTTCTTTTCTTGCTGACGTTCCTTCTAGCTCCGGAGTCGCCATACTACCTGATGAGCAAGGGAAAGGAACAGGAGGCGAGGGAAAGCATGTTGAAGCTGAGGGGTATAGACTACCTCATGGAGGTGGAGTCGTCCTACTTCGAACTGCGTAGTAACCAAGATATTCTGGCCGAGAAGTCATTGTGGGAAGCATTGAAGCAGGATGGATACGTAAAACATCTAATTTGCCTTGTGGTAAGTATCAATAATTTTTATTTTTCTGTTTTTATATTTTGTCCTGAGAGTTATAATTCCAAGGCAATTCTAATTGAATAATACCCTGTACAATGAAATGAAAATTCTTCTTGAAACGATTTTTTTCCCCTTTCTCCTTTACATTTACAGCAGTAACTAACACCTTATTCAATATATTTTATACACTTTACATTCTTTAAGCGTAATATGCATAATTTTATGTAACAATGGTCAAAATTGAATAATACCAATCGTCAACAGAATACTCGTATAACTAAAAAATAAAACCATAACTAAATCAAATATAACATATTGACGGCTCCAGAAATAGCTATCTGAAAAAACATGTTCTATTAAGCTGATCTGAATCGAAATGTGACCTTCAGCTCATTCTATATTCAATGGATATTAATAATAAACTACTTCAATCATTATTTATATTTAATCATCATGATATCGTGTAGTATTTCAACTCGCTTGCACTATAAACAATCAGACTTCTTCCAGCAACAATCACCATGTTGTGCACCTGATTGTGTACAAAATATTATTATTTATAATTATAAAATAATCAACGATTCACTTCGTCATTTATAATCTGTTTAATTTTAGGAGCTAAATACAATTATTCATAAAGAATGAATATACAAGGCCTATGAGTTTTAATTATATAAATAATATAACACGGGCTTGATCCATCTGTCAGAAGTTAAATTAAATAATAATCCATAGAATATACGCAACATAAACAGAAATAATTAAAGTTCCTTAGTAGACTAATAGTTGCGTTATACTTTTAACATCATATTGCGTATGGCAACTGCAAGTAACATCCTTATATGTCTCTAATATGGTTAAATCAGCACCCTCCAGTCCTTTCACACTGAATTACATTAATCAAGCATTAGCATTGGAACACCTTGTGTTGGAACACCTTACTATAAGTATTGAGTATCTCCTGAGATGGTGGAGGGCGGATTTAAGGGGAATCTGTCTGATTTAAATTACAATTATTGCTTTATTCATTATGGGGCTAAATTATAAGTTAAGGAGTTATAGTTATCTCATATTTTAAATAATAGTTCAATAAAAAGATGTGAAAATTTCTCCTCTATTTATCGTTTTATTACAACACATACATTATCACAACCAATGTTTTGGGGTTTCGCCCCATCTTTAGAATACATTCCTAATTGGTCAAACAATCCATCCATATCACTATTTTGCAGGTGCTTAGCCAGAGGAGCTATAGCCCCTTCCAAAACGATTTTTTTTATTTTACTTTAGAAAATCAATATGTGTCCATGATAAATGAATCGCACATTTTGAAAAGGGTTAATTTCCTTTTAAGTAATAATCGAGTTGATTCCTACTCAAAATCAAACCCAGAGGAAAAAATATTAGGATTGTGAAATTATTAGCTCGCTCCGAACTAAAATCTTGACTACATGCCTGCTATATTGTCATTATCTTTATAATATTATGCTCTTTTACTTAGGTATTTTAGTCCAGCAATATCTTCTGGTGTTGGGGCGTTAAACATTAGATTTTGAATATCTCCTGAGAGAGTGAAGGACTCTCTGGTTGCTTTAAATTAAATGTATTGTAATTTTGATATCTGTAGGAGACTAGTTTATTGTTACTTAAGGAGTTGGCCTCAGATTTTAAATATCAGTCCTATTACGTATTTTCTATTTCTTCCACGCAAATACGGCGATGCCTTTGACTCTTAAAGTGATATTCTTGTTTTTACAGATCTTGAGTGGCGTCAGCCAGATGGACGGCAATGCCACTGTTTCCGTGTACGGCGAAGAGTTCATCGGAGGACAGTGGGTGATCCTGGCAATGGGGATCGTCTTCGTGGTTACCTCCTTCTTCGCCTCCTTCCTGACAGACCCCTTCGGCCGAAGACCCCTCCTCATATCCTCGCTGATTGGCTCGGCAGTTTCTACGTCGCTCCTCGCCACCTATTTCGTCACCCTTAACGACGGACTCTTATACTGCGGCATGTTCGGTTTCTGCGTCATATCATCTATTGGTATCAACCCTATCATTCTGACACTGCCTTCTGAGCTCTTCCCTACACGTCTGAGAGCTTTGGCTAACGGCCTCACTCAGTTGGTTGCCAGCGTCATGGCCTTTGTTACATTGAAGATGTTCGTTCCTATTAACACCGTATGGGGCATCGAAGGCAACTTCATAATCTACACTGTCGTATCTTTAATAGGTGCTGTATCGGCTACTCTTTTGCCCGAGACTGCCAGGACTACCATCAGCTCTAGTTGATAAGCAGAATTTCTAAAACAGCCATATTCATTCTGTATATAGTTGTAAATAATATTTAAATACTATATCATTTTAGATAATTGCACGATCGACGCTTCAATAATAGTTTACCTATAATTCCTTTAATTAAATATTTTATATGGATTTTTCCTGCGTTTAAATAATTATTTTTTTGTTGCATATGTCTTGACCACTATAATTTAATAAAAAATATTTATATTTTGAATGATAATTAAACCTGATAGCGATGAGACGCTAAAAACATTAACATGTAATGAAACATGTAATAAAGGAAAGATTTAAAAAAAAAATACTATAAATGAAGTAAAAATGTAATATTCATTATTGAATATTTTACCCCTCAAGAATTATATTTTTTATAAACATAAGATAATTTACTCAACTGCAACTGATAATCATTCAACTGCAAAAATTATCATTTCTGGACTGAATCTTTCATAGATATGTAAATATAAATTTTATTAATTCTATTCATTTTTATTAAATTTAATTTGCATACTCTTATGAAACTCGGGATCCTAAAAATTAGGAGGTTTCTACAAGCAAACTAATTCATGTAATAAAATAATAAATTAGATAATCATTACAAGTATAATTCTGCAGGAAATGGGAAAAAACAAAATAAGTTGGATCATTTAAAAGTTCCTTAACCCAACATAAATTTTTGATATGAAAAGGATTGATTTTCGCAGTTTAGAAATAAGGTATAATAAAAAAGAAAAAGGCATATTTAAGGAATTATTAAATAAGTAAACTGAATTACAAAGCTTTGGATATCTTCTATAACTATGGAAGTCTGTATCAGTAATAAAATGGACTATTTTTGGGACCTGAACCTCAATCCTGTCCACAATTATTTATTTTAAGCATAGGGAATAGAGTAAGGGATGAAGAATGATATGGTTTAATTGGTTATCAACATACCGCAAATAACAGAATAATTTTTTTTAAATATTGAGGAGTATAATCTTTTTATATTAATATAATACAAAAGTGTTGCTATAAATGTGTATGTTCCAAGAGTACAAAGTTTATATGTATTTTCTTTTCCTCTAAGCTGCTGGTAGTTTTTTTTAATATTATTTAATGTTATAATTTACAATAAAATCTTAATTAATGATTTTATTTTTTAATTTAATTAACTACTATCGCTTGTCATGATAAATACCTAGTGACAGGGATCTATCTTAAATATATATATATATATTTATATATATATATATATATATATATATATAAATATTTGATACAGTGTTTCAGAAATGGTATACAACATTTGGTTTCAAGATGGCCAAGTATTATAGAACAAGATAGTAAATAAATTTTAGATTGAAGGTGTTTCATTAATTTTTTCCTATCCCTTATATAATTAAATGCCGAAATTACGTATGGGATGACCTTGTATATATAAATCATAGTCTCAAACTTAAGTAATACTTTTTAAAACTGACTAATTCCACTCATATTTCCTTAATCGAACTTTGTCCGTTCCATAATCCAATAAAGCTTCAATATATCTATATATTTTCGAAGAACTTGGTATGAGGATTCGGTTCGATGGTTAAGTAACTTTCTCCAAACTGCCTGGCGCACAATTATCGGTCAAGTCCTTATTCCGATAAAACTAAATTAATCCCGATGTTCAAACTCACGTCTGCCCTTTAAAGCTTCGGAGTTGGGTCTCGACTTGAAAGTTTAAATTAATTTAAACGCTCAAATGCTAATTGCGGATGATATCTTCTATTATTAATTTATTAAATGATCAGGATGAAAATAATTAATTATTTTCTTTATTAGTTTCAAATGTATTCCATGAATTCCATACTCACTAATTGGCGTTCATTCTGTAACTTCAATGTTGATTCCTTTAAAAAACATTACAAAATGCCTCTCAACCCAGTCTAAACACAAAAACGACTGAAGTTCTCACTCAAGACTGAGATGTTAAGAAACAACTAATCGTTTCCGGTCATTTCAACGCTCATCTATCATACAAACGCTCTAAAATTCTATTTTATTACATAAATCATGTGTACATAGTCGATGCTTGTACAAGTATATTTCGTTGAATCTGCTCACCGTGGCGGTCAAGTACCCTATACCAAGTACTAAACATCCTTGTTTAAAATATTTTAAATAAAAATGCTAATCTTAAATCTACTTACTATACCAGTATAATCGTAGAAAAATCCTACAGCAAGAGGGAATTAGTGCAATGCCATAACTGCCAGGCCTATGGCCACACTAAGCACTATTGCCACCACATGCCAAGATGTGTCAAATGTGGTGACCAACACAAATCTGAGGACTGTAGAAAATCCAGGCAAACACCCGCAACATGTGCACTATGCCACCAATGGCATCCGGCTAATTACAAGGGGTGTCAGACTTATAAAATTTTAAAATCAAGGATGCAGGCAACTTCTGGACAGGAAGAGACATCTAGGTCACAAAGACAACCGTCCAGAATTGTGAATGCAAGAGCATCTTATACTCGAATGTTAGGAGAGCCAGAAGAAATAACACAAACTCAGGCCCTGCCACAAGAACGACCTTAACATCAAACATATCAACCCCAACACGTGTAGGACCACTAAATTATTCAGTTTCCCGACTCGATGACCTTTCCTCAGGCCACAGCCCTCTAATCTTGACTCTTTCCATATCGCCTTTAACCAAATCACCACCACCTTCATTCATCATTCCAGTAAACTGGAACCTCTTCCGCCAAATAATAATAGATTCAATAGACCTCAGAGTATCCCTAAAAACTCGTCAAGACCTCCTCCTTCCACAAAATGCCGCCAAAAGTATCCTTTACCGCAATATCTTAAAAACATTATCCATTCCAAACGATGCTCTAGGGCCCTCTGGCAAAGAACAGGGCATCCTGACGATCCGAAACTATACAACCATTATTCCAAATTAGTTGAAAAGATATTGTCCACCTATAGACCACAATCCTATAACTCCTACCTTTCCTCACTATCTGCTTCGGACAACTCCCTCTGGAAAGTAACAAAAAAAATCCTAAAATACCACTCCATTTCCCATCCCCTCCGCAGTGATGATGGATCCTGGGCTTCGTCAGATGGGAACAGAACAGAGGAATTTGCCAAGCATCTTTCCAACATATTCATTCCCCATCCTGAAATCCACTCCATCCATACAGCTAAAGTCAAGGAATTCTTCTCTTCACCGATTCTTCTCTCTTTACCTCCCAAAGCTGTCAACCCCTCTGAGGTCAAATTCCTCATAAATAACCTTAAACCCCGAAAATCCCCTGGATATCATCTCCACACTTCCCAGATCCTTCGTCAACTTCCCCATAAAACTGTTATACTCCTTACCTGCCTATACAATTGTATCCTTCGCACAACCCACTTTCCTCTGATGTGGAAACATCCCACAATTATCCTTTTCCATAAACCAGGAAAACCTATCAATGATAGCTCATCTTATAGGCCAATAAGTTTGCTCCCGATTCTTTCAAAAATTTTTGAAAAAATCCTTCTAAAACGCATCCTTCCAATACTCGAATCCAAAAAAATCCCTTCACACCAGTTTGAATTTCGCTCAGGACATTCCACTGTTCAACAAGGCCTTCGCGTTGTTGACCATATATCCTTTGCACTTGAAAGCAAGCAATATTGCACTGGCGCCTTTCTGGACATAGCTAAAGCTTTTGACCGGGTGTGACACGATGGCTTGCTTTTCAAGCTCAAAATCCAATTACCCCAATCCTACCCCTCTAACCGTTCCTTCAGAGTTCGCTGTGGTGCTGAATTTTCCAACTATTACCCAATCGAAGCCGGTGTTCCACAAGACAGCGTCTTAGGTCCAGTCATCTATTTTATTTACCGCTGACCTTCCTACAAATCCCGATACCTTTCTGGCAACAGTTGCCGATGATACCGCTATCCTATCATCCCACTCCAATCCTGAAACGGCATCCTTAAACCTACAAAGGCATCTCTTCCTGATCGAACAGTGGTGCAACAATTGGCGCATCAAGGTCAATGAATCATGTCACATTCACCCTCCGACGCAGATCCTGTCCGCCAGTCCATTTTAATTCCACACCACTTTCCATTTCAGACACAGTCCGGTATCTTGGCTTCCTTCTTGACAAAAGACTAACATAGAACCCTCATACTAGACTTAAAAGACAAGAGCTAAATCGACGATTTGGCCAGTTATACAGACTACTGAACAGAACATCTCATCTATCAATAGACAACAAGCTGCTAACTAAATCTACAAGACCATTCTGATACCTATTTGGACCTACGGACTAGAACTGTGGGGGACAACTAAACTTTCGAACATCAAACGTATTCAATCCTTCCAATCTAAAGTCCTCCGTACAATAGTCAATGCCCCATATTATGTTTCAAACAAGACCTTACACCATGACCTTAACATCTCGTATATTCTTGACATAATTCCATACAAATTCTCCACATTTCATCATCATCCACATTATTACTCATCATCCTAATCCCTTAGCACAATCCCTATCCAGCACCAACCATCCCTAATAACCATCCTCGAAGGTTGAAACGGCAGGGGCCTCGAGACCTTTTGTAAATGTGCTATAGGAATTCTGGCAATGGCCAGCTTCTCCACTCTCGTACTGAGCGTCTGTAGCTCAAGTGCCCTCACTCAGTCTCCACTGGTCTTTAATACCAGTGACGCGACTGTGTGAGAAGCGCTATGATCTCCTGGAGCCCGGCTTTGCATTCACATGTGGGGAGAGCTTGGTTCGGAGTTCTCTGGGCAGGTTGTAAATATTGTATATAAGTATGAATGTGTTTAAGATGACTTATTTTAGTTTTACTTAACTTAATTTTTCTTTTCTTGGTTGTTTACTTATTTTTTTGATTATTTAAATTGTTAATCTATTCATTTTTACTAGTAATCTACATTTTTTTTCTTTTTATTTGATATTTATTATGTTTATTTTATTTCCTTGTTTTTGTTTGTGTTTTTTCGTTTATCTTGTACATATGGTATAAATGGATTCTTATAGCCCTAATACCTATTACCCTTGAGTGTGGCAGCTTGTATTATTTGTCAAATAAAAAAAATAATAAAATCTTAAATCTAATTATTTTTATTTGTATCACTAGGATAGAAATATACATGGTAGTGGAATTGTAATCTTTTTTAATCAACACGTTATGTCTGAATACAATTTTAACCATTATGCGCCAATAAACTGCATGCTATAAATTAGTATGTAAACATACTTGCATAAGATAAGTATATAAACATACTACATACTATAAATATTCCAGAGAAATGTTAAATAGTACGCATGCAAGGTAGTCCCTTTGCGTTACCTTTATACATGTGAAAGCTTTCAAGTTTCACTCGAACATTGCTCTGCACTTCTTTTATAGTGTTCTTTATCAGGTGAATGGGTTTGGCTGACATTTCCATTTGAAGCAAACCCTGATAAAGTTCTTCTTTAAAAGTGGTAAGTACTTATATTGTCCTCTCTGGTTTTCTTCAAAATGTTTCGCAATAGTTGGTCTATTTTAGATCTTTCCCTCATGAAGCCTACCTGATTAACCCAATTTCCCGTTCTGCCTAGGGAATGCAGCTTTTGATAGCTAAGGAAACCTTTCTTAAATATTGGACATATTTATTATCTTGTACCATTCAGGTGGGAATTCTTCAGTATGATAATATCATGCATATATATTAAATGGAATATAATACATATGGATTTATTCGATATGCTATATGATTATAGAGGAATCTTCTCAACTCTTCACCGAAGATGACTTAATACGAGTATATATGTACATACAAGTAAAATACAGTATTTAGTATCCTTTCGCTTCACCCACATACTTGAATAGTTCAACTGGAAGCTCATCCGCAACAGATGCTCCTGAAATGAATTCATAAAATTTCTGAAACTAATATAGTTAACACCTCTATATGATAGGAATTTATGCCTCAAAGTTTGCGACAGATCACTGGTTCCAGAATTCAAAATTTTCTTCGCATCTGAGCTATAATGCATGCTCACGAAGGTCGACTCACCCAAGGCAGATAATTATCACTCTGGAATCTGTTGAATCTCAGTCACATAATTTGTGTCATATGTTTCTAAAATATATTGGTATTAGCAGCATTTGCTTCATAATTTTTCATTCAGTCCCTTTTGAGATATTCAATTTTAAATATCGCTGAAAATGGCTTTTGGCCACTTTTAAAAAACTCATATTAAAAATATCTGATGTGGACATTCCATGACTTCCTTGTACGTCTATTAAACTATAAATCGGTATCTCAAAAACAACACTCGGCGTCGCGACGTCCATCTGTTGACACATTCAGACACACACTCATATAAGCTCTTGTTTATGAAGGTATTATTCCGTTATTTAATGTCGTTTTCTGTCTATGTCACTAGACAAAGCATATGAAATCGACGGTTTCAACATTTTAAGCTTATGGAAGAATCAGCTTAACGTATATCTTATTATTCTATTGCAGCTCACAAATGGGGAGGAAAACAAGTATTTTATACTCAATTTTAACACATAAAACAAGTAATAAAATTGTTTAATTAGAGTGAAAAAAAATTGCGTTTATAACCTTTATCACCGAACCAAATGTTGCTATACCTTTTGATTTATGTTTATTATGACCAAGTAAAGTACCCCTTTCGGCTCTTCAATAAAACCAAAATTTATTATATTACTTATATTGATATAAAAGTTTAATTTACCAAATTTAAGATGTTTTACATTGTACTTTAATATAATTTTTGATGAAAGTCTAATATGACCTACGAGTAAAGTACTACTTCCGGTTTGCCAATTTTAACAAAAATTTATTATGTTATTTATATTAGTATGCAAGTCTTAAATAACAAATTTGAGAAGTTTTGCATTATATTTTAATATTTTTTTTTTTAGAAAATCAATAATGAGCTTCAATTAAAGTACTACTTCTGGTAATCATGCAGTGACCAAAAAGAGAAGTTATCCACAAATTTAGTTGTGGATTTTACAGTAATCCTAAATACAAAATTTTAACTTTCTACGGCTAACCATTTTTGAGCTATGCGAGATACGTATGAACAGACGAACGTACGTACAGACCTCACGACGAAACTTGTTGAAATGGATTCAGGGACGGTCAAAATGGATATTTCCGTTGAAATCTGAAAACCGAAAATTTTCGCGATTAAAATACTTCCTTTACTGCGTACAAGGAAGTAAAAAGGACAAAGTTTGCAGGACTGAAATATCCACAGCTTGTAAAACGATAAAATTGTACAAGAAAAAAAACAAAATTAAGTCTCTTTTCCTTAATACACTTTCACAGCGCTAAATCTCTCGTTTTATGTCAATTTTCGTGATTTTTTTTTACCACGTTCCTCACTACTGGTGATTTGTTGTGAGGAACAAAAATGTAGAACAATTCCTTATGATAGTTTTGTTTTGTTTTGATATCTTCAAAATTACTATAGTTAAAGAGATTTTTGCAAAACTTGTTTACAGCTGCAAAGAAAATGTACAACTCACATAGAATGGCTTGTCCACTATTTTTCTCTATGCTTTTGACTGGAACGACTGAATTCTTTGTATGTTTGAAATTTTGGAAGAGTCCCATATCCCTTATGTCCATAAAGGTTTAATTAGTACTTTGTCGATTTTAAGTCTGTTTTGATATCTGAAAAATTACTAGAGTTGAATACATTTTCCCAAAACTTGTTTTCAGCTGCGAAGCTAACTTAAAATGGATGCAAAGCAAAAGTATGAGCCTGAAAAATGTATTAATTCTGGTTTTGAACTAACCAAATGATAGGGAATAACTGGTAAAAAAAAAATCATAAAAAAAAAAAAAAATCAAGCACATGTTCAGGGTGATTTAGTTATTTATCGGTATTTTAGAGACTTATGGGTTAGTGTTTAGCATCTTCAATTTCTATTCTAGAAATCAAATAAAATAAAATCCGAGTATGGCCCAGTCGTCTTCAAGTTCACGGGATAAATTAATAAATGAAGCTAAGGAGGCAACGACGATATCTGGCGAGCGCGATTGGAAAGTAGAATTGTGTGCAGCCTTCAACAGAGCGCACCACATGTATCTCTGCAACAATATATTTGTTAGGATAGAAAATGCATTTTAGTAATCAAATTAAAACTAATGATTATCACAGTTTTTTTGTTTTATATGACCATGTTATAACCCTAACAAAGATATGGAAGATAATATCCTTGCAAAGTTTGCAATTCATTTAAATGAAAAAAATCATAAATTCATCATAGACTCAGGAATTGAATTAATATATCAAGTTGAAAACAGCCTCAAATTAAATATATATGAAGCACTTGAAATAATAAAATCCTTCAAATCCAATCCAAATTTTAGCTTAAATGACCAAATAAATATCTCCAATAGTCCAATCTTAAATTTATTCCCATCTATAAGAGAAAAACCAATTACTCACCGGCATTACTGGAAAAACGCTAACCCTTAAACCATTACCTATAAACATCTTACTTGCCTTTCGTTCATTGTTAGTTCAATGCGAGAAGAAATCAGTACAAACTTTTCTGTTTGATATAATCCATTTAAATCTTGGTGAGTACCAACATGTATTTGATTTCTTGTCTTAATTAAATTCATAATTCATAAATGTTTTTATATAATACTGTCTTGTATAATACTGATTTATATTACATCTAATTTAATAGATATAATAATACCAAACTATATTTTGAATTGCTTATTTTTGAATTTTTGTGTTTTTTTAGAACTGAGGATGAATGTATAACATTTGAAACTAGTTTTCAAAAAAACAAATTTATAGAAGTGGTAAATAATTTATCAATCCCTAATATCTTTTGAGTTAAAACTGATCAATACTTGACGCTCAAGTAATCTTAAAGATGGAAAGAGATTTTCTGAAACGTTATGAAAAATTATGAAAATATAATAATGGAAAGTCTGTCTGTCACCACATTCAAAGATTTAAATTTTAATATTTTTAATCAACTAAAAAGTAATCTAAATTGTAATATTCATTCTATGGCTAATGCCAAAAATAATGAATATTTTTACATTTACAACATAGCTGAAGTAGAAATCAGTTCCCTATATTACATTTGATTTCTACTGATGAGATGATTAATCATTACAATTTTTTTTTTTAATTTTTCCATGTATTATTTCTTTGATAACACATTCTACGTTACGAAAAATTATTATTTCAACTTCAGTTCCCTATATTACATTTGAAGTTGAAATAATAATTTTTCGTAACGTAGAATGTGTTATCAAAGAAATAATACATGGAAAAATTAAAAAAAAAATTGTAATGATTAATCATCTTAAAATTGTAACTTCTATATAACTCTTAACAGATATCACATTATTCTCTACCACTTAGACCCAGAGGCGCACCAAGAGTAAAGCGACGAAGACGGTCTAAGCGACTCTCTTTAAGCAAGAGGGACGCCAAAATGCCCAATAATAATTTGCTTCCTTCTTTTTTATAATTCGAAAAAAAAATTTTTTAATGGATTTATATTGAACGTTTAAATTAGTAATGTAATTATTTACATAATAATGTACGTAAGAAGCAGATAGGGACGAAATATACCGATCGATTCAAGTACATACTTTATATTCCAGTTCATGTAATTTTGGCATTGTTACCATTGCTTCAATATTTCTTTCGATAGCTTCGTGGTATCGAATAAGCGTTCGAATGTAGGTACTTTGTCGGTTTCGTTTTCCCTAGAAGAAGATAATCTAGAATTGATGCAGGGGCCTGTATTAGGTTTATAATCTAAAAATTAACTTTGACTCCAAATTCGCCGCCCTCTGAATTCCGCCGCCCGGGGTAAGTGTCTTCTTTGCCCCCCCCCTCTCCTAGATCCGGCCTGAGGGGAATGGTATCTTGAGGTTTGCCCCAGACGCCACTTGGCCTAGCTACGCCACTGTTTAAGGCTATCAGTGACGTCAGAGCTGTAAGAGGAAAGACGCCGAATGAAGAGCAGGAGAGGAAACATTGAGGCGACTGCAGTGTAAATTACCCTCGTGTTTGACACTTAAATTAATAAATAATTTAACAAACGAAAATGTTTTTTTAGACAAGAACTTTTTGCGAATTTTTTTTTAGTACAAAATTCTATTGCAGTAGGTAAGCGTACATGTTTCAAGGTAACTCAGAACTTTATTTTACAAGATAATTTGATACAGATTTGCCGTGAAATTGTATAAAATATAAATTATCTAATTTTAGTATTTATGAAAAAAATAATTTATGTGTATTTTTATAATTACCTAATTAAGTATAAATATTTTATAACTTGAAAATAATCAAACATATTTTTCAAAGAAATTTATTTACTCGATATGTATAAATAAATTTAAAAAGATGTATAGATAAAGTCAAACATCCTTGATAATTTTTTCAGTAAAGTAATGAATACAAATAGGGAGCTTTCTATATACTTAATTTAGTTAACTCCGAGGACTTGGCAGGACTGATATCCTTGTCTTTTATCATTTTACATTGTCCGCGCTTTCTATCAGTTATAGTTTCTAATTTCCCAAAAATAACTTGCGGCTTTAGCGCTTTCATTCAGCCTCCACTGACTTAAAATATCAGTGACGTGGCGATAGAGAATGTAGAGGAGAGTGGTAGGCAAAGGAGAGCTTGCTTCGGGTGGTAGACTTTAGAGGGCGATAAATATCGAGCAAAATTTCATTTTTAGGTTAAGTAAAAGAAATTTATTTTCCCCATTTTTGATTTCCTTGATCATAATTAATTCAATAAAATTGGTTAACCTGATGAGATAATGATATTTATTTCGAAATAATAGTGTCTAAAATACTGTTTAAAAAATGAATTATGTTGGAGAGGGGAATTAATAAATTGAAAGAATTAAAATTAACGGAATTTAAATTAACGGAAAAATTAAACCAGCTCCTCTTGGAAAAATCCTAGCTCCGCCCTACAGATCCTCATGTAGGGGATGAACAATTTAAGGAGGCCTCAGGCTGAGTATAGAAATTATATTCATGATTTTATTTCATTCTTTCAGAATAATTTATAGTATTATTACAATATTTTCTATTATGTTCATAGATATATCTTAATCCTTTTTCCTTGTAAATTAGCTCTGAATTTAAATGCGGCCTCTAATGGTAAAAAGGTACACCACCTATGGTATGTACCATCACCTTTTGGTGAACCCATTTTCGGTAAACAATGCAATAATTACATTTAATTGTGTGTCAGTTTAATTTAAACTGAAAAATTTTCAGGGAGACGTTGTGGAAATGAAAATTGAGATGTATGATTCAACAAAAAAAGTTGATAATTTAGTGAAAACACTTCGTTTTTGTTTTTGTCATTAAATCGGAAAGTGAATGAACATAATGGATAAAAAATAAAAATGATGATACTCATCACCTGCGAGGGACACGATTTTTTACTTCTTTTTTCTGAGAATCACTCATAAGTTCGGCTGGCTATAAGTGATAAATTTTATATTTTAGATGGTTTTGACTTTTAATTTATTTAGAAAATATTCCAATTTTAAATTAAAGTGCACAAATGTGATATCTGTAATCAAAACCTGAAATTTTTTAAATATATTTTTATGTGAGTTTCGGCTTATCACTCGAGAACAGTCGCGTGCTAACGTACTGCAGTTCCATCTCTCGGTTCAAGATAAAATCATAACGCTAACTCTAAGGGTTTTAAGAGAACTTCAAATGGCCAGAAATCTTATTTTTGGTTATTTAAAGTATTGAAAGAATAGGTTATTAAATATGTGGATGTATCAAATCTATTTCTTTTGAAGAAAAAAGCGAAAAAATTACTTATAGCAAATTTCATGTGTATGAACTGCTTTTTAAGATTTGTCTTCGGCACCTCGAGACGGGCCCATGTGTCCCACCTTTACGGCGAGTTGGAGTGGCTCTTCCCCTGCAACCGTAGACAATATTTCCTCGGATCTTTTCTATACCAAACTATCACCACCCACCATCCTTCCTACATCTACAGCCTCCTACAATTCAAATTCTCGGTCCACGTACTGGAAACAAGATCTCGCCTTTCTGACCTCCATACTCCCTCCCACAGAACCAAAACATTCGAACGCTCCTTCCTCGCCCGCTCCTCTACCCTTTGGAATTCCTTTCCTTCTAATATCCGCCATGCTTCTTCTCTATCCTCATTCAAATCCCTCCTTTTTCCAACACCTTCTTTCTCTCCAAAATGATGCTCTCTAATTGCGAAATTTCAGTTTAGGATTAAAAGTGGATAATAGATTTTAATGTACAAACTTTGCTAATCAATTCATTATTTTTGTATTTTTCATTTTCTCTGTTTTTTTTTTTTTACTTTTTTCTTGTTTTTTTTTTCTCTTTTTTTTGTTTTGCTCAAATCAATTATATTTTGTCGATAAAAAAACCTATTTATTTGCTTATTTATTTTACAGAAGATATTGTAAAAATTAATTGGTCTGTATTCTATAGTCTTATGGCCAGATAATGTTACTGTTTTATTGGTTCCTTCATGTTATTCTTAAGGGACCTAGTCCCAGAATAAAGTTCTTTTATCTATCTATCCATCTATCTATATGTTCAGTTCTGATAGAAAAAGGTGGAAAACTGAATTCCAATTTGACTGAGAAAAATTATATTATGAAAACAAATTGAATAACCTTTAGATCCAGTTTTGAATGAAGAATTTCAATCTGTCAAAAACTCAATTTTTATGAAAAGTGGATATATCAACTTTTAATAAAAATACTTCTCATATGCAATAATAATTTTCAATATTTCCTGGCATCCTCTATTACAGAGAAGATAGAAGATTTCATGATATTGAAGACGGAATTAAAAATGAACGAAAATTTCAAAGTTTTTCTTGAATAAAATTAACTTCCGGTGGTCAGCGAAGATCACGAATTTGGATTTTTAATATCAATCAAACAATCAGAAATACTCAGTCATTGTATTAAGAATTCCGATTTCTATGACAGAAACATTTTAATTATTTCTTTAATTTATTTATTGTCAGATGTATAAATCTAGAAAATGACCCTCTAATAAAGCTTGAAGGATGAGCGTTTCAACATTCATCTGTTTGACTCGATCATTTATAAAGATTCTAAGTTCAAAGTGCAAAAGTCAACGCAAAGAGGCAAAATCAATATCAGCAGGATAATCTTAAGAATAGATATAAATACATTTATTAAAGTTGTATTAATCTGGCCTCTTACTACGAAGCCAGTTCAGATCCTAGTCTATACAAAATTGGTGGACTTTGTCGCCATGAAAATAGTGGTTTGACAGACAATTCCTGATTCCTCTCGGACCCAAAATTCCTAGAGTTTCTCACATTAATGAAGGTATATAAAGGGCGGTTGGATCAGAGTACTCAGCACACTGTATTGTTCCAACAGTACAGAATTAATCACTTCCTACACAAAATTAGTCGACATTGTCCCGATGAGAAACGTAGTTTAACAGGCACTTACTGGGCCAACCGAGACATAAATTAGTTCCTCAAATTAATTGAGGAATAAATCGCATTACTGTTTACACTGTCTTCCAACAAACCATTATTTATTATATAATTTAACACTATACTACCTGACCCCTGTTTTATGCTTAGATTGCGGACAGGGTCTGAGAGACTCCAGTATCTTTTTCGTCAGTTAGTTCATTCCATATTACTTATGTTGTAAGGGCAAATGAAAATACTTTTTATTTAAACATTTGAAGAGAACTAGCAACATTTTTTTTTATTACTATTTATTATAGTAATAGGAACATAATATTTAATTCCTTAAAATA
This sequence comes from Rhaphigaster nebulosa, assembly GCA_948150685.1. Taxonomy (NCBI): domain Eukaryota; kingdom Metazoa; phylum Arthropoda; class Insecta; order Hemiptera; family Pentatomidae; genus Rhaphigaster; species Rhaphigaster nebulosa. The sequence goes on along the minus strand of OX411308.1, from coordinate 157,671,968 downwards.
ATTTATTCAGACTTTTGTTATATCAGCAATAATCATTTAATAATCATTAAATCATTTTTTTTTTAATTAATGACTAAGCTAACCAAAAGACTATTGATTAGAAACAAACAATCAAAATAAATACAATGCAAAAAGTAAAAATAAATTATTATATTTTTGAATTAGTTTAGCTCTATGGCAAAAAGAGAAATAATAAGAGTAAGCGCATATAATAATAAAAAATAAGACAAATAAAATCTTCAAAAATGCCTCATTCCTCACGCAGGCTATGATTGCAAAAAGTTGGCGCGTAAAATGGTAGTTCTCCAAGTCGGGCGTTAAAATCACTCAGTACTGTTTTCCGATCAAAAGTACAGCAGGCTGCTTAAGTCCTTCTAAATCCTCGTAGAATCCGAAGATCCTTTTCATCCTGTATTTTCTCATTTGTAGGAAGATTGATATTTATATGAGTAATATTATAGTTTTATTGTTCATGACACCGCCATAGGTTAAGTGTGGAAGATATTTTAATTGGATAACATCTTTGGTATCCGGTTTTCAGTAGATCTTTACGTTTTAAGTACCTGAGTCCAAAAAATATAATAAAACGCTTCTGTGTCAGGACTAAAGGATGAACCAATTCCATTTTCGACACACAAATACATACATACAAATCGGATTATACTTTGTACTCTGTTTAGTATTTCGAATAGTTTGAAAACAATACATCTCCCGGAACACTCTCGATGCTCATCAGAAATATAAATAAATTGTCTACAAAGATACAGTACCCAAGGCGATAAGGAAAGTGGCGCGGGTGGGCGGGCATATCAGTAATCATTTTGTAGCCTTTGACGACAGTTCCAGAACAAATGGGCTGTTTTTCATTTTTATATTATGAATAGTAATAGAAGGCATGAGAGAAGTCAGATGACGTGTACCGAACGACCGCTTTACTGAAATCCCAACTGCCAATATGGAAATCCTGCTCAACATCCCCACTACAGGATCTTGTGGTGTTTGAATTCGTCGCACTCAAACACCTCAAGCTCAAATTGATGTAAGCCCTCTGGCTAAGATAACCGCACAACTCATATCGATCGACTAAAAAAAGGCTAAAAAATGGAGATAGGATACTTCACTTATTAAATAATTTTATTATTTTTCTTCTTTTCTCTGTATAATTTCGAAAAGGGCTCATCTCAGTTTTTATTTAAAATAGAATTTTTCGTTTTTGATTATTTTTTACTCGTACAGATTGATATTTTACTAAGCCCAAATTATTAATACTCGTCTAAAACTTCCTGAAGTCACTCATTTTAATGTAACCTACATCTTTTTATCCACGGGAATTCTCGAAATGGGTTGTTTCCAATTTAGAAAAATGGGAAAACATGTCAATTTAACGGTGTACTAAAAAGGTAGAATAATCCTTTCCTGTCACTTGAATCGTAAGATAATATGATAAGGAGGTAAGAAATAATATAGGCCTACAAATATGTTGGGCCGTTTGGCTTGACCTCCTTGTAAAAATAACGATTTGAAAATTTATCAACAACGAGCTGTGAAAATCAGCAATTGTTCAATGAATATCCAGTAGCATCAAATGGTCATGCTGGCCTGCAATTTTCATGAACAGTTTTTTTTATGTTTTTTTATAAAACATGCCACTTTTACGATAACTGTTTTGCTAATTAACACTTTTCGGCCTCAAAGCACACATGAATGCGGATGTATTTTGTGATTTTCTAACGCAGTGGCCTACAAAAATAGTGGGCTGAATCGCTTAATCTACAAAATTAGACGGTAGAAGGTCTCTTTAAAATTAGCGATTTATGAGCTCGTAGATCTCGGAAACTATGGGAGATTGAGAAAAAATAAATGTAATCAATCTTAAAGCAAATGTTGCCAGTTTTAATTTTGTATGGAATAGTCTTATCGCTAGGAGATATTCGAGATATAGCCGAATAACTAAAAAAAGAGACCTTCTACCGTCTAATTTTGTAGATTAAGCGATTTAGCCCACTATTTTTTATGCTACTGCATTAATTAATAACATAATACATCCAAAATTACGCGTGCTTTGAGACCGACAATTGTTAATCAGTAAAATGGTTATTGCAAAATTGACATGTTTAGAGCGTAGGTCTGAAAAAACTCCATGAAAATGGTAGGCTAGCATGACCATTTCAAACTACTGGAATTTATAAAACAATGGCGTGAAAATTAACTCGTTGTTGATAAATTTTCAAATTGTTATTTGTTAGGTCTACATTATTTGTAGGCCTATATTACATTCTATTGCTTTATCAAATTACCTTACTATTGAAGTTGAAAGCAAAGGATTGTTTATACCTTTTTAACTCGCCATTAAATTGACATGTTTTCCGATTTCTGATACGAGAATTTTTGAAGATAAAAAAGTTGTAAGTTAGTTTAAAATGAAGTCACTCACGAAATTTAAGACGAGCGTTGATAATTTGAAAAATATCTGATGACTTCCCTTGTACGCCTATTAAATTATAAATTCGTGGCTCAAAAAGTGATACTGAATTTGGTAACTAGTTTCCAAAGATTGACATTCGGCGTCCCGACGTCCATCTATTGACACACACACACACACACACACACACACACACACACACACACACACACACACACACACACATACACACACACACACAAAAAAAAAAAAAGAACACACACACTCTTGTTACTGGAGGTCTCCGTTATTATATATCGTTTTCCTTCAGTAGGTAATAAATAGTTTCCAAGATATTTCTCCATGTTCCGTGACAACAAAACTGTCAATATCACTCGATAAAGCATTGAAAATCGACAGTTTCAACATTTTGACTAATATCTTATTCTCATGATGCAGACTTGTTGATCTCACAAATGGGGAGGAAAACCAACAATTAATATGATATTAATATCCAATGGGGAGGAAAAAACAAGTAATAAAAATGTTTAATTGGATTGGAAACCAAATTGCGTTTGAAGCCTTTATTACCGAAACATATGCTTTCTCTTTTAATTTAAATATAATTTTTAATGTAAGCTTATTTTGATCTTCAAGTAAAGTACCCTTTTCGGCTCACGAATTTTAACCAAAATCTAGTAAATACATTTATATCGATATAAAAGTCTATTTACCAAATTTGAGATGTTTTACATTATATTTTAATATAATATTTTGATGAAAGTCTAATATGACCTACAAGTAAAGTACCTCTTCCGGTTTTCCAATTTAGACCAAAACCTAGTATATTATTTAAATCAATATGTAAGTTATAAATACTAAATTTCAGAAGTTTTTTATAGTGTTTTAATATAATTTTTGATGGAAATCAATTATGACCTTCAAATAAAGTACCACTTCCGGTAATCAAGCAGTGACCAAAAAGGGAGGTTCACAACTAGATTTTAGAATAATCATATATACAAAATTACAACTTTAAACAGCTAACCGTTTTTGAGTTATGCGAGATACGAACGCACGTACAGACCCCACGACGAAACTAGTCAAAATGGACCCTGGTCTGGGTAGGGATGGTAAAAAAGGATATTTACCTCGAAATCTGAAAACCGAAAATTTTCGCGATTACAATGCTTCCTTTATTCGTACAAGGAAGTAAAAAAGGGCTCTGTATTACGTTTATACAGGAAATATATGATTGTTAGATTAATGAAATACGCGAGAAAAAAAAAAAAAAAAAATCTTCAAATAAATCCAATGATTCAACAAAAATTTAGGTTTTTGTGTCCCCTGAAAAAAATTAAGTTTCGGAGATGAGCCCTTTTCGAAATTGACTATTCAATTATTAAATTTGTTTTCTTGCACAGTAACTGGTCGAAATAGTTTTGTGAGAACTCTTTTTATTTACACATTTAAGAGTCATCTGAGTCCAGATTGTGACATTTAATTAAAAAATTCCATCGTTGTCCTCATTGAACCGTAATTCAAAGGGTCTCCTGTTCTTGCAACCTAAAGAACCGAAGATGTGTAGCGATTGATATAGAGTCACGAAAAATACAATGATTTTCGAGTTAACGTTTTCCAAAAAGAAATTTAAGTAAGAGTGCATCTGCCTTACATAACTGTGGTTCAATTAAATCGAGTGTTTAATCGCGGAATCAAAATTGGTCCTCTTTCCTCAAGTAGACAAGTTTTTGAAATATAATCTAAAACCAAAGATAACTAGTCACGTATGTACAAAACTAAGTGGTTATGAAATAAGAGCACATAGAGCACTTTTCATTCCGCATAACTGTCGTTAGTTAAAAATGTAAACTTTTTTTATTGATACCGAAAATATTGTCAATCAAATAAAATATTTGATCGACCTGAAAAACACTTTAACACATATTTTATCGAGTAAATAATCCCTCCTATGATCTCGGAACATCTACTTGACTTGTCACGAGTTTATTGACTGATTTCGAGGAAAATGCAAGTCCTAAATATTAAATTATTATAAGATTCCTTGTGCATCACAATATTGTTGAGTATAAGATAAGATGTTTAACATTTTTATTTGACTCTTTTGTTAATTTATTTATTTAGTTATATAGTAACTAGCAACAGACAAAGCCCAATTATAGGTAATACTAAAAAACATATTTCTCAATAAATAATATGCAGCATAATAAATTACTAAAATTAAACAAAAAAGAAGAATGAACATTATAAAAAAAAAACATAGATAATAATAAAATAAAGAAGAAAAATAATAAAGCTTACAGTAGTCATTACGGTATACACACTAGTTGTAATTACTGTAAAAATTAGTATACTTTATTGTTAACGCTGCATTATCCTTTATTTAATCATGCACTTCAAAATTCTTAGAATTTTATTTCCTCTAATAAATTCCGGCGTTATAATAAAATATATATATATATATATATATATATATATATATATATATATATATCATTCAACTCCGATAATTTTTATTTTTCCTACATCTCCCCTACCGATCTTATTTCATCCATATTGAAATCTCACACCAATTCCACTGGGCCTGATGGAATACCTGTTAAATTGTTAAAATTATGTCTCCCCGAAATCCTTCCAGTTCTTCTCTTCATTTATAATTTCTCCCTCCAAAACTCAGTATTTCCTACCTCGTGGAAAAAGCCTTAGTCCATCCTATTAACATAATCTTCAATCCTATATCTCCTAAAGACTATCGCCCAATTTCCATCCTCTCTAACCTTTCCAAACCTCTAGAAAGAATAGTCCAATCCCAAATATCAAACTTCCTTGAAAAGTCAATACTACTTGATCCTCTACAATCCGGCTTCCGTCCCAGCTTCTCCACACAATCTGCGCTAGTCAAAATCACCACTGACATACATACCGCTGTGGACCGAAAAAAATTAACTGTATTAATACTCCTTGACTTTTCTAAAGCTTTTGATTCCCTGGATCATTCTATCCTTTTTACCAAATTAAAATCACTATCCTTTTCCAACTGCTCTATCCAATGGTTCAAATCTTTCCTTTCCGATCGGACTCAAGCAGTTACCATTCCTAATCAACCCCTATCTTCCTTCCTTACCTTGTCCTCAGGAGTAGCCCAAGGTTCGAGTATTTACCCACTGCTTTTCAATACCTATATCAATGATCTTCCTAATTCAATCTACCACTGTTCCCACCACTTATACGCCGACGACTTCCAAATCTATTTATCCATTCCTCCTTCTGAGCTATTAGTAGCGTTTGCCAGTATCCAGGAAGACCTAAATAGAATCAGTGTCTGGGCAAACCTGAACAGATTAAGTTTAAACGCTATGAAAACTCAGGCCATTGTCATAGGTTCCAATTCCCTCCTCAGATCCAATGACACCTTTCCTACTTTAATCCTAAATGATCACCCCGTCACGTTCAGCTCCTCAATCAAAAACTAGGGTATTACTACCGACCAAACCCTTTCCTGGAAACTCCACATTTCCCAAATTTCCCGACGGTCAATAAGTACCCTTAAATTATTCCATCGTTCTCGACATCTTCTCCCACAACCTACCCGCAAACTCTTTGTGCCCTTTATTATTTTTCCCCACTTTGACTACGGATGTGTGGTGTACGGGGGCCTCTCGAATGTGCTCGAGGACGGATTGAAGCGGATCATGAACTGCTTTTTAAGATTTGTCTTCGGCACCTCGAGACGGACCCATGTATCCCACCTTTACGGCGAGTTAGAGTGGCTCTTCCCCCTGCAACCGTAGACAATATTTCCTCGGATCTTTTCTGTACCAAACTATCACCACCCACCATCCTTCCTACATCTACAGCCTCCTACAATTCAAATCCTCGGTCCACGCACTGGAAACAAGATCTCGCCTTTCTGACCTCCATACTCCTTCCCACAGAACCAAAACATTCGAACGCTCCTTTCTCGCCCGCTCCTCTACCCTTTGGAATTCCTTTCCTTCTAATATCTTGCATGCTTCTTCTCTATTATCATTAAAATCCCTCCTTTTCCAACACCTTCTTTCTCTCCAAAATGATGCTCTCTTTCTCTCCAAAATGAAATTTCAGTTTAGGATTAACATCTGGATCAGAAATGAATAATAGTTTTTTAATGTACAAACTTTGCTAATCAATCATTATTTTTGTATTTTTCATTTTCTCTGTTTTGTTTTTTTACTTTTTTCTTGATTGTTTTTTTCTCTTTTTTTTTTTGTTTTGCTCAAATTAATTATATTTTTCGATAAAAAAACTTATTTATTTGCTTATTGATTTTACTGAAGATATTGTTTATTAATATTGATTAATTACTTAATTGTACTGTATTCTATAGTCTTATGGCCAGATAATGTTACTATTTTATTTGTTCCTTCATGTTATTCTTAAGGGACCTAGTCCCAGAATAAAGTTCTTTATCTATCTATATATATATATATATATATATATATATATATATATATATATATATATCATATTCATGAATCGGTGAGAATGACAACAGTACATGTCCCAATTCATTTTTTTTTTAGATATTTTATGGTTTTCTTATCCGCTGAATCACTATCAATCACTTACAATTAGTTTAGAACCTATGAGAGTTGCTAGCGTACTGCTCTCGTTTTCAATGACTAGTTTTACTGATTTCAACCTATAAAAAATGTGTTTTCTTGTTATCGTAATTAACCAAAAAATGATTTGGGGCATGTACTGTTGTCATTCTCACCGAACAGTACATGTCCCAAATCATTTTTTTTTTTTTAGATATTCTAAGATTTTCTTATCCGCTGAATCACTATCAATCACTTACAATTAGTTTAGAACCTACGAAAGTTGCTAGCGTACTGCTCTCGTGCTCAATGGCTAGTTTTACAGATTTCAACCTATAAATAATGTTTTTCCCGAAATTTAACTCACCGAATTGTGCATTTCATCGGTCCATTGTTAAACTTACGAATGTGAAGAATTAAATTTTGTTATTTTTCGATAGTATTTCGGTTGATACAGCCCATAGTAAAGTTACAAATCTGTCAAGAATTTAGAATGTGCTGAAATTGCAGTTACATTTTTACTAAAAACGTCATTAAGTCCGAAGCTTCCACGCTAAAGTAACGATTACGCCTATTATAATAAAGCTAAAAAAATAATTACAGACGAAAAAATGAGATGAAAGAAATAAAGGAACAAAAAAATTTCATCCTTATTGACAGAAGAATGTAACAGTTTTTTTTGTTCTCCTGAAAAATAGTGATTTTCACATTCTTAAGCTTGCCATGGGGACGAAGATATATCCCTATTACATTAACACTCTACAGTCCCTCCAAAATGAGTTAGAGGATTAAATATTTGCAGGTGAACTTAGTTGGTGTTAGAGAAGTACTATTTACGGAGCTCAACATGTTTTTCACTCCACACAGTTTTTATAGTACCTCTTCCAGATTGAGTTAGAGGGATGAAAATTTGAATATGAATTGAGGTGGTGTTAAAAAAGTGCCTTCTGGGAGCCTCAAAATTTGCCTTCATTGTTGCGATTGTGTAAAGTGAAAAATATAATTGACATATGTAAGCAAGCCAGCGTACAAAAGCCGATATACTTATAAAACATAGATAAAAATATCTGATGTGCACAACACATGACTTCCTTGTACGCCTATCAAACTATAAATCGCTGGCTCAAAAAGTAATCCTGAATTTGGTTTCTAGTTTCCGAAGATTGCAGTATCTCAAAAACAATACTCAGCGTCGCGACATCCATCTATTGACACACAAACGCACGCACGCACGCACGCTGGCACGCACGCACGCTCGCACGCACGCTCGCACGCACGCACGCACGAACGCACGCACGAACGAACGCACGCACGCACACACGCAAACACATACACACAAACACACACACACACTTTTGTTTCTGGAGGTCTCATGATAACTGAAAGTTCTTCTTGTTCCTCGATAACATTTAAACTGCCAATGTTACTAGATAAAGCATTGGAAACCGACAGTTTCGGCGTTTTAAGCGGAAAAAAACCCACTTAACTTATATCTTATTCTCCTGTTGCAGACTTGTTCATCTCACAAATTAGGAGGAAAACAAGTATTTTACAATCAATTTTAACACTTAAAACTAGTAATAAAATTATTTAATTTGAGTGGAAAAAAATTGCGTTTATAACCTTTATCACCGAAACATATGATCTCTATAATAAATTTCAATATACTTTTTGATGTAAGTTTCTTATGACCTTCAAGTAAAGTAACTCTTTCGGATCTTTAATTTCAGCCAAAATCTGTTAAATTACTTATATTGATATAAGGGTCTAATTTACCTAATTTGAGATATTTTACATTATATTTTAATATACTTTTTGATGAAAGTCTAATATGACCTTCAAGTAAAGTACACCTTTCGGTTTGCCAATGTTTATCAAAGTTTATTATGTTGTTTATATTATTATGTGAGTCTTAAATACCAAATTTGTGAAGTTTTGCATAATATTTTAATACAATGTTTGATGAAAATGAGTAATGACCTTCAAGTAAAGTACTACTAAGTTAATCATGCAGTGACCAAAAACAGTGGTTCACAACTAGATTATATAATAATCCAAAATACCAAATTTTAACTTTCTACGGCTAACCGTTTTTGAGTTATGCGAGGTACGTACGAACGTACAAACGTACGTACAGACGTCACGACGAAACTAGTCAAAATGGATTCAGGGATGGTCAAAATGGATATTTCCATTGAAAACTGAAAACCGAAAATTTTCGCGATTACAATACTTAACTGCGGACAAGGAAGTAAAAAGATATGGCATTGAATGAGGCAATCTCTCTGCAAAACCCAAATTAACAGGGGAATTTTTGAAATTATCTTAATCGTGATGATCAATTTTTATATTTGTTAAGAGATGATTTTGAGGGCAGATTGAAATTTAAAAATTGATTATTCGAGAATGAAAACATCTTAATACAAAAATGATCGAAATTTCCGTTTTCATCGTTAGAAAATTGATTTTTGTCTTGTTTCAAAACCTCCATCAGAAGATCACCAGAAGATTAAACTCTTAAAATTATGTCTCAATTATTAATTAAATCTTTATCAAAAGGAATTTATTTCAAAGTTCCTGAAGAGGCTCCTCGTAGTACTGCCATAATTTGTTGAATTATATAACGTTATTAACTTTTGAAAAGTTTTTCCTCAAACGCAAATTCTGGTTGATTGATATATATATTTATTTTTTTATTGTTTGCCTTTCACACCTGTGGGATTTTGGCACCAACGAGACTGTACATTACTGCATCTACTTCCTGTTGTTTTTAGCTTTTGTTTTATTTAGCTTTTGTTAATTTTGTTTTACGATATTCATTCTTATGTACTTCTTATATATTCTTCTTATGTACGATCATACGCTTAGATTTTATGGATTAGAATGTGACAATTAGGAATAAAATGTTTAGTTATGCATAATATTTCAGTGCATTTAGATATATAGCCATAAAGCCAATTACAATAGATGGATTTAAATTTTTTAGATCAAGAAGTAAAAAGTTTACGCATTAAACATTTTCGCTTTTCTTTCTATTTTTAATTTTTTTTTTACGCTTAATAAATTATTCAATTCTTACCTTGATTATACAAGATAAAAATTAAATGTCTTTGAATAATAGATAACGAACAATTTCAATAATTGGAAGTTCTGTCTATTGAAGAAAAAATCTAAAATTTTCGAGCATTTTTCATTCGGTGCTCCGTATCTTTAAAACTACCAACAGCGCGAAAAACATTATGACCAACTTGTTTAAAATAAAGGAAATTTTGTAAAAATTCAGCTCGTACAGAGCTCTTTACGTTAATTAGTTTCCGAGATAACTTTTTTTTAAAAAAACCGTTATTTTTCCTCTCCAAAAAACAAGAAATTAAAATAAATGTATTTCGGCAAATATAACGGAAAGTGCTCTTCCTAGATAATCATTATAAACTACTTTCTGTTCTATTTAAGTAATATAAGTAGTATCTCTAAATGTTCCTGAGATATCAAACTTTTCTAAGATATGACTCACTTGCATAATGCCAAAATTTGTTTTTTGAAAAACATTTTCTCGGGAAATATTTGACGTATAGATGCCTATTACCACGCACATTTGAACTAGTTAAATGCACCACGAAGTCGTTTATTACAATTATCTTCGTAGCTGCAGTTTCCCTGAAATTTTCCAGAATAACGTAACTAAATGGTGATTTCTCGTTTTTTGAAGAAAAAAAAATATGCTCATTTCAAAAACTTTCTTTCGAGAAGTATTTGGCGTACGGATGTCTATTACCACTCAAATTTTTATATTTAATTGCTTTGATCTTAATCACTCATACTTGTGAGATTCTGATCCCAGCGAGGATGTAAACCAATGCATTTACTTCCTGTTGTTTTAAAAGGTACTTAGTTTTGCGAAATTCATCTTTCTTCAAAAGTACGATCTTACTGTTTAAGAATTTCATTATATACAATCATTACGAAATCTTGTGTAGGTGATGTGAGTTGCTACCTTGTCTTTAGTGTTCTCGTTTGGGTGTTTGTTACCAATTACATGAAATTCAGATACATGTTAAATATGAGACTAATATTTAATAATATGATATAAAATATCTAATATAAGATTTATCTTCTAGTCGTTTTCTTAGTTTTTGGTGCCATTTATTTAATTAGTTATTAGTAAGAAAAGAAAAAGGCCATACGGTCACGATGATTTTTATTTTACATTAGAACAATGTTTGGTAATAAAGAGTCCATCTTTATTACCAAAAACCTAAAAAGATCCGTTAATCAACAAACAGACGTAGATAATTTAAACACATTCTATGCCAGTACAATAAATAAAATTAAAATATAAAATAATCAATTAATAAAAATAAATAATCAATTAGCTCGAAATAATCCCTCCAGTCGAGACTTGATAACACAAAATAACCCCACCGCATATCCTTCCCCACTTCTAAATTCGGACAGTTATGCTTCAATCAGCACCCTAATGGTTGCATTGAATCAAGAAGATAATTTATATAACTTGAAAAAAATTTTAATGACATTTGCAACAATAAATTTAAATAAATTAATAGTGTTGTAATATTTTACTATAGAAAGATAATATCAAAAATGAAGGGAAATGATACATTTTGACGTGTTGTTTTTAAATATAAATAATTAAAGAAAGTAAGTTTTACATGATAAGTAATTTATAATATAAAATATTTTATAAGATAAAATATTTTTAATAATTATATCAGAAAATAATTATAATGTTAATAAATTTCGACTTAACAAAAATGTTTTTTCAGATTTGAGAATGGCCCAAGATGGCCGAAACGTTGTTCTAATGTAAAATAAAAAGCATGGTGACCGTATGGCCTTTTTCTTTTCTTTCTAATAACTAATAATATGATTTATTTACAGATGCTTGTATCACGTGCGAAACGCTGATGAAACAGATATTAAGTAAAGTGAATAAAACTGAGCATGCACTCATCCTTAAAAAAAAAAATGAGTAGGTGCTCTGGTTAGATGTGAATAAATAGAAGTTACTTTAATGAAATATCTTACTACTCTATTATTATTTATTTCAAACCGATGTTCGTTCAAAAGTAATTTTCTTTATTAGTATTTTACAATTAATTTAATTATTGTTTTACTAAGTGTATGGAGCATACGGTCCGCGAACATGGACTGGTTATTAATTCGAAGTACCTACTCACCTTTGTAAGTTAATAAAACGTGAGAATGCCTGCTATGTGACCAGGCACTCAATAAAATATTGAATCTACGAAAGAGTAGATCGGCATTTTACTGAGTGCCTGCTCAGAATAGTATGCATTCTTGAGAGATCATCATTTTGTTATTGTCCAATATAGCTTAATGCTGTTTCAATATTTGAAAAGGTAATTATCTCTTTTGTATTTTATAATAACTAGTTTACGAGTCCACTTTCCATAAACGTGTTTGCGGTCCCACAATCTCCATGAGTTTACGATTTTGAAATATTGAATAGTTAACATTCAATGGCACTAACGGTCATTGTTCATTAGTAAGGACACTGGTATTATTACGAGGTTAAACGACCCTGACAGGTCTTGGTTTAATATTTTTTTTTCCTTTTTATTTCATCAACGCCTGCTCTTACTGGACTAAAACAATAATTATAATGTACGCCCGCCCAAATATCATATGCAAATTAAGGAATAATTATCATAGTGAACAATATTTATAAAGATAATTTTTAACATCAGCGTTTATTCCCGGTAAATAAATAATAATTTGTAAACAAATAATTTGTTTATAGTGGTTACGCTGGTTTTTTTTTTTTTTTGAGTGGGCTATATTAAATACTAAAATAGATCGGTTGCTTGGGTATTTTAAATAAAGCATAGTTGTAAATAAATGATCTAATAAATAGAATACAATTATATAATGTGGTCCTGTGCCAAATTAAGGTACATTTTAGATTAATTTTGTTAATGAATTTGAAAATGAAAGAAAAGAAAATACATATACTATTTTAAGGAGTTCGTGGTACTATTGATTTTGAATTTGCGAGCTCACGTATCGATTTATCTTAACTTCTCGGATATTTTCGATATTGAGATCCATTGCTGGGTTATCGGAGGTCTCTATCACAAAAATAATATCGATTTTGAAATCGCGCGCTCACATATCGATTTATTTTAACTTCTGGGGTATCCTCAATATTGTGTCTATTTATATCTACTTATTATATGTATCTATTTATAAGTATAGTAATTGGGTAATCGGGAGCCCTTATTATGAAATTGCTGTCTATTTTGAAATCGTGCGCTCACGTTTGAATTAATGTTTGAGTGATTTTGAATTAATATTTGAATTAAGTGATTAAGTGAAATGAAAATATCCATGCACAATAAAAAATATATTCATTATTGATTATGAATTTGCGACCTTAAAAATGTGAAAAATGATCCCTGTTCCAGATAATACTACAAAAGTAATAATAAATGGAATTGAAAGCAAATTCATAATTTCATAGGAAATAAAAAAAACAAAAAAAAAATAGTTTCAGATAAAGTAACACTTCCGGCAAGCCAATTTTCACCAAAATCTAGTATATAATTTATATTCACATACAAATTTTATATACCAAATCGAGATGTTTTTCATTATATTTTAATATAATTTTTAATGAGGTTATAATGACCTACATGCAAAGTACCACTTCCGTCAAGCCAATTTTAACCAAAATCTAACATATTATTTTTATTGATATAATTATAATTATAATCTAGTATATAATTTATATTCACATACAAATTTTATATACCAAATCTGAGATGTTTTTCATTATATTTTAATATAATTTTTAATGAGGTTATAATGACCTACATGCAAAGTACCACTTCCGTCCAGCCAATTTTAACCAAAATCTAACATATTATTTTTATTGATATAAAAGTCGAGTATACTAAATTTGAGATGTTCTGCATTCTATTGTAATATAATTTTTGATGAAAGTATAATATGACCTTTATGAAAAGTACCACTTTCGGCCATCCAATTTCAACTCAAATCTAACATATTATTTTTATTGATGAAAAGTCTTATATATGAGATGTTTTGTATTATATTGTAATATAATTTTTTATGAAAGTATAATATGAACTTGAAGTAAAGTACCACTTTCGGCCATCCAATTTCAATCAAATCAAGTATGTTCTTTATATTGACATAAAAATTTTATACAGCAAATTTGAGATGTTTTATTATATTTTTATATAATTTTTTATGAAAGTCTATTATGACCTTCAAGTAAAGGACCACTTCCAGTGATGATGTAGTAACCAAAAAGAGAGGTTTACAACTAGATATTACTAAAATTCCAAATATTGTTCCAAACAACAATTAAATTTTTACGGCTAACCGTTTTTGATACGAACGGGCGTTCGAACGTCACGACGAACTAGTCAAAATGGATTCAGGGTTGGCCAAAGTAGATATTTCTATTGAAATGTGAAAAAAAAAAAATTTCACGAATGCAATACATCCTTACACAATACATCATGCCACAGCCTTAGTCTTGTTCTAAGCGTCCAAGAAAAGCTGACTCAGATATAATAAGTTGAAATAATAAATTATATTTTGAGGAATAGCTAGCGTACTAGCAATCTATTTTAGCTCATTATTTTTCATTCAATGAAAATATTTTTTATAAGTTTTTGGAATATATAAGGGTTTATAATGATTTTCAATTTACATGAAAAAGAGAAAAAGCGCAAGATGAATTGAGAGATGACGCAATCAGCTCACAGATGTCTTGAAGTGGTTTGACTATATTTTATGGATCTACGACGTTTTGTTTATTCCTACTTTAACTCATTCAAAAATGTTTTATTCTCGCCAGCTGTCATAATACAATTTGTGCATCCAGGATATAGCTGACAATGACAGATTTTTTCATGCGTTTAGAATGCTATGAAAACTTTTAAATTAATGTTTAAAAAATCAATCATTCTCTTCTTTTCAGTGCAATATTTAAGCAAGTTTTTTAACTATGTTTTAAAGATTTGTATAATATGTAGATATAGTTTTAAAAAGCATCTTATGCATATTAATATATTGTCAGATTATGCCGATATTGACGCTTTTAAATGTACTTAAATGGGAAAATCAGCATGAAATTATATTTTAGGTATTTAGTTTCCTTTTTTTCTTTTTCTTTTTGTTAGTTGGTAATAAAGGATATAGAATAGATCCAAAAAATCATTGATGATCTCTCAGTCTCTCTTGATAATCATTGAGTGTTTCCAATGCCGAACGTCACGGATTGAACTTGGTAAGAAGTTTCGGAGGAGAGGAGGGAGGTTCAAGGAGCGTCAGTTGTTCTTCAGGTCTCGCTGAGAAAGAATCCAACGCAGAGATAATTTGTCAACAAAATTTCGTAAACAAGTATATATCAATGCTTATTTTAATATAATGATTGTATAATATTATCCACTATCAAACTTAGACTATACAATATTTATCCATGTATAATTATCAATGATATTTATTTTATGTTCTGTCAAAAACATTAAAAACTTTCTATTATCAAATTTCAACATACCTAATCATTCAGTTGTCGCCATATTTAACATCATAGATTTTCAAATCCTTATATATTTTTATAAACTTAATGTTTTATATGTTACCTTTGCTCTATTTTTATTTACATATTTCTAGTTCGTTGCTTCATTAAAATTCTATTTTATTTATGATATCTACATAATCCCTATTCCACCCATATCAGTTTTATAATTAACCACGTTATTTATATTTTTAGTGATATGCATTGATTCCAAAATCTTTCTTCTTATATTATTTTCAGCCTTGTCAAAATCAAAATCAAAATTTGTAATAACGTGTTTGGCCAGTACTAATGTATCCGATTTTTTTTTCATTTGTTTTTTGTTTCTACTTTCTAGGTTTTGTGAACTTTTCCCAATATAGGATTTCTCTCTACATTTTTTATATTTTATCTTATATATTGCGCTCTGTTTTTTTAACTTTTTCAATTTTATCTTTTGTATTAGTAATATACTTATCTAATTTATTATTGTTATATAAACCTAATTTGAAGTAATCGTTGTCATATTTCTTAAATGCTTTATTAATTTTATTAGTTAATGTAGGTACCTATTTTAATTTTGAAAGGTCAACTGATTTGTTGCGTTTATATCAGTTTCTTCCTTTTTTGTTAATTTTCATTATTAATTATTTGAAAAAAAAAATCTGTAATTATACAGTTAATCCCTGTTTGTTTGTTATCTTTATTCATAATTATATTTTGCTTCTTTTTTTTTTTGGAAGTTCGTATTATTATCTGATTTTGAATATGAAATTTATTATTTTTAATATTTTATAAATTTTATCTTTCATTTTTTAAATATTTTTCGGCCGTCAATCTAATTGCTTTATTGATTAAATTTTTGCTGTATTTTCAATTTGGTATGTAGGGTAGTTTGAGAAGTAAATTATGATTGCATCGCGACAATTACATTTTTGCGTTCATTTTGTCCTTATTAGGTTATTATTAAAAACTATTTCAATATCAAATTATCTTAAAGAACCTTTACATGGTAATTCTATTGGAGATTTTATCCTATATTCGTTATTTAATAATTCAAATAATTTAATACATAACGTTGAATAATAATTATGATGTACTAAAGTAAAAAAGTGAATATTTTTTGAATATTAATAAAGTGTTATTGAAGTAAATAATAAATATGGGCTATTTTTTATTAATTGTCAAATCAAATTTTATTCGAGTTTTTTAGAATAACTCAAAAACAAATGTTATTACATATTATTCAGTGTAATCTTGCTACTAACATTCGTTAACAATTGGAGCATCTATAAATAATATGTTCCAACTCTCTCGATTCCTTTTTTTTTTCAAGCAAATATATTTGGTACTTTTTGTACCCTTTTTCATAATTTTATTTTTCGTCTCAATTATATTCATATCAAATAATTTTTTTCTCCAGTTGTTTTCATCTGTTTATTTACAGCATGATTTCTGATATAACACGAATTCTTTTTTTTATTTGAAATATTATGATTTCAATAAATGCATATATCAGACCAGTGGATATAATTTTTTTTTACTAATTAAATATATATATATATATATATATATATATATATATATATATATATATATATATATATATATATATATATTATGATTACCGGTTATCCCTTGTTTTATATCGCCATACTAAAACAGCCTCACACAGCTCTCTCTATCTCATGTTATTTTTTAACCATTTTTTGTATTTAGTTCTGTGTTGTGTTTTCCGTCTATCCATCTGATCTCTTATACTTGTTAATTAGTTATAATTTTAGGTTATATTGTATTACATATTTATTCTAATAACTCAATCATTCAAATTTAGTTTGATGTAAAAGAAACGACGATGCTACAATATACAATAAAGTAATTCCCCACGAAGCACACAAAATTAAAAACATTTTCCACTTCCTCTGGCCAATTTCCAATATGCTTCGTATTAAGCCCAGTTACTGTCTACCAAACAGTCCAGAGGCAATAAAGTTTCACGTTTTCAAAATTTTTTTTGTTCCTTAACCCATCCATTTTATTTACAAAATAACGTTTTAATTCCCATAATTTCACACTTATTAATAAGATCGTGTAGTCAAATTCCTTCCACGAGTATGAAGTATTCCTGACAACGATACGTACGCAAGTTGGACAATTTGGACAGTTTGAGGACTAGAACTGGAAAACGACCTAAGTAAAAAAAATATCTAAAATCTTTTTTAGAACGAAGTGGAGGAACGCCCAACTCCAGTAGTTTTAGTTCAAAAATTTGTCGAAAGATTTCTCTGGTTGAATGTGCCATGCGAAGTGAAGTGAAAAAAGTTCAAAGTGCCATCAGCGCTCAGTGATAAGACGACCGGCATTGTTGTGCTTGATGGTGACTGCGCTTTGAGTGTTTCGGGTGAACGTTTCCAGTGTTTTTTTTTTGCTTTAATGGCAGAACCACCTGTGAAAGTGACTAAGAAGATGGTGTTTCAAGAAAGAAGAAAGCTTCGGCGAACTGGAAAACCCATTCAGGATAGGCCTTGCAGGGAAACAACCATCTCCATGTGATAATGCTTGCAAGTGTAAAACTCTCAAGAAAGAATATCGAGAAACTTTGTTTCGTAATTTCTATGTATTATCAGAAATCGACCAGAGATCATGCATTATGAACAAATTGGAAATTGGGCCAGTACAGAGAAGAAGTAATGGGGCATATGAAGCACCATAAAAGAGTAGGAGGCAGTCTACTTTCCTCTTCATGGTTCCGAATGGGAGAGGAGAACCGTTCGCGTGTGTAGGAAAGCGATTAGAAGTATTTTTGCTCCAACGTCTAGGCAGCTACGTACTGTGCAACAGCAAAAGAAGGAAGGCAATTATTTGTTCATGGAGAAGAGGGGAAAAGCCATAGGTAGTAACGCACACAAAACAAAGTTTTCCAAAAATGACGGTGAGTATATTGCAGCTCATATCAACTCTCCCAGGGAAGCTAATCATTATTCAAGGAAAAAGTCTAGTAAACAGTAATTAAGCCCTGGTTTAAATAATTCAAGAATGTTCGATGCATTCAAGAAGGATCACCCTGACAGCTCAGTTACGTGTACGTACTGCAAGTTTATTTTTAAAAGGAAATTCAAAAATTTTAAATTTGTCGATCCGATACTTGTAATACTTGTGACAAGGTAGAGGCTAAAGTTGCAGCAGCTATCAGCCCTAGAGAGAAGTTTGCTGTAACCACTCAACTAGATTTGCATTTTCCGCAAAAGTGAAAAAGGGTAAGATGAGATGAGGGATGGCACAATCAGCTCACAGATGCCTTGAAGTGGTTTGACAGTATTTGTATGGATTCACAACAAGTTTTATTTGTTCCTACTTTAACTCATTCAAGAATGTTTTACTCCCGCCAGCTGTCGTGCTACAATTTCTGCATCCACGATACAGCTAGCAATGACAGCTATATGAATATGTGGAATGAAAGCATTGTAAGCCAAGAAGAAAATGAAATAGCTTCATGCTTGTTTAAACCACAGACTACCAAGGCTTTAAGTACTCGGCGGGTTGTGATTTGGGCAGGAAACTGCGCTAGACAAAATAAAAATAGGATGTTGCTGTTTGTGATGTATTTATTAGCAAAAAATACTGTGATGAGATAACTCTCAAGATTTTTGTTACTGGCTACAGTTTCCGTGATTTTGGTCTAATAGAGGAACGTAAGTACAAAATGAAAGCCATGACTCCTTCAGACTTAGATGATGTCGTACTCTCTTCTCGAATGTAGAGGCCATTCAAAATAGTGCGCATGGGTGATGAAAACTTTTCTGACTTCGCAACACTCGCCGACATGTTTTTAAACACGTCAAAACTAATAGGAACTTATAGGAAGTAATAGGATCATAACTAATAGGAATGTGCTTAGGCTAACCGTTAATAGGTATGTAACAATTCATGAAATAAGGCCTCATCCGATTTTCATGTCTGATTGCCCAAATTGTTCGTTGAGATTCCATGCATATATCCTTTCCTCCACAGTTAATAGTTGCGTTTGCCGATATTCAAAAAGACCCAGATAGGCTCAATTCCTGGGCAAACCTGAATAATTTAAGGTTAAACGCTACTATAACTCAGGTCATTCTTATTGGTTCCTATTTCCTAAATGACCATCCTATCACTTTTAGCTGCTCTATCAAAAACTTAGAGATTATAATTGATCAAAACCTTTCCTGAAAACCCCATATTGCCCAAATTTACCGACGATCAATAAGTACCTTCAAATTATTACAATTTGATTATTTATGAAAATTATTGTTCCCGCCATCTTCTTCCACAGCCCACCCGTAAGCTCCTCGTATCATCACTCATTTTTCCCCACTTTGATAATGGCAGTACGACATATGGAGGCCTCTCGGTTGTTCTCGAGGACAGATTGAAGTTTTAATGGAATATAACCGACTACTACATCAAGTTTCAATATTCATAGGCGTCAACTTCACTAACATACCATCAATGTGTTCACGTAAATATGCAAGTACATCCCGCTCCTCAGGATAGATAGGGTTATTTCCCTATTTATGGTTTCATTTTTAACTAAATTATTTTTTTTATTTTTATCCATTTATTTATGGTTACTGCTCTGTTTATATGAATTGTAGATGGATGTTATGAAGCCTGACGCCTTCCTCAATAAACATTGTATCCAACGCAAAAATGACTTTTCAAATCGGACATGTAGTTACTGAAATTGCGGGTTCAAACTCACAAACTCTTGAGTATTTCTTTGTATAATAGTGTAGACAAGAAATAGATTTGTATGAATCTCAGACTGCAATCTTCGTCAGATGTTTCTCTAAAATTTTGAAGCAATTGAGATAATATTTCGTGTTTTCATATTCTATCAGTAATTTTATTAACTTGTTAATACTACGGTGTATATGTTTGTGATTGTTTTGCCCGATAAGTGGTTTATATTTGTGTAATATACTTGATTTATCAGACAAAATTCAGATTTGATTACATTTTTTATCCACTTCATCTTTTATTTATAAGGATATTTTTCGCATAATTTGCAATTTTGATGTCCCAGCAGATATACTATAAAAATATAAATAATTCAAAAGGTTTGAAAAATTTTGTATTAACGTTAATTAATAAACAATAGCAAATGATCAAAACACGTTTGTAATACCTAAATATAAATATATATTTTTTAAAGAATACACATAAAAACGTCAGTCTTCTTCTTGTCCATCTAGTGACTTCATCTGAAAGACGGGTTTCCTATAAACTAGCAAAACATATTTCAATCAATTTCATCAGGTATTGGTTTGCATTTAGAATTGGTTGTAGTTTCTATAAAATATTCTCAACTGCATATTTAATTCGAACATGCCAGGTTAATTGAGTAAATTAATGCGTCCCCAGCAAAGAGCGTCAATCTCCTGTCGTACTATGCTAGTCGATCAAGTTCTCAACAGAGGACAAACAGTCGGAATGTTGTTTTTGGAGAAGAGGGAGGCTTGTTGCATAGCAACAACTGATAGTCGCTGATCAACTTGCATCCTGTTGTCATTGCATCAGACTGTCGGAAGAGACGTAACGATGCTGTTTCTAATTTACTGTGTTAGTCTCCTACACTTGTTAATTTGCTACAAAAAAGAACATTAGGATTCAAAATAAATTTATTCAATTCGGATAAGTTATTTAGTACATAAAACAGTAGAAGTTTTTTTTTTTTTGACTTCCTTGTACGAAGTAAAGGAAGTATTGTAATCGCGAAAATTTTCGGTTTTCAGATTTCTATGGAAATATTCATTTTGACCATCCCTGAATTCATTTTGACTAGTTTCATCGTGGCATCTGTACGTACGTACGTTCGTATCTCGCATAACTCAAAAACAGTTAGCCGTAGAAAGTTGAAAGTTTGTACTTAGGATTGTCATGAAATCTAGTCGTGAACCTCCCTTTTTGGTCACCGCTTGATTACCGGAAGTGGTACTTTACTTGTACTCCATAATTGATTTCCATCAAAAATTATATTAAAATACTATAAGAAACTTCTCAAATTTAGTATTTATAATTTATATATTGCTTTTAATAGCATACTAGATTTAAGTCTAAATTGGAAAATCGGAAGCGGTACTTTACTAGAATGTCATATTAGACTTTCATCAAAAATTATATTTAAAATATCTGATGGGGCAACACATGACTTCCTTATACGCCTGTTAAACTATAAATCGATAGCTCAAAAATCATAAATTTGGTTACTAGTTCCCGAAGATTGCAGCGTCTCAAAAACGACACGCAGCGTCGCGACATCCATCTATTGACATACACACACACACACACACACACACACACACACACACACACACACACACACACACACACACACACACACACACACACACACACACACACACACACACACACACACACACACACACACACACACACACACACACACACACACACACACACACACACACACACACACACACACACACACACACACACACACACACACACACACACACACACACACACACACACACACACACACACACACACACACACACACACACACACACACACACACACACACACACACACACACACACACACACACACACACACACACACACACACACACACACACACACACACACACACACACACACACACACACACACACACACACACACACACACACACACACACACACACACACACACACACACACACACACACACACACACACACACACACACACACACACACACACACACACACACACACACACACACACACACACACACACACACACACACACACACACACACACACACACACACACACACACACACACACACACACACACACACACACACACACACACACACACACACACACACACACACACACACACACACACACACACACACACACACACACACACACACACACACACACACACACACACACACACACACACACACACACACACACACACACACACACACACACACACACACACACACACACACACACACACACACACACACACACACACACACACACACACACACACACACACACACACACACACACACACACACACACACACACACACACACACACACACACACACACACACACACACACACACACACACACACACACACACACACACACACACACACACACACACACACACACACACACACACACACACACACACACACACACACACACACACACACACACACACACACACACACACACACACACACACACACACACACACACACACACACACACACACACACACACACACACACACACACACACACACACACACACACACACACACACACACACACACACACACACACACACACACACACACACACACACACACACACACACACACACACACACACACACACACACACACACACACACACACACACACACACACACACACACACACACACACACACACACACACACACACACACACACACACACACACACACACACACACACACACACACACACACACACACACACACACACACACACACACACACACACACACACACACACACACACACACACACACACACACACACACACACACACACACACACACACACACACACACACACACACACACACACACACACACACACACACACACACACACACACACACACACACACACACACACACACACACACACACACACACACACACACACACACACACACACACACACACACACACACACACACACACACACACACACACACACACACACACACACACACACACACACACACACACACACACACACACACACACACACACACACACACACACACACACACACACACACACACACACACACACACACACACACACACACACACACACACACACACACACACACACACACACACACACACACACACACACACACACACACACACACACACACACACACACACACACACACACACACACACACACACACACACACACACACACACACACACACACACACACACACACACACACACACACACACACACACACACACACACACACACACACACACACACACACACACACACACACACACACACACACACACACACACACACACACACACACACACACACACACACACACACACACACACACACACACACACACACACACACACACACACACACACACACACACACACACACACACACACACACACACACACACACACACACACACACACACACACACACACACACACACACACACACACACACACACACACACACACACACACACACACACACACACACACACACACACACACACACACACACACACACACACACACACACACACACACACACACACACACACACACACACACACACACACACACACACACACACACACACACACACACACACACACACACACACACACACACACACACACACACACAGACAAACTCTTGTTTCTGGAGGTCTCATTCCGTTATTATATGTCGTTTTCCTTCAGTAGGTAACTAGTTTCCAAGAGATTTCTTCATGTTCCGTGACAACATTAAAACTGTCAATATCACTAGAAAAAGCATTGGAAATCGACAGTTTCGACATTTTAAGCTGAAAAACCCACTTAACTAATATCTTATTCTCCTGCTGCAGACTTGTTGATCTGACAAATGGAGAGGAAAACCAGTATTTTACACTCAATTTTAACACAAAACAAGTAATAAAAATGTTTAATTGGATTGGAAACCAAATCGCGTTTGTAGCCTTTATTACCGAAACATATGATTTTTAATTTAAATATAATTTTTGATGTAAGCTTATTATGACCTTCAAGTAAAGTACCTTTTTCGGCTCACCAAGTTTAAGCAAAATCTAGTAAATACACTCATATCGATATAAAAGTCCTATTTACCAAATTTGAGATATTTTACATTATATTTTAATATGATTTTTGATTGAAATCAATTATGACCTTCAAGTAAAGTACCACTTCCGGTGATCAAGCAGTTACCAAAAAGGGAGGTTCACACCTAGATTTTACTGAAATCCTAAACACAAAATTTCAGCTTTCTACGGCTAACCGTTTTTGAGTTATGCGAGATACGATTGTACGTACGAACGTACGTACAGTCGCCACGACGAAACTAGTCAAAATGGATTCAGAGATGGTCAAAATGGATATTTCCGTTGAAATCTGAAAACCGAAAATTTTCGCGATTAAAATACTTCATTTACTTCGTACAAGGAAGTAATTAAAAGTTTACTAAACTTACATCAAAAATTATATTTAAATTAAAAGAGAAATCATATGTTTCGTTAATAAAGGCTACAAACGCAATTTGGTTTCCAATACAATTAAACATTTTTATTACTTGTTTTAAGTGTTAAAATTGAGTGTAAAATAGAATTCCATCCCTCCCCCCCCCATTTGTGAGATCAACAAGTCTGCTGCATGAGAATGAGATATTAGTAGGTTTTTCCGCATAAAATGCCGAAACTGTCGATTTCTAATGCTTTATACTGTGATATTGACGGTTTTATTGTTGTCACGGAATATGAAGAAATGCCTTGTAAACTAGCTACCTATTGAAGGAAAACGACATATAATTACGGAATGAGACAATGTCGTTTTTACTGTAATCTTCGGAAACTAGTAACCAAATTCAGTATCACTTTTTGAGCCACGGATTTATAATTTAATAGGCGTTCAAGGAAGTCATGTGTTGCCCACATCAGATATTTTTTTTACCTACAGATATTTTTTTTTTATCATAAAAAATTGCTGAGGCTGCAAAGAATTCAAAGGGTGGCAGAGAGGCGTCTCGGGCGAAATGTTTGGAAAAGTTCCAAAGATTCGATTTTTATGTTTTTCAGAGAGCTGATTAGATACGAATTTCAATTTTATGATCTCAATTTTTATCCAGAAATATATCTTTAAAAAAAAAAAAATAATAATTGTTTGTAGTGTTTTCTCCCATAACCTCAGTCTCCTGTTTGTTTTTATCAGTCTCCTGTCATAACATCAGCATGGGTTAGGATAAGTACTTCTAGGGAGGGGCTGGGCTCTCCCAGCACTTGCCAACCCCCTCTCTCTCCTCCCCCCATAACATATTCAGTTTGAACAAACAATGGTTAGATACGCCTATGATGTCAACCTCCAAGCATATTGGCGTTGGTAGGTAGTAGGTATCTCCAGGGAAGAGGAGAATGACTGGCACTTCCCCTACAAAATTTGGTTAGCTACGCCAATGTCCATCAGCTCAAACGTTAAAAAAAAATGCGATTAAGAAAATAAAAACCGCATAACGATTTCTGCTGCTATTACTTTTTACATTAATAATGCCTATCATTTATAACAACAAAAAGTTTTGCGGCGTTAAAAAAAGAAATAAGAAATGGGGAGGACATATAATTTTTGCAAGTAATGCGAAAAATACCCATAAACACAATGAATATAATAACAAACTTAGGGCCATTAATCCCAATTACAAAGACCGTTTTCTGATTAGGTTTCCACCAAATTCGGGGCAGACACATAAATCCTGGAATCAGTTGTCTCGAGTCTTTACCTACGGAGCGACCAGTAGGACAACATTGGATATCAGAGTACCTAATTGATGTATGATCTATCTTGATGTATTGTGTATTGATATATATCTTCGGACACCTAGTAAGACTACAACGTATACAACTCCTTCCCACCCTAAACCTTTTTTAGCATTGGGTCCTCAGCGAAAAAATTGTCCGGACATTACATCTTACGAACCAACTACAAGTCTTTTGACAATTGCCTTAATGCATATAACGTTATATCTGTTTATATTTTTCACTGCTAAACATGTTTATGACTTTCCTGTCGTCATTGAACGTCATAGTATAACATATGGAAACTTACTGCTGGGCTCTACAATCTCTGATGAACCATGGCCTCTGATAATGTCTTCTTCACATCTCTTTCAGGGGGCAAAGTGCCTCCAGCGGTTTACATCCATCGCCTACTGGTCCAACGTGAGTGTTGGACCATACTAAAACAAACCCAAATCAAAAGAAGGAATCAAGGCCATGATGCAAAATATTTCAAGTGGAATTTCGAAGGTCAACATTCTATTATCTTATGTAAGTATTACAGAAATCAATTCAGTATCAATCAAACAGTACCAATTATAAAGCAATAAAGACTACTAGGTGCCGCAAAATTTTCAAAACTGAGTAATTTAAACCTTCATAGTCAAATTAATACGTTTATTTACAAATATATGTAGTATTACGTTTTATAGAGATGATTTTTAGTGAAAAGACTTTGAGTTTAATAGAAGTTCATAGGCACAGAAATGTTTTCTGAGCAGTAGATGAGAATTGGGCGAAGTGCCGCATGTTTTTGAGAAGGCAATCAGAACCCAGCATTTCAACACGTGACCTATGGCGCGAATTTTTAATTTGAATTTAAACCTCGACCTGACATTAACTATCGGGCCCCGCGCCATTTTTATTTAGGTGTGCTTAACTCGAACTAACCTTAACTATCGGGCCACGTCTCTATTTAGTCATGTGACCGAGGTGCCAAATTTATATATTAACTTCACTCTAACCTCTACTATTGGGACTAGCTTCCTTTTTAATGACGTGGCCTCTCCTCGCCTTAACCTTAACGATTAGACCACGCCTCTTATTAGTCACATGACAATTATGCCCCGCCCCTTTTTACCATTACCTCATGCCTAACCAGCCAATCAAAGTGCTTCATCCCTGCCTTGACCAAACTCGCCCCGAGGGGCCATTTTTCTGAGAGACGAAGCATTGTTAATTGGCTGGTTAGGAAAAAGAAGAGATAATAGGGGCGTGGCTTAATAATTACGTGACTAATTAACCTAACCTAATAGTCATGTGACTAAATGGGATCGTAGCCCGATAGTGAAGGTTAGTCGAGGTGAGTTGAAGTGACTCAAAAAGGCAAGCTCATTGTCATTAGCAACAACCTAAAAAGCGGGCCAAATCCCGCAATAATTGATATTTTTGCATAATTGACAAAATAACTGCATTATTGATTTTCAGTCTTCATATGAGATTAAAACTAACCTAGAGCTATGGAACCTATATGATGAACTAGACATTGTGAGAGTCATTCTGCTTCATCGACTACGATGGTTGGGAGATTTGGAGAGGATAGATCCAACAAAAAATCTAATAAAACTGCTATATGGAAAGCCAGGGGATGGAAGAAGACACGGGAAGTCATGTCTCAGATTGCTGGACGATTTAGAAAGGGACCAGTAGGCGATGGATGTAAACCGCTGGAGGCACTTTGCTATGAAGGTTTAAATTACTGTTTTGAAAATTTTGCGGCACCTAGTAGTCTGTATTGCTTTATAATTGGTACTGTTTGATACTTAATTGATTTCTGTAATACTTATATAAGATAATAGAATGTTGACCTTCGAAATTCCACTTGAAATATTTTGCATCATGGCCTTGATTCCTTCTTTTGATTGCGGTTTGTTTTAGTGTGGTCCAACGTGAGTGCTAATTCACTTCGATGGGAAATTTACGTATGGAATTTGTTAAGAGGTCTTAGCTTTGTTATCAAGTTTAAGTATGATTATCAATTTTGTTTTTGTTTGTTTTACATCGAACAACATTCTTGAATATCATACCAACGAAATCTTTAAATTTATGAAGCTTGAACTCTTTTTCAAATCGTCACTGCGTAAATTTCACCTTCGTTAGAATAACCAGTAAGCGAAAAAATGGAAAAAGAAATTGAATATCATTACTGATAACATAAATAACTTTTGGTATAGCAGGAATACTTTCATTGTTATCAGAAAAACTTATCAACCAGAGACAGCTCATCGCTCCAATACATCCAATCACATACTCTATGATGTCTTAGAGTGATGATGTGTTGTGTCTGGTTGGTGCGTTTTTCTGGACGGTTGATGTGAGATGTGCTGTATTTGATCCTCATATGTATGTGATTTTTTGGTGTATGTCCTGATGATGCCTGAATTAGCGAAACGTTGACTGGTTAGTTGTTTACCGGTATTTTAGAGACTTGAGGCTTTGTGTTTTATAATCTTCCAATTGTTTTCTAGCAATTAATTTATGGATCTTTTTGAGTTTTTACTCTTTTATATTTACTATCTGTAATATGTCGTTGTATTTAAATATGTTTGTGCAATTATTGTTTGTTACTATCTTTTTTCATGTTTTTTGAAGAAACGATGGCTCCTTTGCTATTAGACTTATTGCATCCCAGTAAAGCTTCGCGAATTTTGACTAAATAGAGTAAGCAGAAAACTTTTGTCTTACGTCTTCGAAACGAGGAAATTCATATAGATTGTAGGTGGTCATGTCCGAGGATGTGCTCAATAGCGGATTTAGACTTAGTCCTGGGGGATACAATGCTACTCAGGAAAAGGGTTCATAACACATGCCTACGAACAGGATCCCAAAACAAGGATTCACTTAATGGAGTAAACTAAACGATTATCTTTTTCTTTTTGATTACCTTTGTAGATCTATTACTTTTATTAGATACTTTCTTCTCTATGTATCATAAACTGATTTTTTCCTAATTGAAATTAATCTGGTCCCTTTGTTTACTTTCTCTATCTATCAGCTCCTTAAAGTAGTTGATTTGACATGGTTGGTTAGAGAAACCAAAGAAAACTTGTCATTCAGTATCTCAGAATATTAAGGCCAATAGACTAATATAGATAAGTCATGTAGATCGAAGCTTCCCATCAGGATCTACATGACTTATCTATATTAGCCTGCTTGCCTTTATATTCAGAGATATCGAATATATAAGATTCCTAAATTGTTCCTTCGATCCTAGTTCCTAAAACAGTGTAAAATACAATCAATAATATTTAATTTATAATATTCTTAAAAGTTTTAAAAAAACTTAGATTTTTTAAACATAAAAATATAAGTTTTTTGATAAATATTTTTTTCCAACAATTTACTTTTTTATTAAAACTTTTCCTAAATTGTTGATAAACATTTATTTTAATGAATTAATATTGAAACACTTACTTGCATTTTTTTCAACACTTTAATTAAATTTTATTAATAATATTCTAAAAAGTTATACAAAAATATCCTTTTAGTATGGGTCAAAGGCCACTGGAATGTAGAAAACAAATTCACAGGTTCGAAGGAACCTCTGCTTCGGACTTAATAAAGTGTCCAAAACATAAGTATTTTGAAAATCTCCATCCATAAAACTGATAAAAGAAAAAAAATAGAGAATAACTAAGTTAACCACGCACATCCAATAACTAAAAATGTGTTAACCGACTTATACACGGCTCATTCTAATTCACAACTTAACATTCTAAAACGCAAATTAATTGACGGAAAATACTCATACCTAGACATTTTACAACAAAGAAATCTGTCAACAATTTAAATCCAAAATCAATAAGAGAACTATTCAAATATTGAACATTTTATTTCATTTGAATATTTCAGATAATATTATAACAATATCACAAAAGATATCGGTAACATTTAAAATATTTAAATTATTTCTAAGATGCTATCAGGAATTATAATTGGTATGAAGATAATATTGCATTTTTTTTTAATTGTTTGATTCGTTAATTGGAATTGTAAATAATCATAAGATGCGATAAGTGTTTTTAATTTCGTTCGGTATTTTACGTAGTATTATATCTTTTCTTTGTTCCCTCCCTTCTATCACTTCTTCATTCATTTTACATAAATTATAATTTATCGTATTTTTCCGTTATTCGTAGATTCTAAAAAATTTCACCAATGGTACTTATAGCTTACAACATTTAGGCATTTTTATAAATATAATTTTCCGACTTGGGCACACAGTGGTTCCAGACGTACTTTTGCGGGACAAAACTCCGCCCGGGCCAAGATTTGATGAAAATATATTATGACCTTAAGGTAAAGTATCACTTTCGGTGATCATGCAGTGATCAAAAGAAGATTCACAACTAGATATTACAACAGATCCAAGTACACAATTTTAGCTTTCTACATCTTAACGATTTTGAGTTATGCGAGGTACAAAAGAACGTACGAACGCACGTAAAGACGTCACGACGAAACTAGTCAAAATGGATTCAGGGATGGTGAAAATGGATATTTCCGTTGAAATCTGAAAACCGGAAATTTTCGCGATTAAAATACTTTCATTACTGCGTACAATAAACTAAAAATAAGCTCAAATGTAGCGGGGTTTTGTATGTGCGCAAATACTTAAAAAAAATCGAAAAACCCGAGGGAAGGGAGTGGAGTAACCATGTTGATATCCCCTAAAGAATTTTTCCTAGAACTAACTCAAATCACATACAAATTTTCAATCCTTTTAACTAATTTGGTGGAGCTGTAGGGGTTATGAAATTTTACACAAATTTCATCCAAAGGGGGCCGCTGGAGGTGCTAAAATGTAGCGGGAAAAAAATATATATATATACATATCAGGCATCTTCAAAACTTCTATAATTTTGCTCTAGGGGTTACGAAACGGATAGAAAACGCGGTCCCGCTCGTCACCGCCGACCTTCCACCGAGTGAAATAGTATATTTTATTTGGGGAAAATAGGGCTAAAAATAGAATTAAAGAAAAAACCTCTGCAAATTATAATGCAATGGCTTATTATTTTCATAGTTATGCTTCCAAAATATCTAGTGGGTCCATTCGCACAAGTTTCCTTAATAGCAATTAGGCTAAAATAGCCAAAATATATGGATCAGGACTAAGGATGAGAGGGTACAGAGGAAAATGTTGGAGGCGCTTTTCAGTAAGAAAAGAAAAAAGGAAAGACCAACAAGCAAGTTAAAGTAGCGGATGAAGTGGGGAGTGATGCGAGGAAGCTGGGAGACTGAAATTGAAAGAAGGAAGGAAGGAACAGGAAGATATGGAAAAGGCTACCTCAAGAGACCAAGGGTCAAGGGCGACGAGAAATTGGTCTACAGAATTCATTACGCAATATCCGTGCTAATACTGGTCCCATTTCGATTATTTTGGAAGGACGGATTTTTTTCTATTCGATTTTGGGTTCTATGCATCTTGAAACGTAAAACTTCAAATTTTCAGGGTCAACTTCAAATTTGCATAAATTTTTTTTTTTTTTTTCATGGTCGATTACAAAGGTTCGTTATTGAAAATAATAAACCAAAAGTAGTTAATCAGTTTTTGGTTTATTATTTTCAATAATAGACCTTTGTAATCGACCAAGAAAAAAAATGTATAAACCTCCCTCAAGATTTGAGGTTTTAAGTTATAAGATACGCAGAATCCAAATATCGAATAGAAAAAAATCCGTCCAATCAATCCGTCAAACCTCACCCCAGAATGATCCTCGGAACTGAACATTAGCATCCGTATGTTTGTTTCAAGATGGCGGCCGATTAAAAATTTTATAAGACCATAACTTGACCATAAAAAAAATTGTAACCACCCCTCAAAATTTGTGGTTTTACGTTTTAATATACGTAGAATCCAAATATTGAATAAAAAAAATATCCGCTGTACGATGGAGATTTTATAGGTCCATAACTCGGCCATTTATAAAGATGTAGGGGTAATGTAAGGTGTTTTGGAATCAGCTTAACAAAACAAAAAACAAAAATAAAAACATTTAAAAAAAAATCTATATAAACGCTTTTGGTTTATTATTTTTATTAATAGACATTTGTAATCGACCGAGAAAAGAAAATGTATAAACCCCCTCAAAATTTGTGGTTTTACGTTTCAAAATACATAGTGTGGCGGCTAGGCAGTGATAGTGATATCAGTGCCATTGAGGTTATTGATGTAAAATGAGTTTGCCAATATTTACCAATTTACCAATAAAGGATCGACCCACTCCTACATCTGCCGCGGGACGTTTATGCGTCCATCCGAATGACCTCGACGCAGACCCTCCTACGTTGCAGCCTGGTTACCGCACTCGCTCTGGTAGAGAGGTGCGGTTCTGTGCCGATGTCATTGGGGGGTGTGATGTGGCGGCAAGGCAGTGATAGTGATATCAGCGCCAGGGAGGTTATTGATGTAAAATGGGTTTGCCAATATATATAAAATTAATTATTTCATTTTCCGTCTTTTTCACTACATATTATTAATTAACTAATTTTCTTATCTTTAATTTCAATAGTCAAATTATCTTTCGTGTTGAGTGGCAAACATATTAATTACCTCCCTGTGTGTATTGTTGCCTGTCTTTTCTTTTTTAATTTATACTTATTGAATATATTATTGACCCGGATTGTTATATGGACTCCTCTTGTGTATCATTTGATGTGAAAATAAAAGTACTATTTTGAATTATTGTCGGTTATTTGGTGTACACCATACCCCCACCAAGAATAACGCTAAAGTAGAATCCAAACATCGAATAAAAAGAAAATCCGTCCGTCAAAATCTTTATCAATATAGTCAATATTTTCCTGTGTACCATTTTACTCTCTGATTACATACCTTAACCTAATCTTCAGCCTACTATCATTGACACAGTTTCTTCTTAGCATTCCCAGTTCGTCACTCTCACAAGCTTCTCACTCTTGGGACAAGCTTCAAATTTCTGCTCCTTTGGTGCCTACAGCTTAATTTCTTTGCTGAATTTCATAGATATATTTTATAAAGTATTCTGCACATGTTCCTTTCCCGAAACACTCCAAATGCTCACTTGAAAGATATTGTAATTATCTAAACTGTAAACCAAAGCAAAACGGAAAGTCATGTGAAGAGACAGACCAGATATTCTTGAAATATTATTATTTGGAATTTATAAACCATTATGTAATAATTTGCAGCGTTTTTAAGGTTGTGCCGAAATAGTAAGAAAATGTAATCAATTTTAAATGATACGAACCACCAAACGTATTCAGTGTTTTGTTTCTTGTTATTAGAACATAAATAACCAAAAAGAGGCTAAGTAATTCGAGTACAGCCATGTACTACCATGCGCAGTCTGTTGGGGCGCGTCGTTTCTCAATTCCAAGTTGTCCATGTTAACATGAGTATACTCCCAAATTCGGCTTGACCAACTTCGAAAAGTAATTTTTAGATTTTATCACTGGTTAACGTTTACAATATTGTTTAACTGTCTTTAAATTCTATTTGGGCACCGGGAAAAGAAAACAAAAATTAATGCAGCTTAGAAGTGATTTTTTTTTTCAAATTATTATTAAAAATTATTCAGTTTTTAGCCAAATTTGATATATATTTATATATTATCCCGATTCGCGGAAATCCCAGGTGTCCATATTTATAGAATTGGACATTTGGGTTTTTTTCAATTCACGATTCAGCTAGAGCTAGGGGTCTTTTTAAATAAATCATTTTTTCGTCTCTGTGTGTGTCTGTTTTCTTTCTAAAAAATCGTTTAGCAATTGATGGTTCAAATGTTTAAATCTGTCTAATTTTAAATGCCATCGTGAAGTCTAGATCTAAACCTTGTAGAAAATATATGGAATGAATCGTCAATAAATAAATAAATAATCAATAAATAGGTGCCCAACTTTATTAGAATATCTTCAAGAATTAAGAGTTGCCCTGATCGATAAATATAGAAATATACCTCAGGACTTTGCTAAATACCTTCTTGGGTCAATGCAATATCTAATGTATTCATAATGAACTCATAATTAACTCAAGAGGAGAAATACCTACTTTTCATTCAAATAAAAATAAGAATGCTATTTTTTAATTTTTTCTTCTTAATTTTTACTTTTAATTATAATCCTAATTTTATAAATTCATTATAAGTCTATTGAAAACTAGAATATGGAGGGTATTTGAAACTATAAATGATATTCATTGCATATATAAAACTTATAAAAGATATTATACTATTCCTTCATTATTAAATATTAAAGAAATAATATATCAAAATATCAACTGATGCATACCTGTTCCAGATTAACTGTTCCAGTTCTTAGTTACAACACAGGGAAGGTTGAAACCAGTCCCAGACTTAGCCAATAATGAAGCACATAAGTCTCTTCCCCGCAGATTTACACCTACAAGTTTATATTTTCTCATTTGCATGTGAGTATTTTAAATTCTATTGCGATATTTAAAAAAAAAATGTATGCTATAATATTTTTAAAAATATTATGTAATCATTTTTAATTGTAACATTTATCTTCAGGAGAATCTTTAAAAAAAATGGATAATTCATTAGAAAAGCATACACTAGTTTAAAAAAATCTGAAAATATCTGTCATCGCAAATCAGTTTTATACCATAGTGATTACCAGTTACCACTCTTATATCTTAAAAAAAAAAATATGTATTCAATAAAATATGCGATAAAAAATGTTAAAATATGTAGTGAAATAGCCCTAATAAACAATTATTTTTCATTCTATTTAACTATAAATAGACTACAAAATACATAAAATGAGAAATAATTAATTTAAAATTTACAATAAATAATTAATTGTTAAGTTAAGAAAGAAAAAAAAGTAAAACAATTTTTTTGTATTTATCCACCGAACAAATATAATTATTGATTTCAAGAAAAAAGTAAATCTTTCAGACTTTCCAATAAAAACTTTTCCCAGTTTGTAAAAATCAAAACGTAGAAAATAAAAAATAAAAACATAGAAACAAAAATAAGACTAAAGATATTTTATAGAAAAAATGTGGTGCAATGAGGATCACACAACTTTCACTTGTCACCCTGCTTGAAATAATTGTTTTTTAAATTTTCATTTA
Source organism: Rhaphigaster nebulosa (assembly GCA_948150685.1). Lineage (NCBI taxonomy): Eukaryota > Metazoa > Arthropoda > Insecta > Hemiptera > Pentatomidae > Rhaphigaster > Rhaphigaster nebulosa. Next base: position 157,636,645 of record OX411308.1, on the reverse strand, counting down.
GTTTCCATGGCAACATTAATAATATAAAAAATAACATTTCCATTAAATAATATAAGAGGAGAAATTATTAACTACGACAATCACTTATATTTATGCATTTTTTTTTCACTATTCATTATATTTTACGACTTTATATGTTAGACATTAATTTTTCTAAAATCATTAGCTTTATAGCAGTATATTATACATCTATATCACTACTCATTCGGAATTTTGTTTTCACTCGGGGAAAATATTTCTCTTTTTTAATTATTAAATTCTTTAATGGTTTGTATTTATCCATTGTTTATCACTAATAACAATGAGAGATAGTTAATTATTTCAAATAAACAAAATAATAGGTACTTTAGACCAGTGGTTCCCAAATGCTAGCATTCGCGGATCCATAATAAATGAATTAAATCATTGAGGGCCCGTGAACATGAGTTTAAATAATGTAGATTACAAATGGAAAAACACGCACGTACTTACAGACAATTCTAGGACAGTCTTTGCAATGTATGCTTTCTATTGGCCATCATGGGGGAGTAAACAACTCTATCCCAGCCTGTGCTGAAATGAATCCTTCAATATTATCATGAATGAATATTATCAACAATAATTAATAAAGGCAATCCAAGAATTGTCCTTGTGCAAATTAAGTAATGATTATAAATATGAACAAAATAAGAATAATAGATCCGAGAAATCAAGATAAATAGTCATAAAGAATTAAAAAAAGGTTTGAAGAATAGTGAATGTTCAAGAAAACAACCAGGAGTTTTAACAGCTGTTGAACAATATAAATAACTATAAATAAAATAATGTAAAGATAGATTAATTATAAGAATTTTCTTATTCAGAAATTAAATATTTCTTTTTCAATTAATCACTTGTGGAATATGGAAATGATTATATACCACCAAATTAAAAATTTGACAGACTGGAAAATGGGCAAAATGTAATAATGGTTGTCAAATATAATAAATGAAAGACGAAAAGAAAGAAAGAAGTTTAAAAAGGTTTAAATTCCATAGAAATTATAATAATATAATATGCTGGTATATTTCTTGTTGATGAATGTCTAACCTGATATGATCAGGAAGATAAAAAATATAATGTCCGTAAAATAAAATATAAACAATAAATCTCCAAATAAATAAATAATAAAATGAAATAAAATAAGTTTTTCAGAATAAAAAATGTTTGATGAAGTTGAAAAATAAAATATATATTCTCTTTGATCGGCGGTAGGCACCTGTCTCTATGGATTTAACAATACCTTGCGAGGTTTCTGTTGGCATTTGTATTGCGAAATACTTCTGTCCACTCACCTGAACCTTTGAAGCGTTGTCCAACTTACGTCTTTTGTGGTTAGCAGAAACTGGTCAGTCCCTGAAATGGGCACGAACAAACCTTTATCAAGTCGGCTCACTCTCGTCCTTCGTGGTGCTAACTTCTCTGTTGTGTAACATATTTCAGACTAGGAGATCGGCAGTGTACCAAAGAGGTTGCGCGCCGTATCGATATTATGCAGCTTCTGCAAATAAATCAAATAAACTTTAATTTTCCAAATGAGACAAAGAAAACAGCAGTGCATTTCCTACAAAAAAGATAAAGGCTTATTATTTTTCATTAAAATCTTTTTATAAATGCGATTGGTTTATCATAAAGATATTTTTTTTCAATTATTTAATGTTAAATATTAAAAACTGCGACAATCAAGGGCAATAAGTAATGAAGATAAATATTTGCATTTATATCAATCACAAAAGAACAACCGATTATGTAATACAAAATTAAACTATACCTCTGTACAATATTTACATTCAGCCTGGAAAACATGAATAAATCTCTCTCCACTCCCCTCCTGCAAGCAGGGCATAGAGAATTACAGAAGATCCCGGAATTTATCTCTTAATAATGACAACAATCAGTAGAAGCTGAGGATTTGAATGGAGAGATATTTCAATGCCAGAGCTACAATAATCACAATTTAGAAAAGCCTCGGTCATTTCAAAATTCTCAAATGCAGGAATGGGCTGGACCAGAGTATCGGAATGATCAGAAAGTTCTGGCGAAAATCGGATATATGGATTATTTAGGTAACGAAGTATTGACTACTATTCAAAGTATTTTGAACAGAAAAAATGGGAAATGTTTAATATTTGAAACTTTGTTTGTCCCCACTGCAACAAAATCAAGTTAGAAAATAATAGTTCTCAATTTTTTTTTAAATGGCTATACCTGTAAAAGTTTAATTAATTATTTGGTTTTTCTTTTGTATTAATGAAGAGTTAACTACTTCAAATCATAAAGTTTTATTTTATTGATGAAACGTTGATAATCTCTAATGATTTATCTTTACTTGATAAACTCCAGGTAAAATTAGAAGGAATTCGCTTCCTTAAGAGATACCAAAAAAATCTTACTAGTAAATGAGAAACAATCCTCTGAAAGTAAAAAGTTGTATTATCCTAAAATTATTCAATTTCTAACATTATAAAAAAAATTCAACATAAGACATCCAAAACTAACTATTTTTTGTTAAACAACTTTTAAAAAGAGAGCATTTATTTTAATAAGGAGGTAAGAAATAATCAGTTGATCTATGATGCAATATCAATAAATTATAAATTTAAAAAAATGCAAAATTTAAAACCACACAATTGAACCGACATAATATAATGGCAAACTTGGAATTTTATGTTTTGTTCCGATCACACATCTCAGAACCTTTGTATTATATTTTAGGAGCGGAGTAGCTCAGTGATAAGGCACTGTGTTACCATGCTCCTGGTCTCGGGTTTGAGACTGGCTGTGGCAGATAATTATTTATTCTGTTATCAGCCGTGGATCGATCCTTTGGGACAGGGAGACCCTCCTGGAGATCACTCAGCCTCTATAAAGTGGGCACCCTTAATTGGGGGAAAAACCTGGCGGTTGAGCGTGATCACGGCCAAATCATCTCCTTGCACAACCGTTGGCTTAGAAACAGTACGGTCCTTATCAAGTACTGATCCCAAGACCCTTCGTGGTTGTAGTGGTACATGTTTTTTTTTATATATTATATTTTATGTGAGTCGCATACAATATTTGTAGGCTTAGGTATCATACATTACTTCTGTACAATGTAAGTGAATATACTTCTTTCACTGGTTTAAAAACTATAAATTAGGAGGAATGTGCTTAGCTGGTGATTAGCTTGTGAGAGGTGAAAATTTATTCTTTATTGATTTGAATTAGGCAGTTAGCTTAGCAATTACTAAATGCTGCAACTGTGCAATCATGTGCTCTCAAATAGAGTAGGGGTAAATAGAGGTAACAAATAGAGTTAGTGGACTTAAAATTTTAAATTATTTTTAACCGTAAGTGGCGCTAGAAATGAACTTAAACTTTAGCTAGGGCTAAAGAATGCTAGTGGGGTGACCTACGGGTAAGTTCGTGTGCAGACCCGGATAATGCGACCGCTGTAAAATTATACAATAATGAAATATATGAATATATGTATATAGAAATTTAAATATTAATATATCATCATAACTAATAGAAATAACAACAGTGATCACTTCTTGAGTTTACTAGGGATAACAGGAGCGCTGCACACTAAACGATTAAGGCTTACAGTTACGACGATTCACACAATTAACATAAAATTGTGTTAGAACATTATCTGATGTTATTTTTTTTATAGCACCAAATTAAAAAATATAATAATTTAAATCTGACATTAGTTTATGATAATCAGGCAATTTATAATTTGCTAATAAAACGTGACGCATTATTAAGTAACTATGATTACTTTAAAAATTATTACAGTTTTACATATATAAATTAAAACAGTATACAGATTATGTAAATTAAAACATTATTATGATTTATAATGACATTATTAAAGAAAACATTAAAACCAATGATTTGGATCCAAGCATTGGAAATAGGGCTTTCTAAGATCATAAAAAGGTGCACCTAATATTCAGACCAATTCCGTACACTGAAATAATATATTTAGTAAAATAAGTCGGAGTTAGAGCCTTTTAGCTTATTAGGGAGGGCAGTATACATATGGTAGCAGACAATTTTATGTTTATGTTTATAATCGGTATAAAAACGTACATAAATTTTTACCGATTTTTTTATTTTTTTTTTTTCACAAGAGCTTTGATAATAATCGGTTGTTACAAAAGTCCTTCTGCATGAATACAATCCTTAATTCCAACTCTCATAATTATCCTATAAGAATGTTTTTGTTCAAACTATTTATGTCAATATTTACTTTGAGTAATCCTTTAATTCCTTGTGACTTGAGTTGGCTTTATGGGGTCATTTACATTATTAAAACGCACGTGCAATGTCAGAAGAAAAATCGGGATTTACGGTTTTTTGAGACAATAATTGGAAAAAAGGTTTAAGCGCAAAGGCAGTCACCAAAGAAATTTGTGCCATAGAAGGACAGTCAATTATCCATCGAAATACTGTCTGACAACCCATACCAGGTCACCAAATGACGTTCTTCTTGCATGTGTGAACCAGGACCTCGTGATTTATCGGCCTTAGTAGGGAATTAAACCTTTACTGTGAACAGATAGACAGAGTTTGTGCAGTTGATGAGTGTAACGTACCCTGCTTTGGTCAACAGAAACCGAGCCATTTTGTAGAATAACAATGCCCCGCACATCATTCTAGTTTGACCAAGGAAAAATTATCGGAACTGCAAGGAGTTAACGTTTTGCCTCATCCTGCGTATAGTCCAGATATTTATGGTAACAGCATCATCAGTTTATGGTTTGTTTAGATCAATGTCTCATTTTGTAAATGTTCGGATCTTTGATAATTACGAGGACGTAAAAATTCTTTGCCTTAAAGCCAAAGAAGTGTTACCGGCATCAATTCCAATTACTGGCAGAAAGATGGGTGAAAGTATTTGAAAACGTGAAGTAAATTTGAAGAATAGTATTCTTAATGTTTAAAATATGAAATCTGAAATAAAGCATCATGAGATTTATTTTTAATTTTAAGCTCCTATGACGATGATTTCTCGTTATCTAATAAAGATATTTTTGGATTCATTTAGCAAACAGAACTCGAAAACTTATCCATCATTAAATTCAATCAAAGATCAATAGTAGAACTTTTTATCGGCCGCTATTATACTACATCAAATGGAACATTGTAGTTGTTTACGTTCTGTCCTGTCGTTAACAATCAAGAAGCCGTTTTGACTGGCTACTTTAAATAAATCACGTAATCTTTGCAATCTCTGTTCGTTTACAAACATTGCAAATAATCATAAATGGTGACCTGAGGAGTTAAAACTAATTCGTTACACGTTTGCTCAGAACTGTTTTCCGGAATTATTAATCCTCATGCTCTAAAAATCGTTCTCTGATTTTTACTGATTGTGAGCTAAAACTTAAAGCTGGATATAGCTTAACCCATAAACGGCCAAACTGGATAAAGCAAAGGTAAATAAAAGTTCGCATGAATACCGAATTCTCTTAATGCTTCTTTTTGGATATATAAATACCTTTTGATACCGTTGGCATTCACAATAAATTTATAAACTCATCAAAATTTTAATTCGAATTCTCCATAACTATTTAACAAATAATTTTTTTTTTCAGTCTTTATAGAACACTGGGTTTCGACATATTGTAAAAGAGAAGGTCAGGGACATGGCCTGTGTTCAACGTGAATAAGTCGACCTTAATTGGAATTTTTTTTTGACACAATGTCGTAGTTATTCCTGAACACTAATAGTCTGGGAGAAAAACGTCACTCATGTTATACAAGGTTTCACCTATTTAACAAAATTATACCCTTGAAGAAGAGCTAAAAATACACCTGTCGCCACGAAGCCACCGGAATGCTAAACGGCAACAAATAAATAATAAAATGGAATTAATTTGACTAAAGATGACATATTTTAGCAAGCTTAAAGTTTTACCAACATAAACTAGGTGCTATATAACCAAAAACAATGCACGTCTGCCAACTGTCTGCCACCGGATCCGCGATAAAATTCAAAATACTTGTTTTTGGATCTCGAAAATTTGACATTCAATAAAACTGCTGCAGCTGCTAGCCAACGCCCACCTTTAGCTGTTGAGCCATTTGATGAGGCTCTTACCAGTAAAGATGGGCTTCTATGTATTCCGTGCTCTCATTCCCAGGAATCTGGTCAAGGGCCGAACATTTCACGTATATTGGCATTATTGAACATCCCTTGGAACATTAGTATCCCTCAGGCGATCGTCACGCAAAACACATAGTGGACACTCGCGGGATGGCATGCAGGACATGGGTGCGGTGGAGGTGACGGGCGATGTAGTCAATTTTTTTAGTCAGAAGTCCGCCACATTGACTGCACGCGGAAGGCTGGGATTGAAAGAATAGTCAATGACTTAAGTCTTTTATTTCTTACGAGCAGCCGCTTCGAAGAGGCGCTGTTAGTTCCATCTGCAGAATACTGCATTCATTAGTGCTTTGGATGGTTTCAGAGATGTGGCGCCAATGGGCTGAGGTAAAGTTGTTCCTAACTTGGCTATTTTAACAGCTTCCTCAATTTCACGTATATTGGCATTACTGAACATCCCTTGGAACATTAGTATCCATTCGCGATTTTCCAGGCTTTCCAGTAGTCTTCTGCACTCAACCGTCTCCTGGCAGTCTATTTGGGTGATGCGCCACAGGTTGTGTCGCGGCTTGTCGACCAAAAACACTGCTTCCAAAAACAATCCTTTTCAGTTTGTTGCAGCGGCATGCACTGCTTCTACTTCTAAGTGGGGCGTTCTTAGCTAACTGTCCTTGAAATAGACGCTACTACCATATATTTCAATGACAGTTATAAATGACATATCATTTATCATTTAAGTGTTTGAAAAAGTCTTGCGGTGCAGCATCCATGGGTAGGATATCATATTTTTGTATGAGTTTTTCATATGCAGTGAGTGGAGCCGTTGGTGTTTTCAGTCTAGTTGCAGCTTACCGATGATTTGTCCATTGATGTATGTAGACTCTCCTAAAGCGCTCCAAAAATCTCAATGTCACCTTTTCTCGGTATGATTGAAGATATTCAATCTGAGCCGGTACCTCGATGACTGCAATAAGGATCGACTTAGCAGCGCCTGTATTATCAATAAGGTCGTATTTTGTTCCAGGTTGAGCTAGCTTAGTGCGATAGCGCTAGTAGTGACAGTTATTTAGCTCCCGTCTAGCACAGGTCATAAATACTATTTGTAGACAGCCTTCAAGACATCCTGATTTGCACCTATTTTGTGGCTATGAATCTTCTTAATAGACGGGTTTATTTCCCCTGAATTGGTCTGTCTATATAATCTTAGGGCTGCCACATTAAGCGTCTATGTAGATGAGCCCCTAGGTAGCTGGATGTATTGCATGTCGATCCGTTGTACTGGGAATGAATCTGTGGTTTTTTTGTTGCAAGAAAGAAAATCTGAAAATTGGTTTTTATGGCATTTACTGTCATTGCGTTTTACCTCCTCCATATTTCTAGTCTTATCAGTGCCCCATTTAAACTAGTTTGAGTGAAGTGGTTCCCCAAATAAGCATAGAGGAATGCTTGGACGTCAGGTAAGCTTCTTACTGCATCAAGGATATCATTCATCATGATATTAAATAACGAAGATCTTAAAACGGATCCTGGGACCATTCCTTGCTATTTAATGTGAAATCTCGATGTGCAGTTGGAGTACCGTACCCTGATATGTCTCTTTGATATGTACGACTTTACCCGCCTGAATATATTATCAGGTATTTACTGCTTGGCAAGTTTATGAATGACCATGGGGCTCCAGGCAGTGTCATGAGCGGCCTTCAGGTCCACCATTACTGTCAATGTTGACATTTTTCTTTGGAATCCATCTTTAACATAGTGTAAAAAATTGGCCAAACAGTACATTTTTTTGCGGTACTAGCGAAATCCGGCTTGAGTATCGTCAATGAGATTTCAGGCTTCTACTAGCTGATCAGTCATCGACTGTTCTGTTATTCCCACCTTTTCCGCCACCCAATATAAGTTTTTCAATTTAAAAATATATAAGCTGTAAAGTATAATGATGCCCGTCTGCCAACTGCCATTCGCCAGAACTGCGCGAGAGACGCTATTTAAAATTCAAGTTTTTATAGGAGGGAAGTTGGTCGGGGAGTGCGGTCAAAGAGTTACACTATTATAAGTAAATTTATATATTTTGTGCCAACGTTTTGACCTAAGTTTTAGGCCATCTTCAGGGCTAAAAGGAAAACAAAATAACAACAATGAAAAAACGACAGAGGTAGTACCAGTAACAGTAAAAAATGATAAAAACAGAAATTACAAGTAAGATAAAAAAGTATGAAGTATAAAAAGAAAAAGATAACATCAAATTACATAATACAAATGACAAATGAAAAAGTAAAATAAAATAAAATAAATAAAATAACATTGTAAAAATTAATTGAAATTAAAATAATGCTTTATTTACACCGAGAATAGTAAAATATATGAAACCTATTAATTAAAAAAAAAATATATTTAAAATGACTGTTTTTACATTCAATAAAATCTGTATAATTTAAAACTATGAAAATCATAAAACACAAAAATGTACGTGTAGCAACTGCCAGCCGCCGGGCCTGTGCGGAAGACGCTATTTAAAATCCAATTTTTGAAGTGTTTAACCTCGGGAACAATTTATTCTTCAGATCTTTAGTTGAGCTCAATTTATCTAAAATATTGTCTAATTTAAAAAGTATTTCAATACTATTTTATGAATATATCAATCAGAACACCCCGCCAAAAAATCAAAACTGAAATTAAAATGTACAAAATTTAAATAAACATCAATGGTTTCGATTTTTTAATTCTTCAGCTTAAATTGGACTACAGAAAAATATCCGCCTTCTTACGGTCTATAGTTGTTATAGGTTTAATACTTATGAATTTAATCTATAAATATCTTTACCATATTCCACTATATTTGGTTTCTGCGCCAAATTAAATTTGATAAATACAATACACATTAACGAGGAAAAAAATCTAGTATTGATTGAATTTATTTTATCTTTGATTTTTTAATTTAAATGAAATTATTGGCTTGAGTGAGTATTTTCGATTTGTCAACGAGTGTTTTGTTCGGGGTTCGTATTAATATTTAATTATTATCTTCTTTCGGAAGAGAGATGGTGAGTTTGTCAATTCCATACCCGGATTTGGTGAATGTGTTTTTCTGCTGTTACTGTTGAAAGTTGGAACAACAAGATAGATTGATTGGTGACAACGACAGGGTGAGCCAAAAGAATATTTTCCTACTAAAATCGTTAATAAACTAGCTGAGAGAATTAAGCCCAACTACAATGAAAATATTAAGTATGTGCATTTCAATAAAAATCCTTTTAAAATAACGTATGCGTTTATAGTCCAAGCCATGTCGACAAAGAGGCTCAGAGCAATCGTTGAGGACAGCCTTTATAGCCATTTGAGCGATGTATCCTGGAAGGGCCACAAACACGGACGTTCTGAATAAGATCATAGGGTCATCAGATGAGGTCATAACTTCCTTAGCACCGTAACCCAAGAGCGGAATTCTCCTAAGCGAAGTAGCTAAAGGCTGTGAATTAATTTAATTAATCATATGTTTGTTCAAAACATAATAAAATAATTAAGTAATATTTGTAAATAGGAAGTGAATTTGTCAATAGCGATTACATTTCTTTAATTGTTTTGTAAGAAACGTTTCTGCTGTAACAGGAGGAAGAGAGTTGAACAAGGAATGGAAATATTTATGGAAGACAAGAACTGAAGAGGCAAGCCATATTGTAAGAAGGGACGAGGTGGAAGATTAAATAATGCGTGAAGAAGCAGTCAAATTACGTAATTAAGAAAGAAAGAAATATCTAAATAAGTGCACAAGGCAGAATAGAAAAGAATACGACGATATCAGCTAAGACAAAAAAGATTTTAAAACAAAAGAAAAGAGAAACTGTACTGGCGAGATTACGCATAATAGAAGAGCTCAGAATAAATAATGAAGCGAATCGGCGAAGTGAATAAAATAAAATCAGGCTTCGTAAATTAATGCCCTGCAATAAAGCAAGCTGATAGAAAAATGGATTTCTTGGATCAGGATTCACAAAGTAGATTGGAAGTGAATTTTCGAGAATAATTAAATCCTCGGAAAGATGGGGAGCGTCCAGATTGGGAGTTTCAGCATGAAGAAAATGACCTGTGGGTACTCCTGAATGGGACGATATTAGCCAGATTCTAAAGGAAAAATAGAAATAGAAATCAGATGGTATAGCTGTGGAATTTCTGATAGTCAGCGGAGCAACAGTGGTTAAGGAATTGACTCATCTAATTGCTAATATTTAGGAGTCACAGAAACTGCCAGAAATCTGGAAGGAATCAGTTATCATATTCCTTTTCAAGAAGAAAGAAGATGCTAGAAACCGGGAAATCAGTCTTCTGAATACCGCTTATAATGCATTCTCAATTGTCTTATATCATCGCTGTATCAAGTAGAACCGAAGTTGGGTGATTAGATTTTTTTAAGTCAAATCATGAAAAAAACAAAAGAATTTAACAAAATCAAACGGATTCTTAATATAGATTTTAAAACTGCATGTGATTCTCTGAAGAGGAAGTGATCTTCCTGAAAATGGAAGAATTAGGCATCCCATAAAAGTTAATCCGACTTATAGAATGCACATTGAGAGAAAGTGTCAACAGGATAAAAATAAATAGAAATTTGGGCCAACCTTTTGCACTGACTTCAGGAGTTAGGCAAAACGATTCCCTCTCCCAGTACTGCCCTCCAAGTTATGGTGAAAAGAACCATGTTTAATCAGTAAGGTAGCATTTTCAATAAAATGGCACGGCTGCTTGGGTATACTGATGACTTAGCCATTGTTGGAACATCTCTTAAGGCAATAAAACAAGCTTGCGAAAGGTTGGCAAGTGAAAACGATTGGATTTTCCATAAATGAAGAAAAAACGAAAATAATGGTGCTAAAGAAGAAAAGACCTCCAAGCCCACTAAAACTGTATCTAGTGGGAAAGTTAGCGTCTGTATGTGTATCCAGTTTCAAGTATCACTGTTCAATTGTCAATGATATAATAGATGGAAGAGTACAAAGCCGAATATTTGGAGCTTACAAAGTATTTTAGGCCTTAAGAAGATTCCACTGAAGTAAGCTGTTAACCTGTTTTCCAAAGATAAATTGGTAAAAATCCATCATCCGAAACGTTCTAACCTATGCCTGTGCAACCTGGACCCTGCGAAAATGTTCAGCTGAGGAATTCGATAGTGCTGAAAGGAAAGTGTTGAGACGTATTATGGACCGAATAAGAGAAGAGGGAGCATAGAGAGGGAGTCCCAAGGAAAAACACAGAGACCTACGACATGTGTGATGATTTCCGAACTTACCATTTCGTGCGAATTCGATGCGTTAAATGGCTAGGGCGTACAATTAGGAGGGATGATGAGCGAACAGCCAAAGCATTGTGGCATGGAACCCCGGATGGAATCAGAATTCGCGGAAGACGAAAGTAAAGGTGAAGCGACTCGGTGACGGAGGATCTGAGGATGACTGGAATTTCATGCAGACAAGCACCTGACCGAGATCGACTAGGAAAAGGCAGTTGAGAGGGCCAAGGACATCTTCATGCGCCTGTCGGGTCAATAAATAAATAGTGTTGTTAAGTTTCTTTTCATAATTTTATCTGTATATATACTTAATAGAAATATTTGTTTGTTTTCTATAAGTAGCTTATGTTCACAAATATTGGCCATTTGTTTTAATTACATGTTTGTTTAGTTGTTTGGTACAAAGTTAGTTAGTTGCTTGTTGTAAAGGCATTATTTGCGACCCAATGTTTATAGGAACTTTTCAACAATTCGTAATCAGAAGTCTTTCCCCCAAAATGATATTTTGATCTCACTGTGCGGCAGCTGACAGTTAGCAGACGTGTATGTTTTTTGTTTATAGAGCACCTACTTTATGAAGTTAAAACTTTGGCTTTTCGTAAAATAAGTCATTTTTACCTAAATTAGTCGCATTTTTGATTTTATATTGCGGCGGCTTCGTGGCGCCAAACTTCTATTTTTTAAGAACATAATTCATTTGAATAGAGGAAACAGCGTAAAATAACTCACTTTTTACTTCCTTGTACGAAGTAAAGGAAGTATTGTAATCGCGAAAATTTTCAGATTTCAACGGAAATATCCATTTTGACCATCCCTGAATCCATTTTGACTAGTTTCGTCGTGGCGTCTGTACGTACGTGCGTTCGTATTTCGCATAACTAAAAAACGGTTAGCCGTAGAAAGTTGAAATTTTGTATTTAGGATTGTTGTAAAATCGAGTTGTGAACCTTCCTTTTTGGTTACTCCTTGATGACCGGAAGTGGTACTTTACTTGAAGGTCATATTAGACTTTCGTCAAAAAATATATTAAAATATAATGTAAAACCTCTCAAATTTGGTAAATAGGACTTTTATATCGATATAAATGTATTTACTAGATTTTGGTTAAGATTCGTGAGCGGAAAAGGGTACTTTACCTGAAGGTCATACTAAGCTTACATCAAAAATTATATTTAAATTAAAAGAGAAATCATGTGTTTCGGTAATAAAGGTTACAAACGCAATCTGGTTTCCAATCCAATTTAACATTTTTATTATTTGTTTTAAGTGTTAAAATTGAGTCTAAAATACTAGTTTTCCTCCCCATTTATGAGATCAACAAGTCTTCATCATGAGAATAACATATTAGTTAAGTGGGTTTTTCCGCTTAAAATGTCGAAACTGTCCATTTCTAATGCTTTATCCAGTGATATTGACAGTTTTATTGTTGTAATGGAACATGAAGAAATATTTTGGAGACTAGTTACCTACTGAAGGAAAACGACAGATAATAACGGAGTGAGACCTCCAGTGACAAGAATGTGTGTTTGTGTGTGTCAATAGATGGATGACGGGACGCCGAGTGTCGTTTTTACTGCAATCTTCGGAAACTAGTAACCAAATTCAGTATCACTTTTTGAGCCACGGATTTATAATTTAATAGGCGTACAAGGAAGTCATGTGTTGCCCACATCAGATATTTTCTGCGTGGACTCCCGTACTAAACGTAAACAGATGAATCTCGCGGTGACAAATACATGTATTCGTATATTGAAAAATAAATGCAATATAACAACAATCAATATGATTATCACAAATAACTCTTTCGTAATTCCAATTGTTTTTTCCTCAATTGCTAAAAATCTTTCTTTCACACTTTGTCCAATTTATCACTTTTAAATGTCCCTCTCTCACTTTCCCAAGGGTCATCATGTCCAAGGCACCTAAAACTTGTTTAAGAAGTTTATTGTCTTTCACATAATAATAATAACTACCAGAATTAAACGCAATAAAGTCGAATTCGATTATCATTATGCCTGATTGAAGGTCCAAGTGAAATTTAACAAGCTAATAATATCAAATAACTATGAATATTTGTCAGTCGTTCGAGGATACGTCGCTTGTAGGTGGCACTACAGAGCTCAAAAATAGTCCTCTATAAAACATTATCTTATCATATAAAACATTAGCCTAAGACTAGTTCACTCCTATCTCGATGTCCGAGGAAGCATATCAAAGGTTCCGGTCTTGGGAGACATGCAGCAGAATTTCAGGTAATGCTTAAGTAATATAGTAAATATTTTTAAACTAGTCTTTGAATACATTAAACAAAAAATGGTTTAAGAAAGTTGCCGTAGTTATAAAATATATTAACGATAAAAAAAGATCAATGGGCGTAACCCTCAAAAGAAAATTTTACAAGACGTAAAAAAAAAAAAGTTTTCCTGGAATTTTCATGAATTCATTTCAATTTTTTAAGTAATAAAAAATATTTTGTGCCACCGCAAATTTGCCATACAACAGAGGAAATCGAGAGGAACTAAAAAATATTTTCAACTAAAAAATCATTTCCTATTTTTTTTAGGATTATTCCAATTGACCTTTTTAACGTCGATATATAAATATGTGAATTGGATAAACGATGTATATCTTATAGTATTAATATATGTACTATGTATATACCTGCAGGGCCCAGAAGAGTCCATTGAGTTATAGGTAATAATAACAGTATTCTTCAACGGAGTGAAGTCTATTAACAGATTTGTTTTATTCAAAACTGGTGTCAAATTTGGTTTAAGCACTTTGAAAAGCAAATAAATTTTCGAGCAAATCCAAAAATTTGCAGGATCTTCCCTTCAATTTTTTTTAAAGATTAGAAAAATTTCCCATAAATCAGAAACCTTTGAACGATTCAATCCATATTTTGGGCGTCATTTATGGTTCTTAAACTATGCGATTTGCTTTATCAATTTAGTTTTTATATTATAATCACATTCTTTTTCACCGATCACCTCACATAATCTTATGTAAGAGCGGAGTAGCTCAGTGCTAAGGCACTGTGTTACCATGTTCCCGAACCCCTGGTTCGAGACCGGCTGTGGCAGATAATGATTTATTCTGTTATCAGCCGTGGATTTGGAGTCGGAGGACTCTCCTGGGGCTCATCCAGCCTCTTTAAAGTAGGTACACTCAATTGGGGGGATGAGCGTGATCTCGGCCGGATCACTTCCTTGCACAACCGTTGGCTTAGAAACAGTACTGTCCTTACCAAATATTGAACTCAAGACTCTTCACGGTTGTAATGCTACAGTTTTTTTTTAATCGATATTTGCTACTTCCGATCGATTATCGGTAATCGATATTATAATTGCTACTTCCGGTAATACGCTGTGTCTTTGCTGATACGGGCCCGATTTCGATGATTTTTGTTTTTTAATTTTTAGAGAATTTAATTAGATAATTTTCATAAGATTATCTAGACAATTTACCTTAAAATGCATACTTTTTGAGTTATGCGCAAATGAAATATTCTTTTTGTAATAACTCCTAGCCCTGCATTTTCTCGGTGATGTACTACATTTATGAAAAGTTAAAGGGCTTACCAATTTCTAAAAAGTTACCAACTTACCAATAAAATTTTTTGAGTGATTTTATATTAAGTAAAAGTCGATACTTTCTCAATCATTTTTTCCAATATCAGGTCCAACACGCTGAAACTGCTTTATTTTATATCTTATAAAAACATCAATTTTTTTTTTCTAGCAAAAGCATTTGTTTTTTTGAGCAGGTCAAAGAAAAATATAAACATAAAAAAATAAGTATATCAGTCTTGTATATTTGTTCACTCCAAAAATGATGACAAATTTTGATTCAGCACACGAAAAAAACCTTAATTTTAAAAATATTATCAAAAACAAAAATATTTTTTTTTTTTAGTTCCGAGTATGATCAAAATTTTAATGCTACGTATCAACGTTCGCGGTCTCGTTAGGAAGAGGGGAGAGTTTCTTCTTTCCATACATATAAACAGTTACCATTATGTAACAATACACTAATAAACCTGTACCACTACAACCGGCGAAGGGTCATGTGTTCAGTACTCGGTAAGGACCGTACTGTTTCTAAGCCAACGGCTATGCAAGGAGATGATTTAGCCGAGATTACGCTCATCCCTCCCAATTGGCTGGGTTAGGCCAAGAGGGTCTCTCGATTCCACAGGGCCGATCCACGGCTAAGAACAGAATATATAATTAATCTGCCACAGCCAGTCACGAAATCGGAACCTAGAGATTAGTAGCATAGTGTCCTACCCACTGAGCTACCCCGCTCCATCATATATCATCGATTTTACACTATTTATTCGAAATTGATAAGCCATTAGGAGCAGTTAGGAATGCATTGAATAGCCGAGTTCTATGGTAGAGAAACATTACACCTTAGCTGATATATAAGTTGTTGTCTGAAAGTCTATTTCATCATTGCTTATATTTTCTTATGGACTAATTTTTATCAGAATTATTTACACTTTACATAATGTTAGCTCCAAACATGTCAAACGTAATTACGTTATCAATTTGAATTACATTGTTGAAAACTCAAGTAATCTGTGGTTCTTTATTAAATAACTTAAAATTTTTATGTTTATTTGCTTTAAAGTGTTATGATTATTTAATGTTTCATCAGAAAGTTACGTTTACAAAATGTGCTCGCGATTCGGCAAAATTAAAGATAGATAGATAGAATAATGTTTATTGTTAAACAAAATAAAATAGGCACTTTGTAAATACTAACAACATTGTACGACATGGATTATTGTCCTTCTGTCTGGTTTCCGTTTTTATAGTGCCTAATAATAACAAATGTTTATGTTATTACATGATAAAAATGTCTTTGCACCAATTAAACAGTTTCTATTTCTTTTCTTTTTTCTATAAATGCTTTGATTTTTACGAGAAATATTACCAGTCAAAGTAAGTGTGCATCAAGAGGTCTCCTCTCCTCTCGGTTTAAATTATTAAAGAGAACAGGCTATTATAATAGAGTATAAAGACTATTTCTTGTCGTCAATGACCCTTTGTGGTATAGATGAAAACCAATAAAAAGTACATGCACGCAAATATGTTTATGTATGCGTGTATTATCGCGCGGCCAAAGATCTCCACCGTCTACAGTGCCGGTGGAAAAAAAACCGAAAAACCGAAAAAAAAAAAAAGAAAAAAAAAATATATATATATATATATATATATATATATATATATATATATCTGTGCTCAACATCATTGTGCTGAACATACATATATGCTCAACATCATTCTTCATGAATTTGCCTACAAGTACAAACTTGAATGGATAATCTAAAACGGCCTGAAGAATAGAGATGACTTCTAATAATCAGGATCTCAGGCTTCTTGAAATCAATCAAGACCCAGAACTCGAGTCAATGTTACATGTAATTTCGGGCTCGAGTAAGATGGGCTGTGATCGAGAGTACATCTAAAAAGTAGAAAAGTATGTTTGGCATATTCTTCTATCTGCAGATAAATGTAGTGGAATAAACTGCGAAAACGTCCCGAACTTTCCATATGAGGCGAAGAAAGACGATGAAACAGATCCTGCGGACAAGGCTGAGAAGACAGATGACGAAATCAATGAGCTGGAAGATGTACAGATGGAAGACGTTGGTTCACTGATCGAAGGACAAATCGACTTCGACGATGTTTTTGCTCATACTGCTGCTGAAAACAATTCTAAAGACACCTAGAAACCTGGTCCATCAAAACGTCGGAAGTAATTGTTACTTTTATTACGTGCCTTGACATTATTTGTGTAATTGATAATTATAAATCCTAATAATGACCAATTTATTGTACCCACATATTTCTTTTATTACACTTTCTTCCAATGTGTTTCCTTTCTTTTTGCAATTTTTCAAGAAACTGGAGAAATTTCTTATTTTTTTACGAAATGTACAATGCCTGGTATGAAACAGAAATAAGTTGGAACTAAAAAATTAGTCGTAAATTCTTTGCTCTTTGAAATGATGTAACAGATGACTAATCGCCACGAAGCACTGACATTTTACTAAAAAAAAAAAATCGAACATTTCGTATTTTTTTTTTTTTTTTTTTTACTGCAGAAAATAAACCAGGATAAATTTGTTGCAAAACATGTTTTCTACATTTTATGATCCATACTTACAAGTTAGAACAATAAAATCTCCTGCCCCACCTTTTTACTTCCTTGTACGAAGTAAAGGAAGTATTGTAATCCCGAAAATTTTCGGTTTTCATATTTCAACGGAAATATTATATTAAAATACTATGCAAAACTTCTCAAATTTAGTATTTATAACTTATATATTGATTTAAATAACATACTAGATTTTGGTCTAAATTGGAAAACCGGAAGCAGTACTTTACTTGAAGGTCATATTAGACTTTCATCAAAAATTATATTAAAATATAATGTAAAACATCTCAAATTTGGTAAATAGGACTTTTATATCGATATGAATTTATTTACTATATTTTGGTTAAAATTGATAAGCCGAGAAGGGCACTTCACTTGAAGGTCATAATAAGCTGACATCAAATATTATAAATGTATTTAATTAAATACATAAATCATATGTTTCGGTAATAAAGGTTAGAAACGCAATTTGGTTTCCAATCCAATTAAACATTTTAATTACTTGTTTGAAGTGTTAAAATTGAGTGTAAAATACTGGTTTTCCTCCCCATTTGTGTGTTTGTGACAATAGATGGATGTCGCGACGTCGAGTGTCGTTTTTGAGATTTTGCAATCTTCGAAAACTAATAACCAAATTCACGGATCACTTTTTGAGCCATAGATTTATAGTTTAATAGGCGTACAAGGAAGTCATGTGTTGTCTACATCAGATATTTTTTGAGGTAAATCTACAATTTCACTAGGCTAATTCTTTCTTCTTTTCCAAAGTTAGAGTACCATGTCTTAGATTCCTTTGTTAATAAATCGCCAAAAACAACTCTCAAATTTCACGTGACCACTAAACGATTCAACATCTGATTTTCAAATTAAGTCTTTGCATTATTATCAATTTATAAAGAAATATTAGAGTTAAGTTTTAGCGGGTATCGAATTAAACAAAAACATCTGGTGCGGTGCGCGCATCACGCAACATTCTCTTACCATCCTATAATAATAATCTTATTAACATAATTTAAATAGTTCACATAAATACAACTTGAAATATATTCAACAGAATGCATTTCTTTAAGTCTTCTCTCGCAAAAGTACAATAAATTATTTTTTAAACACTTTAGTACGACAATTCTGTGCACTAGATAGTTTTGGCTTGGTTTCCATGGATATTCTATTTAGCTTTCATGGAAAAGATATAAAACATACAAAAGTAAAAATTATTCAGTTAATTTCTTCTTTTAAATTATTACATTATATTGTTACAGAGCAGATTGTTGACAACAGGTTGGCGGCTTAGTTTGAGGAGGTTCGGTCGCATCCGTCTCCTTCCGGACGCGCTCGGCTTTCCATCTAGAGTCTTGTAGTCCTTATGAGATACGCTGTATCTTTTCTAACGGTGATCCGATTTAGATAAAAAATTTTTTTTTAATGATATTGATTACCTTTCATATGACTTCATACATTATTTACCATAAAATGCTTACTTTTTGAATTATGCGCAAATATAATATTCTTTTCGTGATAACTTTTTCTCCTGCATTTTCTAGTTGATATACTACATGCATGAAAAGTTAAAGGGCTCTAAGGAAACGATTTTAGGCAAGTTTCATCAAAATCGTTTGAACCGTTTTCGAAAAAATTGTAAAAAAAAAAAAAGAAGTGTAAAATCGATGATATAAATTGGCAATTCCGGTTAGTCGATTTTGACGAAAACGTTGCTGTAACATCCTAAGAATATACCTACCTTAAATGCTTAATTTCAGTTTCGAACGACTTTCAATCACACACACACACAGACAGACCTTTTTGCGAGACTTGGTTATTAGACTCAGAGGGCCTTCTCGAACTCGAAATCGAAAATTTTCACGATCACAATACTTACCCTTACTTAGGGTTGGAATATCGAAAGAAAAATATTGGTATTCGATATATCGCAAAACCAAATATCGATATCCACCGATAATCGGTAGAAAAATATCGATATATCGAAAGGAAATAGATGAAAAAGCAAAGAAATCGTACATTAAATGAGTATAACATTAAAATGTGATGAAGGTTATGAAATAATATAATTATTATTTATAGAACAATATTTTTATTATCCATGAATCATTATAAAAAAAGATAGAAAAGAATAATACTTTGGAAAAAAAAAAAAGTATTATAATACATTTTTATCTTGAAGGCTTTTTGCCATATTTCATATATTATATTATTCTACAAATTAAAAAAAAAAAAACTTGTTTTATTTTTCTAAAAAAAAATTGTATTTCATCAAGTTTTTATGCATACATTGAGCATTCTCAAAACATTTATATAAAAACATGTAACTCATCTGATATATATTTTAGTACAATCACCATTTATATTATTACCTGTTTGTCTTTACATAGAATTAATTAACAGTATATGTGTTTCAATCTTATCTACTAATTATTGTTTGGCAACTAAATATTACTTATTCTCATATTTACGCCATTATATTTATAAATTAACATGTGCTATATTTTAACCAATGATTATCTGCAACAATTTATTTACATTTATAGTATTGTCTATTTTATTTCAATTTGGTGAGTGATTGATCCATATTATTTTTTGTTTTGCTAATCATAAACTGTTGAGTTTATTTGAAGGGTAAGGAGAAAAGACCTGGATTCTATTTCATAATAAAGTACGAAAGTACAATTGCGAGTAGACCTATGATTTACTATGCATATGACACACTGTGAAATGTTGAAACACAATAAAATTTAAAACTAGTTGTTAGCATCGATCTAATATACCTCGATTCCTATTCTTGAATATTCTTCAACATCCCGTGCAGTCACCATATCTGGAGCACTGGTGTGTTCACTCAATATAACGCTGATGTAGGGCCGAAGTTCTAGGAAACGTTGGGCCATGTAATATTTGCTGTTCCATCTAGTAGGAACATCTGAAATTAGCTTGTATTTAGTGCCACCTTCAGTGGATTTCATAACTGGTCACAGCCAACAATAGCAAACCAAGTTGTAATGCTACGAAGCTTTCTAAATAATTCTTCCAACTAGTCTTTTCGCACTAGATTTAACAAGTGAGCAAAACAGTGTACATGTTTGGCTTATGAGAACGTATCCACTGCCTTCACAATGTTTGCCCCATTGTCTGTGACAATTATTGTTACTTTTTCATTTGAGATGTTAAAACGTCGGCACACATCTTTCAAAACATTGGGATGTATGCCTGTCTGTGAGTTCTCGAAGTTCCAGGAACACTGAGGACATTTCATCATTTGTTTCTAAAATAAAATGAACAGTGACACCAATTAAACTTTTCATCTGGTGGGACTCCGTTCATATGTCACAAGTCAATGTCACTGAATTTACTTCATTCAAATATTTTTGAATAAGAGAGCGCAGTTCTGAGTATTTTTCATTCAATAAATTTTTTAATGTATTTCTAGAAGGTACCTTATATAAAGGGGCTAGAATTTTAACCAAGCTGAGAAAACCTTCCTTTTCAACTGTATAGAATGGCAGAGTATCCTTACAGATAAAATATAAAATAGCATCATTAATTTTTCTTCGTCGTTCGTCTCCCTCTTCAAATGATGCGATATTTTGGAAACTCTTGTGTCAGAAGCTTTTGACGGAGGAATTATTTCATTTGCTTCATTTAGAAGCAGACGGTGTTGCTGAAAAATCTGACCCTGATGGAGACAAAAAAACGTGCGAATGGAAAGATTTGAAGTGTGACTGCAGGTTTGTTGTGTTTCCCGATGCCCGAAATATTTTGTGACAACATTTGCACTCCGCAATTTTACTGTTTCTCCATTTAAAATGTTTCCACACTTCACTTTTTGGTAGCGACATTTTAGTTTCTATTTTCACTTTAATCACCACACTAACAACAGGAATGAACAACAGGTTAGTGACCGTTGGTGACGCCTATTAGTTAAAACAGTAAGGAAGTTACAACAGCTCAAAGACAGCGTCCTAGATTGATTAAATAATTAAGCTATAATGTTAAGTACAGCTCACGGATAACATTAAAAATATGATAAAGAATAAAGGAAATTTCTAATTAAAATAAAATAATAAAGTTTATAATATCAATATCACCGATATATCGGTGTAAAATATCGATATCATCGATATATCGGGTGTTAGGATAACGATATAATATATCGGTTTTTCAAATACGATATATCGATATATCGCGTTTCGATACTCCAACCCTACCCTTACTATATATTACATAAATAAATAAGGGAAAGTAAAAAACCTTCAAACAGTTATCCCAACCTTTTGAAAAATGCGAATAAACCTTTTTTGAATGATTAAATTGACTAATTAGGGATTGATAAATTATTTGCCACTTCTATAAATTTGTTTTATTGAAAACTAGTTTCGAATGTTATACATTCATCCTCAGTTCTAAAAACACACAAAAAATTCAAAAATAAGCAATTCAAAATATAGTTGGTATTATTATACATATTAAATTATATAAATCAGTATTATAAAACATTTATGAATTATGAATTTAATTAAGACAAGAAATCAAATACATGTTGGTTCTCACCAAGGTTTAAATGGATTATATCAAACAGAAAAGTTTGTACTGGTTCCTTCTCGCATTGTACTAACAATGAACGAGAAATAGGCAGGATGTTTTAGGTAAACGGTTTAAGGGTCAGGGTTTTCCCAGTAATGTCGGTGAGTAATTGTTTTTTCTGTTATAGATGGGAATAAATTTAAGATTGGAGTGTTAGAGATATTTATTTGGTCATTTAAGCAAAAATCTGGAGTGGATTTGAAGGAATTTATTATTTCAAGTGCTTCATATATATTTAATTTGAGACTGTTTTCAACCTGATGTGTTAATTTAACTCCTGAGTCTTTGATGAATTTATTATTATTTTCATTAAATGAATTGCAAAGTTGGAATTATCTGTCTTATTATTATATGCACGTATATTTTCCTTTAATCTCTGATTTAGCGATCTTCCACTTTTTTCCGTGTATTTTGCTGCACAATCATTACAATTTAGTTCGTATACTCCGCTTTTTTGGAAAGAGTCTATTTTGTCTTTAGGAGAAGAGAAATATGAGGATAGGGTTTTTCCTATTTTAAATGCAGGGTTTAATCCTAGCTTTTTTCAATTCATTTCCGATTTTGGTGGATGGTCATGTTTCGGGATGGTCTTATCTTCGGGGGTTGTTGAATAGAATCTAGAACTAGATCATTAATTGTATTTTTTTGTAATTGTTTTTTTAAAATATGACTGATAGTGGTTTTATTACACCCGTTATTTTGATTTATATAATTTAATATGTATAATAATACCAACTATATTTTGAATTGCTTATTTTTGAATTTTTTGTGTGTTTTTAGAACTGAGGCTGAATTTATAACATTCGAAACTAGTTTTCAATAAAACAAACTTATAGAAGTGGCAAATAATTCATCAATCCCTTATTGGATTGATTCATCTATAGCATCATGCATACGTCAACTGACTATCTGTGTAGACCTACCTACAAATAAATAGCACTTCCAGTTGGAAAATTATAAACAAAATCTAATCTATATATATATATATATATATATATATATATATATATATATATATATATATATATATATATATATATATATATATATTTTTCGGTTGGCACTGTAGACCTTGGAGATCTTTGGCCATGTAATGCGGTAGAACAGAAAGTCTGGAGGACCCATCCTCACGTTGCTACGAACCATGGTTTCCATGGTGCAGCGGCAGGCTATCCATAGCTCCATAACCGGTTCCATTGCAGTGTCTTTCCCACCGACTCACTCGCGTTCAAGGACAGTGGCGAAACGGTCAAGATCTACATGGCTGTTCGGAGTCAGCCTGCGCATGAGAACCTATATTTCTTTCCCTGAAGCAGACCGTCCATGGACCAAACCTTCGGGCGGCTATTTTACGTCCTGGAAAACCACACCGCGATTCGAAATTTAGGTGCACGGGGTAGGGTCATCACTCCTACTCCCGGCGTATGTGAGTTGCCTCCAATAGGCTGACGGAACTTATATACCCGAGAGGGGGAGGGGTGATAAATTGCTTGAATTATTAATTAAATTAAATTGAAGTAATGACGGTAATAGGTTTGTGAGTAGATGCCCTTTTGCAAGTGCGTTAACCCTCTCGGCCACGCCGACCCTACATTTATTTATATATTTTTCATACATATGCATTTGCAAAAAACATCCAAATGGTATGAAATTTTGTATTTGTTTCTTTCCTTTATGGGAAGAGCTAATTAGATTTTGTTTATAATTGTCCAACTGTAAGTGTTATTTATTTGTAGATTTACACAGATGGTCGTATAGACGTATGCATAATTCTATAGAAGAATCAATCTAATAAGGGATTGATAAACATTTTGGAATTATCAATCCATAATAAAAAAAAATTTGAATTTTGTTTTTAATTTTATTTTTTTCCTGTTCCTGTTTTTGCTATCAATATGTGCGCGTTCAAATTTTGATATCGGGTTAGTTTTCTAAGTTTTCTAATTATCTTGAAGTTGTGTACTAGGTTAGGAAATGCTTAATTGCTAATTGGAAAAGAAAATTGTGGAGATATCAGAAGATAGCTGAATAGATTAAAATAAACAAAAGGTAGAAAAAGATGTAATGTAATAGAATGAAGATAAAAATGTAGGTAAATGATAAAAGGGAAAGGGAAGAAAAAAAATGTAAAATGTATGTGTATATATATACACACACACACATATATATATATATATATATATATATATATATATATATATATATATATATATATATATATATACATATATTATGTCCAAATAAGGATTGATAAGTACGCTGTGTATTGTAGCATCCCAATGAATTTTGGCAGCATTGATTAATAAAATATTTTTCTCTTTGAATATAAAATAATTTAATATAATTTTTGATGAAAGTTTATTAAGAGCTTCAAAGTACCACTTACGGTTTTTCAATTTTAACCAAAATCCATTATATTATTTATATTGATATAAACGTAATATATTTCCCAAATTTGAGATGTTATGCATCATATTGTAATATAATTTTTGATGAAAGTTTCCTGTGATCTTCAAGTAAATTACCGCTTATGGTTTGTCAATTTAGACCAAAATCTACTATTTTATTTGAATGAATATATAAATCATAAATACCAAATTTGAAAAGTTTTGCAATATATTTTAATCTAATTTTTTAATGAAAATCTATCGTAACCGTTAAGTAAAGTACTACTCATGCAGTACTCAGGTAATCATGTATTGACAAAAAAGGGAGGTGCACAACTAGATTTTACAATACTAAATACGAAATTTCAACTTTCTATGGCTAACTATTTTTGAATTATGCGAGATATGATGGTAAGAACCTTAGGCACAGACGTCACGACGAAACTAGTCAAAATGGATATTTCCGTTGAAATCTGAAAACCGAAAATTTTCGCGATTACAATAATAAGCTATAACTTTCCTCATGGAAAAAATGTTTTTGACTGTTAAATATAAGTTTTTAAAGTTGATATCAAAACAACAGTTAGTTTTTAAGGATTTAGTGAATTTAGATTTTTTCTCATTTTTTACTGAAAGAGCTCTTGTAACACACTGCTCTAGCCCTGAAGAAGAACCACATATCGGGCCGAAACGTCTGCTGTCAGAATAAAAAAAAATTAATAATTTTCAATTAATGACCATAATCCATATATCTTTGTAGTTGAAGAAGCAATAGGCAGGTACATTATATTTTAATTTATTCTCATTATAATTTTTAGATGATGCTAATAAAGCTGATTCCCTTTATAGGCTACCTGAGCATGGTGATGGCCAGCGTGGCGATGACATGGCCATCCCCGCTGACAGCCTGGTACTGCTCCAAGGACAGCGAGGTACCAATGACAGAGCACGAGGTATCCTGGATGGTATCGATTTCGGCCATCGGAGCGGGAATAGCATCGATACCATGCGGAATGCTTGCTGACATGTAAGGTCCAGTAATGACTCAATAGTGTTATGACTTAATGTTATCATAATAGATTTTCTCATTGAAACAAACATTCCAGAGCCATAGAACTTAGCCTTTTAAGGGTATACTTTAAATTTTTTTAATGATTTAAAAAATTAAACATAAATCAGAAACCCTTTGAACTGTTTAAACCGAATTTGAATCGTCGGTATAGGCTCTTGTTCTACGCGGTTTGCTTTAACTGTGGTCTCCCAACGTATTTTGGAACCAATGCTATCCACAAAAAACCTCTTTTTTGTTTTTATTTTGCAATCATATTGTTTTTACACAGACCTTCTAGATAATGCGATAGCTGTTTATATGATATTTATGGAAAGAAGAAATTTCTCTCTTTTCAACGAGTCCAAAAAAATTGTAATACGGATAAACTGAAGACGAGATCCAGAGCTTCAAATCGAAACGAAATTACGTGGCTTTCAAATTTTTGAGCACCTCGAAACTGAGTGTTTTTGTTTCCGATGATATTTTTAACATAAAGGTTTTTTTGTGCACTGAATCAAAATCTGCCAGATTTGTTGATGTAAACAAATCTATAAGGTTAGTTTATCTTATAATCTAAACATTTTTTTCTCAATTTATTTGACCAAAAGGTAATCATTTTTTAAACCAAGTGTTTTTCCTATAATATAGACTGAAAAACAAATGTATTGGTGGAAAAACCGCGTCGATATAATTTTCCAACTTCGAGATACAAGATAGAGTAGTTTCAGCATGTTTTATATTTTTTCCGGAAATAACGCCGAAACACGTGTCCAATATTTGTAGATGTAGATTATCACCACAAAAAAAAATTGGTTGTAGTCGGTGACCCATTGGCTGTGCCCTTCCCTTGTTAGATATTATTTTAACGTGGAAAGGCCATAGTGATAAGTGTGTCGTGATGGCAACAAAATGAACAAACCTTATGAGGATTTTACGTGGCTCTTATTGGGGGCATGATCTTCTTTATGGCGGACGTAGTGCTACTGTGATTGAGTTCTTTAGATACGTCACCTTAATAATTGCAATTGCTTACCAATTACTGTAATTTGAAATTGCAGAATTGTAATTGGTCATTGAAATTACTTTATGAGCCATTGTAATTGTGGTCTGAAATTCCAATTACTAGCTCTACCGAAGTCATTTCAATGACCATTTACAATTCTGCAATTTTAAGTTACAAAAATTGGTAAGTAATTTCAATTACATTTTTCCCAGCACTGCTCTTTTTCTAGCTGTACTAAAGATCATAGAAACTTCGCAATACTGAACTAAGACTCAGGGTTTATAGATTAAAACAAAAGTTTTGCCTCTTTATAAAAAACAAAAAGCTCCGGGTCGAATGGAGTGCATTATTTTTACGTCATCGCTTTATCAGATTTATCACTTGTCTATGGGCAATTGACTATGGCTTATCACTTGACTATGGCAAAAATCTGATTAGAAGCCATTATTTCACAAGCGCTTACGAGGTTTAGCATGTATGGTATACTGTCGATATGGTGTGTTGCAAGTGGCACACGGAATGCCTTGGGCAATGCCGTTAGACCAGATATTATTGTAGGAAGGACTTATGTTGCTTAAAACCGAATTGGATCATTAGGTGGACTAAGGATAGAGGAAATGGACTTTAAAAAAAGTAAACAGGGTCGCTGTCCCGCATTAATGAGGTATTTACAATACTTGTCAGGATGCGAAGACATAGGTAATGATTTTCTATAACTGCCTAACAAGTCCTTTGTATGTTTTGAAAACTTAAAGAAATAAAAATAATTTTTATGAAAAACAAAATACAACAGAACATATTCGCTGATGAACTAACAGTATTTCTGTATTTCAGGTTTGGTCGGAAAACGACTCTTCTTGCAATAGGGATCACTTCAGCAATGAGTTGGCTCTTGATCATGATGACGAGGTCCAAATGGGCGCTGTACGTCGCTCAAATCCTCGGCGGTATTGTCTTAGGTGGAGCACCTAGTGTTGCTCCCATCTACATATCGGAGATCGCACCACCTGACATCAGAGGAGCCATCGTCGGACAGCTCAATACCATGTACTTCGTCGGACAATTGCTGGTCTATGCCGTCGGGCCTCAACTTTCCTATACTAATTATATATGGTTCTGTTCTTCCATACCAGTATTGTTCTTTATCTTCTTTGCCTTCGCCCCTGAGTCGCCCTACTACTTGATGAGCAAAGGACGGGACGAGGAGGCCAAGGAGTGCATGACGAAGTTGCGTGGTATGGATTCCATTGCGGAACTGGAAGCGTCAAAGAAAGAATCTCTCGAGAAGGAAACGACGGATAAACCCTCCATATGGAAGATGCTAATGACGAATAATTATATGAAGCATATGATATGCCTTCAGGTAACTAGTTATATTCAGCCTTTCGACAGTATACCATCAAAACACCCGTAAGTCCCTATTATTTAAGAAGCATATAGGAGGTTTTGCAGGTATATTGTCGCTTTACGAATTGTATTTAACCTTTACTGGATATATTTAGGTAATGCTATAGCTCGCCTACAGTTAGATGGCAGCGGGGAAATGAGATCAGTCCGTGAGGGGAGAGGTAACTCTTTCCCCTTCACGCATTTAATTGACATGATGTGAATTGACATGACTATAAATCACATGTTTGTTATCATTTCGGTAAATAGGTTAAATTTGTTGAAAATAATTTGAATGAAAACAAGAATTAATGAAGAAATTGGAATTCTTAAATTTATTTTTTAAATATTTAGGTATGATTCATTTTGCTATGAATGTAAAAAAATTAATATAAATGGGAATAAATCTATTTTCGAAAAATCATATAGGTTTCAAGAGGAGCATGCCCTAAAAACACATTATATATATATATATATATATATATATATATATATATATATATATATATATATATATATATATATTTATTTATTTATTTTGTAACATAGCTTTGTTCTTTTCACAACAGATTTTCACAATATTTCAGTTTCAAAATTGAAGAAGTCGATCTTTTTCTTTTCTTTTGAATTGCCTTAATTTCTTTCTATATTTTAAAAATAGAGCATTTCCGGAATGCAAAGACATCAGATATGATATCTTTTAGCTCTTTTTTTATTTCTTCTATAGTGGCAAACTGCAGGTCAAAACACCTGATCACGCCTGTATAATAATTGAGGGAGCGGTGTGGACTTGCCTCCACTTTGAATTGACCTCCAAAATTCTTGGTGGCCAGTGATGTTTCCGATTGTTTTTTTATCGTGTTATAAAATTATAACTAGACGGGATGATCATGCAACAGAAATTAACCTAATTGAATAATAATATATAATTGAATAATAAAGAAAGGAAACTAATTGCAGATATAAACTTAAATGAATTAATGAATATCTACAATTACAATAGTAAAATTTTTAAAGAATTAGGTATCATATCTTCGTAATAGTCAACGCTGTTATGTGCTCAAACGCGTGCTCATCTCATGCTATTATGTTCTATAATCATAATTTTTAAGTAAATTGTTCACATTTAATTATAATATTATGCTTATTAATATTATGAAATTTTTTGATCGATTTTATATAATTTTAATTTCCATTTAATTAAATTATTATTTAATTAATTACAAGCTAGAATGCTCCCTTCCTGATGATATCGAATATTCAAAACATTAATTCTATTGTTACAATATATTATTTTGACTCTTTGCAGATCCTCAGCTGCGTCAGCATGTTTAATGGACAATCAGCATTGTCGGTGTACGCAGTGGAGTTCTTGGGCGGGCAATGGGTTGCCGTCTTGATGGGTGCAATATTCGTCGTGTCTTCCTTCTTGGCCGCATTCCTGGCCGATCCAATAGGACGGAGGCCACTCCTGGTTTCTTCGCTGATCGGCGGAGCCATTTTCACTTCACTACTCGCCGTCTATTTTATATATCAAGAGAAGATCCTGCTCTATGTAGGATTGTTTGGGTTCTGCTTCATCACCTCTGTCGGAATCAATCCATTCGTAATGACTCTTCCTTCCGAGCTGTTTCCAACCAGCCTGCGTGCCTTCGCCAACGGACTCACCCAGCTCACCACTGGCTTTTCCGGCTTCATCTGCATTAAGATCTTCGTCAATATCAACGAGACCCTTGGAGTGCAATACAACTTCTATCTCTATACTCTCATCTCTCTCATCGGTGCTGTGGCTGGTTATATTCTCCCAGAGACGGCCAAGTCAGTAATTAGCGCGTCTTAAATATGAACCTAAAATATTTCTTGAGCAGTTGACCGTTCCTTGAAAAGATGGCAAGGTACTTAAGTCATAACTCAATATTCCAATTAGGAGTATTGCCCAACTCTTTTCATTATTTAGTAGAAAAGCGATGCTTATGGTACATACATTCACATATTTTTAAACTTAGTGAACGATAAGGACTATATGAAAATATCTTTTTGTTTAATATAAGTAAAAATTTCGTTAGTATACCAGTACCTATAAACAGCGGCGTACATAAGGAGGATCCCCCTATTCGATATCTGTTTATGGTTACAATACTAAGAGTGAGCAATTTGAGGTATTTGTTGAAATAACTTCTTTCTTTCTCAATTACAAATAGCCCCTTACATATTTGTTTACCATAAGGTTTCATCAAACTAATTGAGGTTATCTTTTCACTAACTTCACTTGGGATAAATATCCAGGGCCCTCTGAATAGATCTTATGTACGCCGCTGCATACCAAGAGATTTTTTGTAATAAAATTATTCCTGTACAAGTCCTGGTTAAATTGTTCCTCTAGTGTCGCTCTTTGTGCGTTCCTCCTAACGAAGCACAGCTTTATGCTACTCCGTCACTTAAGTGCCGTTGGTTATTTCTTCAGCACTTTTTTGATCAAATTTGGAGGAGATGGAACTCAGAGTATTTTCATACTTTACAACAGTGTATTAAATGATATAAGTCAGTATGGCATGATTCTTGTTAGGAAGTTAGATCTTCTTCCCCTTCAGTAGTCCCCTCGGGCGTATTGCTGTGGTGTCTCCAGGTGCCGATGGCATTGTTCGGATGGTAAAGGTCAGGACTGTTCGTGATACTCGCCCTATCCTAAGAATTTTTCCTTTGCCCTTACCCGATTCTGATATTGATTCTGCCACCTCCACGAACTGAGACCAACCAACTTAAATTAATTTTTTTTTTCTTAAATTATTCTTTTGCCTTAAATTATTAATGTTTTTTTGTTCATACTTTTTTTCGCTAACAAATTTTGAAATTTTTTTTGTTATCAAATTTGATCGCGATATTATTTCTTTTTTTTTTTTGCTAACTAGCCTAACGCGTTCCTTAAAACTAGCAAACAAATATAATGGTAATAAAATAAATGTTGCTAATTTGCTTTCTGTTGAAGCTCGAACGGCATAAATAGATTGCTATTTATTTTTATCTTTGCTAATGGATTATTTATACCATATATATATATATATATATATATATATATATATATATATATATATATATATATATATATATATATATATATATATATCGACGTCATTTTTTGAAAAAGCTTAAGCGCCAAAAATTCGAAATTTGGAATTCAATTTATTATGGGACGTAAACATCACCTCAATCGATTCCCGCTCACGATGTATCGAAAAAAAATTGGAAATGGCATCAAAATCTACTATTTATGACGTAAGCACCAAGTACTGATGACTCTCAGTTGTCAATCTGGCCTTGACCAGTGTCAGAAATCTTAAAAATATATTCTAGTTATGAAAGTTTTGTCATTTTAATAAACTCCTACTGTACGCCACAAAGAATATAATTTAAAAAACAATATGTTGTTATTTGGCGAAAA
Source organism: Rhaphigaster nebulosa (assembly GCA_948150685.1). Taxonomy (NCBI): domain Eukaryota; kingdom Metazoa; phylum Arthropoda; class Insecta; order Hemiptera; family Pentatomidae; genus Rhaphigaster; species Rhaphigaster nebulosa. The sequence goes on along the minus strand of OX411308.1, from coordinate 157,605,216 downwards.
AATTTTCATGTCTCCTGTAAAGTTTGGGAAATAGCACCTTTTTCAAAAACGACGTCGATATCTTTTTAAATATTTCTATATTACAGGGAATGTAAATATTGGATGTAATAAATGATGGATTCATTTTATTTCCTTTTTTATATATTTTTTTCTTTGATGTATATACTTACATTTATATATTGATTATATATATATATATCTTATGGCCAGAAATAATCATTATTTTTTGTTCATGTTTGTTATTCTAAAGAGAATTTGTCCCAGAATAAACTTTTTTTCGATCTATCTATCTAACCAATAGTAGAACTTATGGATATCCCAAGAACACTAACTCCTGCCCTCGGTAAGGCTTATCTCTATAATCCAAGCATTTTGAGGTTTTGATAATAATTAAGTTTATTTTATAAAGAGAGAAACCGTTTCTCAATTTTAGTTTCCAGTACCAAAGTGGGACATCTATCCACGATAGCCCAGTCAAATTGTAACAAAAAAGACCCTTGCAAAAGGTCAAAGAGTTAATTTTATTTAAAATTAGTATATATATAATTTTTATTTTACTTTTTTTAAATTATAATTTACTGTAACGTTTGTAGAAAACTTATTTGTATATACTTAACAAGCGAGCTACAAAAAGCTATAAATAAATAAATAATTTTATTTTGAAAAGAAATGGTTAGGTACATAGACCTACTGCTTCTACTAGCAAGTTTGGCTGGTAAACACGCAGAGGTTCGTAATTCCATTAATGCTTTTTAACACAATTTACAGAATGGAATTATTTTCTTCCATGTCTTCAGTGGTTGTGACGCCACCTCTTAAAAATCAATTTAATAAATAATAGAAATTACTCGACCTTTTGCAAGGTAACATGTCTTATATGACATATATTTCGCTTATATTTCATATGCTACTCTAATTTTTGTAAATTATGTTAAAGCCTCATATCTTTATGCGTAAATAATTAGTTCTTTGGAGATCCCTACTATTGTTATAAGTTTTAAGGTTTATTATGTTTCGTTTCTTTAAACAAATATATATTTATTTTTGTTTAGTATGTTATAATATTTTATACTATATAATTTTTTATTAAAGTCTTGTTAATTTTATTTTGGGATTTTTTTTAAGGTTCCTATTTCTTATTAATAATTGTTCTTAATTACTAAATAACTTTTTTCTCCGATATACTTTAAGTATACTAAAATGTTCAAATATTAATTATCTGTGGTAAAATTAGTAATTCTTTGGTGGAAAAATGATAGTTTACAGCGAAAAACTGAAAAAAATAATGAAGTCTAAGTCAGTGAAGTTGGTGTTCCCAGCAGGGGTTAACATTCCAAAAATTTTGTGTTAATCCTTTCGCTGCTATATTAGTCCGGCGGTTGCAGTGCCCCGTGAGCTATGAGCTTCTATAGTAGTTCGACTTGTTTTGCGCCTGACTGCTACTAGCTTCTATATTAGTTCTTCGAATAAAAAAATTTATTCTGAAGAAGAATTATTAGAGCTTTTGGCGGGTGCGAGTGAAAGTGAAGGGGAGTCTCCTTCAGATTACGACGAGGAATATGAAGATAGATCCCAAAATGTCTCTGTTGGAGAAAGGTCTGGAAGTAGAGGGGTTTCAAGGCAATTATCTTCTGAGGACGATGATAAAGATAAATGTTATAATGATGATAAATGCTAAAAGCAAAAAGTATCCCGCACACGGGCCACTGCAGGCGCTAGACTATCCCACACCACCGTATCCTCCCACCGCAGGAGTATTCCGCAGCTAAAGGTTAAAAGTATTTAAACTAGAAAAGGGCAATAATGTTAATTTCATTTAGTAGTTTTAACTATCATTGTTAATTTAAATTAATGAATAAAAGTAACAATTAAAACTAATAGTAATTGTTAATTGGATAGAATTTAAAATTTAAGATTCGGTGGATCTACCGGCGGCCATGACGTACTTGTCTGCACAGGCAATCTTAGCCAAGCTTTCCCAATTCAGAGAAATTATATATTCTATATTCTAAGGAGAAGAGAGAGACCCCTTAGCTAGTTACAGAAGACAACTATCTGTATTAAAAAGCATTCCTCCAAAGGTTCCAGCCAACATATAGAGAAGGGGGACAATTAAAACTCTGATGAAGACAATACTCCGTATAAAAACGACAATAACCATTTTGGCCAAAAGTAAAAAATAATTATGTATTTACTATGAGAAAGGGTTACATTTTGCATGACATGCCATCTCTATCAAACCCAGATTGAACATGCCATTTTTTATATCTCTTATTCTTACTTAATCACTGGATCAAATATCCGCTCCTTCTACTGACATGAGTATAGAAATAACTACAGATGCCTTAGGTTACCTCCAAAAGGTTACCCCTTGGTTACTTACCTCGCCTACCCCAGTCTCACTATATATCTATGATATATATACAAGCAACTTAAATAATATATTAAAAGAGAGAAAATAAAATAATAAAGTTTTTAAAAAATCTAAAAAAAGAAATGAGTAATAATTGATTAATGGTACAATGTGTTTAAGTTTCTTATGTTCATAAACGTTATAAGATAAATCTACTTTAGAATAGTATTTTTTTTTTAAATTCGAAGGTATGAATTTGGCAATGAAATTAAAAAGCCTGCCTAGGTCAAGAATCAAAAAATGAAAGTCAAGTTAGCGGCTCAATTGCAAAGTACTAAGTTGTTACAAAAGTCTTTATGCATTAATTCATTGCTGACATTAAAGTCTCCATTTTAATCCTTATTCAACAATGATGTAAACAATGCTTCTGTCGTAGTTTACTTTGACTAATCCTGTATTTAATTAAGTATACCAACTGTCTCTACGTTTCATTCCATTTTATAAATTCCATTCATAATGGTAGAAGAAAAAATTGTCATTCGTGGTCTTCTCAGGCACTGGAAAGAAGGATTAAGTGCGAAGGCAGCTGCTGAGGAAATTTGTGCGGTGGAAGGTAAAAATGTGGTGCATCGTAATACAGAAGCGTTTTGGTTCAGGCGGTTCAATTCCGGGAACAACAGCTTTCAAGGTAATGCTTTGTGTTTGGTGGAATTATGAGGATGTCTTGCACTTTGATCTGATTCCAGATGGCAGGGCTACTGTCGTTTAGCTTTACTGAGAATAGCTCGAAAGAGCTCTATGATAAATCATATTAATGTGATGTTTCAGCAAGACAATGCTCCTACACATCGTTCACTCTTAATCAAAGAAATATTCTCAGAAATGGAGGGTGTTAGCATCTAACGCCAATCTCCTACAGCCCTGACCAATGTACTGTTTGGCTATGGTCTTTTACGGTCAATGACACATTGTTTGAAAGGCTGGCACTTCTAATATAACAGGAATTTCAAATTAGAATGCTAGGAGTTTTCCGCCTTGAAAATCAAGGACAACCAAATTCAACTTCAGGTAGAAAGATGGGTTAAAGTAATTGGCTATGTTTGAAGAATAATTTTAATGTGCTGATGTAATACAGAAATTTAAATAAAACTTATTCCATGCACAAAGACTTTTGTAACAATCTAGTAGAAGTGTTGCAGATGCTTTGAAATATTGCAAAGTAAAAAACATTCCCGACTTTGAAGGCTCTGACACTACTATCGAATTTATTACAATTTTTAATGATTTATTTGACGTGCTGAATTCGAAAAGTTATCAAAGAAAATATTTTAAACAAGCAATCAACGAAAATTTAAAGTTCAACGATGTCCTTGAACGTTTTCTCATGCCATAGAAGGTAGAAAATTACATAAAATGCCTAAAAAAAAAATTGTAGGCTGATACTCAATGGTTCTCGAAAAATTGGTTTTACGAGTTTTTTATTTGCATAAATAATATGCACAATAAGTATGACTGACTTATAAAACAAGGCAAGTTGTTGAAGTATATGCCCATGAATAAAATAAGTCAGGATCATTTAGAAAGATTGCTTGATTATGTCAGAAGGAGAGGGGGAATAATGATAATCCAATTGCTTTTGAGATCTGCCACTTATTCAGAAAAATAATTGTTCATAAAAAATTACATGAAACTGATTCCAGCAATGGAAACGCAATACCACTTGATGAAACAGGCCTGCATGGATTAGGTTTTCTGAGTAAATTGAGCAGTGAAGATAAAATAAATTGATCTACGCTTAAATCAAGTCTGTTGAAGTCTGAATTTCCAAGAGAAAATGATGACGACGAATGAATGAATGAGGATTTTATGTGGCTCAAATTGGGGAGCAGATCATAAGACTCTGAAATCTCTTTACACTGGATATGTCAGGCCCACGTTAGAGTATGGGATAACCAATTGGGGAGTTGCAGCGAGCTCCAATTTCCAAAAGGTCTCTGTGGTCCAAAATCAGGGATTTTATGGGATAATTACTGGAGGTCTAAAATCTACTCCGATAAATAAAATGGAGTCTATTACGGGCCTGCACAGACTGGAGGACAGGAGGGATATAAAAATGCTTAATCTAGACTCAAAAGCAAAATGCATTCCTAATGCACCCACTGAAGGATCGTGTAGGTCAAAGGATACGAAACTGTATAAAAAGACAAAACTTCCTATACAAAACACGTTCAATAAAAGCAGAACTTCAGTTGGCAGAAATTCAACCCGAAATAAAGAAGGCAACAGACGACTCCCCACCACGGTCGTCTCCTTGCAGACCCTCCATCTTTCCAACTATCCCAGAGATTAGAAAGAAAAGCTACCAGGATCAATTGGAAATTGGAGCTCGTGCACTCGAATATGTGAACTCAACCTACCCAAAAAACTTGTGGACCAGAATCTATACAAATGGTTCAGCCGAAAATGCTACTAGAAATGGAGGCGGAGGCATTCACATGGAATTTCCAAATGGTTAGGTGCTTGAGAAGGCGATTCCTACGGGGTCCAGCTCTACAAACTACAGAGCCGAGCAAGATTCGTTACTGGAGGCCACGAGAATTCTAATAGACTTCAAGAGGAGCCAGAAATCTAAAATTGTTTTTCTGATCGATGTAGCAGCAGTTCTTTTAAACCTGAAGTCCAAATTGAAAGCGGGGCTGATATTGCTTGCCTCTAAGTTGGAACGCCTTACAAATGTACATGAACAAGTCACCCTGCAGTGGATTCCTGAGCACTGTGGAATACAGGGAAACGAGCTGGCTGATAAACTTGCCAAGGGAGGTTCCAAACTTCCTCAAATCACCTCCATACCTCGATTGGAGGAAGTTAAAACTATAAATAAAGCATCGATTTAGCAGAGGTGGAACAATCAACATCCAGTCTTCAAACCCCAGGATCCTTACCACTTGCTTTCCAGAAAAGAACAGGTTTTAATTTTCCGTCTCAGAACTGACCATAATTGGCTTAACTCGCACCTCCATAAAAAATTTAAAATTGGCCCAATTCCTTTGTGTGAATGTGGAAGAGGCAAACAGACTACAGAGCATATTCTACAGTCATGCATAATTATGGAGGACCAACGGAGGCACAGGTGGCCTCAACCTACTGACTTGGTGACCAAGCTGTACGGCGACCTGGAGGATCTCAGGAGTACCGCTGACTTTATCTGTCATTCCCTGACTTGGCCATTTGAATGGGAAGATCGAAGAAGAAGAAGAAGTACATAGCAAGATATGTTGTGCGAAGGTTAGAAAATTAAATAAAATGTGGACAACGTTTAATGGCAATCACCATGAACAACGAGAATAGTTCTCGAAGTTTGTTTTCAATCAAAAACCGTGGAGGATTGTTGCAGCCGTCATCGGATGTTAACAGAATATACAAGGTTTGTGAAACTATTATTAAGATGACGACATTAGAAAACAAACTCAATAGCAGCCGCCCATTATTTCAACCGGTTAATATCCCATCGCTCCAATACGAGCTTCTTTGTAGAATCATCCCATTTCTCAACTGCTGGAGAAGATAATCACAGAAACTGGATAAGTGATAAAAACAAATCCAAAAGAAAGGTGAGAAGAGATAGCGGGTAAACAACTAATTAGATAAAAAAACAGGAGTGAGGCTTGGGCTGGACTAAGCGAGGTAAGTAGTACCCACAAGGTAGAGGGACGTAGCACATTTCTACGGTGAAGGCTACTCTAGTTTATTCTAAACTCAGTGGATCCTTCTGCAATGAATGTTTCTTATTTCAATGGCAACTCCACCTTATTATGTCTTCCTCGCGGTCGTCTTTCTTAAACTTCTGTTGCATAGATCACATGAATATATATCTTATATTTAATATGAAACTAATAGAAAATAACCAATGAAAAATAAAATATTGCAAACTAGAAGCCGAACTGCAATCTCTGGCTCCAATGTAAGAGCTTTCTCTCCTTGGAAGATCAATATACACGTATATCTATCAACAATCCATCGATAGGATATCATTGACATGGATCGATGGCTCATTAACATTCAACCCATCGATCGTATTATATCGTGGAGATATAGATCTCTTTCATTGGAAAGTATGTCAATGTTTCCCCAAGAAGCGACCATCTCCGCATTGTGATATGACATAGTGATTCTTGAACCCTTCGGAGCGGTTTCTCAACGCGGCCGCAATGTCTTCTCGAAGTTAAGTTTATTAAGAGTTACATCATTACTAGTATCAATACTCCCACTTAGGACTTCGTTCACAATGAGGTAAAGTCCAATAAAATATAGATTTTCGTTTTTTATTTATCATGTTCACTTAGTTCTCTAGTGATTAACATTGACATAGGGTAGGCAAGTAATGCTATAGCCAAATATATTGGCGATGTGAGAGTATGTCATTTTCGATTTATAGATGATCGTTGTATTATTAGTTATGTATAGCAAAGTTATTATACTCAATTATTTGATAATAATGAAAATAAAAAATAGGCACTATGTATTTATAATTGCTGATGGTATACATTTAATTTGCCTGGAAGCTCGTCAATTTTCATTGGAAGCTAAATAAATCATTAGTAAGATTCAAATTTTACAACCTCTTCTACACTTGATGATTAAGGATAAATGGCATGTCTTACCAGTTCCCTCCAGACCAAATTGTAATCAATTTTGAGAGAAATCTCCAGGAACATGCTGTGATTGTGAGATGCTAAGTTAAAAGGATGTGCTTTGTGTTTAGTGATCTTCACTCTCTCACCTATTCATAAAATAGAGAAAGTAAGTTAAATAAATTCATTTATCTCATACGCTTTATAATAATTTGATTAACTAAAAATTATTGAAACTAAAGATATTTCAATAAAATTATATATTTTTTATGGATTGATAAATTATTTGCCACTTCTATAAATTTGTTTTATTGAAAACTATTTTTGAATGTTATACTATACATTCATCCTCAAATAATATCAAATTAATATATAAATAATATAATAATACCAAACTATATTCTGAATCCCTTATTTTTGATTTGTTTGTGTGTTTTTAGAACTGAGGATGAATGTATAACGTTTGAAATTAGTTTTCAATAAAATAAATTTATAGAAGTGGCAAATAATTTATCAATCCCTAATTAGATTGATCCTTCTATACCATCATGCGGATGTCAACTGACTATATATTTTTTATTTTATTATTTTTATTTAAAAGTTCTGGTAAAGCAATTCGTTTCACTAAAAGGAATACTAAAAAAATGATATTTGTACAGAACATTCTTAGCTTCTAATACAAAGTAAATAAATAATCTGGCAGTACATTCAAGATGAACTATATCTATATTCTAAGTTAATTTACTATGTATTTCTCATTGCTGATGGGACATATTTAATTTGGCTGGTAGCCCGTCAATTTTCATTGGAAGCTAAGTAAACAAGTAAATAAATCATTAGTAAGATTCAAATTTTACAACCCCTTCTACACTTGATGATTAAGGATAAAATCCAAAATTGCTATTTAACAATATAGAACTGAAAAAATATTGTAAGTAAATTTGTTCTGTTGGCCTCAAGAAATTTTTTCATTTTTTTCTTTTTAAACTTCAATAAATAAACGTAAAACTTCATCACAAAAAAGTTTCTAGAAATTTTTATTGTACATTTTTTTTTTCAAAAGATTTTTTAAGTTCGAAACTGTTAAAATAGAACTTTTTGAAAAAATTCAATCACTGATTTCAACGGCACTCTTTACGTTAAATATCCGTCTCTGTAAATAATTTAAAAAGTTCTATTAAATTTCTATTTAAACATTTGTAAGACACAATAAATGGAAACTTGAAATATTAAAAGTGGTATTATCGGGAGTTTCACGCTTGAGTAACAATGGTTTCAAAACAAAATAGTTACCCAAAGATCTATAGAACTAAAAACCAAATTTCAAATTTTAAAAGAAGTGGATAGTGGCGTGATATCGAAAATAATATAAGCAGAAAAACTTGAAAAATCGAAATAAATGATTGAAACAGAGAGGAGTTAGACGTCTCTATTGCCTCTGGATCATATATCACCTTCGGAAAGCATGACATGAGGATGTAGAAACAGAACTTATTTAAGTGGTTTAATAAGGTTAATTAGGTTAATAAGTTCTAATGTTCCTAAATCCCGTCAGTTGATTAAGGAAAAGACTTAAGAAATAAAAGCTTTAATCTATTTTTGAGTTTTCAGATTGTTGGTTATGGATATTTCAAGAGAGATATAATATATTTTCTTATATCATCTGTTAGGAAGCAAAAGGAGCACAGAACCTAAATATTTGGGTATAAAACTTTTGTGATATAAAAAAATCTTATGATGACAAAGAATTTTGTTAATATCGATGATTCAGATTTCTTTAATAATTTTCTTCCCGATCATTCTCTAGATATTAAAAGAGTTAAATGTCATTAGGGAGCTAAAAGAAAAGTGCGACTATGGTGCTGTATTGCGAGCGGTTCTAAAAAGCCTAAACTTTGGATAATTGGAAAATATAAACATCCCAGGCGTCTCAAAGAAATCAACAGTCGCGTAATTCTTTCATTTGGCTAAATCAGAAAAATGCATGGATTCATTCAACCTAATTTTCTTTGTGGCTAATATAATTTTAATGGAATGGCTACTTTTTACCTCCTTGTACGAAGTAAAGGAAGTAAAAAGCCAGTTAATTCTTACCAATCCAATCACTTCCTTTTATGTTCTACAGTGCTACACTCAGTCTATAGTTGGCAAAATAATTATGAGTACTCGCAGTTTTTCAGACAAGCATATGTTAAATAATTTATTGATAAAAAAATAATTAGTGGAAATGATAACATCCCTCATAAATTTTTACGAGTGAAGGGAATTAAAAATTCGTATAATCTTATAAAAACAAATATCTTGTCGAGCAAAAATATGATTCATGCTGTAACAGTTGTGGTATTACCTAGTTGCTTTGTTATCTACTCATGGTTTTCATCTAATTAATTATATGTTATTCAAATATAAACCTAAAATGGGAAAAATTATCAGAATTGAAAGACAATCCACCAAAATGGATCGTAAATCCAAACAGATAAGTTCTACCGGCAAAGATGAATGGTTCAACTTTTTCGACAAGGGTTGAGTAATCGGTATATCGACAGAAATTTGGGATTGTCTCACTTGATCATGGGATACATTATTAAAAAAATTATCAGTTGGTAATAAAAAACACTGGCAGAAAATGAGTTGCCATAGTGCGTGAATCATGTATAATCGTGCGAAAAGTAACAAAAAATACCGAAATAAGAGCTCGTGAGGTTTTCATATTTTACATGGTAATGCTTCATCCAACCTAATTTATTAAGAAAAATAGTAGTTTATGAAAGAAAACAAAATATGTAGATTTTTTTTGTTTTTTTTAAGCTTAAAGGACGTAAATGGCAGAATTTTATTTTTCGTTGCACAGTTTTGCACGTTATGGCATTTTCTGTACGAAATCCGGGCTCTAATTATATACATGTTACCGTGAAAGACCGAAATCAGTGGAGGTCAACATGTTAATTTAGTATCTTTGGATTTTCCTGATCTACTGAAGGAGATCATTTATATCTAAAATTATTTCTTTAGACAGCATTTGTTTACCTGTGATTTGAATATTGCAATCTCCTGTGGCTAAAAAATTTAGATGGTCATGATTTTTTACAAAGTTTACGGTGCTGTTAAACACATTGTTTTATTATTTTGGTCTAGGGTAAATAGTTAGCATGTGTAGTTAAAGGTTCTCTAATTCTATTAGAATTTGGTTATCCAAAAAAATTAATTTTATCTCATTAGATAAGTATTTCTTAAAACCTAACAGTTTACCCCCAGATACCCTTCTAAATTTCTTATCTTTAAACGGCAGAAATCCAATTTATTTATTTTTTTCTCTTTTTTTTTTTGTGGCTTAAGACTTCCATTGAAGTCAGTTGACATCCGCATGATGGTATAAAAGGATCAATCCCTAATTCCATTGAAGTCCTATACAGCAGGAATCCACTTAAGAACTTCTCATAATTTTCAATATTTTATTCAGTTACATGGGTCTCACATGATGAAATTATTTTGAATTGATTTATTGCCTAGTTCACATATATTATATGACAAAATTGGTAGTGAATTAACTTTTTTAGAGAAATTATTTATAACTAATATTCTACCTTCAATCAGCCAGTCTTTGGTATTTTATTTATTTAAAATAACTGCCAGACTATTTGAAGGCTTAGTGTTGTTTGGTGTTCTGTTAAAATTTTCAGAGGCAACATCAATTAATATTTGTGATAAGTCAAAATCTCTTGTTGTTTGCAAATAAATAAATAATTTTTCCAGACATTTACCATCATAGTCACGTCAAGGTTTTGGCAATAGATGATAGCCATTTTATGTGCTCTCTAGTTATTCTTGTTTTTTGAAAAGTTATTAAGAAGTAAGTTGTGGAAGATATTTTTATTGGTGAAAGACAAGTTAATTTGGGGGATAGAAGTGAAGGATAAGAAGAGGAAGTATTAATTTTTAGATAAAATACCAATTATCCATCTCTGAAAACAGTCTATATCATAGGGTAATGTTATTTATTGCATAAAGCTAATATAGCATAGAAATAATAAAATAACAAACTATCTCACTCCAAAAAGTACTACAAGAACTCAGAGTAACAGCTCACCAGAAGTGAATTTATCCACTGAGAAAAAAAAATAAAACATCAGATATGTCCCAGGTAGGTAGTTTGTCAGTCGAACAGCTCAACTCTATTTAGTGATCTTTTAGACTAAAAAATTTTGCAACAAAAGAAAATATAAATCAATTAACTTTTAAAATTGAAAGCTTGCAGAGTATGAGGGAGGAGCTAGATAAATATAAAAAACACGACTAAAATGTAAAAAATCAGGTGGAATATCTTTAAAGAGAAATAAATTAGTATTTTATGGTATTAATACAGCAGATAAACAAAATTCTCATGATTTAATTAAAGATATTTGTTCTTCTATTCTAAAAGTTGCAAGCTTTAAAATTTTAAAAATGGAAACCTATTGGAAGAATAAATAACGAAACTCGCCCGTTATTAGTCGAATTTCAATCAGAAAATGAAGTGAATTTACTACTGAAGAATAAAAGATACTTATAGGATACTGAAATATAGAAGGCAAAATGCTTAATACAAACCATTTTTTTTTTCTCTAAATTTGAAAACCCTTTTAGCTTAGACAAACAATTTTTTTTTATTTTGAGAGAGATGAAAAAGAATTTATTGAAAAATAATATAAGTTGTCACATTCAAGAGCAGCGGGTATTAGGGCTGTAAGTATCCATCCATAATTACCACAACGAAATCTAAAGGAACGGATAGAAAGGTAGGATCAAAGGATTGGAGTAAATAGATTTTGAGCTTGAAAAGCAAGCCAAGCAAACCTGTTCGAATACTCTTGCTACGTCCAGAAAGGCTCAAATGCAATATTGCTTGCTATCAAGCGCAAAGGAAAGATGACCACAAATGCGAAAATCTTGAAATGTGCAATGTCCTGATCGTAATCCAAACTGGTGAGAAGGGATTTAATCGGATTCAAGTATTGGTAGTATACTATGCTTGAGAAGAATTATTTATAAAATTTTGGAAAGGATTGGGAACATACTAATTGGTCTATATGAAGAAGCTATACTAGATGCTATGAGGAAAGTGGGCTGTGTGAAGGATACAATTGTATATGTGGGTTATGGATATAATCGGTTTTTTGGGAAATTGTCGAAGGATTGGGGAAGTGAGGAATCCGTATCCAGGGAATTATCGTGGTATTAATTTATTGATACGGAATTTGACCTCAGAGGGTTTTTAATGCTTTTGGGAGTAGGGTAAGAGGGATCGGTGAAGAAGAGAAATTCCTTGACTTTAGATATATGGGTGGGATGGAGTTCAGGATGGGGAGTGAATGTGCTAGAAAAAACAACTTACGAAAAATCGGGGTTTCGCAATAACACGGCGCCATGATGGGATTGGATACTGAGGGTGACACCAGTAGATTCTATATCCAAAAGTAAATGGACGATTACACCTCACATGTCCCAAGTCAACCAACCTATTCGTGGATAAAGTATGTATTTGACGTAAAAGTGGCGTGGGGTATCGTATAATGCAGATTTTGCTGTGTTGAGCAGATTTAGACTGCTCCTAGTCCTGCAAACAACACCAAGTGTTGAAAAGTTCATAAAAGAGAGAAGAAGGGTATCCCTGATATTTTTCGAATATTCATTCATTGTAAAGATGTATACATAAATAAATTTACCTTCTATCAGAAAATAAATTATGAAATAAATTACTATCGAATAAATTAATACATATTAAACACGTAGACTTTTGTTATTAGTTTAAAACAGTAATATTCTTAGAATTAGACTTAGAGTAGAGAAGAAATGGGCGAGTTGGAACACGATTCCTCCGTCCTCTGCACCGCTAATCTTAACTGCCACGTGGTCTTATTTCGATCCTACATTAACCACCACGTGATCTTACCTCGACCCTACATTAACCACCACGTGGCCTCGCCTCTACCTAATCTTAACCATCGGGCCACGCCCCTTTTTAGTCACGTTACCATTAGGCCCCGCCCCTGGTGACGTGATCCAGTAACGTTACCCGCGGCACCTACTGGTATATGCTTCGCACGCATGTTTTTAGTCACGTGACCCCTGCCCTCTCCTTACCTATGCTCCGCCCACAAGATTTATCCCCTCCACCCATTGAAGGGTCAGGTACCCCCCTGATAGAGGCTGAATGTACCCGGCCGTCATTTTGTTTTTCTGCCATTTGAGATACTTGAGGTTTTGAAAAGGCTGAGTGTGATCGGCCGCCATTTTTTTTTCTGGGTGAAATGTAAACCTGGACTATGAAAACATAAACAAAGGATAGGACCAAGGGGTATGATCCTATGATATATTATGGATTTTGAACTAATAATCACTAAAATATAAACAAATAGTAGGACTTCTTAATCCTATAACAACTGTTGGACTTTGAACTGTTTATCTCTAACATACAAATAAATAGTAGAGTCCCTTAATCCTAAGACAGCTTTTGGACTTTGAACTGTTTGTCTTTAAAACATAAATAAATAGTAGAATTTATTAATCTTTGAATAGCTTATGGACTTTGAATTGTTAATCCTCAAAACATATATAAATAGTAGGGCCCCTTAATCCTATAACAGCTTTTGGTCCTTGAACTCTTAATCCCCAACCTTTCTGATCTCGCTGAAACATAAACAAAACAATGTTTCAATGTTCTACTTATTTTTAATCTCTGATAGTATAAGAATGGACTTACAAGATTTAAGACTTTTAGTCCTTTAAGTTCCTATCGAACTTTTAATCCCTAAAATATATCAACAAATCGAAACGACTGTATCACGCTAATCAACCAAAGAGGTTATATCTTTTCTTAGCTTTGAAATATTTTCAAAGTACACGAGTCGGTATAAATAACTGATAACATGTCGCAGTAAATTTTAATTGATGAATATTAATTAATCATTAATTCATAGAATTTTAAGTTCCTATGACTAATTTTTAATTACCACCAATAGTAGGATTTCTTAATCTTTGAATAGCTTATGGACTTTGTACTGTTAATCCTTAAAAAGTTTAACTTTCGTACCCAGACAAAACAACTTATTAATCTTCTATATATTTTTAGTCTCTGATTGTACAATCAATGGACTTATAAATTTACAAATATATCGATAAATCGAAACGACGTTATCAGGCTGGCCTTAGACGCTTTATTTGTTCATAGCTTTGAAATATTTTCAAAGGACACGAATCGGTATTAATAACTTCAAACACGATGCAGTAATTTTTTATTAATTAATCATTAATTAACACTAATTCATAATTAGTACTAATCCTAATTTATATTTTAATGATACTCGGTTCGACTTGCCGAGTATTGCCTGACTTGGGTCAGAGCAGGTCGACTCATGCTCGCTTCATAACGGGTGGTGGGAGAACCTGGCAGCCAATCAGATTCATGTATTCTCGTCCAGGAACCACGTGACCCACGAGGGCCTCTGCCATTTCGACTCGAGACCCCAAAGATAGAACCAAGTTTTGCTGCCATCACTGCTAAAATTGTGATAATATTCTTATGTTTCGAGTGCAACCCAGGCTATGAAATATAATTAACGACAACGAAGTGACATTGTGGCTTGTTTAAGCTGTGGAAAATTTTATCACACTGGATGTATCGACTTGTCAGATTGCGACCACAGAAAACTTTGGTGTGATGATTGCTGTCGTCCACCTTCGAGAAATTCTATTTCTTATCCAGATATCTCCGCAATAGCATTCAAGATTGATGAATTATTTAACAGCAATCTTTACTTGGAGAAAGAAATTTCAGGAAATAGTATAGATAAGATACCTAATGACTATGACCGGAGACCTGATGACCATGAATTTAATATCTCAGGATTGAATATCTCAAGACCCTGATGATGTAATGACTTATGACCGTTTTGTTAATGACCCTGATCTAGTAAATTACGACCCTGTTTTGGGGGCTAACAAATGCAATCCGAGTCTCGGCCCACGTCCGAAGAAATAAAAACAACTGAAGAAGAAATAAGAGCTTGGAGGGAACGTGTAAGAGAAACAGAGCTAGAGATCCAAAGGCAAGAAATGAGGATGCAAAAGAATAGGGTCATCGATGGAGATTTTTTGGGGCCTTTCAAGAGATCGTTGACCAGGAAATGCGAGGACTCTACTATTCGACACCCTGCGATGCCGAGATTTGTTCATACCGTGGACGATGCCCTGTGACCTGTACGAAATGCCTACGTATCTTCCACACAGCATGCTCTTCTTGCCAGACCACGATTACGAAACAACATTATGCTTCTACTGCCCTCTGTCGGATCCTGAAAGTGACATTGATCATCATCTTGACGACAAGACAGAAGAATTTGTTACGGAATAACATTTATAAATTTAGTTCATATTAAATAAAAATTATCAGTAATTTTGTAATTATATTTAAACAATTTATGTAACTAAAAACATATTTGCTTATTATCTGATTATATTATAAAATATTTCTATAATAAATAAATAATGGTCAAATTCTAATTGAACTGTTATGTTCCCTCCCCGTCTAATGAGACTGAACAAATGTGTGTGTGTGAGACTGAACAAATGTTTGTGTCCACACAAATGTGTGGACTTCATCAGGATAATAACCATTGTTAAGAGGTGTTTCCTAGCTCCCTTAGATTCTAAAATGAGTAGCTCATTTAGGAAAAATCAGATAGTTAGAGCACAATGCTGATCACACTTTCTATGAAGAATATCATCAGGTCTCGTCTATGAGACATTTTTTCTCAGTTCCTGTCGCCTTACCGAGTTGTGTTTATTGGTAAACACATAGATATCGGTATTATTGGTAAAACAGGGTCGAGGTAAAGACCACGTGGCAGTTAAGATTAGCGGTGCAGGGGATGGAGAAATCGTGTTCCAGCTCGCCCATATCTTCTCTACTCTAAGTCTAATTCTAAGAATATTACTGTTTTAAACTAATAACAAAAGTCTACGTGTTTAATATGTATTAATTTATTCGATAATAATTTATTTCATAATTTATTTTCTGATAGAAGGTAAATTTATTTATGTATACATCTTTACAATGAATGAATATTCGAAAAATATCAGGGATACCCTTTTCTCCCTTTTATGAACTTTTCAACACTTGGTGTTGTTTGCAGGACTAGGAGCAGTCTAAATCTGCTCAACACCGCAAAATCTGCATTATACGATCCCCACGCCACTTTTACGTCAAATATATACTTTACCCACGAATAGGTTGGTTGATCTGGGACATGTGAGGTGTAATCGTCCATTTACTTTTGGATATAGAATCCATTAGTGTCACCCTTAGTATCCTATCCCATCATGGCGCTGTGTTATTGCAAAACCCGGACTTTTCGTAAGTTGTTTTTTCTAGCACATTCACCATCCTTAGCGGTGGAGGGGATGGAGGAATCGTGTTCCAGCTCGCCCATTTCTCCTATACTTATTGGAATTTGTGAAGATATTTTAAAAATAAAATTGGAACTTGATATAGGAACAATAATAATTCATTTGAAATATAGGCTGAAATTAGATGTTATAAGCAACGTGTTTGATATTAGGCTATGTATGGTCCTACATTGGTTATATATGGATCAGAAGTTACAAGAATTTCTAGGAATATGTCTTCATTCGTATGAAGGCGAACAGCATATTTCCGATACTGATGGAGTCTGTAATCTTTATTTCTGATTTCTTATCGAAGCTAAATTTTAAAATTAAAGAGTTTTATAAGTTTTCTATTATTGTTTCTTAATGTTCAAAGAATTGTATAGACTTCACATTTGCAAAAATATTTAACGCTTATAACGTTTCATGCCCAAATTGGCTCCATATCAGACTCTCCATCCTTCATTTCTGTTTTCTTGAACCTCTTCAGAAGTTGTCATATATTTTACCGCTAACGTTGAATTAAGAATGTCAGGGCCCGACTGTATACAGAAATACGGCCGATTGAATAAATAACACCGTATCTTTGAACAAGCCTTCCGAACCGGCTCCCTCTTCTGAAATAAAAATAAAATAAAAAATTCACTGAAGCCACTATTGCTTTCAATTGTAACTGAAATTTTCATTAGAGTTTCTTAAATTTATCTAGATTAAAAAAATGGCCAAGCCATAAGTTCAAAATTCGCCCTCACTATTTCAGAACAAGAAATCTTCATACTAACGCAAATAATTGAAGGGGATCATGTATTCTATTTTCTTCCATATTTAAGGTAATCATCAAACAAATTTCAATTTTTATCATTGAAAATAGCTAAGCTAAAAAGCTTGAATTGAACAATTTTCGATTTTTTTTTCGAGTTTTTTTTTTCAGACCCCTCTGTTTCGTAAAAATTTATTCATCAACTGTTCAAGGACTGAAAACCACTGAAAACGTTCATAAAAAACATTTTCTCTTTGGGTATTTTTTCCGTTCCCACCTAGGTGCTTTGCGGCTCAATGTCACACATTATCTGTAATCAATCATGTAAGGAAACTGAAAGAGTAAACAAATACGGATTAAAAATAACCGTGTAAATAAATACAACATGATTGAAGAACATTTCAATAGGTAAGACACGTTTATTCTTCCTCTGGTTTCCCCATGATTGGAGAACTTTGTAAATACGCCTTGAAAATATCATCATTCAATATTCAGCAGAAATCAAAGCGGTCGTAAGGCACTTACGATACTTATGTAAGAAACAGATAAGAGGTGCAGCTATCGATTAAAAGTTAAATCAGACCGGAACATTTTTCTAAACATTATAAAAATTTCTATTTTCATATTTTCCTCCATATCCTACTTTAAAATATCTCTATTTTCCCGATGATTGGACAACTTTGTAAATACGCCTTGAAAACATTGTAATTTAAAATTCAGTACAGATCAAAGTGATCGGAAGGCTCTGCCTTTGCTCTGGGAAAATCTCCATTTTCCCAATGATTGGACAACTCTGAAGCAGAAGTCGGCTCAGCCAGCCGCGCGTGGTGTGGAAGGCACGCCCCTTCTACTACTTGTCCTCTCCTTCTATCATGATAGTTCTGGTTTCTATATATGCAAACCTTTTGTGTATAATAAATGCTGGATGTATAACCTCTGGTTGGTTGGTGGTAAAAGTACTGATAATAAAGATATTGTCCTTCTAATGTGAAGAATATGTATGGAGGTATGGAGTGGGAGAGCTTCCTTCCCCTCTTTCACACACCTCAGCCCCGCCTCCGAATTTAGAGATTGTTTTCTATCTTGCCGGACTATAGAAATATATAAACTCTCTTATAAAAATTGCGTCGATACTCTATACTACAATATTAATCAATAATTTTGTATACAAATTATAAAGGTTGAGCACCACTAAATTTTTTAGAACTTATGTAAAAAATTGAAAAATGTATTATTTCCAAGATTGGCGGGTTACTGGATTTTTAGCCAAGAAAAAACAAACTTAATTGATGTCCAGCACTCTGTCCAGTATTCTGCAATCTGTTGGCTACGAGAATCTTTAATTTCATTGGTAAAAATAGCACTTCTATTTTTGAGATTTTTGCCACCTTTGCACCTGTGCGTCGGAGGGGATGGGAAATTGAGTGATATTCTAGGATTTTTTTTAGTAACTTTTAGGAGGACATAGAACACTAAAACGGAATTTCATTCTCTCCAACGATGGGATAAACTAAGAAAGACTACAACTCAGACGACCAACATAATAAGAGCCGTTTCATTGCCCAGTCTCAAACCAAGCCACTTGACACCACCATCTTGATAAATCCGCAAGCACATCTCATTAATGCGCAGCTGCGATAAGTATTTTCTCGTGAAAATATTTGTAATTCCGATAATCCGTCATTCTCGAACTATGACATTCTGTTTGTCCGTTGGATAATACCGTTGTCAGAATGAAGTGTTTTTTATCTCAATAAGAAATATTTTCCTTTCCTATTGATTATTGGTACTAATTTTTGGCATGCCAAGTGACTTTGTAAATGTTTTGAATTTTAATAATTTTTATCTTCAAGCAGTTTTTTGTTAACGTTTGGTGATCGCTATCGCAAGGTTGGAGGCTGTAACCTTACATTGTATTCAAGTCGTCAACTCATTTGTACATTTTTAGCAGTAACTTTTTTACAGAAATTTTTACTATTTTAAATCACAACAGAGCTTTGTACATTTTACATTTTTCCGCCAATTCAATTAATTAAAATATGATTATAAATCTTAATTAAATATCTTAATTATAAATAAAAAGGTGATGAGTCGAGAACTTATGGGATTGCCTTCATTATTTGATTTTCAAGAATAGGAGTTACTTTTATTAAAGAAATGCCAATGACAAAGTGAGATAGTCGGTGAAAAATCAAATTTTAAATTTATTACATGCATTTTTACGTATTTAAGAAATAGATAAAAGTTATACTTAAAAAATCTCGATTTGTCGTCTCCCATTTCTAAGGATCCCTTAATATCCTAAATCTCTCAACCAAATTCAACGGAACTTGAATATGTAGTGGTTAGTTCATAACGATCATAATCGGAAAAAATTAAGATAGAAAAATCACTAGAGTCGCAGGCAGTCAAACTCCAATTCATTATATGCCGATACAGTAAGACCTCGTTTACCCGGAAAAAAACTGGAATCAATGGCAATCCGGATGGTACGGGTAATATGAGTCATAAGCAAAAAAAATTCGCAAATAAACAGGAATACCGTTTCTTACGATAAAAACCATGAACAGCTGGTGAGCCAATCAACGTCATGTGGCACTTATTAAAATGGCAGTAAATCTTATTTCATTTCATTTATATATTGCATTAATTTATTGTATAATCTACGCAGGAACTGTACATTGAATTAAGCGTGAATAAGGCGTAAGTTACTTTCTTGCTATCATAGTTAAAAATTATAATCTAATATGAACATTAAATTAAAAAAATATCTAAAAATCTGAACCGAATAATTAGAAGTCCCGGATAGGTTTTACTGAACCACGAATCAATCAGAATCGATCTAATGCGAAATTTGCAGTTTTGTTTGTTTTGACATGTAAATAAACTGTATAATTTATAATGTTTTTTTATTGACTCTATCCCAATTTAATTAATAAAAAAAAGTTATTTGAACATTTTTTACTTCCTTGTACGAAGTAAAGGAAGTATTGTAATCGCGAAAATTTTCGGTTTTCAGATTTCAACGGAAATATCCATTTTGGCCATCCCTGAATCCATTTTGACTAGTTTCGTCTTGGCGTCTTTACGTACGTACGTTCGTTCGTACGTATTTCGCATAACTCAAAAACGGTTAGCAAACGATGCTTTTATACGGTACTTTTATTGTATTTAAACGAAAGCTAATGAAATTCCCTATAAAATAACGAAATAAAAATCATTTAAATCGGACCATTATTAGCTGAGATATTGCGCAAGAAACTTCTGAGACTGATTCTTTTGGCGGCTAGTCATCCTGCTTTTTGACTTATTTATTGGGCTTAATAAATTAATAGGCGTACAAGGAAGTCATGTGTTGCCCACATCAGATATTTTTTGTGCTTAAAGCATGTCATAATTCATTTTTCTGTGATTAAAAAACTTAAATGAATATATTTATCGCTATTTTTTAAAACTAACCAAAGGAATATTTTTTAGGACGAAGTGGCAAAAATATTTTCAAAACGTCTTATGCCCACAGCTATAAACCTGAAATTGAAGGAATAATTTTAAATAAAATTTAAATAAAAAATTCAAAAGATTATTTATTTTTTTAAATATTCAAAATTTGTTTTTTTTTAATAATCTTATTATTCACAGGTCATTGATAAATGTGATCAACACGATTTTTTGAAATTTAACTGGAAAGCTTGTATAAGTTTTCTGACATTCTGACTAGTCCAAAAATTCGGATAGCATACTTAAAATTAGGTTAAATGAAAATATTTTTGGTTTAATGGACACAAAAATACCTATTCTAAATGTAACGTGAATAAAATATGATCTAAAATACTTTGTTAATCCTATTTAATGGTTTTAAATATAAGCTGATTATTTTTACCAGAATAAAAAGTTATGAACTGTACTTAATCACGACGGGCAACTTTTAAATATTGTTAAAATTATTGCTAATAATCATTAATTTTAGACAGGACCGCCCAAAGAAATCTCAAGCAATCTGAGAGGATTTAACTCGGGTCTACAAGTACCAGTACCCCAACCGAATATTGGACTTTGGTTATTACCATCGATAATATCAACAAATTATTACTTGCAATAATCAATAAAATAAAAATTTGGTCCCCCTGACTTCCGGGTTTTCCGAAACCCGTCGAACATTCGGGCCTTATGGGCGGCGCCTTTAATCTCTTTAGTACTGGGTACAGAGACCTTTTTCAAATTATTAACATTCGTCTAAAACTTCGTGGATGTCTTCAATTTAATGTAACTTATAACTTTGTTATCTACTGAAATTCTCGAAATGGGGTCGTTTCCAATCTAGAAATCAGAAAACACATCAATATGATGGCATACTAAAAAGGTATGATCAACCCTTTGCTTTTCACTTCAATCATTAGGTTCTATAGAGTAAGGATTAACAAAAAACTCAACTTGTGAAAAAATGTACATGAACACTTTTACCATCCAACAGACGATATTATTTTTATCAACGTTTTCTAAAACAAAATTTACTTCTTCATTTTTGTAAAATTTGAAATACAGGTATGGTATAATATATATTATATATATTATGGTATGGTATGGTACATAATAGTATATTGTGATAAGGTGTGGTATAAAATATAATATATATATTTTATATTATATATTATTTTATTTTATTTTATATTATTATTTTATATTTTATTTATATATATATATATATATATATATATATATATATATATATATATATATATATATATATATATGCACATGAATTAATGTGTATACACATTAAACTAGATCTAAATATACAAATTATAATTATTCATTATTAGAATGAACAATTGATTCAGAAAGATTTACATAAAAACGATCAATGTTTTCATTGCATATTTAATTAACTAAAAATATAAGTTTGTTTTGATTATTTATGGAAGAGAAATTTTAATGATTCTATAGCATATACTTCATAAGTTGATTTATAAACAGGAATTGCTAGTAGTGGTTAAATATTGAAGAACTCAAAATCAATTTTTCAACCTGTTCCTTTCAACAATAAAGATAAGCCCTCCGTGCCGTTATTAAAAGTTCGTTCATTTTCGATAAAACCAATGAGCAGTAACATTTTAGAGTATTACCTATTTGAATTTATCTCATCATACGTAATAGTTTTTAAATACAGGTTGTAAACTGATTTTAAATTCCGAAATTGGAATCATTTAGTTCTATTTTCAAGTTAAACTTCAAGGTATTCTTTCCGATACGAAACATGGCCGCTTTTATATGTGGGCTATTCTACATAAAAAAGGTCAACTCGGGTATTCGGATATTTTAAGGCATTTTCTCTAATCTATTAATGCTGAAAAAAATTCAGTTGTTATATATAACTTTTATCGTCTCTTTCCATTTGGTTTTCAAACAGCTAGTTATATTATTTTATATGAAAAAAATAATTAAAGCCTCAAAATGTAATTCTCTCACCATTTCCGAAGCCGATTTTGATACCTGTAGTAGCTTGTCCGTCAAATAGTATCTTCATTGGGAGAGTGTCCTCTTACATTTTAAATCGATATACTCTTTAGTTTTAAACTATAATCAGAAATTTTTGAATTATTATACTTATAAATTAAAAATTACTAAAGTGGAGTGTCGTGAGGTTTTATGTAATTTCCTCATATTTTTAAATTCTATAGTGTATTTTTTCTGTGATAGAGGCCATCATTTCCGTCTTTTCAACACTGCTTTTGTCCCGGAGAATTCAGTTGTAACAGGACCGTCACTGTGTAAATTAAGGACTGATTGGCGGTCAGTATTTTTATTAGATGTAAATCACTCATTTGTTTTTACCCAAGTTTTTGAGATTTTTTTTTAGTTAATGGTCTTATAAGTATTCTGTTGATTTTTTCAGCTATACTTTTGTAAAATGTCAAAGTTGGAAAAATGTTCGGATAAATATAAATATGTAATTCCCTTGTAAATTTGTAAGAGTTAGTCAAAATAAACAATTTTAGGGAAATTATGTATTATCACAGTTCTGGATCGAATGATTTATTACCATCGTAATTCTCTTATCCATAACTAAATTAATTTAATAATTCACTCAAAGTCATGAGTTCATGCTCTTGAAGCCGGTGTAATTCCGTCAGATCGATAATTTATTAACTTATTTTTAATTGCATTAATAATGATCTTGGTGAGCTGTTGGGGGTTGTATTTCATCCAAAATTAATTATACATTATTGTACATTTTTAGAAATCGTTATTTGACATTACATTTTGAAAAAAAAAATTTCTCTGATTTGACCTTTTTTGTATAATGGGCCATATAAGTAGATGAATAACGTCTTAATGTTATCGCCGGGTTTTACTTACCTTACTTTCAATAGCGCTACAGTCCGATGTGGATCTTGGACTCCTCAATGAGCCTTCGCCAGGTAGCTCGGTCTTGTGCAGCCGCTTTCCAATTTTGCACGTTTAAAAGAGTCCAGGCATGACAGCGTTTTCCCATCTCAGCCTTGGTCTTCCTCTTCCTCTCGACCGATCCAGCTTCCCTACCAGCAGTTTCTTGGGGATTTTTTCCTCATCCATTCTTGACAAGTGGCCTGCCTATCTCAACTGACCACACTTCGTGAAACGAATGGCGTTTACTTCCCCAAATAGTTCATATATCTCCCTTTTATAGCGCCCCTTCCACTGGTTCCCTTCGTTCTTAACGGGTCCAAATATACGGCCCAAAATCTTTCTCTTTCTCTTCTTTACATGTTAGGGTCCACGTCTCTGAGCCATAAGTTAGCACTGGTCGTATGAGTGTGGGTACTTGGTATGACGAGACAAGGTATTTTTTCAGTCAAAAATAGCAGCAGTTGGGTTTCCGTATTCGTTGGCCGATCTCAAGAGATATCTTATTTTTACAGCTAACTATTGAGCCCAAATACGTAAGCTGATCTACATTTTCGAAGGCGAACGGTCCGATTGTTAGTGGTTCCTTGATAAAATTAACTTCTCCCGGGTCATCTCTCATATAATAAGTTTTTCTTGATTTATAATTATCCCAATATCCATAGCTTCTTCCATTAATCTAAGAAAGGCTTCTTTTAGTACATTCAGAGATCTAGCGACTATATCTAAATTGCTTGCATATCCAAGTACCTATCCAACTTATCCTTTATCCAACTTATACTTATCCAACCTATCCATCATATCATAAATGGTTCCGGTAGTTTCTAATCCAGTTCTTCTCGTTGCCCTCTCTAAGGCAAGTTTAAAGAGTAAGCACGCTAGGGCATCGCCCTGTCTTAATCCTCTCTTTGTCCTGAATTCAGGGAATGAACCTAGTTGGACTCGGACTTCACACCTAACATCATTCATCGTAATTTGAATTAGGTATATATGCTTTGCTGGGATTCCAAAATCACGCAGGGCTTCACAGAGCTTTGGCCTCTTTATGCTATTGTAAGCGCTTCGGAAATCTATATGGTGGCTGTTCATTTTATATTCCAAACCTTTTTCCAGAATTGAGCGGAGCCCGAATATGTAATCTACCGTTGATCTACCCTTTCGAAATCCAGACTGATATTTGCCAATTACTCGCTCAGCTAACGGGAGGAGCATCATAAAGAGGACTTAACTAGTACTTTTTAGACACATTGCAGGAGGGTAAAATCATGATAATTGTCACATTCCAAGATTTCCCCCTTCGCTTTTTATGTATCATATTCTTATAGGCCTTGTTCTTCATGTCAGTGGCAACAGCACATTCACCATCGAACCAGGGAGATCTTTTCATTCCTTCCGCTGTTCCTAGAGTTTCTTTAGTCACACTTTTAATTATCTTCGAGCAGACAGTCCATTGGTCATGAGCTGGCCTCTCGATTATTGTTCCCGCAAGGAGTTGGTTCAATTTTTCCCTATATGTGCTGCTTGTTTCAGGTTCCTTCAACTTAGATGTGTTTATTTTTTCCAGATTACAGACTCGTAACTTTCTTGTATTTGCTTTTTTTGCTCTTATTTCGGATATCACCAAATAATGGTCTGTATCCATATTCGCACCTCTAAAAGTTCTGCAGCTGATAAGGTTCGATTTGTGCCGCGCACTAATTAAGACATGATCTGTCTGATTAACCACTGCGCCATCAGTTGACCTCCACGTTCTCTTACGAGTATTTTTTCCAATCAATAGTGCTTAACACTTATAGTGCTTCCAATCACAAGATCTTTTGACGCCGCAAAGCTAATTAATAAGCGATCGTTTTCGTTTGCATTTTACTGAAGGCTTTATTTTCCTTTTTTTTATTGTTGGTCTGTAAATAGATTAACTTCCCTATTTTGGCATTAAAGTCTTCAAGGATTATTTTGATATCACTTTTATGGCAGCTATCTACTGATTCTCAGGACACAAATGCGGTGGTTGACCAGCGTGAAGCCTATCACACGGTCCCTAACTCTTCACCTAACCACAAATCCCGTTCCAAAAGTATGATGTTGTTCTTGACAGCTGTAATATATAGTATAAAAATGCATCTCAATAAGTCCCTTTCCCTTTTATCTTACTTCTTGGATTGCGGCAAGGCTTATATTGTATCTGTCCAGTTCAGAAAGGAGTAGCCGAAGCAGTCGGTGTAGAAATAAAATATTCCACTGTCCTCTATTTACATCCAGTTGGCGAATCCTGCGTCGTTTTCTATTAATCAATCCGGCTAGTTCTCTTTGTGGTTTCATGATTAATTTTAATTTAAGGGGAGTGGCTAATCCGCCCAATTTGCCCCCGAGTCAGGTGGAGGGGCTGCCTCCTCTGAGCATCCTTACTTGCTCCCCCATCCGGAGCCGTTACCTAGAGAAGGTGACTCTACGGTTTCGACATTTTAAGCGAAACAAACCACTTAACCTATATCTTATTCCCCTGCTGCGGACTTATTCAGCTCACAAATGGGGATGAAAACAGTTAGTCTATTTTAACACTTAAAACAAAAACTAAAAATGTTTAATAAAAGTGGTAACCTTTATTACCGAACCTTATTATCTCGGTATTTAATTTTAATATAATTTTTGATGTATGCTTATTATGACCTTCAAGTAAAGTACCACTTCTGGGGATCATGCAGTGACCAAAAAACGAGGTTCACAACTACATTTTACAGCAATACTAAATACAAAATTTTAACTTTCTACGGCTAACCGTTTTTGAGTTATGCACCTACCAAGGTACGTGCAGACGCCACGACGAAACTAGTCAAAATGGATTCGGGATGGTCAAAATGGATATTTCCGTTGAAATCTGAAAACCGAAATTTTTCGAGATTACAATAGTTCCTTTACTGCGTACAAGAAAGTAAAAATCAAATTAATTGAAATTCAAAATAAAATTAGTTCAACCATTCAAAAAATAATCGTGATAGAGACAGACCAATGGCCAAAAATACGGTGTCGTTTTTCACTCAGAGGGGCTCCGCAATACGAAGAACTGTAAAAAACTGCACATGAAAAATTTGGCTCGATTACAATATTTTCCTTAACCTGGGAATGCGTTTAAGATCTGCCGTCACTCCGATGTGCAGCGTTAGGAAAATAAAAATAGAGCTACAATGTTTCAATAAATGTTCGCTAATAATTGTCCGATTTCAATGATTTTTTTGTTGTAGTAGGGATTTAAATCATTCAAATTCAAATATTTTCCCTTTAATATACTTTTAAAAAAATGATCTTCCTGGAAAAACCATTCCGATATAATTTTTCTAACTCAAGTTATAAAATAAAACAGTTTTAACGTGATTTATCGTCTCTTTCTCGTAGGGTGAACATTAGAGGATTTTTTTTTTTTTTGTAGAGGATTTAATTATTTTTCAAATGAGTATTCGTATAATAAGTGAAAATGTATACTTTTCGATTTAGGCTTGCACAAATGAAATATAGAAGTGGTTTTTGAGTTTTTGCGAAGCCGCAATATCGATATCGGTACATTTTATTATTGCAAAACCATCTATGAACCATAAAGATGATATAGTTAAAATTTGATGAAAATTGGTTCAGTAGTTTTCGCGGTTAGATCTTACAAACGAAAAACGGGCTGTCCTTTTATATAACAATATGATATACGACCTCGGTCAAATCATTTCAAAAGTTGCAATTTAACACAACTATAAAACTTGTTCAAGGGTGTATAAATTATGATACAATTGGTGCTTGAAGTAATTAAATAAGTTAATTACAGTCAACAATTCCTTCTTTTATATGTTTTCATTTCATGTTTTAGTACTTCGTATATTTTTATTTCATTGAAGAAAACTGTGGCAACACAGACGGTTACCTTTTTCTATGGTTATCTTTCCGTATTGTTTAATTTCTAGTGAACGTGTGTTGGGAACAATTTTGCGTACCAATCCTGCAAACTTAATGGTTTCAAGTCTCGCCTTCTTGCAAAGTCTACAAAGTTACTGGCTCCACTCTCAAGTTCGACAGATGCCTGATAAGCCTGCAGTTTATAAAAAAGTGAGTATTACTTCTTATATTATGGTCATCACTAGATGCATGGAATATTTCTATTTCTTTAGGACAACAGTGACTATGTTTCTAACTCTTTGTTTCCTGTTCCTACACCTCAGAACGATACCAATATTTCAGATATAAAGAGGGGGTGTTGTTCAAACCAAACTAAAAGCCCCAGTCGTAAATTATAACTGTTTTACTGTAAATATGTGCAAAGATGTCCACGTTTTATAGTATTCTTGAAAGATTGTGATTGATTACCTGATTACTCTGGCTAATCTTAGTTGCACATTTTTTATTTTTTGAATAATAGCATTCACAGTCCTCATTCCGAAAAAGAGATAAAAAGCAAAATTAAATGCATTAAGTGTCATGATTTTATTTGTATGCAATTTATCTATCTTACCGTTACAGTCGTGCTACGAAAATATTTTACATTGAAAGTTATAAGCGAATTCATGCAAATGTTCCATATTCGATATATATATATATATATATATATATATATATATATATATATATATATATATATATATATATATATATATATATATTGACAGTGCCTCGCGGTTTCACCCGCGTTAAATTTGTTTTGACCCTCAAAATATAAAATAACCTTTTACATAATAACCTATAATATGTTATTTAATCTCATTTGTTACAGACATTTTCAAGGAACAGAGTAAAAACGGAAATGAATTTTTATAAATGGCAATAAAGTTTCACGTTTTCACACTTTATTTTCCTCCTTATCCACTCATTCTATTTACAAAATAACGTTTTCACACAATAATTTCGCAATTAAAAAGTTTAATATAAGGAGAAGCTGGTCGGGTGATGTGGTCAATGAAGAAAAATACACAAATAAGTGAACTTATTTTTTTATTGTGTGGCTACGTTTCGGTCTAAGTCGCAGGCTAAGTAAAAAAAACAAAAGAATTACTTCCTTTATAGCATACAATTGTAGTAGTATAAAACTATATCTAGTTAAAAATAAGTAGACAGATATATTATACCAACTTCTCCTTAAATTACATGTATGGTCAACTGCATAATCACCAAAATAAAAATAAAAATGTGTTGCCAACTTAGTTCCACGGATATAAAGTTGTCATGATAACGAAACCTACACAAGCTGGACACTTTTTCTCTTAAATTTATTTATAGTTACTGCTCAGTTCCTAAGGGTCATAGTGTGATACTCATATTATAAAGCTTACAGCCTTCCTGAATAAACGATCATTTAACGAAAATAGAATTTTTCAAACTGGACTGGTAGTTCCTGAAATTAACCCATTCAAACAATTCTCTAAAATTCTCTAAGAACTCTAAAACTTTATGCAATAGAATTCATATATATCGATGTCGTTTTTTGAAAACATCTTAAGCGCCAATTTATTATGGGACATAAACACCACCTATATAGATCCCCACTCACAAAATATCGAGAAAATTAAATTGGAAATGGTCTATAAATGGACTCTCAGTCGTCAATCTGGCCTTGACCAGCGCTAGAAGTCAGAAAAATATATACTAATCATTGTATAAAAGCTTTACCATTTTAATAAACCCCTGCTGTACATAATAAATAATAATATTTAAAAAAATATATTGTTATTTGGAGAAATACTTTTCATGTTTCCTGTAAAGTATGCTAAATGGCGCTTGCGCCTTCTTTAAAATATCCGTGTACGCCCATTAAACTATAAATCGCTGGCTGATAAATCTATCCTGAATTTGGTTACTAGTTTCCGAAGATTGCAGAATCTCAGAAACGATACTCGGCATCGCGACATCCATCTATTGACACACACACGCACGCACGCCCGCACGCACACACATACACACACACACACACACACACACACACACACACACACACACACACACACACACACACTCTTGTTTCTGAAGATCTCATGATAACTGAAATTTCCAAGGGATTTCTTCGTGTTCCGTGAAAACATTTAAACTGTCAATGTCACTAGATAAAGCATTGGAAATCGACAGTTTCGATATTTTAAGCGAAAAACACACACAACTTATGTCTTATTCTTCTGCTGCAGACTTGTTCATCTCACAAATGGGATAGAAAACCAGTATTTCACAATCAATTTTAACACTTAAAACAAGTAATAAAATTATTTAATTAAAGTGGAAAAAAAATTGCGTTTATAACCTTTATCACCGAAACATATAATCTCTGTAATAAATTTCAATATACCTTTTGATATAAGTTTCTTATGACCTTCAAGTAAAGTACCTCTTTCGGATCTTCAATTTCAGCCAAAATCTATTAAATTACTTATATTTATATAAGAGTCTAATTTACCAATTTCAGATGTTTTACATTATATTTTAATATAATTCATGATGAACTTTACCTTCAAGTAAAGTACCGCTTCCGGTATTTCAATTTAGACCAAAATCTAGTATGTTATTTAAATCAATATATAAGTTATAAATGCCAAATTTGATAAGTTTTGCAAAGTATTTTAATATAATTTTTGATGGAAATCAATTATGACCTTCAAGTAAAGTACCACTTCCAGTGATTAAGCAGTGACCAAAAAGGGAGGTTCACAACTAGATTTTACAACAATCTTAAATACAAAATTTCAACTTTCTACGGCTAATCGTTTTTGAGTTATGCGAAATACGAACGAACGAACGTACGTAAGTACAGACGCCACGACGAAACTAGTCAAAATGGATATTTCCGTAGAAATCTGAAAACCGAAAATTTTCGCGATTACAATACTTCCTTTACTTTGTACAAGGAAGTAAAAACCCAGCATATTCGGTGCTGAAACAAACATTTGTAGCTGTATCTCGCTTTGATGCCGCAATTCATCATGGTTTTCCTACTGAAAATTTTATTTAAAGTATTAAACTGTATTTCTAAGATATTTGTTTTCATGTCTACCTATTGAAAAAATAACTAAAGCGGAATACGCGTTACGCTCAGTCAAAAGCGTAAAAATTGATGTGTAGTTTTATAATTTTTATGATGAAAACTGAAACAAAACTAAAACTTCGCTCACAATTCGCACTTCTTTATGATACGTATATATTGAGATACGTAAAAAAAATGATAATTTTTACATTTTTTTAATAATGGTCAAGAAACATATATTTATCTTATAAAACCTTAAGTTTCCTTAAATTTATCTTGTATCAATTAGATACAAAGGAAAATACAGAAAATATTCATATAAAAAGGGCACTAGAAATGTATTACAATATGAGAGATGGGATCACGCGAGGAGGAGACTGGTAGACGCATGCGTAGACCTATCCCAGCCTGCGCAATAGCTGGCTGAGTCATTAGGCTAGGATCATTTCCCTTCAGATTGTGCTAGTGAAAGGTATATCATCCTGGTATAAAGTTGAAGACAGAGCGATTTTACGCTACAACTTTGCACGTGGATTAAATGTGGATCAGTGTTTTGAGTGCTTGGAGAGAATTGTCCACACCGTACGACGATTCTTGTAAATCGGAAGCACCGGGATTTTGAAAGAGGAAATTTTGTGCTTGACGACGCTCCAAGATCAGGTCGTCCAACTTCATCGGAGACTGAAGAAAATCATTAATTCTGTTCGGAAATTTTGAAGTAGAGACAGACAGGGGAATGACCTACCACCAGATAGAGGAGTCTTAGGAAATTAATGCACCAGTAGTTAGTAGCATTCTGCGCTATCATCTTCAAGTCAGGAAGCTTTGTGTCCCATAGTTTGACTGAAGCTCAGATAACGGAATCGTGTCTCATGATGCAATGAAATAAACAAGAGGAAATTTTGTGCTTGACGACGCTCCAAGATCAGGTCGTCCAACTTCTTCGGAGACTGAAGAAAATCATTAATTCTGTTCGGAAATTTTGAAGTTATGGAATTTTTGGAGATTATATATATACAAAACTTCAATAATCGTGCTCTGGGGGTTATGAAACGGATAGAAAACGCAGTCTCGCAGCTTACCGCCGGCCTTCGACCCATTGCAATAGTCTATTTTTTGGGGGGAAAATACGACTAAGGATTACTTAAACAGTTCACTGATAGGAATAGGATGACTCTTTTGGTTTATTATTTTCAATAATAGACCTTTGGAATCGACCAAAGAAAATTTTTTTGTAATCCCCCTCAAAATTTGAGGTTTTACGTTTCAAGATACGTAGAATCCAAATATCGAATAAAAAATAATCCGTCCGTCCGCCGTCCGCCGTACGCCGTACGCCGTACGCCGTCCGCGGCTTTTCTCCGAGACTACTGGACCGATTTTCTTGAGATTCGGTACCAAAGTCACAGGTCACCCCGGGATGATCCTCGGAACTCGACATTATAATCCGTCGGTTTGTTTCAAACTGGCGGCCGATTAGAGATCTCGTAAGTCCATAACTCGGTCATTTATAAAGATAGAGAGAAAATGTAAGGTGTTTTGGAATCAGCATAACGAGACATGAAAAAAAAAAAAAAATTGAAAAACAAAAAATCTATATAATTACCGATTAAATATCTAATAATCCCATAACTCGGTCATTTATAAAGATAGAGAGAAAATGTAAATTTTTTTTTTGTGCTTTTATTGTATTTAAACGAAAGCTAACGAAAATCCCTACAATACGAACTAGAAATCACCTAAATCGGACCATTATTAGCTGAGATATAGCTTTATGAACTTCGTTTTTATTTTTTCCTAGTGAAGTGCACATCAAATATTTTCTCTGTATCATTTTACATCACAGCCTACTTGCATTGACGCAGTTTTTTTAATTAACACAGTTCGGCACTCTCACGGCAGACATCTTGTGACAAGCTTCAAATTTCTTTTCCTTTGGTACCTACTGCTTCATATTTTTTACTTTGACAGAATAGATATTTTTGCGGAATAATAAACAAGTGGAATAAATAAGTGGAAATAATAAACCATTGTGTAATAATTATATATATATATATATATATATATATATATATATATATATATATATATATATATGTATATATATATATATATATATATTGGCCAAATATACTGTGCAAACTTCGGAACGATGCGCTGGAGCATTAACATGGTGAAGGAACCTTGAAACAATTGTTGAGTTCGGCCGAAGTTTCTGAAGAGCTTGCACCACCTTAGGGAGACATTCCTCGGTGAACTGCTTGCCTGTGGCAGTCTTCTGCGTTTCTAGTACCATTCGCTCCACAATGCCCCTCACACTAAAAAATACGGTCACCATTCTCTTCTTAACAGATCTGGATCTCTGGGCATTCACAGGGGTTTTTTCATCTTCAAACACCTACACTTTGCTCTGAGTCTTAGTTGGGACATCATAGCAGAAAAGCCAAATTTCATCACCTGTCACTATGCTGTTTTTTTTAACAGCTTTTCCATTTTTGAACTTCTTTCGCTTCTTGAACTTTTTTCATTTTTGAAATTATTTCATTGCACCATGAGACACGATTCCGTTATCTGAGCTTCAGTCAAACTATGGGACACAAAGCTTCCTGACTTGAAGATGATAGCGCAGAATGCTACGAACTACTGGTGCATTAATTTCCTAAGACTCCTCTATCTGGTGGTAGGTCATTCCCCTGTCTGTCTCTACTTCAAAATTTCCGAACAGAATTAATGATTTTCTTCAGTCTCCGATGAAGTTGGACGACCTGATCTTGGAGCGTCGTCAAGCACAAAATTTCCTCTTTCAAAATCCCGGTGCTTCCGATTTACAAGAATCGTCGTACGGTGTGGACAATTCTCTCCAAGCACTCAAAACACTGATCCACATTTAATCCACGTGCAAAGTTGTAGCGTAAAATCGCTCTGTCTTCAACTTTATACCAGGATGATATACCTTTCACTAGCACAATCTGAAGGGAAATGATCCTAGCCTAATGACTCAGCCAGCTATTGCGCAGGCTGGGATAGGTCTACGCATGCGTCTACCAGTCTCCTCCTCGCGTGATCCCATCTCTCATATTGCAAAACATTTCTAGTGCCCTTTTTATATGAATATTTTCTGTATTTTCCTTTGTATCTAATTGATACAAGATAAATTTAATATATTATATATATATGTGTGTATATATATATATATATATATATATATATATATATATATATATATATTCCTCCCCTCGCTACATTTGAGCATCTCCAGCGGCTCCCTTTGAGTCAAATGAGCTGAAATTTGATATGTAGGACTTTCTTCCAGACAGAACGATACCAAATTATTAAAGAATGGGGTATTAAAGAATGGGCTAATTCCAGTCAAAATTTCAATATGTTTCTCTGAAATTCGGCGTTTTTAAAGTTTTGCACATCTCTACAGCTCCACCATGAAAATTTCTGGCTGAAAATTTCTATGTGAATTGGGTTGGTGTTAGGAAAAATATCTTTTGGCGGTCTCAACCTTGGTTCCCCCACCTCCCCGAGTTTTTCCGTTTTTTTTTTAAATATTTGCGCACCTTTAAAACCCTTCCAAATTGAGTTAATTAAATTATTTATAAAACAAAAGAAGTTTCATCGAATTCGGACCAGTATTAGCAAAGATATGGGCTATTTCAACTCCAATGGCCCCCTTTTTGCCAAATGAGCTAAAATTCGGTATGAAGGGTTTTCTGTATCGAAGGTCAGCGGAGAGGTAGAACCATATAATAAATGTATGGGTAAACTTCGGTATGTTCCGGAACTTTTGTGGGTTCCAACTTTTTTCTTACTCCCCCGTTGTTATAATATTATTTTTTTTTTAGTGAAAATACGACTTTAGTGACGGTGTTCTGCTGCTCACGGATTTTTTAACTATGTTTTAAAGATATATTCCTGAAGCCTATCTAATATGTATACAGAGTTTTAAAAAGCATGTTTTACATATTAATACTAAATATTGTGCCTATATTCTAAACTAGGTTGACTCGATGCACTAAAATGGAAAATTCCGCATAAACTCAATACTTTAGCTGTTTAATTTTGCTTTTTATTCTTTTTCAATTGGCAATTATGATATGAGATTGACCCCCTCGATCCTAATGGGATTTTTTTGAATTTTGATAAATCATTTTTTGATAACCGTTGAGCATTTCATATCCCGAACGTCACGGATTAAACTTGGTAAGAAGTTTCGGAGGGGAGAAGGTTCACGGAGCGCCAGTAGTTCTTCAGATCTCGCTGAGAAAGTATCCAACGCAAAGGTAAATCACTAACAAAATTTCATAAAAATGTAAATATTAATTTATAATGAGGTGTAATTAAAGTAAATAGTAAATATAGGCGTCATTTTTTTAATTAATCAAATTTTACTCCAGTAACAAAAAAAAAAGTTATTATTCATTAAACAGAGTAATCTTGCTACTAAAATTGGTTGGTATATAGAGCATTTATAAATAAGTAATTCCAACTCTCTATATAACTTTTCTTTTTTTTTTTTTTTTTTTTTATCAAATATATTGGGTACTATTTGTAAAATTCCTTATCCCATTTCCATAATTTTATTTTTCGTCTACATTCATAATATCAAATAGCTCTTTCTCGAGCTCTGTTCATATCTTGTCTATTTATTTACGGTATGCTTATGACACGCATTCCTTTTTTTTATTTAAACTATGATGGTTTCACATAAATATAAATACATATAGCATGTCAATGGATATAAAAAATGTTAATTAATTAAATATGAAATCTTCAAGGAGGATATATTTATTTTAATGGCTCGTAGGTTTTACCTTGTGTCAGACCTTGTATATGGATTATCGCCTTTCTGAAGCAGCCTCACACAACTCACTCTATTTCATGTAATTATCAATCATTTTTTTGCATTCGGTTCGGTGTTGTATTTTCTGTCCATCCATCTGCATTTTGAACTCATTTTTAAGTTGTGCCTTCATTTTTTATTTTTTATTTTCATTCGGACCAACTTCCAATACATTAGCTGCTGATCTCTAAAATTTGTTTATTTACTTTTGTTATCATTTTAGATTATATTTTACTTTTAAAATTCATTCTTAAATTTTAAAATTAAAATAAAAAAATTCTTATTTTAAAATCATTTAAACTTAAAAGTAAAAGAAATGCAATGCACAAATATACGATATAATTATTTCTCAAGAACACAAAAAATCAAATACATTTTCCACTTCCTAACTACATTTCCATCATTTCCTCTAGCCAATTTCTATGTTTAAGAGATATATTTCTATGCCTTGAAGTTAACTTCGCATTAAGTTCAGTCTTTGTCGATCAAATAGTATTAAATTTGGATTAACCTTTAAAGTAATAACCTACAATATGTTGTTCAGTCTCATTTGTGGCAGAGATTTTGAAGGAACAGGATCAAGTAGGCAATAAAGATTTATGTTTTCACCCATTTTTTGTTCCCTATACCTCCCAATTAATTTAGATAAAGTAACAATATAATAAAATAACAAAATAACGTTTTCACACAATAATTTCACACTTATTAAAAAGTTTGTGTAGTCAACTTGCTTCCACGGGTATGAAGATGTCATGATAGACAACGATAGTACGCAAGTTGGAAAAAATTTCTGTTAGAAATTTATCTAGGCCCTCCAAAAAAAAAACCCGGCCCGTAATGGGGATAATTAGTCCCCTAAGGTAAAAAATTGTGGTTGCTATTGATATTGTGTATATACTTGTGATTGTGTTGCACGATATATGATTTACGAGTATATTTGTGTAATCTGGATGATTTATTATATATAATCCAGATTTGATTTCATTTGTCTACTACATCTTTTATTCATCAGAAATCTAAGGCTATAAATCCCAATTACAAAGACAACGTTTTCTGATTCGGTTTTCTCCAAATTCGTTGTAGACACTTTAATCCATATTGAAAAAAGGCGTCTCGAGTCTTACCCTACAGACTAACCTTTAGGGCTACATTCGATATGGGACTACCATTATATCTTGAGGTATTATGTATTGATGTATATTTCCGATCACCTTATAAGACTATACGACCTCTTCCTTAGCCTTCCTTAAGCATTGGGTCATTAGTTAAGAAATTATCAGGACATTTCATCCTACGATCTCAATACAAGTTTTTTAACAATTGGTTTACTCCATTTAATCTTTCGTTATATCTGTATTTTTCACTGCTGAAGATGTTTAAGATCTCATGTCATCAGCGAACGCCTTTGTTTAACATATGAAGACTTACTGCTGGGCTCTACAGTCCGTGATGAGCCATGGCCTCTGCTAATGTCTTCTTCCACTAATCTCTACCAGATGCAAAGCGGCTCCAGCGGTTGACACCTATCGCCTTCAGGCCACCTTCCACATTGTCCAGCCATCTGAGGCGGAGCTGCCTCCGCCTTCTTTCGTTCTCTGGCTTTCCATAAAGCCTGCTTTGATGGAATGGTGAAATGATGAACATGATTTGATGTTGAAAAATGTTAAACCATAAAAAAAGATCAAAAACGAAACAATAAAAATGCAAACATTTATGAAAAATGAAGAAAAATGGAAACGTGTTCTCGTGAATTATTAATGTTCAACTAACTTGAAATCTAACCCCTCAAGTCTACGGCCCTTGTCGCCAATCCTTTAGTTGACTGTTGTGTGTAATTAAAGGCAAATTGCTCTTTTCATGTAATAATCACAATTTTTTATCTTAGGGCACTAATTATTTCCATTATGGGCTGGGGTTTTTTTTTTTTTGAGCCTATGTAAATTTCTAATAGAAAATTTTTTCAACTTGCGTACAATCATTGTTTATCACGACAACTTCATACTCGTGAAAGCAAGTTGACTATACAAAATTTTTAGGAAGTGTGTGAAAACGTGATTTTGTTGCCAACCCTCTATTCAGAGACACCGCCCTTCAAGACCTGGGAGGTGGCAGGACTCTGTCCCCTTGGCCGAGGGAAGAGCTGGACTCTGTAGTCTAAGCCCATTCTCCATGAAACTCCTGCACGCAGCGGACATTTAAACAGTTTTGCCTTTAAATACCTTCGGATAATGTAAGGACTTGAGAAATAACATTGAATATATATATTGTTCATTTATACGTGTAAAAGAGATTCTTTAATAAACGGAGGATGAGAAAAAAAAAAAGTTATTTTGTTATATTGTTATTTTATCTAATTTAAGTGAGAGGTGTAGGGAAAAAAATGGATAACAAAATAAATCTTTATTGCCGATTTGAACCAGTTCCCACTCGAAATAGTTTATATCATGGTCTTGATCCCTTGTTTTGATTACGGTTTGTTTAAGTGTGACGGAAATTCAG
The DNA here is from genome assembly GCA_948150685.1 of Rhaphigaster nebulosa. NCBI lineage: Eukaryota > Metazoa > Arthropoda > Insecta > Hemiptera > Pentatomidae > Rhaphigaster > Rhaphigaster nebulosa. The sequence continues at coordinate 157,567,338 of OX411308.1, read as the reverse complement.
TGCGATTGCACTCTCTTGAAAAAATTTCGCATGGATTTTGCCAAGATCTACCGTTGTTCTTTTTTTTTTTTTTTTTTTTTTTTTTTTTTTTTACCTCGAATAAGATACTATATAGTAGCAACGAAATTTTAAATTATTTTACCAATGATTACCTACCAAAGATACAATTAAATCTATTTTAATTAATTTTTTGGTAGGTTTGATCATTGAAATAATCCTACATGGAATTTGAACTGAACTGACATTCAAAATCTGAAATTCCAGAAAAGAGAATTGGACAAGAACAACTAAAACCATCAGTAACCGACTAATGGAATTGTCTATTGGTGGAACAAACTTATATTTAATTAATCACATTCAGTGAAAATGACCTGACACAAGAAAATCCTTAAAGACTCATATGGATTTAATCTTCAACATACAACAAGCAATAAATAATTCCTGTGGACGTTTCTTATTAATTAGTCAAGAGATATCTACGATAGTTTATATTTGATTTTTTCCCCTATTTGAATTATTTATGTATGTTTATAGTTATCGATGTTTGCATAGAAGAATAGTTATTTTTAATTATCAACAATAGTAACGGTTAATTTTGAACGCACGTAGCATTTGGTGAAAAAAAATCTTTACACGAATCAATATGTATTAACATATTTAAAGAATATATTTAAAAAGTAATAATTCAAAATTTGGATTATTTTCAATAATCGGGTCATTGCCAGCTGCTATATACACTTTATCTAATAAAGTAAATATTACAGTACGAAAGGAAATTTAACCCATATCTTTTTCATTAGTTTGTCCTTTCTTTTTCATCTTTGATACCTGTTGGTCCTGATGAAGACCGGTAATTTTAGTCGAAAGGATGATAACTAAAAGATATATATTATTCGCATAGGTTTTGTTTTACTTAACCGCGTAGCATTTAGCATGGTTTTAGTTTACTGATAAACGGGCAATGATATCTCTTCCAAGGGCAAATTAGAAAGGTTAGCATTAATTACTTATATATGTGTGTGTGTGAATCTATCTATACCCTCCATTTCCAATTCCTGCTGACAACCCAGTCGGACATTGGCTAACCATAGTATTATACTGTATAACCATGTAAATTTATGCATATATATTTTTGAGATGTAAATAATTATTTTAACCATAAAGTTTTGTTAAACGGGTGAATGTAATTTTCTTTTCTCACTCTCTTTGTTCTTTTTTACTCGATTACTTTGCTTCATAAGAATTCTGTTTTCTTTTATTATTTATGATTCTTATTTGTTTATTTCAATATGTAAGCCAAAATTTTTATTTTTTTGTTGGTACAAAATAGTTATTCTTAGGGAACTTCGTCTCAGAATAAAGTTTTCTTCTTAATCTATTCTATTCTCTCTCTCTCTCCCTCTCTCTCTCTCTCTCTCTCTCTCTCTCTATATATATTTGATTAGATATATATTATATATATAACAGTTAATATTAGTGCTAGCCAATTCAGCAATGCTGTTGATTTCTTTGACCGAATCCTAGAGCTAAAAGAAACTCTTTCTCTTTAAAAGATCAATTTAGAAAAGGATCCATGATCATTTCATATACTGGAAGAACTACAAAGCAACACAGATAATTTTCGACTGCCTGCTCAACTGTGTTGGTTGCTACTCCGCACTGCATGCTGATCAGTTCACACAGCATACAATATTAAAAGGAAAGTTAGGCTTGGCATATTTCAAATAGACTGGACAAGCAGAATACAAGTAATTCTTTTTCCATTTTTCTTCTTTTTCCCTTACTAGTAGGATTCCAAGAGCGTCTAGAATAGTGGTTTCAGCCATGATCTGTATATTACTTTTTTCAACACCCAGCTTCTCCAAGTGGAGATCGGCCTAGAACAGCTGACGTCAGTTTTGTGGTGATCCAGGCCCTCAAGAACCTCTATCAATGAGCTGTTCATACCAGTCAAGTCCTGCGAATTGCCCTACTATTTTCCACTGCTGAACGATCTAGGATCGATGAAATAATTAAAGAAACTTGTAATCCAGTATCTCAGAATATAAAGACACTCCTTGCCTTTATATTCTGATATATTATAGGCTACTATAGATAAGTCATGTAGATTGGATATGTCCATCAGGATCTACAAGGTACTCCTTGCCTTTATATTCTGATATATTATAGGCTACTATAGATAAGTCATGTAGATTGGATATGTCCATCAGGATCTACAAGGTACTCCTTGCCTTTATATTCTGATATATTATAGGCTACTATAGATAAGTCATGTAGATTGGATATGTCCATCAGGATCTACAAGGTACTCCTTGCCTTTATATTCTGATATATTATAGGCTACTATAGATAAGTCATGTAGATTGGATATGTCCATCAGGATCTACAAGACTTATCTATATTAGTCTCCTTGTCTTTAATATATATTATATATTCTGAGATGCAGAATGACAAGTTTATTAAATTATTTCCTCGATTCTAGACCATTAAGCACTGTAAAATACAACAGTAATATCCTTTTGATATGGGTTAAAGGTCACAAGAATATAGAAAATAAATTCACAGGTTAAAGGGAACTCAGCTTCGGGCCTAATAAGGTCTCCAAAACATATGTATTTTTGTAAATATCCATTAATAAAACTGGCAAAAAAAAAGTAGAATCTGACCATGTCAATTACGCACATCCAACTATAAAACATGTGTTATCCGGCATATACTCGTACAGGTCATTCCACCAATAAATGTTCAGATCATCAAACACAAGCTAATTGACGGACACACCCTATACCTAGGCATTTTACAATAAAACAAATCTATCAACACTTTAAATCTAAATTCAGGATTTCTAAAATAATATTATATGCTACGGTTATCTCCACAAGTTTGCCTCAAAGTCAATTAAAACTCAATAGTTTTAATGTATATATTTTTTAGTCGTTTCGGTGGTGCTTTCTCCTCTTCAGCATCTAAATAATATCCCAAAAATGTTGGGTGAGCCAATTATTAATTACTCTAAAGAGACATGGCCTCGAATGAACTGAAACTATTGAGTTTTAATTGACCTGGAGGCAAACAGTTGAAGGTAACCGTATAGTAGTATATGCTCAAATATTAAAAATCTATTGGGATCCAACTATTGAATTTAGGTCTTGCTAATTTCTAATATAGTTTTCGAATACGAAGATGTATTTAAAAAAATGATTTGGAGTTAGGGCCTTTTAGCTTATGAAGACAGATATGTATTTCTATTGAAACGTTTTCTCTGTTATACCTGTACATTTATTTTATTTTTTTGTCATTGATTCATATCTTTGTTATAATCATCGTTTAACCGGAACATAAGAAAAATGAAAAAAGCAATACCTTATTTGCATTATTTTATCAACTCATCCTCAGCTTAATAAGAAGTTCTGTGGTTTCGTCTTATTAAAGTCGTCCATGATCAATCCTCCGAATATATCTAAAGGATGTTTATTTATTTTTTACCTCTGAACTGAACTTAATTGTTCTTTGGTGGACTAGAGGCCAAGAGGTGATTCCACAACTCATTTGCAACAAAAAAAGTTCATTTGGGCTATGATCGAATTTCGATCTGGTATTTAAATTTTGTGTTATTTTATAAGTCATGTTTTTCGTTTAATTGGAAGCGATAACTAAAAAATTACTTAAGTTAGGTGATTCCTATATGATTTTTTCTATTATTTGCCAATAGTCCAGATGCATAATTGACTGTTATTGGTGCAGTAATGCATTGAAGGTTCTTTCAATCGCAATAAACAGAAGAATCATGAAACGGGCAGAAAGAAATATTGGCGAATACCAAAGAGGCTTCCGGCCAGAAAAAAGTACAGTATGTTAATCATATCTTCCCCATTTGACAAAGGCTGGAGAAGACATATGAAATAATATCTATCTCCATCACTTCTTCATAGGCTCCTACCAAGCATAAGTCTCAATAGGAATGAACTGCTTAAAGTTATGAAAATACTTGGGGTTCCAGAAAAGCTAGTCGGATTAAGTGGGATGACTCTAGCAAACACAAGATGTAGAGCGAAGATCCAAAGGACCCTATCAGAAGAGTTTGAGGTAGAATATGATTTACCTCTGGAAGATCCTCTATCTCCAGTTTATTCAAAATTGCACTAGAAAAAGCGGGCAAATCAATCAGGACGAACCCAGCAGGAACAATATATAACATACAAACCCAACACTCGACCTATGCTGATGACGTGGTAATAACGACAAGAACAAAAACGACACTTACAGGAGCTTTATAGGAATTTGAAGAAACTGGGAAAAAATAGATGGCCAATGGAAGATTAGAAATAATAGAGTACTTTGGGAACTATATAATGAACCGGGCTTAGCCACTTATGTCAAATCAAACCTTATAAGATGGCTTGGACATGTCGAAAGAATGGGAGAAGATAAATACCCGAAAAAATTATTTAAAGGGAGAAGTTGGTCGGGGAATGCGTTCAAAGAGTTACACTTTTATAAGTGAACTTATATATTTTGTGCCGATGTTTCGGCTTAAGTTTTAGGCCATCTTCAGGGCTAAAAGGAAAACAAAATAACAACAATGAAAAAAGACGGAGGCAGTTCCAGTAACAGTAAAAAATGTTAAAAACAGAAATTACAAGTAAGAAAAAAGTATGAAGTATAAAAAGAAAAAGATACTACTAAGTCACTTGTATTATATTGGAAAATTTTATGTAATTTTTATATGTAATTTAGTGTAATCTTTTACACAGGTGTATTTCTGTTGAAAAATCGGATTCGATCACGATTGCAATAGTTTCCCTTATACTATATGGAATGAAAGGAAATGAAATGAGAAATAATCTTTATTCAGGGACATCCAGTCCCCAAATAATAGCATCAATGTACAACTTAGGCAGCATTTCTAGGGCTTCGTAATGGTAAATAATATTACTAACTAAAAGTCAAATAATAAATATTTATATAAATAATATATATATATATATATATATATATATATATATATATATATATATATATATGTATATATATATGTATATTTAAAAAATGAATCTGAATACATATGGACATACTCGTATTTGTTCAAACTTAGAATACACAGTTATTTTACATGCACGTGAAAGATTGATCATTAAGGAAATGGAGAAATAAATTAGAGATTGATAAATTATTTGCCACTTCTATCATTTTCAAGGTTTAAATAGATTATATCAAAAAGAAAAAGTTTGTATTGGTTTGTTCTCGCACTGAATTAGCAAAAGAAATCTTGAACTGAAGATGAATGTATAACATTCGAAACTAGTTTTGAATAACCAGCTTAAGACCTGGAACCAGCTTAAGACGCTATTAGATAGAGAAATGTCACGTTGTTTGAAGAGAATGATAGTATGATCAACAGGTTAAAGGCTTTTGAAAAATCAAAGAGGATAAAGATTGTGATTTTCTGTTGGTCTATAGAGGAATAAAGATCTCGAGTATTTTTTAACAAAGCCGCTTTTGTGACCCGAATGACCCGAAAACAAATCTGATTGAAAAAAATTAAGGAGAGTATTTTGCTCAAGGATATATTTTTCATATATCATAATATAAAATGTTGCTATATTTTATAAATAGGTAAGTGAAAATAATAAATCATCTAAATCGGACCAGTATGAGCAAAGAAACAGCGGATCTTATAAGGACTAATAGACTGGATGATGCCAATAAGATGGAATACCGAGTGTGACCGAAAGAAAACGGATGCGACCTAACTCTTACTACTCCTTCTCCCACCTAGCTTCTCCAACTCCAGTTGTCAATGAAACGCGCTGATCAATTTTCATTGGCAAAACAAGGAAACTTCACATTAATTATTATTATTATAACACGCTTCAGGATAATTATTAAAGGGTAAAAGTTGTGTGATGCGCGCACAGCACCAGATTTTTTTTATGGTTCACAATTGTATGGTTTATCATACGGTTTATATTTTCCCACACCCCTAAATAATAAAGAGGAATTTAACTAAATCGCAATAATTTATATCAATATTTTATTTTTTTTATTTTTTTTAACGTAGAAAGCCCATCAACAATGACCTGCCACATTTTTGTGGTCCATTTTGGTGGTGCATTATTTTTTTCAATATATTATGATAATCCTATGTAATCGACCAACAAAAAAGACATTTTAACTCCGTCCCTCCCTTCAAATTTCGAGGTTTTACGTTTCACGATACGTAGAACCCCAAAATTGAATTAAATATAACCCGTATCGTCCACCGATCACCGTACATCGCTTTTCTCTGAGACTACTGACCTGATTTTTAGGTTTCGCACCAAAGCAATAGGTTAATACCCAAAGATGATCCTCGGAACTCGATATTACCAATAATAAAATTTAAAAAACGCAAATGATGTCTTAGCACATTTTATAAGGCAAATATTTTTCCGTGCTCAATCACGCCTTCAAAAATCATAGCAGCTGAGAGTTTATACCTAGCACATCTCAAGTAAAGGATTTATAATTATAGCTTATTTATAATTGAATCGGTTATTTCAAAAACAACAAATATCTATATTTTTGGACAGAGGCATTTGTCGTTTCTTATATAACCGATTCAATTATAATATGAGGTGAGGAATCAATAAAAATCTAAATATATGATACATTTCATTCTACATAACGAAACAAAAAAAGCTGTTTACTTCATTAGATTCATTTCGATTTAATCGAGTTATCGATTAACAATAATTCGACTGTTTATATTTCTGCTTCGGGAACATTTGTAAATAAATCAAACCGCTACATACCTATTAAAAATTCATCGAAAACGATTCCGTAGTTTATGGAACGATAGGTCCTTATAAAAGTACACACAACTACAATAAAACATTATTTTTACAAAAATCTCTTTTTCTGAAGTTAAGGGTCCGACATAGGTGTAAAAGAGACATCTGAAAATGAATAAAAAAATAAATGAAAGCAAGACATAAAGAATTAAACTAAAGTAAATTAAGAAGACATGAATTTATCAGCTGCACGATAATTCATAGATGATATCTTCTGCTCATTAATGTGTCTACTATCAAACGTCTGTTGCGAGTTCCGTTTCCTGATCCGTTAGTGAGGTAACAGAGTTAATTATGGGAAAAAAACTGGCCAATAAAAACAAAGCAATACAAAATACCAACTTCCTTAGCATTGAGGCTTCATATTTAATACAAATCACCTTGTAAATATCATCTTTAGTCAATAAAAATGTGACCAATTTTCTAAAATGGCTGACAAATTGCATTTCCGCAGTGTGATAACCGTAGTTTGATGAATTTGATAGTTGATGAAGACAAGGACACAAAAATGATTAAAGAGACGTCTATTCTGAAAAAACGAAGAACAAATTCTTACAAAGCCCATATCTCATAAATCATATAATAAAAACAGCTGGGAAAGAATATTTGAAAAGGAAATGAATTCAAGCAGACCAAATTTAGATTAGTGCAAAATTTCATTTTTACTTACACAAATAACCTGCAGTGGTGGTATGCTAATTGATTGATCATTTGTTTATGCAGATCATAATTAATGAACACTTTTTAAGGATGCCTTAATCCTAAAAAAAAAAAACGTGATTAATATAAAATGTCATTCTGTCCTTGTCGAACCATATTTTTAAGAAACGCTTGTTTTCGACAACTACTTAACTGTTTTTGTTTTTGCGGGGTTTGTTCAGAGTCGCGATAAAAGTAAAGATTTTTGGGTCGAGATACTGTCTCGATCCAAAAATCTTATATTATACAAATTGTAATCGGTATTATAAAGATTGTTAAATGGAAATTCAACAATAAATAATTTGAAAAATTGTATTGATTTGTATCAACAATAAATATTTTCCTTTCGACCTCAAGGCTACTTTGACGTATAGTCATTACCATTTCATTCAACTTCTTTCTTGGTACTAACGACTAAAATATAAACATGGTTTAATAAAATAAAAATTAAAAAATTGTTGGTCAAATAAATTTAAAAAGTGTTAATTATTAAATAATTAACTAGCCTCATAGATTTTTTCACACCAAAAATGATAGCATATTTGGATTCAGCACATCAAAAAACCTTAATGTTGAAAAAATCATCGAAAAAGAAAAAAATTTCAGACCCGAGTGTGCTCAACATTTTTAAAGCCACAAAATTACGTTTGGTTTTGAAGCTCTCTCTATATCTCCTCTTCAGTTTACCCGATATCGACGTTCTTGGACTTGTTAAAAAGAGAGGAATTTCTTCTTTCCATACATAATAAATATTTTGCATTAATTTACGTGGTCTATGTAAAAAAAGGTGATTACCCCATAAAAACAAAATTGAAGTTTTTTGCGAATAACGTTGGTTATAAAACACGTTGGAACATCACTGTTAAATCAAATCGCGTAGTTTAAGAACCTTTACCGATCCTCCAAATTTGTTTTGAATTATTCAAAGGGTTTTTGATTTATGAGCGATAATTTAAATCTTAAAAAAAATTTATCCTTCAAGATACATGTAAAGGTTATTTTTAAATAAAAATAAAGGTTTGCTAATATTACCATTTTCATTAGAGAATTAATATATTTGGTATTACTTTTTAATTTTAATTAATCAAATTTATTAATTAAGGGGATAAAAAACAATATCTTTACACGGTAAAAAATAGTAACAAACGATTTCATTAACAGCATACTTAATGTTACTTCGTCCCTTTTAAGTAATGTTAAACTGTTTTAGAGTAATATGCTATGTCTATTTGGTATCTTTTTATAGCTACTGATGTGAGATGTGCTATGTCTGGCCAGAATTTATATGATCTTGTATTTTTCTTATTTTTTTTTTGTTTTTATCTCCAAACACTTTCGTCTTAGAGACAGCTGACTGATTATATCCAGATAAAATATGTAAGTGATAATGGAAAAAAAATTATAAGAAAAAGAAGAATACAATAATCTTGAATAGTCCAAGTTTTAAAGACACACAAGATCCTTAGGTTTCCTGATATTGTTTTCTCAAACTGAAAGAGTGCAATTAGTTAGATAAAACGATGTATTTCTGCAATAGAAATAGTGGGTATCCTTGACCCAAAGCAAACCGGTTAATACTGTCCAACATGAGCGTATCGTACCATAAGTCTCTTATCACAAGTTCAAAAGACAACTATTCACTGCAGTATCTTTATATTACTTTTTTTAAATGGTTGTACATCAAATTATTGGGGAGGGAAGGAAATGATATTCTCGCTCCCCTCGCCTCCTTTAAATCTGCGCATATATAGGTGACGTTGAGTAAGATTTAAAGGACTACTTTTTTACAATGTCCTTTAACTGACAAGCAATAATTGAAAACTAACAAACAAAAATTAAATAATACATGATAATTCGAAATTTGCATACTGAATCAAAAATACAGCTCAAAAAACGTAACGAGAACCTCCGAAAACCTAAAAAAACAATTCCCTATATCATAGAAAACATCGAAATGCGCATGCGCAATCGAAATTCCGACAGTAAAATAGGACCCTAAAAGCCTAATAAACGATACTTATACACGTCAGGTTGGGTTACTGAAATGGAAAAGGTTACAATTGAATTGGAAAAAGTTACATTTGAATTGGAAAGAGTTATAATTGAAATGGAAAAGATGACAATTGATTTGGAAAAGGTTACAATTGGCTTGTACGTAAATTCTATAAATTAAACCGTTTTTCGCTTAAGTGGTTTCACAATTTTGCAGACGATATATCTGAACGTCAGAGGTAAACTTTTGTTAAGTCTAGTTTTGCTGAATTTGATTTTACTAACGTTTTTGCATTAGTCTGGCCATATTTTTCGAGTATAAGTATCGTAAAAATGCTAAAAAGGCAGTAAAATATGAAAAACTTCAAATATAAATATTGAACACAATACAAAAATAGCAGTATGATCTGAAGATTCTTTTTTCTCTCCAGTAAAACTTTCAAAATACTACAAACAATTCACCTCTGAGGTGTAGATACCTATGAATATCTTGTTCTCCTATACCCTTGAAAATTAACAAAACATCTGTCATCTAAAAAGAGGTACTTATAAAATTTTTAACATTTATTTAAAAAAAAAACAGTAGAATTAAAAAAGAGCATAATAGAATTTTAAAAAATAAACGATAAACTACTTTTTTAATGATGGTACTAAAATAGTATGAAATATAAATCAATATCGAATATATCAATGGTTGACCCTACGGTCAAGTTCTACAACTTATGAAGGAATGAGATGGTCCGGGAGGGGGTCAAAAGTGGAACACAAATAGTAAAAACTATTTATTAATGATCCCTAATAAATATTTTTTATTATTTGTGATCCACTTTTTGACCGCCTCCCGGGCCATCTCATTCCTTCATAAATCAATATCGTGCTAATAGTAAATCATATTAACCACCAAACTAAATAAGTGTTTCATTTTTTGTTATAATAATATAAATATCTAGAAAGATGTTAAGTAATGCAACTAGAACCACAGAATTTTGAGCATATTCGTATAATAGATCTATTGCATGTTCCGTGACTATAACCAAACACAGCCTGTTGGGGTAAGTCATTCTTGAGTTCCAAGTGTAGTTATTACGTGGGAATTCCCCAACATACCTGTTAAAGAGGAGACTCGGTGAATTTAAATGATCAATTAGCTTTGTGCCAAGGCCATTTGAATTCAGAATTGCAGTAACTCCACGTGTCCATATTCATAGCATTGGGCATGTGGGATTTCTTTAATTCGCGATTCAGTTAGAGCTAGGATACTTATCAGAAGTTACAATCAAGTTCAATAATGAGTCACTACGAAGAATATTGTTTTATAAAAAGTTGCCAGCATAATTTTCATTACCATATGCAATTTAATTATAAATTTCATTACCATTAATAAAATATTTATTTTTTTATAGCAAAACTAATGATAAATTAAATGGACTGGTACTGGTACTGATATTGGTGGGAGGGAACTAGTCCAGCAAGTGGGCCTTGTGGTCTTGCAAACCCTTGACAGCTAACCTTAAGTCGCCGCCCCGTACTAACCAGAGTGGGAATGTCAGCATTCATTTCGCGGGACAACCGCGAAATAAATATTAAATAATTAATAAATAATGTTAGGTGATATTATAATATAAGCCACCAATATCGGAGTGTAGAGATGCTAACGATACACTACTGTATGATGAGAAGGTATTGGAGCGATGGAGGGATTATTTCAGCGGTCTCTTAAATGAAAACGGGGAATCATTGTCCAAGCCTCTGCAAGAAATCGCGGAGGGAGGCCTTGAGCCACCAGATTTTATGGAGGTTCAAGAAACAATAAAACACCATAAAAATTATGTTACCAGGAGTAGATGGTATTCACAGAGAACTCTTGAAATATTGAGGAGAGAAAGTAGAAGGATTTGTTTATGATCTTATAATGGGGCATATGGCAAAGTGAACAAATATTAGATGATTAGTACATAACAATCATATGTCTCATACATAAGAAAGGAGGCTCATTAGAGTGCAAGAACTACCGAGGAATATCTCTACTGTCTAACTGCAACAAAGTATTCTAAAGGTTACTATCAGAGTTACTAGTGTACTAGACTCCGTCCAGCCACAGATGATAAACCGGATTGTATCAAACATTGTTCATGAGAGGTCAAGCAACTATGGATCAAATCTTTTCAATAAGAAACATCCTAGAGAAAGCCAGAGAGTATAATATTACCACGTACCAACTCTTAATTGACTTTCAGAAGGCTTACGACAGCATTACATGGGACGAGATATACCAAAGTCTACTAGAATTGAGAACTCCCTCCAAGCTAGTTTGTTTAGTAAAAATGACCATGAAGAAGGTGAAATGTGCTGTTCAGGTATGCGGAGGTCCCTCTAGAGATTTTGAAACTTATAAAATTTAACAGATCGGCTCAGATCCTTGGTTTCGAAGACGATTTGTCGTCGGAATGGGAAAGTGTTACATCTATGAAGGAGGCATTTCTTGCACTCATAGAAGCTGCACAAAGAGTAGGTCTGACTGTGAATGAGGCAAAAACACACTATATGAGAGAAAATCTGTAAGGACTGGATTAGCAGGACGCTCAGATAAAAATCGGAGACTTCACATTTGAGCGGGTGAACGAATTTATTTATTTACGCTCTCAAGTAAGTCTGACAATATCATTAAATCTGCAACAAGAAATAAATAGAAGATCATTGGCTGCAAACATGTTCAATTTTGGGCTCCTAAAACACTTACGAAGTAATTACATCACATGTAATACCAAAGTGTAACTTTATAAAACCAGTTTAAGGCCTGTTCTGACCTATGCATCTGAATGCAGGACAATTTCTCGAACTCATGCTCGCAAGATTCGATAGGCGGATCCATAGAAGAATTTTTTGACCAGTTTTAAGCGATGATGCTTGGCGACCGAGAATAAATGCCAAAATAGCAAATCTTGATTAATAATCTAAGATTGGAAGGCTTCTCTGGGCGGGGCATGTTGCTAGAATGAAAGATGATGAGATCCCAAAAAGAAAATTCTGAAAGAAAAGCTGTAAGGCGAAAAGAGAATCGTCAGGCCAAGACTGCTGTGAGCCAATGGAGTGGCAGAGGATGCATAGTCCACTTAGGATTAAGGAACTGGAAAGCAAATGCAATGCACCGAGATCACTATGTTGCTACAGAGGCAGGTCTTTTTTTATATATCCCTGACAGTTACTTTTAGCAATATCAGTTAATTAAATTATATAAAATAAAAGTAGACAATATCTGATAAAATTACTTCAAAAAGATTCCTTCCCTTGTGTCGTCGTATATTTCTTTGTCTAAGAATAAATAAAGTCAATAGACTTGTTCAATCCCAGTCTGGAACTACAAAACCAAGTACCATCTCTGATACCTATTTCTTTATGGAAGCTTCTTTTATTACACCACCTGAAACCATCATTTCTCTGGTAAATTTTCATAGGACGACCATGAGAACACACTCTTTCTTGATGAAATAGTCCTTTTTCTTTTAAAAATTGAATTGTTTTTTCAGCACTTTCAAAACACTCATGAATTAAAGCCATAATGAATGAGAAATATATCAAAGTTAATTTGATAACATGAACAATAATATAAATATCGTCATGTGTTATTTTAAATTCACAGATACTAAAAGTAAGTGGCAGTGATATATCAAAAAATACCCAAGAAGGCCTTGACTCACCATGAGTTGTAATGCAGGAAGGAAGGAAGGAATATCTCAAAGAGTATTCACAGTTTCAGTTTAAGATTAATCTTAAGATTAATTCACAGTTTAAGATGACCTTGTATCTGTGATTTAAATCTAATAAAGCTCCGCAGGATATACCTTATTCACTTTTTGATTTTTTCATTTTGTGCTCTAATGCATTATCTTTTATATATTTTTTTTGTTTACACACTTTTGTAAATATTAACAGTGTATTAGCAGGAGTCATGAACAGTTCATGAGAAAGCCTGTGCAAAAGATTATTTTATACAGATTAATACAAGTATTTATAGTTAAAACATATATTTTATATTTAATTGTAAATACCATGTCATAATTTTGTTTATAGTAATTCTTATTACTTATTGTTTTAAATTTCTTTTTAAATAAATCTTATTTTAAAACAAATTCATTTAGGCTCATATGTTTAAATTTCTCTAATTTTAAAGACCAACACGTAATCTAGATCTAAAGCTTATAGAACAATTGAGGATTGAACCATCAAGACCAATAAATAGGCTTCCAACTTTATTAGAACGACTTCAAGCATTAAGAGTTGTCCTACTGGAAGGATATGAAAATATCACTCAGGAATTTGCAAAAAATCTTATTAGATCAATGCAATATGAAATATAATCCACAATTAACTCAAAATGCAGAATACCGATCATTCAAATTTGTATACAAATACAAATTGAATGTTATTTTTATTTTTTTATTTTTACTTCTAATTATATTCCAAATTATATTCATTATTAGTTGAAATGATTGAAAACTATAGCATGTAGAGTGGCCAATGTTTTTGCCTTTCAGTGTATATGAAACTATAAAAGATACTTTTTGTGAATATAAAACTTATAAAAGATACTAATATATATTTCCTTGACAATTAAAAATTAAACAAATAAAAAATCAGAATGTTAATTGATGTATACCTGTTCCAGATTAACTGCTCCAATTCCTAGTTACAACACATGGGAGGTTGAAATCAGTCTCAGACTTAGCCAATAATGAAGCAGGTCACTCTTATTCCCGCAGATTTAAACCTACATGTATATATCTTCTCATTTGCATGTGAGTATTTTCAATCCTACAGGGAAATTTTTTTTTAAATAAAAATTTACTTATTTTTTTGTTATAATATTTAATATTATATTAAGTAGTTAGTTCTAACTTTAATATTTATCTTCATGAGTTTCTTTGGAAAAACCCCAGATAATTCTTTAGAAAATCATACTCTAGTTACAAATTTTAAAAACCTAACTTTGCAAATTAGTTTAATGCCACAGTGATTAAAAGTTGCAAAAAAAAAAAAAAATATGCAATAAAAAAGTTAAGGTATGAAATGTAATAGGCCTAATATGTAATTATTTTTCATGCAATGTTATAGTTAAAAATCCATAATGAGAAACATGTCTATAAAACAAACATAATTACTAATTTCAAGGAAATAGTAAATCTTTTAGACTTTCCAATAAAACATTTTCTCGGTTTGTAGAAAGCAGTAGGAAATTTTTAAAAAAGGAAGAAAATTAGAAATAAAACTGTTCTTATTTTTTGAAAACCATAGAAACAAAAATAAGACCAAAGATATGGTATTTAAAATATTGAAATATTTTAACAAAGGCAATTAATCACTATTTAAATAAAAATTCAGGATCAAAATTATTTTCCAAACATATTTCAAAATAATTTTTAGTGAAGATTTATCACTTAAAAGGGCTATATAAATTTAAAAAACACCTTTCAACATCAACCAACATGAGCAGAGTTGCTTTTTATGTGCACACAATACCTAAGAATCAAAATTGATGAATCACATAATGTTTTTTATTCTCCATGTCAGTCATTTTGTTTTTTCTCTACAGGCATTTATATATAAGCCCAAATTCATTTTAAGCAATATATAAAATATTAGATTTCATCAAAAGATTCAAATATATTAATATTAGGGGAGAAAAAATATATTTAATTATGTCTTGAAGAACTAATGGGGAAAAATATTTGGAAATCACTTTTAAAAAACCAGGTCAACTGAATAAACAATGGCAGAAAAATCTAGTCTCTAGTAATTATCCATAAAAATAGTTAATTTGTATGGGAAGACTGGTCCTTTGGAGTGGTTAGGATGTGATAGGATAGGATTCGTAATGCAAATAATTCTAGATCAAATCCCAGTCAAAACTACAAATACCACAAGCCAATGATAATATTTCCAGTAAATTAGGGGAGGCCTAAAAGTTAAAATAGATATAGGAGTGGTAGATAGACCAGCTGTGGTAGATAATTATTTATTCTATTACTAGCCATGGTTAGACTCTCCTGGGGCTTACCCAGTCACTATAAAGTGGGTACTCTAAATTGGGAGAAAAACTTTGGCGGTTGAGCGTGATTACCCCTTGCACAACATTGGCCTTGAAGCAGTATGCCCTTACTAAGTAATGATCCCAAGGGTTCTAGAGGTATAGATCTTTTTTATTTAGTTGTTAAATTAAAATACAAGACGAGGATCCTACATGTGTCTCCTAGATTTTGATGAAACTTTGTTAGGTTAATCTAGGTCTTAAAAACTTGGATTGGCTCCATAAGGATCCCCAGAAAAAACCTGGTAAGTTTGCATGTGCAAAACATTTTATTTTATTTCTCTGCTTTTGATGAAGACAGAAGAATGAGTTTAGTACCAAAATGTTCCTATTGCTAAGCGAAATAATAAAAAAAAATAAGGCATCAAAATATTCAAGTATTATGCTTGGTAAAAATACTAAAAATGTCCTCAAAATAGTGATTATTGGGAGGAAAACATTAGTTTTCTCAAAAACCGAAATCAGATTCCCAAAAAACAGTTTATTTCTCATTTTTATAAAAATCGAAAAACAAAAAGTTTTTAGCCTACTAAGAGGGTTCAAGGTCCTTAAAAAAATTGGACATTTTCTAGGATCAGTAGAAATACGTTTTTGGAAGTAAAAACAACAACCTCGGTCTTACATTTTTAACCCAGTTTTTTAGAATGATATTTTGGCTCAAAAATAAATTTTATATCCTTGTTTTATTCACTACAGTTTACTTTTTGAAGCATGCGTTTAATCTTTGAAATCAGTTAGTTTATTTAATTTATAGCTAAAAATGTGAGTTGTCATAAAATCCTATCCACTGCACTGTTGGTCTGTGTTTTATATTCTTCATTATCACGGGCTGTTATAAATAAAGGAATATTCTTTTTTAACTAGAAATAATGTGAACAAATCTTTAAAATTCTTTAGTATATCTTAAAACATAA
This sequence comes from Rhaphigaster nebulosa, assembly GCA_948150685.1. Lineage (NCBI taxonomy): Eukaryota > Metazoa > Arthropoda > Insecta > Hemiptera > Pentatomidae > Rhaphigaster > Rhaphigaster nebulosa. The sequence continues at coordinate 157,550,815 of OX411308.1, read as the reverse complement.
ATATGACATGAACTATTTGGCTATTTATAATAATAATTTTGAAATATTGTTTGCTAAAAAAAAAAATTAATAAAAAAACCGCAATATATGGACTGCTCAAGAAAATAAACAGGAGAACAGCTGTTGAGCAATATAAATTAACGGTTATTTAAAATGTTGTTAAAAAAATAACAGTTATTTCTACAAGAAACTTTTTTGGACCAAATATAATTTATAACAGTTAACAGCCAAGCAATGAAATATATTATAAGTTCAAGAAAATTCAAAGATCAAATAAATAGGTGATTAAAAATGTTTTACTGAAAGAAAGCAACGGAGAAACTGTTGAATAATAAGCTCTATTTAAAGAAATTTTAATTTTTATAGCATCTATAATATTTATATATTTTATATTTATAATAATGTATTTTTCAACAATTTATTAAATTTTGATATCTTACTATGGTTAATATTCAATATAAAATAAAATTAATATACAATAGTTCCAAGTTCATTTTATTCACTTATGACATATTGATATCTTATTATTCCTTGTTTCCTTGCTTCCAATCCTTAATCTTCCAAGTCCATTTATACCTGAAAATCCAATAACATCCAAACGAAAATAGTTGAGTGATATCGAAACATGTATTTGAAAATTTGTTTTGGATTTTCATCAAAATTTGGAAAAAGAACTTTGAACTGTTGAGCATTAAGGTATCAATATTTTTTTGACATTTTTAAGGCTTTATAATATTTTTATGGCTCACTCTGAAATAAACTAATAAATATAAAAAGTCTCTAGATTATAAGTGAAAGTCAACAGCTTATTATTTGTTGATTTAGTAATGCATGATGTATATTTTAAATAGATAAATACATAGTTTTAATATTATAATCTTAACTGAGGTAAAACTTGTTGCTTTTTATTATTACATATCTATTTCAAAGCTTTTTTATAAATACTCATTAGTTTTCTTGATGCATCTTAATTTATTCAAGTTACACCATTTTTGAGTGATTCATAACATCATTGGCATACTTCACAAATGTGGTAAGTTATAAAATTTTGACAGCAATCTACATTCATTTTTTCCCTTCAGATTTCAGTCATTCTTTAGATAAAATAAGTTATGAAGTCTGATTAAGGACTCTTTGTCCTATCTGAGAACATTTTTGGATTTGTTTAAACACATCATATAAATTAATTTTTCTTTCATTACCTCCAATTTGCCCTAAGACGTGGAGGTTTAGACTTGGTCCATCTTCTCCAATTGTCGTGATCATTCACTATAGCCCTTATTTATAGCCTATTTTGGGAGTATACTCATTGGCTTTTTCACTCTATTAAATGCATCATGATCCAATTTTTCATCCTTGCTAATTATTGTTCCCAGCTACTCACAGGCATCCATAAAGAGGTACCCCATTAAATGTCACCGCTCCCTCATCATCATCCCTTCCAATCAACATAGCTTTGCTTTTCTCGGCATGATTAATGATTCCTCTTAAGTGTAGCTCTTCACTCTATTCATTTATTGATACCTGCAGTTTCTGCAGAGTGTCTGCTGCAAATACTACATCATCTATTTATACATAAATGCTTGTACAAGTACTGGCATGAGGTTCCAATATCCTATTGGAATATCATCAGAATCAGTATTCTCGCATTCTCCTCTTGCAGACCTTCTATATCTCATCCATGAAGATGATAAATAGGAGTGGGCTACCTCCCCGTTAAACACCCTTCTAAAGCCTAAAAGGTTATGATTTACGTCCGTTCCACCTAACAATGCCTTTTTGGTCTTGGTATACTGGACTTTATTGATCTAATGAGGTTATTAGGTATTTATTTATTTGTTTGCCAGGGCCTTCCGAATTTCCTTTCAGGGCAAAAAATCAAAGGCAGTCAAATTTTTTTCTGAAAATTGTAAATTTCACACTTACCATAAGTGTGAAGTATGCAATCAGATTAGTAATATTATTACTAATTTAATATCATACAGAGTCGTATAGATAATTTCATTTAAAATTTAAATCTGCGACAGTGAATTTTCAGATGTTCTTTGGTTAAGATACATTAAATGTTATGACAAATAAGAATTTTCTTGTTCAGAAATTAAATATTTTATTTATTTTTTCAATTCCATGACATATGGAATATGGACCAAATTAAGAAGTTGACTGAAATAGTATAGTTAGCATTTAGCCCGAAACGTCAAATATACTCAATGAAAGAATAAATATGATAAAAGAAAGAAAGATGTTTAACAGGGTTTAAATTTACTCGATATAATAAAACTGCGACTATAATTTTCCCAGTGAATTTTCTACAGAAAATATAAAGGGCTATCGTTTTTCATTAAAATCTTTTTATAAATATGATGTGGCTAATCATTACAATTTTAAGTAATATAACTAAAATAATGTAGGTTTCAAAGTAAAAGTTGTACAGATAACAGTTTAAAAAATACCAATAAATATATTTTTTCAGTTATTTAATGTTAAACATTACAAGGTGCCACCATCAAGGGCAATAAGTAATGAAGATAAATATTTACATTTTTACCACAAAAAAAATAAATAGATAATGCAATCAAAAAACCTTACTATGCATCTGTACAATATTAACAAAAAGCCTGGGAAACATAAACTCTCCCCTCCATGCAAACGGGACCAAAGGAGATCCCAGTGTTTCTCTCTCAGCAAAGACATCATGAGGACTTGAGTCCAGCGGAAAGGTAGTCCATTGCCAGGAATACAATAATCATAATATAAAAAAGATCTCGAGGCCTCTGTATTTTCAACCTTTATATGAATGAGTTGATACTGGTCCAGGGCTTCAGGATGATTAGAAAGTTCTGATGAAAATCGGATATATGGATTATTGAGGTAATAATGTATAGTTATTTACAGTGTATTGACTACTATTCAGAGTAATTTGAATTGAAAGAATTGGATATGCTTAATGTTTGAAATTTTATTTACCTCCCACTATAAATAAATTAAGTTAGAAAATAATAGTTCAGAAAAATATAAATTTCTGAAATGTCTTCCATCAATAAAAGTATAGCAAAAAAAGAAAAAAAAATTAATGAAGGGTTAACTGTTTCATATCATAGTTTTCCATTTTTATATATTTTTTACTCTATAAAAACTTTTATTATACTCAACTATGAGCATGGTTAAAAACAAAATTATTTTATTAAAGTAATAGTATATATTTTTAATTAATAATTAATAACAATGAATTAATAAGATGCAACTTTTTGTTGATTGTTATAACTTTACTAATTACTAATAAAACTGATATCGTTACTTGATAACTCCAGGTAAAATTGAAAGGGATTCCTTAGTCAAAGAAAAGGCCTTTCTCAACTTTTATCTGACTGAATTCATATCCCAAGCAATTTTTAATTTTTTTGTTTTTATGCTAAAGGGTTAAAAGATACCCAAAATAAATACCACAAATTCTAGCTTAAACTTTAATCTACTAGAAAGATAAAAGGACAAAACTGAATAATCGTACCGAGGATCAGCTGGTCAGAAAGAATTTATTTTTCATGAATGTAATGGCCATTCCCAGCCTTTATTACACATCCAAACAAAAAGGGTTAAACAGGCTTAATTCTATTAAAATAAATTTGGATAAACATGACCTAATTTAATTAAAATTATCTGAAGTTGTCAATGTTTTCCAATTACTGCCAAATCAAGATGAACCTCTGAAAATAAAAAGTTAGTATTAGTATTCTAAAATTAATAAATTTCTAACATAGTGTTATAAAACTATTCAATCTAAAATATCCACAATTGACCAATTTAAATTTCAAAACATTTAAAAACAGAGTATTTATTTTAATGAGGTAAAAAATATTAAATTATAAATATTAAAAAATAAATAGGCATCATACTTTGATTCTAGATCGCTTCTGTACCATGTCTGTGGATCTTCTTCTTTCACAGGTTTAAAAACTTTGCATTGGGAGAAATGTGCATGTGAGGAATGAAGATTTCTTTTCTATTGATTTACATTAGCAGTTAGCTTACCAATCTGTCATACTGTGCAATCGTGTGATATTCTACTTTCTTAACAGAGTTACTGGACTTAAAACTTCAAATGAATATTTTATCACATAGTGAGAACATAACTAAATTTACCGCAAATTTGGTGAGGAACAATTTAAGATGTTTTATCTATATGGCAACCTTTTTTTATGTTGTTTTTTGTTGGCAAGTTCTTTTATTTTATTTAGATTTTTATTTTCAATTTGTAATAAAATATCACAATGTTGTCTATTCACCTTATAATTTATAAGTGATGATGTTGAGGTAGAAATTCCAAATAATATACCGTAGGACAATCATTCAACACCTTAATTTGTAACAAACCTTGTTTACACAAAAACTATTTATGGCCATGAAAGAATATGTACAACACTGCCGCCAACTGTTTACAATTACGAAATAGTGCCATGTATGTACATCGAAATTTAAACAATAATAAATCATTATAACTGTTAATATAACTTTTTTAAATAACTAAGAATTTTAAAAGTTAATCGTAGCCTCAAACTATCGTAATTAAAGGTAGGAAAAAAAACTTCGATGTATAAATTCGAGGTTAATTGCTAGAGGGGAGAGGGAGGTATTAAAAGATAACGATTGTAGGTAATATCAGCACTAACCTTATTATTATTTAGAATTTGTATTCTTATTTTCAGAAAGTTTTTTTTTCCAAAACAAATTCAATACACGGAAGTTCAATTGTTATTTCAGAAGAAACCGAAGGTATCTCAACTCCGCAATTGCGAACAGGTAACTGATATCGCTATCTAATGCAGATTTTGTTGGATTCATTAAGCAAATGGGACTCGTTAAATATAATCACAGATCGTTAAATATATTCACAGATCAAATAGTAGAACCTTTATTACTCTTATATCGGCCGCCACTATACTTCATCAAATGAACATTGCAGATGTTTATGACACGCCATGTCATTAGCAGGCAAGAAGCGGTTTGGACTAATTACTCTAAATAAATCACGTAATCTGAGCAGTTAAAGCAATGTGCTAATTAAAAGTTTAGTGATCACTCTGGATATCTAGTCTTAGGTATATTTAGTCTTTTTGGCTATTTAAAAAGCTTTTGATATAGTTGGCATTATATCAGCTTAAAATTTTCTGAAGCCGAATATAAAAATCATATCTGGACTTTTATTCATGAGAGAGAAAAATAAGAGTTAAATTCAATCGCTGGTGTGAAATGATGTTGAATTATATTAAAGGCCGAGAGCAGTGGCCAAAGAAACGTGTCTGATTTCAAAAAATGTTTTGATCGTACAGGCCGAAAGTACTCTCACTATCCATAATTTTCGTCACTTTTTCAGATTTTCCTCAGTAATTCGCTTCTAATGCATTTTAGGTAAAACTTTGGCATAAGCAATTTTAAAGAACGTTCTATTTTCTGCAAGTTTGATGTGTGATGATTCCGAGCAGCTACTGAGATAGGAACCGTAAACAATGGCAAAAGGTCATACAAATATTTTGTATGAATCTTGTAGAAAATTCAGTTCTCTACAAGATTGGTTATTATGCAATAAATTGCACTAAAAGATGGTTATTAAGGCGAACCCAATGAATAACTAATTTTTGGCGTTTTCTTGATATTTTGCTGATGATAGCAACCGATCTAGGGTTGCAGATGTGCATATTTACAGTCTATGGTGAGGGTACTTTCGGCCTGCACGATAAATAAATTTCTTGAAATCAGACACGTTTTTTGGCCTCAGCTCCTGGTCAATTAGCTACTGTGACCGCACGGTTATTTTAAAATGTTCACATTCCGTAATATAGAGAAAAATAAAGTCATAACACTTTGAGTGACCATTTGATATAGTTTGTCAATAGTCAGTTTCATATTTTTAAATGTTTTTCGAACTACACCAATTTAATCCAGTCAAATTCTCGAAAAAAATAGCTTTACCTCACAAAAGATGGGGTTGAAGGTTTTATTGTTTTAACTTGTTGATATGAATGGTAAGATGGGGAAACAAGTTTTTCCCAACAAATTCAACGTAATATATACGTCATTATATATATATATACATATATATATATATATATATATATATATATATATATATATATATATATATATATATATATATATATATATATATACATTTTTAAGCAATATTTCAGTTCATAATGAAATGAGTAATGGGAGAAACAACTTGACAATATGAAGTTCCCTAAAAAGGATAAGGTTATAGTTCTGCTTACTTTCACTGGCACTAAAAATCAGATAACATTAAAGTTACACCTGTTGATCTTTTGACTCCATCTCAAAGAGTTTTATTAATAAAACAGAGTGATGAAGAATAGGGAAATCTATTGAGGGGTGAACTTGTTCCTTACCCAACATCTCTACTCTCAAATTCTCAGAAGAAGGAACGCGAAAAGAAAAAAAATCATTTTACAATACCTTTGCGTAGTAAAGGATGTAGAAGCGATTGCATCGGATACATATTTCGTCATTGATAAAGGATATTTTCAATCTGAGGTTGCTGTTGTATTTGATGGAGACCCATCAGAGGAACAGCAATGCAGCACATAGTGTGCACCTATCAAGGTTCCGTCGATCTAGAAAGCTTTCTTCGTCTGAAGTTATAGTCGGAGCATAAATAGCAAACTAAGTTCCTCAGGAAAAGTTTTTATCCAGCGAAACAAGAAACGCTTGGTAATGCTTCTTAAAATGGACTTTCGATGGTGGAGCAGGCAAAACAAGATTCTGACTCTGATTGTTACGTCTGCCATTTCAAGGGCCGAAGATTTCGGAAGTGTAGTCGTTGTTGGAGAAGAAATTGACCTTCTCGTACTTCTGACTGGCTAAGGACAAAAAAATGAAACCTATTTTCAGAAAATCGTGAAGAGGGAATGCTGATGATTAGACTCTTCGTCCTACAAGTTCGACAGAGAGTACATTCTGTTAACTCACGCAGTTAGTGGATGTGATACAACCTATGATCTTTCCGGTCAAAGGATGATCAATTTTCACAACTCTATAAATAAAACACCAACATCTAAAGGCATTAGTTAGCGCATTTCAAAAACCGAACGCTACACCTAAAGAAATAATAAGAGTTGGAGAACAGTTCTCTATGGCGTTGTTTGGTGGAAGTGTGAGGAGCTCACAGACGCTAGAGTTCTGCGATAAGAAGCTATTTGCTGAAACTCTTTAGAAGAAACCAAGAAAGAAATCTGGTCCAACAAAACTTCGGAAGTAATTGTTACTTTTACAACGTACCTTGACATTATTTGTGTAACTAATAACTAAACATTATGAATAACAAGAAAATTATTTCGTACTCATACAATATTTTTTTCAGGGCTCCAAAATAACTGTATACTTTTATTTTAAAAAAGTTCTTTTTCTAAATTAAACTTTTTTGAAACAGTATATGCAAGAACTTTTATGTTAAAACTTTAATTAAAAGTTCTTACAAGAACTTTTTGATCTAACTTTTATAATAAAAGTTTTTCAAGAACTGTATCGTCAGAACTTTTATATGCAAGTTCTATTTTAAAAAGTTCTCGTTAGAGCTTTTTAGTAAAATTATGATGAAAATTCTCATTGTTAAAGTTCCCAATTAAATATGGAAAATACTTATGGAATTGTGTCTTGAAAGATTTTCTTATCTTGAAATGTTATTTCTTTAAATAAGCATACTGTAGGTGATTTAACCCGACAGTACTCGCTAGATATACGATAGAAGGACGCCATTACTCGCACGTGAGATTTTCTCTCATATAGAGATTTCTGTATGAAAATTAGTTAGTTTTTGAAGTCTTTTGAAATATAACCGTTCGTTCATTCATCGGTCTCTTTTACTATTTCAATAAACTTCCACACTTCAAATTCGTCCCCAAAAAAACAAAAAAAAAAAAAACAGAAAAATTTGGGTTACTCTTTTGTATCATTGAATAATGGTTCAAATTCGAAAAGCAAAAGTCAATATCCCTTTTATGAGAAAAATATAAACAACTGAGTCGTGAAATATTCCTATATTCTTCAATAATACATTGACTGAGAAATAAAACAAATTAAAATATAGCAATTGCTCTAATAACTAGAACAATCTAAATAATTTTGACTAGGCATTGTTTCGCAGGTTAAAATGGGTAACACAATTAGTAGCAAGCATTACCTAATAACGCAACAATCGATTCGAAAAATGCCCTCCCCATTTCGGCGAACACCTTTCCACATAACATTTTGATACATTCTGTAATAATAAATGATGGGAAAACTTTTAAAAAACACCCTAATGTTGAAAAACAGCTGCAGTGACACGATTATAAAATACTTTCATTTGTTCAGCAGTAATCGCATGTGAGAAAACTTTTCAGAAGCGGCAGCAAAACGTTAACTTGAGCACTAGCACGTCAGAGTTTTTCTCACAAATCGGTTTTGATCAAAACTAACACTTCGTTTTTAAGGTCAATAGGCGATCGACACCGGATTTCGCTAGTCCGTTGCCACGAGGTATCTCTCCCAGCTATGCAAAGGCCCAACTTTCCCAGCTTCGTGTAACCAAGAAAACACCGTTTCATCCAGACGTGTGAGATACATTCTCGCGCTGTGAATACTGGCGGATTAATTAAAATTAAAACAATTTTTCTATTGAAATTAAAAATTAAATGTTAAATAAAAAGATAAGTGTTTTTCTATTTGTTCTTTTATTCCGAATTTTATTTATTCTCTATGCTATTTGTTAAAAGATTTTTTGATTTTTTCAACGATACTGCTGTCTCCCGAGGTTTCTCCCACCTCCCTAAGATCTCTCTCAGGCCCTTAAGTATGTAAAAAATTATATTTGAAAACTTATATTTAAAATGTTCCAGTAGGATCTTCTATTAACAGAACTTTCGTAAAACATTTTTGGCAAGAACTTATATTAACAGAACTTTCATCAAAAACTTTTGACGATATAAGTCTTTAAGAAACTGTTTATAAAAATGTTCTTTTGTGCAGAACTTTTATGTTAATATTTTAATTGTGAAAGTTCCTGTAAAACATTTAAAGTGAAACTTTTTGAAAAAGTTCAATAACTGTTTCGCGCCTTGATTTTTTTTTTTATTTCATTTTCTCTTAATGTTTTTTTTCCTTTTTTCCATTTTTTAAGAAACTAGAGAAATTTCTTATTTTTTGGCGAACTGTACTATACCTGGTATAGTTCAGAAAAAAATTGTGGGAATAAAATTGATCGCAAATTCTGTACTCTTCGAAATGTGAAAAAGGATGGCTAATCGCCACGAGGTATTGAAAAACTACTATACAAAAAAATCGAACATTTCGTGTATTTTAGGCTGCAGAAAATTTAGCCTTGATAAATTTTCTGGGCAAAACTTATGTTCCCCATTTTACCATCTATATTAACAAGATAAAACGATAAAACCTCCTTACCCACCTTTTGTCAGGTAAATTTACAATTTGACTAGACTAATTCTTTCTGCGATTCCAGAGTTAGGTAGAGTAGCATGTTATGTTAAAGTCTCTTGTTTATGAATGGCCAATCCTCACACTTCACGTAACCTAAAAACTGTTCTTCTTCTTCTTCTTCTTTATCTTCCTCCTTTAGTGCCTTTCAGCGTGGTGGTGCCCCGATCCAAGACTGCCAAGCTTCTCGATCTCCAGCCAGCGCTTTCATTACATTTATTGACCTTCCCTTCCTTTCACCAATCCCTGAGATATGGTCTATCCATTGCAATCTTGGTCTTCCTCGAGGGCGGCGTCCGGTAGGCCTGGCTTCAAAGAATTTCTTTGGGTCCCGGTCCTTATCCATTCTGCACAGATGACCAAACCATCCCAGCTGTCGTCTCTCCACTGTTTCCTTCAGTGCAGTCACTCCCAGGTCTCCCCTTATTCTCTCATTCCTAACTCTCTGTTCAACTGTTCAACATCTTATTTTAAGATATTATATTTTTGCGTTTTTATCAGTTTACAATGTTGTTTTTTAAGTATTTATTAGCACACTTATCTAGCCCCGAAGAAGACCCACATATCGGGCCGAAACGTCGGTGGTCAGAATAAAAAAAACATTAATCATTTTCATTTAATTACTATACTTCCTTTACCTTCGTATTTGAGAAAGCAAAGTATGTAGGAATATTGTATTTTAATTCATTCTCGTCATGATTTTTATATAATACTAATAAAGCTAATTCCCTTCATAGGCTACTTGAGCATGGTGATGGCCGGTGTGTCGATGGCATGGCCAGCCCCGCTGACAGCCTGGTACTACTCCAAGGACAGCGAGGTGCCAATGACAGAGCACGAGGTATCCTGGATGGTATCGATTTCGGCCATCGGAGCGGGAGTAGGATCGATACCATGCGGAATGCTTGCTGACATGTAAGGTCCACTAATGACTGCATATTGTTATGATTTAATGTTAGGATGATAGATTTTAGCAATGAAATAAACATAGAGCCATAAAACTGATTCTACTAATATCCTCCGAGCTGTATTACTATAACATAAAGTCAGTTAAGGTTCAGCCATAGATATTCCATACTGAAATGGTTTAGTCAAGTTAAAGTCATAGGTCATGAAACTTCTTGTGGACGGGCATTATTGAATGATCCTTACTGCCCCGCTAAGACAGGCGCCTGGGTGCATCGCGCATCGGTTAAGAAGTATTTACTGAACATCAAGTATGTAAATTCGATCCACCGAAAAACAACTCCTTAGTAAAAATTTCCCCGCCGCAAAACAAAAAAGGGCAGCTGTGTAAAAGAGTGATATCGAACATTCTAGTCTCCCCAAGACAGCTTCGCGCATCGGTTTAGGAGTGTTTACTGAACACCAAGTATCTCATTGTCGGCGCTTCGATCCTCGGTTTAGTAGGAGACACATTCATCTGAAGAATGACGACCGTTAATGATTCCAACCAGAAGAATGTTTCATTTGCAGCTTTGCACCCTGGCTTAGGAGAAAAGAAAGCTTAAATTGGATCGAGTATCTGTTGGCACCCAATTGCCGAAGTAGCAATTGTAATTATCACTACAGTTAAAAGATCACAATCGCCGTTAGTATCGCTCCATTTAAACACCCCGCCCAATTTTAGCTTCCTTTTCTCCTAAGCCGAGGCGAAAAGATCTGAATGATACATTCTTACCGTTTATCAGGAACGCAAAACTAGTTACAAGAATAATAGAAAGTAGAATAATAAGTATAGTAGTATTACATGAAGAAAAATGAAACAATTAAATTGTAACATACAAATATAGAAAATAGTAAGTACCTATGTGATATGAATATATGTAATAAAATAAGTAATAAAAGTAATATATATGATATGAAAATATATAGAACATGAAATATGAAGAATGAAATAATCAAGAATGAATGAAAAAAAAAATTAAATATGAATAAATACAATAGAAAACAAGGAAATGTGTTTTGTGTACTAAGGTACCCTCTCACCAAAACCGGGCTTGACTGGAGTCCTGCAGCGAACCCGTATCATGTATTTAATTGGAGAATCTTGCTGTAAGTCTTCCAGTTCACCGAACAAAGAAAGGTTTTTAAGAGGAACGACAAGGCTTGAATAGGTTCACTGGGCGCCTGTTTTCTCGTGAACAATTTGTGTCAAAATGCGACTTGATAAGTATAACCAAGTTGTCGTTAGTTGTTGGTTTCGTTGTGAATGATTTATAAATTCGCCTACCTTCATTTCCCAGACTAAAAACGAAAATATTTATTTATCGTTCATCGTCCTCTTTATTTAGGTTTGATGCTTTTATATAGATTTCTTAATTAAAAAAACATTCCTCCCATTCCTCTCTACCTGCTTCACTCGGAAGTGGATCGACTTGTGCTGAGAAGAAACGTGAGGTTGACGATACCGATGTCGTCGGTGCTGTCATTTTTTCGGTGTAATTGTTTCTTCTCGTTTGTTATCGTTGGCGCTATCGGACATCTCCGTGTTTTATAGTTTTTTAACTTCTGACATCATGTTGAACTTTTTATAGATCAGGGACACAAAACAATAAATGTTCACAATGGTAATTAGATTATATTTGTAAACTCCTTCATTGTTACATTGCTTACATTATACAGTGTTGACTATATCATGATTTTAGCACTCCAATCAAATCAAGTCCAATTTTGGTATGGCCGCTGATCAAAATATATAAAAAGGATTCACTTAGGTTCACATTATAATATCATAATAATGTCGACGTTTCTTGGATATACCCCATCATCAGGACATATTTCTGAACAGTGAAAAATAAAATATACCAACAAAACATGTAGCATAAATACATTTTACACAAACCAAAATTAAAATCTAATAATATCAACATACAAGCAGGAGCGTACGCAGATTATCCTTCGGGGAGGGGGAGAATTTAATAAGAAGGAGCAAGTAATCACTTAAGTGTCTATAATCACCAAATTGCTATAAGTTTTAAGGAAAAGAATGAAAATTGGATCGACAATTATTATTAAAAATACAAAACTTATGATGGTGGTTATGAAAATAATATTTTTCTTTTAAAAATCGGGGTAAAGAGAGGGAGATATCCCCCTTATTCTTCTTGCGTACTCCGCAACATACAACATCTATAAGCACATACAATATCTTTTTAATTAATTAATTACCTTATGTGCTTGCATATAATTGTATTAATTACTATTTTGTCACATATTGCTACAACCAACCCATCAGCTCATACTTGTCTGTTCTGTTTTAATATGGAATCGTATTTAGACTTTGTCATCATTAGATTATATCGAATTCGTTTATTGAAAAAGGCGTAAGCGCCATTTAGCAAACTTTACAGGAAACGATTTATCTCCAAATAACAATTTTTTTTTTTTAATTTAATTTTTTATCTTGTATAGTTGGAGTTTATTTGCCTGCCAAAACTTTTATAATTATATTATATTTTTAAGGCTTCTAGCATTAATGACGAACAGAGTGACGACTGAGTGTCTTTAGTATTTGATCATCAATATTCGATTTTTAGACCATTTCCAATTTTTTTTGGTATATCGTGAGCCGGAATCGATAGAGATTGTGTTTACGTCCCAAAATCGATTTAAATCTAAATTTTTTTTAGATTTTGGCGGATTTTTGGCGCTGACATACAATGTTATGTTTTAACAGTAAAGAAAGTTATTGTTGGAAAATTTGGTCAAAACTGGTGGGAAATATTAGATTTTGTTACCCTCCTCCCTCAAAAAATTGTATCGTTCCTCAATAACACACAAGAGAACAGATCGGAAACAAAGGAAGCACTGAAATGATTCATGGTGAGCCACTTGGAAGCGACCACCACATCTGCAAGCAAGAAACATTTCGTTGAAAACCCGTGGTTTCTTCGTATAACTGAGGGTAGTCGAAGTTTTTTTTTTTTTCTATTATTATTATGATTTATGACAATTATTTAAGAAGCATTTTTGCATGTATGCTGTCGATATCATGTGTTGCGAGGGTTACACAAAATGCAGGAATGTACCGTAAACAATTCCGTTATATATTTAGGCCAGATATTAATAGAGGAAGAACAAGGTTATGTAGCTTTAAGCGGTGATTGATCTTTAGATGGACTTAGGATAGTGTAATTGGACTGTAAAAAGTAAACAGGTTTGCGGCCACGCATTACTGAGGTATTAGCAATATTTGTCAGCATCCGAAAAGCATGACGTAAGTGAGGATTTTCAATAATTGCTGAAACAAGCCTTAGTATGTCTTGAAAACTAAAATAAATAAAAATTATTTCTAGAAAAAACTAAATACTAAGCAATCTATTCACTGATAAAATATCTATATTTCTGTATTTCAGGTTAGGTCGGAAAACGATTCTTCTTGCGATGGGGATCACTTCAGCAATGAGCTGGCTCTTGATCATGTTAACCCGGAGCAAATGGGCGCTGTACGTCGCTCAGATCCTCGGCGGTATTGTATTGGGTGGAGCACCTTGTGTTGCCCCCATCTACGTCTCTGAGATCTCACCCCCACAGATCAGGGGAGTCATCGTCGGACAGCTCAATACCATGTTCTTTGTCGGCCAACTGATTGTCTATGCCGTCGGCCCTCAACTTTCCTACACAAATTACATAAGGATCTGCTCTTTTGTACCAGTATTGTTCTTTATCTTCTTTGGCTTTGCCCCTGAGTCGCCCTACTACCTGATGAGCAAGGGACGGGACGAGGAGGCCAAGGAATGCATGATGAAGTTGCGTGGTAAGGATTCCATAGCGGAACTGGAACTGTCAAAGAAAGATTCTCTCGAGAAGGAAACGACGGATAAAACCTCGATATGGGAGATGTTAAAGACGAATAATTATATGAAGCATATGATATGCCTTCAGGTAATTAGTATATCCAGCCTTTCGACAGGTTACCAGCAAAACTCCGTAAATCCCTATTATTTTAGTAGCACTTATGAGGTTTTGCAGGTATACTGTCGCTTTACTAGTAGTTCGGTAAATAACGGGATAATTTGTATTTTTTCTCATTTCAAATTAAACTAGGCTTCGCGGCACTATTTAAATGTCCCCTGGTCAAGCGTAATGGGGGAGACCCCCTTAGTACGGAGTCTGAGGTATGACATTGAAGAGACCAGTTCGCTTGAGTTACCCGCTTATTACAATAATTTTAATCTGTGCTGTAGTTTCAAGTATCTGCTCTGTCTTAAAGTCATGGAAGAGGTGCTTTTCATCTACAGCTCGGCCTGCTGATACAATTGACGAAGTTAAAGGTATAAAAAAACCTCTCCTTTCCTTTGCTACCTCATGGTCTTAAGATTCCTAGATTCTTTTTATTCCTGAATGACTTCATTGAGTGGCCTATTGCGCCAGGTGAACCTAGATATTAATTTTGTTCATTTAAAAATATAATATTGTACAAATTTTACAGTACACTTTGAATATCGTGCACTAGTTGTATATAACTTCTATTATCCCTTATGCTATAACCTCTACTAGCTGGGCCAGTCCATTTCAAGTGGTCCTGAAAAAAAATAAATGGTTGATCGACCACCTCAGAAAAAATTCATACTTTGTAGGCCCATTTCTTGACGATTTGATAGTTCAAAAATAATTTTTAAACATTTTTATTATAAACGGTTTGCAAATAGTGGCTATTTTTATTTCAGTTTTTCGATCATTTTCACTTCCTTGTACACGGTAAAGAAAGTATTATAATCGCGAAAATTTTCTGATTTCAACGGAAATATCCATTTTGATAATCCCTTATTCCATTTTTGTCGTAAGGTACTAACCTACGCTCGTTCGTTCGTTCCTACTTATCTGGCATAATTCCAAAACGGTTAGTCGTAGAAAGTTAAATTTTATATTTAGGATTATTTTAAAATATATTGTAGTTGTGAACATCAGTAGGGAAGAATTAGGGGAGCGGGGGCACAATTTTGAAGAGCCTATCAGAAATCAGCATTTGGTCACGTGACTCATGGTGGGAAATTTGAATTTTCACCACGACCTAACCTTAACTGTCACGTGGTCTTACCTTAACCTAATCTTAACTGCCACGTGGTCTTACCTCAATCTAACCTTAACTACCACTCGGTCTCACCTCGATCTATCCTTAACCCTCAGACCATGATGTCATGTGATCAAGTCACGTGACCCGCTGTGCTTCCTGATCTATGTTTCGCCCACATATTTAGTCACTTGATCCAGTCACGTGACCCGCTTTGCCTCCTGGCCTATGGGCCATCCACGTGTTTCAGTCACGTGATCCAGGGCGCCTCCTGGCATATGCTCCGCCCACACGTTTACATAGTTACATGATCAATGGCGATTCATTTTGTTTGCAATGATGTGGTCAGCATCGACGCTTAACTACCAGGTCCATCCCTTCCACCCATTGAATGGTCAGGTACCCACCTTATAAAGGATGAGTGTTCCCGACCGCCATTTTGTTTTTTCTGACGTTTGAGAGATTGAGTGTGACCAACCGCCATTTTGTGTTCTGGGTGCAATGTAAACATGGACTTCGAAAACATAGATAAATAGTAGGGCTTCCTAATCCTATAACAACTGTTGGAATTTGAACTGTTTATATCTAAAATATAAATAAATAGTAGGGCTTCTTAATCTTTGAATAACTTAAGGACTTTGAACTGTTAACCCTTAAAAATTTTAACTTTTTTTTGTTAACAAAACAAATATTTAATCTTCTATGTATTTTTAATATCTGAGTGTATAATCAATGAACTTACAAATTTACAAATAAATCGATAAATTGAAACGACGGAATCACGCTGGCCAAAGAGGTAATACTTTATAGAAGACATAAGTTTTAAATAGTTATTTATTAGTACACGAGTCAGTATTAATAACTCCGAACACGATGCAGTAAATTTTAATAAATGGGTTTTAATTAATCCGTAATTAACACTAATTCTGAATTAGCACTAATCCGAAAGTTAATTACGTGAACCATAACACCTTCTGCTCTATTTTGTTTTTCTGTAACTTGAGAAACTTAAGATTTTGTAGAAGAGTCAGGTACCCACCTTATAGTATGTAGCCTTCACAATGGTTACATAACCTTCTCAATCTTTACATATCTTTTACAATATTTAACTTTACACAAATGTAAACAGGTTGGATCATGTATAAGCAAGTTGGATGATGCCTAAGTGAAATGTAAACATGGATTTTGGTCTTTTAATCCTTTTATGATGTCAGGATAGATAATGTCACACTTGAATAATCCTATATTTCTTAATTATTTTTCTGAAAGTAGACAATGGACTTTGAACTGTTAAACACTACAATATAAACGAAGAGTATGGCTTCTTAATCCTATAACACCTGTGGTTTTTCAACTGTTCATTCCTAAAACATAAATCAATAGTAGGGCTCCTTAATCCTTTAACAGCTATTGGACTTTGAACTGTTAATACCAAAACATAAAGAATGATTTAGGACTTGTTAATTCTTCCGCTAAAAAGTAAACAAATTTAGCTTTCGCAATAATACTCTATCTCTTAATCCTTCCTTTGAAAGTAACGAATGGACTTTGAACTGTTAATCTCTACAACATAAACATATATACAGGACTTCTAAAATATAAATAAATATGTAGGGCTTCTTACTCTTATAATAGCTATTAGACTTTGAACTGTTAATCTTCTATCATTACTCATCTCGTTGAAACCTAAACAAAACAACTTTTTAATCTTATATGTATTTTTAATCTCTCATAGTATAAACTATCAAATCCTTAAAGTTACAAAAAATGATATAGACTCTTTTAATCCTTTCATAATATCTGAATAGGTGACATCATTTTTACTAACCAAAGTTTTGTACCTTTTTCATTTCTCAATGTTTACATTTTATACAATTTTTATCTTTACCTACCTATTTCTTTTTTAATTTTTCTATAATCTTCTCAATGTTTATACATTTTCTGTCCGCTAGGGTGCAGCACCTTACTCCACTTGGGGATTTCCCTGGCTAGTTTACATAATCTTCTCCACCTGCAATCTCTCATCCAATTGCTTCGGAATTTTAAAGAGATACTCACGAACACTAACTTATAATGTTTACCTTTACCCATTGAAGTTTTATCAACGGGCACGAGATTCTTCCTACACCATACATTTTCTTAGCAGCCATTTTGTTTACATAACCTTCATGACCTTTATTCTCCAGTTCGTCGAAGATCCAGGTACTAACTTAAGGAGCCTGAGTGTGTCCGAAGTGGGTCTCACAATCTCAGACATTTCTATTAGGCGCCATTTTGTTTACGTCACCAGTTTGTTTACAATGCTTATCCCTTCAATCCCATTAAGTAACTGGTACTTATAGAGGCTAAGTGTACCCAACGATCGTATCCAACCATCTACGTTTTATAGGCTGTAACCTTCCAATGTTTATAATAACGTTTATATTCTCCACAAGCTTCTTAATGTTTACATCTTACACAACATGAAGTTCTTCTCGGCCAGTCCGATAGTACTCGTTGATCAACTCCCAATATTTACATTTTTCATAACTTTAAGTCCCATAATTTTAGCGTTTTTCATTGATTTTAATTCTTTCTTATCAACTTCTAATAGCAAAATACAGTTCGGTAATAATACAATGCTTAATGTTTGACCGAATCCATCATTTTCTTTCAATTCATTGATAATATCTTTTGAGTAGATCTTTTACTGCTTAGACTTAAACCTCTAATTTTTTATACAGCTTTATAGTTTTAGTATATTTTAACCGATTTTAGATATTTTTTATAATTGATTTTGTCTGTTACTTTGTTGATTTTAATAAATTTTAATGATGTTGGAAATACAAAAATATTTTATTAGCAAATATTTATATTTAATACTGTTTTGAGGAATTGTATGAAAATTGTAGGAATTGAACTGTATTATCTGTAGTTGATATTTATGTATTATCTAATGTTGATGTAAGATGTGCTATAGTTGGTCCACATTTGTATGATTTTATGTTGTTTTTTCAGTCCTAATGATGTCCGAATTGGCGAAACGTTGACTAGTCAGATATTTACTGCTGTTTAAGAGACTCAAAACTTTATTCAGAAATTTTCCAGAAAGATACTGATAATAAATATTTATATTAACCCTTCTCCATACTCGCTTCATAATTCACATTGTCTGATTTCTTTCATGAAATTATGACTTTTTATTAGATAATTCTACATCGTCTCCGGGTTATCGTGTTATGTTTTGTGTAGGTGAATGTCAATATTAGAATGTTTGTCATCATCAGATGACAAATAATATTAACAGTTACTAATATGAGCAAAATGTGGGAAGTTAGAAACACAATTCTGACCACACTTTTTCCCAAAAAAACAATGAGTTCGTCTATGAGGTATCTCTACCAGCACCTGTTTCCTCATCGAAGTTTGTTTATGGATAATTCAACAATCAGTTCAATCGATTTTAACCAGCTCATCTGGACTGAACATTGGGGACTTCATCAGGATGAGAACCATTGTTAACATGTGTTTCATAGCACCCTTAGATTCTAAAATGAGTAGCTGATAGAGAAAAATCAGGTAGTTAGAGCACAATGCTGATCATTCTTTCTACGAGGAATACCATCAGGCCTCGTCTATGAGACATTTTTCCCAGTTCCTGTCGCCTTACCGGGTTGTGTTTCTTGGTAAATATATCAATCGCAGACATGATTTATTTTTTATTTTTATTAGATTGATATTTATTTATTTGTATTTGTTTTACTATGAGACGGTAGCCGGGCTTCTTTAAGACTGGAGGCATATTGGAATATCTTTTGGTAATCAACTCAAAATGTTAAATATTGACCCGAAAAGACAGAAATTTAACGGAAGGCATTAACCACTTTCTGGAAAGTTAGACGAGCTGCGGGCATTACGTGGGGCTATAATCCAAGAATCATGCTTTCGATATATTCTAATGTCATAAGATCAATCCTAGTGGGGGACCTAGTAGTTGAACTCCTCTAAATACCTTCACTCTTAATACGAAAATAAAATTTTCAACCCAATTTATTCCTTAAAAAATTAATTAATCAATTAAAAATATACTGTTTCTTTTGGTGTTATGAAGCAAGTGATTTTGTACTAAGAAGGGTGGAAGGGCATCTGCTAAAATCCGTTTGATGCATCAAGTAAAGAAAATATTTTTCCTCCTTCTAACTTCGCTAAAGTTTCATCAATCGAAGTAGTTCACGTCTGACATAAGGATTTCACTTTGTTTAATCTACACAAATACGCACTCTATTACTCTGTTTACGTGGAACAACGACAAAGGGTGAACCAATCTGTGGGTTCTTGAATAGGCTCAATTATACCTTCTGCACACATTCTCTCCAACTCTTCTTTTACCTTTGGCAGCAAAGGAAGTGAAAACCTCCTAGGAGCAGCTACGGCATATGGTACTGCTGCTTTGTCTAACCTTATGTTATAATTCCTTTTCATTCGCCCCATTCCATTAAAATCAAAATATCAGGAAATTCTGTAACCCAATTCTGCATTTCTAAACTTTCAATATTAACTTCGATTAATTTTAATGCCATAATAGTACTCCTACTTAATAAGAGTATTTTCTGATTGGGCAAGACATATAAATTTTCCACGGTACATCTATCTTTAAATTTAAGCTGCACTGAACTCATATCATCAACCGCAAGTGGTGTTCTATTTGTCTCAAATAGAGCTCTTTCGCTAGGCTGAAGCTTGAACTTTAAACGATCTGCAATAGACCTACTGATTACAGAAACATCAACCCCGATATCTAATTTAAATTCTATTTCATAAACTCCTATTTTTAAAAAAAACATCCAACAATCCTGAAATTTAAGTTCAACTATAGTTAGTTCTCCAAGATATGTGCACTTATGGTAGTCATGAATTCGTTCTTACCTACTTACTACCTTACTTCGTTACTACCTCACGTACCTTTCCAGAAGCTCTTCTCTGTCTACAACATTTTTGAAAGTGATTTACAATGTGGCACTTGTAAAATTTAACCGAAGCGGCTGGACTTACTGAAAGAGGATGATTCCTAGAATTATTGCTCCTCCAACCGTTTCTACTTCTGTTGGTGTTCAAATTAAGGGTTGTTGCTTATGTAGGTTCTCAGCCTTTCTTTTCTTACAAATCAATTTACTTAAGATAAAAGACTCATCTAAGTGTAAACGTTCAGAAAGTTTCTTATCTTCAACTCTTATAACAATAATATCCCTAATAAGTTCATCTTTTAAAGTCCCAAATTGGTAATTCTGTGCTAATTTATGTAAATCATTTATAAAAGAATCAACTGCTCACCACTTTCTTGCTTTCTCTTAACAAGACTTCCTCTTTCATAAACAATATTTCGTTTAAAAACCATAAATTCATAAAATTTATTTTTTACTGCTGTATAACTTGCCTTATCAGCAGGAGACAAATTTAGAGAAGTAAATAAATCCTGACCTTTCTCTCCTAAACAATAACCAATATGTTTTTTTGTTCTTCATTCTTTGACTGTAAACCAGAAGCAACCCGAAATCTTTCAAAACGTCCAAGCCAGCGTGGCCACTCATTTGGTTCTTTAAAATTAAACTGCCCAGGTGGGATTACTTGACCTTCCTAGCTTTACACTATAGTGGTCATAAACTTCCTTCTATCCTCTCTTCCTAGGTGTTCCTAGGGCTTCTCTCTTTCTCCAACCCATTTTTCCATTTAAATTAATAATTTGCCCGATTCTATCCATCACTCCCTGGTTAATGATGACGATCTACAAATTTATATTTTCTTTCAAGCTCTTGATATCAATGAGGCATCCCATAAATTACAGAATAACATTCATAGAATTTGTCACTGGGATGAAAGAAAAAAGTTGCAGTTGGATGCAGGAAAAACTAAAGCTATCCTCATCGGTTCCAAATCCCTCTTGCATTCCCTCCCTTATTAATCTTTACTTTCCCTCGATAACATTTCTATTCCACTCCATAACTCTGTTAAAAACCTTACACCCAACATCTGTCCTGGTCCTGTCTTGTTTCTGAAATATCCCGAAAATCCATTTTCATCCAAAACTGTTCGATAGGTTTCGTGAATTCTTGCCTTTAAAAACCTCTGTGCTGCTTGTCTCCTCTCTTATTTTACCTGAATTTGACTACGGTTGCCTGGAAATGACAGGTAAACTGAAAGTGAAATTAAAGCGTCTTATGAATTGTTTTGTACGAGTTATCTTCTGAGTTCCCAGACGCACCATATCTCTGGCTATTAAATAGAGTTAAATTGGGTTTATTATCCCTCTCTACACGGCTATACTGGTACTGGTACTGGTACTGGCAAGGGTGGGGGGACAAAGTCCGGCAAGTGGGCCTGATGGTCCTTTTTGCCATCCTCGGGGGATTACCAAAAGAAATAGCTTATTAACCCTCCATATCGAACCTTCTGGTTTTTCTGATGATATTCAGAAGGGATGTTCATTCGATGGAGGGAGCCTCTTGTATTCTGATTCTATCAGATCCTAACAGTCTGTATCTCAGCGACGCATATCTATCACATTCGGCTATGTAGTGTAGAGCAGTTTCAGGTGCCTGCCCACAGCAGTGGCAGGTCTCATCCCCTGCTATTCCACAAATCTTTAAGTGTCTTTTAAGCCTGCAGTGCCCTGTAAGTACCCCTATAAGCAGTCGGAGTTCCTTTCTGTTGAGGCTCAGCAGCCACTTGGTTCTAGAAGCAGAGGCTTTTTTAATGAGTTCCTTAGCCTGTCTAAGGCCCGCACACCCCCTCCACTCCTTACCTGCTATATTCCACGTCCAATCCTGGACCTTCTTCCGCTGATATCTTTTAGAGATGCCTACTGAAGGTTCTGGCCCAAAGATAGGGTTCTCGGCACCTTCTCTTGCAAGCTTGTCGGCTATTTCATTGCCTTTGATTCCTTTATGTCCAGGAACCCAAACTAATTCCAGTCTCTTCGAACAGGCAAGTAGATCCGATGCCTGTTTGCACTCTTTTACCAATACGGAAGTTATCCTAGAGGATTCCAGGGCTTGGAGAGCCGATTGGTTGTCTGAGTATATAGTGATTCCAGCCATGTCGCAACTGATAACCTCCGTACATGTGACCGCAGACAGTATCGCGAACACTTCTGCTTGGAACACAGTAGAGTGTTTACCTAGTGGTAGACTTATGTTAATGCCTAAATCCTCTATGTAGACGCCCGCTCCTGCTAATCCGGTCGAATCCTTCCATGATCCGTCCGTGAAACAGGATAAGTTGCCTGTTTGAGTGGCAATTGAACCCCTTTCCCAGTCGGATATACTAGGATAAGAGTATCTCACTTTAGAGTCTAGAGTAAGGTTTCTATTAAGTTGAGGACAACAATATTGAAGGATAGGAATCTCCTTTTCCACCACTTTGGCAATTACTGAGTGGCCTGTGAGTTCGCCCCGCTCTTGCCACTGTCTGTTTTCCTTAATTCTTAAATAGGCCATAACCGCTTCGTCCCTCAGCCATAGGTGAAGCGGTGTTAGATACAAGAGGACCTCTAAAGCCTTGGTAGGTGTGGTACGAAACGCTCCCGTAATGCTCATACATGCCATCCTACGAACATGGGAGGCCCTATTCAAGGCTGTCCACCACAATATGCTTCCATATTGAATTCTAGGTCTTATAATCGCTGTGTATATCCAGTGCATGACCCTAGGCTTAAAGCCCCAGGTTGTGGCCACAGCGCGCTTAACATGCCAAAAGGATGCTATTGCTTTCCTTTTGGTTTCAGTCAAATGGGAACCCCAGTTTAGTTTGGAATCCAAAATAATCCCGAGGTATTTGACTTGTTGACTTAATTGGAGCTGTTTGCCAAAAAAGGTAGGAGCCCTAAAAGCGTCCAGCTTCCGTTTCTTGGTAAAGAGAATCAACTCAGTCTTAGTTGGATTTACCGAAAGTCTAACTTCGTTACACCAAGTCTGAACAATATCGCAAGCAACCTGCATGCGCTCAAAGATGATGGCAATAAACTTACCTGTTATGAGGATTACTCCATCATCTGCAAATGCCTGGGCAGAGAATACGGCCTCCTCTAGTCTTCTTAACAACTTGTCCATTACAAGGCACCAGAGCAGTGGGGAGCTGCAGCTCCCTTGAGGGCAACCTGTGAAGGCCTGCGCCTCTAGTCTGGTGCCCTCCTCTGAGACGACTATTATTCTGTTCTTCAAAACAAATCCGTCCCATCTGGCTATAGCAGGTGGGGCAGATATTTCTTTTAAGGCTCTACAAACTGCCTCAGGCCTGGTCCTGTCGAATGCCCCTTCAACATCGAAAAAGAGCCCTAAGGCGGATTCCTTATATGCCAAGACCTTTTCTATTTTTCCTACTAAGGAATGTAGGGCAGTTTCTGTTGATTTTCCCTGGAGGTAAGCATGCTGTTGAGGGTGAAGGGGATGGAGAGGTAGAACCTTACTTGTAAGGTGTACTGCTACCAGCTTCTCCAGGATCTTAAAAAGAAAGGAGGATAGGCTGATAAGTCGAAAAGCCTTAGCAACACTGTAATCCTCCTTACTATTCTTCGGGATAAAAGCTATTAGAGATTTCCTCCAGGATTCTGGAATGTACCCGATGGCTAGAGAGGCTCCTAGTAGTGCTCTGATTCGGGGGAGCAGAGCATTGAGGCCCTCTTTGAGCAAACATGGAAGGATACCGTCAGTGCCTGGGGCTTTATATGGCTTGAGCTCCCCGACAGCCCATCTAATGGCCCCGTCACTGACTATGGACTCCGCTAGAGCTCAATCCTCCTCTGTATCGTTAGTATCACTGCCAGGGTACATACTTGAGGGAGGGTTGACTAAATTGGTAATACTGCAATCCGGAAAGTGGGTCTCCATCAGGTGAGACAAGGTGTCCACCAAGTTGGAGGTCCAGAGACCGTTAGGTTTCTTTAAGGCTCCCAGTGGCTGTTGGGCGTCGAGAGGCTTCTGACGTGCATTCTATATAGAATATAGACCTTACGCCAGCCCTCCCGTTTATGCTTCCTTATTTATTTTTTGTATGAGTTAGAGTCGACACGGTACAGATCCCAGTCAGCCTTCTGCTTTGATTTATATGCCTTATTATAGGCCTTTCTTTTAGCCTTTTGTAGCTTAGACAACTCAGTGGACCACCATCTGATCTCTTTCCTGGGTTCTGCCTTTAAGGGACAGGCCGCCTCGTATGCATATTGTACTATTCTCTCTAAGAGGGTAGTTTCTTCCTCTATCTGAACTTTGGTTTGAAGTCTGCCTATAGGGAGGTATGGGCATCTATCCAACCTTTCTCTGAATAGATTCCACTCGGTGTTTCTGGGGTTTCTTTTCAGAGTTGGGGAGGTTTGTTGAGAGTTAATCTTAAATGAGATCATCCTATGGTCGGAGAGTGTGATATCCGAGGTGATCTTCCAGTCTTTGCAAAGGTCTTTAATCTGACTAGAACCTCGCTTCTGACTCGAGTGACAAAAGTAGCTTCGCTACCTCTGTTTAGTATCTCTAAATTTGTAGAGGCTATATATTCCAGCAAGGATTCCCCTCGCTCGTTCGTGTCTGAACTGCCCCACACAAGGTGATGGGCGTTAATATCTCCGCCTACTAAGAGAGGTAGATCATTCTTTCTTGCAAAGCGGAAGAGACTATCTATGTAATGATAAGTTGGATCCAAATTATGGGGTACATATATGGAGGCAATAATCATTTTAAGCTTAATATTACTGACCTTGGTAGTTATGGCCAGGGCCACCTTCGTGCTAATCTGGGGCAAAGGTGGTATCTGAAGGTCTTTAGAGACCCAGATACATGACCTTGGTGCTTCGCATGAGGATGGGCGGATGATTCTTCCGCCGATACCCCCAAGTCCTTTAATCATTCCCCTAAAACAATAAGGTTCTTGTATTAAGACGAGGGTGGATTTCACCCCCGAAAGAAGCTTCGCTAATTCAGCCGTAGCCAACTTATTATACTGTAAATTAATTTGTCTTACCTCGATCCCAGCGTTTTCCACGATTGTGGCAGATGGGAGCAGAGGCCTATTGGAGTCCGTTCCTCCCTTGATCCTCCTGTGGGGGCTGTTGTCTAGCTGGTGCCGAAGGCGTTCTCCAGACGGTCAGCGACACCAGCTCATAGCTGATCCGCCATGCGTTCGCCTCCAGCCAGGCGATCGTGCTGGTGGGGACTCTGAAGATGCCCCTCAGATGCCCCGGATCGCCTCCACTCCCAGGAACTGCCACTGGTTGGTTCCCGCCAGTTCTGGTTTCTGAAATTCCAGGAGGCTGACCAATCTGCTGGGTTCGATCACCACAGCCCCCAGCCCAATAGCAATTCTAGTGGGCCAGGGAGCCTCGGCGGACCGCCTCACTACAAACCAACGGTCCGTAGGAGGAACTGAGAAGCCAGTCCCTGGTTTCTTAATTTTTGCAGGTTAGGAGGAACCATCCCGGTTCCGCCTGATACCCTGAGTTAATAAATTCGAGAGGCCTACTTCTGGATCTTGGCTCTCAATTTCGGCTATGAGGAGCCTTCGGATGAGTTGGGCCTCTTCCTGAGTAATGGGGGCGCCCTCCTGGCTCCCCATACTGACCACCTGCAAGGCCCTTGTGCTAGAAGCAGCAGCATCCCTGTAGGATCGGGGTCTCCCCTGATCCTCCTGGGCGCTCTGATGAGAAGATGGTCCCGCTGCAGGCTCATTGGTCCTCCTAGGGGAAGAATGCTCTTTTAGAGTCTTGCCGACGCGTATCGGCCGGTGGAGACTCCTCCATAGGCCTTATCCTTTTCTGATATTGATTAGACGGGCCTGCTCTTGAAGCGCGCGCCGAGTCCCCTCCGCGTCGGGAAGGAGAGGTGGACGGAGGCAAAGCCCCGTCCTCCCTCTCCCGAATCGGTTCGAGGACAGTCCCCGGGCCGCACCCCTCAAGCCGAGCCAGAGAGGAACGGCCCGCGGGGCGCCCGCTGGTACTAGGCCGCCTGTTGGTAGCCGGGTCAGAGACGGGGTTTTGATGCCTCATCCTGATGGCCTCCCGTTCGGCTTGCCTTTGAATAGCCTCGGCCCGCCTTTTCTTTTGCCTATAAATTTTCTTTTTCTGCTTATCTCTTGCTAAGGCAGCGGCTTTGAGCTCCACTCCCTCCCCTTTATGTGCTTTGCTAGTAGTAGGCTGATTTAGCCGTTCCATCTCGATCGATCGAGTAGATCGAGAGCGGGAGGTCTCTTCATCAGAGTTCTCCCTTCTGCTTGGAAGGCTAGAGGGGAGCTGATAAGGTCGCAGCACCCTAGACTGTGTGGGCGCAGCAACCTGCTCTGGCTCCCCTATTGTTGTGGCTTCAAAATTTATAGCGGTCTGGGATGACCGCTCTTCCTCCCCCTGCGCAGCTGGCACATTAGGCTGCTCATTTTCTTTTAGATTTTCCATTAGTTTTTGGTTTATTTATCTGTATTGTTTACTGTGTGGTGTTAGTGTAGGTTTGCGTCCGCCCTCGCCACCTTCCCCACTTGACCGGAACAGGTAATTTCCCAGGAGAGAAGTCCAGTGGCCTCGGGAGTGCAACTCCGGTCCGTGCAGCAGTGTCCCATCCAGTCACCAACTGGCACTACTACAGCGTCCGAACTTTTACACTAGGCTGATAGAGCAGCCACTCCTTCCAGGTTAGGATGAGCGGGCTCCTGTACTATCCCAGCGGCCGAGGAGTGCCATACCTCGTTTATCTCCTGTATCCTCTGGAACGACCCCCCCAGGAGGGCTGCACCAGCCGCCTGGGTAATGGCAAGGGGCGGATGTAGTGACCTTTGTGTGTTAGTGTTCTGTAATTGGGCGCGGTAATGAGCTGTGCTCCTCCGGTTGCTAGCCCGGACAGACTCGCGCCTAACCTGGCACTAAGAGTCAGGAGGAGAAACTCGCCTCGAAGCAGCCTGCCTACTTCCCGATCCGGGGCGGCTACCCAGGATAGGTAATCCTGGGGTATGTACTGTAAATGACCTTAATGTAGATGAGTGCTATTATTAGTGTACTGTGTGGCGTCAGAGTGGATGTACCCCCAACCTGGAGGACCAGTGGCTGTTTGCGGCAATAATAGAAATAGTAATTACCGGGCGATGGGGCCGCCAACTCCCTACGCCATCACGGCAATACTTCCTGGTTTCTTACCTATTCCAATCTCTTTGAGACAATAAACCTTTCTATAGCACTGAACTGCTTACCCTACGTTTCTCCATCCATTCTTTGAACTTCACAGCCCAACCATCGATCCCATTACACAACACGCTTCCTTTAGTAAAACCTTTCTTGTTCGTTCTCCCTCCTTTTGGAATTCTTGTCTATCTCTATCCGTAGGCTCTTCCAAGAATGGCTAACAATCAATGTGTGAAGACGGCATACCCCGTCTCAATCGCCTGACATTAATATTATTGAAAATTAATGGCTCACCCCTCGATCAAACTGTAAAAAAACATCACATCACCGATGAACACTATCGTAATGCATTCTTGGTTCAAAAATGATCAAATTAGATTTAATTGAAATTCTTGTTCTTCATCAAATTTTTTGTAAAATTCATGTCCCGACGTCTACAGGTTATTGTTTATACCAATGACTTTCTAAATATTTAATTTTGTTTTGGTTCAATGTTGAAAAAAAAAATTGTGGTTTGCAGATACTTCGGCCAAGTTATTTTATGGCTTTTTATTTTTATTCCATTAAGTTAAGAAGATATAAATTTTAATACATATGGATTTTTGGTTTATTATTTTCAACAATAGGCCTTTGTAATCGACCAAGGAAAAAATTTTTGTTAACCCCTCAAAATTTGAGGTTTTACATTTCAAGATACGTATAATCAAAATATCGAATAAAAAAAAAATCCTTCCGTCCGCCGCACAGTGGGACGGATGAACAATCTAAGTGGAAAAAATTTATAATTTTTAGAAATTTCAGGAAATAATGTTTTGATTACAAATATACTTAGAATAAGGGATCACAGATGAATTCAAAGGTTATTGTGAAGTCTAGATCAAGTTAGCAGGAGAGAAAAGCTGTTTTTATATATGAATATTTAAGATTCACTTAATTACTCTTATATTTTTTAAACAAATGTTTGAAAAAGTCAAATTATTGTTGATTGAAAACTGAGCTAGCATAATTAAATCTAAATTAAAGTTAAAATTTCAAAAATTCGTATCGCAAAACTTCATTTAAAAAATTCAAAGAGACAAAAATTTACCTTGATAAAAATTTAACAAATTTTTGACGTTGCATTTATATTGTGCATAAAAAAAAATCTGCTTGCATAAATTTAAAAATGATGATTCAGGAAAAGTTAAATATGCGAATAAAATGAAAAATAATTGTAAGTATATTATATTAAGTTCAACATTCGTTTTAGAAAACATTCTTATACAAAAGGGTGTTTAAATTATTAAAGTATTATAATTTTTAGGAAATTTAACCTTCTTAAACTTCTTTTTTTTATTCTTCTTTCTATTACAACTAACGTTTAGGGTCCATTTTCAAGTCTGTCCTCTTCTTATACTTTGGTGGTCTCTTAATGATGAAAAACAAAAATTATCAAACATTTTCAATTTCTGCATCAAAAAATTTTTAACCAAAGAACGTCTGATGTTCAGTCACATGTTCAGTTTTCTTTGGTTAACATGGAATAAATGTTATGACAAATGAGAATTTCTTATACAGAAATTAAAAAAAAAAAAATTGTTTTCAAGTAATGACTTGAGGAATAAGGAAATGATTAAGTGAACACCAAAATATAAGAAGATGTCAGGCTTGAATATTTGCAAAATGGGTCCGAAACGTTGTCAGTTGTAATGAAGTAAAGTGAAAAATTATAATTAATGTAAAAAATAATTTTTATCTTAAATCAGTCATCACTTGATTCACCTGAATCGTCGGAAATCTTTATTTTGGACCTTAAGTCTCTTCTGATATTATGCCAATAGGAATTAAGCAGTTCCTTACTATTTCCGTGCTGTGCACTAGAATTTTGTGCACTCTTACTGGCTTAGAGAACCACGCATAAAGAGATAAATACAACGATATTTTTCTCGAGCAAGTAATTCAAAATCGTAAGATCTACTATGCTTTACACTTTGATCGTTACGTAGTTTTTGTAATAACTATGTCATCACTGATTTCTGAAAGATGGCATTTTTTTTTAATTCGATATTTCATAGTAGGATGGATATATTATGAATATACCTGAATCGCGATTTGAAGCTAAATTATACGCGTAGGTATTTAGTTAACCTAAGGTCTATAAGAAAACACTTCTTAGGTAGGAAAAGACCGCGAAGGATGATTCATTCGAAGTTTTTAAATTTTTTTGGCTACTTCCTTGGATTATTTCTGCACTTCCTTTAGCTTCCTTAGTCTTTTCTTTTTCTTTTTCTAGTGTAGTGCATATCCAATATTTCCTCTGTACCATTTTACTCTCTGATTACATGTCTTAACCATCTCAGCCTACTTGTATTGACACAGTTTCTTCTTAATACTCCCAGTTCGACACTCTCACGGCGATCATCTTGGGACAAGCTTCGAAATCCTTTTCCTTTGGTGCCTACTGCTTAATTTCTTTTACTTGGACAGACCAGATATTTTTGAAATATTACTATTTGGAAATAATAAACCATTGTGTAATAATTTGCAGCGTTTTTTTTTTTCAGTTTTCAATATACTTTATAGTTTTGTGAAGTTGGTTGTTCTAATTTTATAAAATAAGAATTTCCTTAAAATATCCATCTGCCAACTAGTTTTATAAAATAGATATGAAAATATTTCTTGCCACCATTACATATCTAAAGGATTCAGCTGAGTTAGAAGTGAAACATGTGTAATAATCAAAATATGAAGATAGAGACCCAGGATAATAGCCCTTAACTTACAACGGTTATTTTAAAATGATGAAATAGATAATCGGGATGCAGTCAACATAGTATATTTTTTATTGCACAAGCCGATGTGTTGACTGCATCTGTATTATTTATTTCATCATAATAAGGTCACAGTCGACCAAGCAACATCAATGATTATTTAATAGTATTATAAAACAATATTTAGACGGAAAGAACTTTTAAAGATTTTTTGATACAGAAAGGAAACAAAATGGAGACATAAGCTTAAATAAATTATTGAATATCTATAATCATAAAAGTAAACTATTCAAGGAATATGTATCATATTTCGATAATAGTTCATGCAACTCGTGCTCATGCCATTCTATTAGTATTTGCCAGTATTATTGCCATTCTATTCTATTATTCTATTCTATTCAGTCATAATATTTACCTATATTGTTTACATTTAGTAATTATATTATATTATGTTAAGAACCATTTTCGACTTTGTACCATTTTAATTTCTATTTCTTTTCATTTTTGTTTGAAATAATAATGATAAAGCTGAATTATTCAGATTTCTGTTAATTTGTAATAAACCAATGGGTATCAAGGTAAAAGTGAAAAAACGACATTTCAAACCCCTCCTTTCCATGCCTGTTAATTTATATTGTAACAAATATTTTAAAAGTGATACGTGATGAAGTCAAAGACTACAAGCTAGAATGCTCCCTTCCTGATGATATCCAATATTCAAGACATTAATCCTATTGTTACAATATGTAATCTTGACTCTTTGCAGATCCTCAGCTGCGCTAGCATGTTCAATGGAACAGCATCTTTGACGATATACGCAGTAGAGTTCTTGGGCGGGCAGTGGGTGTCCGTCGTGATGGGTATAGTATTCGTCGTATCTTCCTTCTTGGCCGCATTCCTGGCCGATCCTGTAGGAAGGAGACCACTCCTGGTTTCTTCGCTGATCGGCGCAGCCATCTTCACCTCAATCCTCGCCGCCTACTTTATAAGCCAAGAGAAGATTCTACTCTACGTAGGATTGTTCGGCTTCTGCTTCATCACTTCCGTTGGAATCAACCCATTCATCATTACTCTTCCTTCCGAGCTGTTCCCAACCAGCCTACGTGCCTTCGCTAACGGTCTCACCCTGCTCACAACTGGCTTTATGGGCTTTATCTGCATAAAGATCTTTGTCAATATCAACGAGGCCCTTGGAGTACAGTACAACTTCTTTCTCTATACTGTAGTATCTCTCATCGGTGCTGTGGCGGGTTATCTTTTACCAGAGACGGCAAAGTCAATAATAAGCGCGTCTTAAATATGACCCTAAAATATTTCTTAAGCAATCGACCTTTTTCTTGGAAAGATGTCAAGGTACTTAAGTCATAACTCAGTATTGCAATAACGTGTATTGCCCAACTCATATGATCGTTTATTAGAAAAGCGATGTTTATATTAGCCTATTTTTGTACTTAGTGAACGATAAGAACTATATGAAAATATCTTTTTGTTAGATATAAGGAGTTCAGTTCCGCAGAGCTATAGGTGGGAGTGGCTTCTTGGCAAGTGGAGTAACAACTTTAGAAGGCCCCGATGTTAACTGAAAAGAATCCGTTAGGGTTTTGTTTATCTTTTGAGCTAGCAGAAGTCGACAGTTCTAATGATTTTAAATAATATTTAATTAAAACAGTAATAATTCCAATGAATACTAATTTTATGATTGAATACAAAACAGTTAGTTAGCACAAATGGCGTTAGAGAGTCGTACCGCGGCGACCGTTCCTGATAAGATTGCAGCATTTTAAGCTGTACTGCCACCTGTCAAGAAACCACGCCCACCAATAGCTCTGCTGAACTAGTAAAAAGGATTTAAATAGTATAACAGTACCTGTAAACAGTGGCGTACATATGGGATGTTATTATTATTATTAGTGCTGTTATATTTAAGTATTTTTATACTTAGTGAACGATAAGGACTATATCAAAATATATTTTTGCTATATTTAAGGATTTAAATAGTATACCAATACCTGTAAACAGTGGCGTACAGAAGAGATGTAGGACCCCCCTTACTCAATATCTGTTTATGATTACAATACAACAGTGATTAGAGCTATTTATTTAAATAAATTCTTTCTTTTTCACTTATTAATAACCCTCTGCACAATGTGTACCATGAGGTTTCATCAAACTAATTGAGGTTATTTTGTCATTACCTTTTCTGGAGACAAATGTCCAGGTCCCTCTGAATGGATCCTATTTATGCCACTGCCTGTCAAGAGATTTTAAAAGTCAGGTATTTATAAGCTTATGTAAATTTAAATTGCAGGGCTGTTAATTTGATATTTTTGTATTAGTTTAATTAATATAAAATTTTATTGGCAATAGCCGACTAGAATTACCTATAGTAAAACTTATCGATATTCCAGAAAACCAGCTCCTGATCCCAATAATGTTTGTCCAGGTTGAGGTTATAGGTTTAGGAATTGACCAGAAGGCTTCGACAATGCGTGTCCATATTGGACTATGAGTAACTGGAAGGATATAGGAGATGACCAGAGAGGATGATCGAAGGGTTAATCGGCGTTACTAACGGTAAGGGAAGATACGGGTATCTGTCTTAAACATCGCAGGATGGTAGCCATTAACGGAAGAATTAAGCTTCCAGATTAAGTGAGAAGAGGTACAGACCAAGGGGTTCAAATCTATACACAGGAAATATTAGGATGAGGAATGATATAGAGAGAATTTTGAAACAATGCATAGGTCAAATATAGGAGGCAGATGTACTGATCTTCTAGTGATCTCATCTCTGAAAAAATTAGTTTTGTTTTTGTTCTTTTTTCCAATCCCTCAAACAAAAATAAGATTAATAAAACAAATAATTATAAAAATCATAAAACTTACTGTCTACCTTTGTCTACCTTTTGGTACTGGAAGGTTTGTTGACTATTTACAAATTTAAATGATAGTTCCCGATCAGGGAATCTTCTCATTATTTAGAGGTGAGGGTCGTCTTCGTGTTGTTTAGTAATGAAAAAAAAAAAAAAATAGAAATGGGCGCTTGAACCAGCTGCAGAAGTGTCGGTTGTCGCTACAAGTTTATCTCTACTATCCAAGGATTCTGAGGATTTGATAATAATTTAGTACTTTTTATCAAGAGAGAAACTGTTTCTCAATTCTAGTTTACAGTACCAGATATGGGACCTAGAAATTTGGCTTTTTTTTTATTAAGTGATCTGTGATTCAGAAAAAAGAAAAGTTGTTCAGTGAACTGGATGACTGGAATGAGTGATCCCCCCAAACCATCTTACTCAGCAGTAAGAATAAAAGAACCAGATTAAATGAAATAAATAAAATCATAGGAAAAGTAATGTAAAGTCATAATTCTGTCATACTTTTATCTATACCCAAGTTGATGAACTTTATAATTATTTATATTCTAAGTATAAACCCCATATTATCATTTATAAGGTTCACTCCATCATTTATATTAATGCATGCAATTCAATATCCATGGACTTGTCAATGTTCTTTTTCAAGTAAAAAAAGTTTTCATACAAAATAATGTCTAGATAAACATTGTTTCCTGTTTATTTTGTTAATCCTTAATCCTGTTCATCTATTTGATCATAAGTTTTTAGTTCTCCAATAGGGATTTGAAGCCAGGATGAGTTAAATCAAAAATTGTAATCCTGTTTACAAGGTAAAGCAAAAATGTTTGATTATGACAAGCAATTTACTAAAAAAACTTCCTGATTAATATTAAAATTTAATTTTGTTTTTGAGAGCAATATAAATATAAATGAACCAGTTATATAGTTAAAATCTTAATTAGAATTAGAAATCCTATCCTTTATAGAAAAGTATGGATTTTAGTGTATGCCAAAATATGCAATTGGAAATATGGGTATAATTGATGAGCTGAAGGAAAGTTTGAACATTTTAAAAGACTCATTGTCACTGGCCCTGGCCGAAGTTACACTCAGGTCGTCGCACTCTCTAGCGCCATTTGTGCTAACTTACTGCTTTCTGTTCAATTAATTAGAATGCACCTTAAAACTAAGTAAAGACAACAACAATGAGACTTTCTACTGGAAACTCTGTCAAGCTCCCTCTAATATTTAACAGTTTACTGCAACCATATTCTTGGTCAGCTGTCAATTGTATACTTTAACTAAACCCTCAGGACAGGCCCTCACAAGAAGTACACAAGAGCTTCTTAGAATTATTCTCACATAGCCCAGTCTAGGAATCCATCCCTCCTCCTACTCCCAGCAACTTTTAGCCATCCCCTCTTCAACTTTTAACCCATTAACCTTCAGGTATATATCCCTCTCAATTTTACAAAATTATCATTCCATATCAGTGTAAGCCATGATGCAACATAGTTAAGATATTGCAACTTGAAGTATTTTATATATCAATGTAACATTTGTTTTGATAATAAAAGTAAATCTTAAAGTCTTTAATGTTGTATGTTCATTAATTAGCATTTTAAATCCCTAAAACCATTTTCAAGATAAGGCACGGGGGTCACAGGGGTCCTATGCCAATTTGGGTGCATTTCATTGTCATGACATCTTCAGGGCTGAGTAAGCAAAATGTCTATTCGAGCTTTTTAATAAGCATATAATTATTCTGTGAAGAAGTTATTTTGTAAACAAAATGTAATACTCCGGGTCAAAAATTTTGTTTGTAACTAAATATTTTTTTTTTTTTATTCATGCTTTCAAACAATAATATATTGTATGATAGTATTAATGGAAGTTTGAAGGTTTAAAAAACAAGTTAAACTTCATATTGGATATTGAATGACTGATATTACTGGCCAAAATATGTGTGCATTTTTTCATTGATGGATACGATCATGTATATTTTGCAAGAACATAATATATTCATATAAAATGTACAAAGACTCAAACAAAAATATACACACAATTCAGTTGTCATATTATTACATCTCTGTATTTTATTAAACACTTTTTGAAATTAATTTAATGTGCTTGAATTACTGGATTCTTTTTTTAAATCTCCTTTGTCAAAGATTACCATTTATATTCATTTGATATTTTAATTATACTTACTGATAAGTAAGACAGCCTGCTGTGTAGAACTACTTTTTCCTAAAAATTTGAGCAAAGTTCTTATACTTTCATCTGACATTTAAAGACAATGTTTAAAAGCTTTCGTAAACTTTTGATAATACTGTGCTGGGAAAAGTAATATTTTAATTAACACTATAATGACACTAGTAAGGTTTGCTCCATTGTAGATTGTAGATTTTATTAATCTATTAATAGGCTACTAAATAGAGATATATTTAATCTTTCTATGTTCAAATATTACTGAATGTAAATAATTAAAGTTTTACTGAGCCCCTAATGTATTAAAATCTGAGGGAAATGAAAGGTTTGTGCAAAATTGTCGCATGGGTCAGCTAGTATTATAATATTTTGACTTTTAGTCTGTTTGAAGCCCTTCTTGTTTCTCTCAGTTAAGAATTTTTTTATGCTAACTTTTCCTTTCCATCATGATTACATCTGGGTCTGGTCCTAAAACTTTTATTGCCACTCTAACCGCTTCATAGTAGCATTGCATTTATTTTAGTTGCAAAAACTGTATATAATGTTATATAATAATGATTAAATTAAATATACTTTTGAGCAATAGCTAACCTTATACAATGAAAAAACACTTTGGGTCTCATGTGCCAGAAATGTAAAAACCTAAATTCCTCGAGTGTACTGATATTTATTTGTACTATCCTTATGGCTAGTTAATAGGACATTTTAGGATGCTTCATGAAT
This sequence comes from Rhaphigaster nebulosa, assembly GCA_948150685.1. Lineage (NCBI taxonomy): Eukaryota > Metazoa > Arthropoda > Insecta > Hemiptera > Pentatomidae > Rhaphigaster > Rhaphigaster nebulosa. The sequence continues at coordinate 157,514,653 of OX411308.1, read as the reverse complement.
TCATATAGCTTGCCAATGGACCCTTACTTCAGGCACTTGTGAACCAGTCTTTAATCAAAAATAAAGAAGTACACAAAGAAGAACTCCGGTTCATTCGGGTGAATGTGGGTACCCCGTCAGTACTTTAGAAGTATGGTTTTATTTATCACAAACTGTAAATTTGAAACTTATTGCATAGGATTACAATATCTAATCCATGTTGGAATAGAAACCACAGCTCATTTAAAGGACTCAATTTTGATTACAACTTCTGGTTTCAAAACCTATATTCCTAATATTGTACTGACTAAGCGTTAATAAGATCTAAAAACTTGGTGGTTCCCTCGGTTATTGATGTTGCAGATCTTGAGCAGTGCAAACCAGCTCAACGGTTCTGCTGCAATCTCTGTGTACGCGATGGAATTCTTAGGAGGCAAGTGGGTCGCTTTGGAGATGGGCTTTATCACTGTGGTCTCCTCAATCTTCGGATCCATCCTCTCGGATCCATTTGGGCGGCGACCTATGCTCATAGTCTCCCAGGTTGGCTGCGCCATGTCAACAATATTGCTCATCTTCTACTTTCTCTTCAAGGATTTAAAAAACCGTAGATTGCTTCTATACTTTGGACTCTTCAGTTTCTGTTTCATCAGTTCTGGCATGTCTATAATAATGCTAGCACTTCCATCAGAACTGTTCCCCACACGGTTGCGTGCCTTCATCAATGGATTAACCCAGACAATTGATGCCATATCTTGTTTCATTGCCTTGAAGATGTTCTTTTCAATCAACGTGATTTTGGGTATCGAAGCCAACTTCATAATTTACACATTGGTCTCACTTATTGGATCAATCACTGTAATATTCATTCCTGAAACAGCAAAGGTAGCAATGTAACCTTGGTTAAAGTAGTTTGGATTAAATCCTGAAACACAGAGATATCAAAGTTCAAGACCGGTGATGAAAAAATATCAGATTGACAAAGAATACTGATCGCCAGAGATGTAGTTTTTTCCTTGGTAGATACTTCAAAACTGCAGACCTACAGATAATTCTCAAAAAAAAAATGCATCCTTTGGCATGATGGAAGGAATTCCATTTAACTTTCATATAAATGCCACTGAATTAAAAAAAAAAAAAAACATTGTTTTAATCAGATTGAAACATATTAGTACAATTAGAGGATGCTCCAGAAAACTTTAATAACTTATTCACTTCATAAATGTTAATGTTATTAAAATCATGGGGACCTGTTGTTCATGATATTGGAAAATTGTTCGCAGAGTTAATCCATTTAAGACTATGAGAATGGCCTGAAATATAAGTGAGAAATATCAAGCATGATTTCTAAAATATTGCTTTATAGTACTCAATACGCTACAAAATATGCTTTACCTGATGACCATCAAATTAAAACTAAATAAAAGTAAGAGGAAAATATATTTTTTTATTTTATTTTATTTACTCATACAGTATTTGATAGAGTGGATAGGAGTACATTTTTTATTTTTACTAATTACATAACATGGGTGTCTCCAATTAAATAATTGGAATACGGCTGGCTGAGAATGAACAAGAATGTTAACTAAGTCTATTTATATTTTCAATATTTTCAAACAGATTTTTCTTTTACAAACATCTAATGAATCTCAGCTAAGTACAAATTAATGTTTTGTGTAAATCATCATCATCATATTCGTTTCTCCTCGAATACCGCTAGGCAGTGTGAAGTTTCTGTCTGTAGTGTCCCGATTCTGCCCAAGTTCTCTTCTCCTACTTCAAGCTCAGGCCCAGACTGGCTCCTTGTCTGGTGATTGAAGAGGGATATTGGAAAATGATCTGCTTTAGAAGAACATTTTCCTTCATTTTACCACTTGAAAAATATTTGAGTAAAGTTAAAATCTTGGTCAAAAATTTAGCTTTGCTGATGTAGTTCACTTAGGTTTACAGTACATTTTTATATTATTTTTATTATAGCTACACTTGGTATACACTAGAAAAAATAGTTATCAATTTCAAGTATTTTACTGTTTATTAAAAAAAGAGAGTGAGAAATATTTTTAGATTTTGGCTTCTTAGCCTGTGCTAAAGCCATCAACTAAATCTAATTGCAATAATTAAAAAAAGAAAAATGAGGAAAAACGCTAATGAGTAATCAAAGCATAAAGTAAGTTAGTTGTCTATTACTATGATTACATTTTTATAATCAATAGAAAAATGATCCAAATGAATTATTTACAGTTTTAACCAAGAAGTAAGAAGTGACCTAACAGCTTTTTGGTCAGTACTTCAATAGTCCTTGCTGCTTCATCTATAATTACATTTTTATCCAAGTTATAAAATAAGTCTGTTTATACATTAATTAAAAGGATATTAAATATAAAGAAGATCTGAATTGATTTTTAACTATTTAAACTTTTTTTATATTTACATGTGTGCTGAGTTCGAATCTGAAGTCCAAACATTTCTATCAGGCACCATTTTTGAGAAAATGGAGGTTGTTTTTGAAAAAAAATGAAATACCATATTGTTGTTTTTTTCTTATTTCATTTATTTATTTAATTTTCTTGTGAATAATAATAATATATAAAATAATAAAATATTTAATCCTGAACATAATATAACTTTGTTTTGTCAATGTGTATATTTTTTCCTTATATAGTCTTCATCAGCTGTTGAAGTGTGTCCAATCAGCTGCAGTGACCAACAATAAACCAAAAGCATTTACAGATAGAGGTTTTTTTTTTTTTTTTTTTCTTATTTTAATGTCTTGTTATGCTGATTCCAAAACACCTTACATTTCTCCTCTATGTTTATAAATGACCGAGTTATGGGCATATAAGATCTTTAATCGGCAATTATTACAGATTTTTTGTTTTTCATTTTTTTTTTTTTTTTTTTTTTTTTTTTTTAATGCCTTTTTATGCTGATACCAAAAAACCTTACATTTCCTCTCTATCTTTATAAATGGCCGAGTTATATGGGCTTATGATATCTCTAATCAGCCGCAATTTTGAAACAAACTGACGGATGGTAATGTCGAGTTCCGAGGATCATCCCTGGGTGACCTGTGACATTGGTACCGAATCTCAAGAAAATCGGTCCAGTAGTCTCGAAGAAAAGCCGCGGACGGCGGGGGATGGATTTTTTTTTCTTTTTTCGATATTGGGTTTCTACGTATCTTGAAACGTAATACCTCAAATTTTTAGGGGGTTATAGAACAATTTCTGTGGTCGATTACAAAGGTTTATTATTGAAAATAATAAACCAAAATGTTGAAAAACACGTCATTTTCTGACCCAAAAAACAAATTTGACAAAAAATGGTGCCTGATAGAGATTTTCTGCCTTTTGATTCCTGTTTAGCATACCTAAAAACATAAAAAAACAACACTTGAGTTCATGGGAGGATTTAGATGCAGAACAGTGATATCTGAGTAATAAAAAAAATAAAACACTTTATTTTTGGGCTCCTTGGGGCTTTCCGTCAGTCGGAGTCCTCCTCGACGAACGTCGACTAATCGACCTGACCAGTCCGGTCTTGTCCAATCTATTCCTCGCTTCCCAACCGCCTCTCGGACACTTACTTCTCAGGAAATGCGGAGTCTCCCTCACTGCCGTCTTCCTTCCTCACGAGTCTCGTAGGTCTTTCTAGCGGTCCTCTCGTGACCCATCATGTAGTCCATCCTAAAATACATCCGTCCTAACCAGCTTAGCTTGTGCTGCTCTAGGATGGTCTAGGTCGGCTTAACTTCAAGGTTAGACAGCATAGTGCATTACGGATCCTATTTCGTCGGATCTTCCTTTTACCTGTACGAAAGTAGCGCATCTACATGGATTGGCTCCGACCCCTTTTTTTCGAGGTGGAGAACCACTATTCGGAAGAGTGCGAGAAGATAGGGAGAAACTTCGAATTGTATACTGATAGCCTCTTTGTCGCCTGTCTATGTTACTTTTAGTTTTCTTTGTCACCTGTCTCTGGAAATACCTCCAGAACAAACAGAATTCTCTCCCAGTTGCTCCAATTCTCCGAGTTACTTTTTCATCAATATTTTCATTCCTATAAGCACATAAATATTTCAAATGTTTTACCTGCTCTAATGTCTACCTGCTAACCACAAATATCCTCATGATTCTCCGTAGTTCCATGCATTCATGTATTTGGTCTTCCCCAGATTTCATATTTATTGGGGATAGTTCTTTTTGGAGGACGTTTGTGTTATATTGGAGGTTTTGGCAGCAGGCAAGTCTAGATTATAAGAAGAATTTTATGGGTTGGAAGTTTTTGTGTCCTAGTTGGATTTGCCTCATTCATAGTATAGCTTTCCATAGTGCCGCAAACCAATTTCGAGGTATAAAGGAGAATCTCCCTACAAACTGTCCAGCTCCTATTAATTTCGTCACAATCCCACGGTCTGTTGAGGGCCAGGGCCACTCTTTCTACTTCCTGCGTCCTGTAGTTCCAAAATGTCTTCTCTTCTGACCAAAACATAATCTATTAGAGATTTTTCATTCCTTCCACGGTTTTCTCTTGTTTACCCATGGCTTTCTTTATGCGGGAAAAGTGTATTCGCTAAACTCAGGTCGTTCACCAAACAGAAATTCAAGATTCTTTCCCCATTGCGTTTAGACATTTTTCGCCATATCTTCCCAAGGCGTCGGACAACCATACAAGGTCACAACAAACCTGCAGACAGATCATCGAAAACTATGGGAGTTCCTTCGTAGCCATTCGCCTTTATCAATAAGTCACTTAAGAAGGTGGCTCATCAGATCAAGCACTTTCGTTAGGCTACGATCATTAAATGGACTTTCTCTCCTTATAAGATGTCGTAACCAATGTCATGATTGGGTCACTCACAAATTTTCAGCCCTTATTCATGGAAGCCAGGTCGTTATGGAACTAGAAAGAATTCGACTTCGTCGGCTACTTTTTCATTTCTGCTAACGCCTGAATACAAAAGACTGTAGTCCTGTATTTTAACTTCATAGTTTTTTTTTTGGTTTCGGTGATTCCCAGCAAATCTACTTTAGCCTTCTTGATCTCCTCCACAAGCTCACGCTTCTTCCCGTTAAGGCTCTGTACGTTCGAGGTCGCAAGTTGCAAAAAAATTGTCCATGCTGTATCAAATTCCTTAAAATCAATTAACTCAGCTCATTCTATTTTTTTAATAAGTTAAATTTAAGGGGGACAGGTTTCAGGTTCAGTGTCTCCGATTCAGATGGAGGGGCTGCTTCCTCAGAGCTACCTGACTCGCTTCCCCATCCGGAGAGGCTGTCTAGTGAATGTGGCCCTAGGGTGAATACTGTGATTGACCTTGGTCCATAATTTGGAGGTGGGTTTAATGTGCTGCAATTAGTATATATGTGTGAGTGCCATGGCACTGCGACATTATGAACGGACAATCGGACCGCCACCTCCCTGCACCACTTGTGCAAATTACAAAAAATTAACTAATTTTTATTAGACTTGAATTATAAGTTATATAAGAAACTAAAATTTCTTCTTGGTCTAATAAACAGCTCATAATATTTTGTGGCTAAATATCCAACAATTTATTTATTTTTTAAGATTGGATTATAGATACTTGCATGTTACCAAGGATCATTTTCAAAATAAATGCAATTTTACACAGTTCATAAACATTCTATTATCCAACACAACTTTTTTTAGATTACTAAGAACGGATTGCGGTTATATTGAATTAATACATTCATATACATATCATGTATATCTGTATAAAAATAAAAATATAATAATATTTTATTTATTTAAAACTTAATCCGCATTTTAAGCACTTCATCATAATATCTCACTACTGCAAGTAAAACTATTTACGTTATTAAAAAAAGCTGTACACACAGCTTAAATATGTCAGTTCTTTGTTTCAGATTTCTGCTAGGCCTATGTGATTCGCAAGTTGAATATGGGAAAGAGCTTATCCACTTGCAGCCGGGTTCTCGCAATAAACTGATGCTCCAGTAATAAAGGCAAAGAAGAACAAGCACTTGCGCAAGATTACTTCAGTTCTTATTCCTCCTTGCAGCTATTATTTTTTGCAATTCATTGTAAGTTTGTCATTTGCATCAGAACATGTCTCCTCTTCAACATTGCACACGACGGAGCAATTCGGGAGTCGTAGCTGCAGATCAATGGAACTGTAATTAACACGACAGCACAAATTCTGGGGTATGATAATGATGTTAACATAATAAGTAACAGCTTTGATTCCATGAGTCAAGCTAGAGGCATCAGCGCCTAAGCTGGATGTGGTGGTAAATGAACTGAAGACCAAATATATGCAGGCAAAAGCTGAAGCTAGCCAAGGCCATGTCAATATCAACGGGCAATTCTTTGAGATCGTGATTAGTTTCTTCTACCTTGGGTCATAGATGAACGCTGAAAATGATATTAAACAGGAGATTAGACGCCGAATAATAGCCGCCAATAAGTGTTATTTTGGTCTCCTTAGGCAAATGAAAAGTAAGACTCTCTCCAGAACAACAAAGGCTCTAAGAAACAATAATGAAATCAATTCTGTCGTATGGTTCAGAATGCTGGGCTCTACCGAAAGCACAGAAAGATGAACTCCTTCAGTTCGAGAGGAAGATCCTTCGTAGATTCTTCGGAGCCGTATATGATCGAGTGGAGTCTAATTGGAGGAGACGAAAAAATGCCGAGCTAATGCTCTTGGTCAACGACGTAGACGTGGTGCGTTCCATTAAGGTTGGACGTCTTCGATTGGCAGGACAGGTGGCGAGAATCGCCTCCCAGGAAATCCCCGAAAATACTTTTAGACGAAAGGAAGTAGCAAGGAAGCGAGGAAAACCGGGGCTGAGATGGGAGGATGATATGGCAGCAGACGCTCGGACCTTGCTAGGAGTTCGAGATTGGAGAGGTGCGTCGCAGAACAGAGATTGATGGTGTAGACTGTTGGCGGAGCCTTTGACCCCTCGAGGGTTGTAGCGCCAGGAGAGTGAGTGAGTGCAAGTTTGTCAAGCAGGGCAACAGCCTCTTAGAAGAGGGTGAGCCAGATTATTTAGATCATGAAGCATTGGAAGAAGAAGGGTACGGTATTTTGGAAAGTGAGTTGGTTTCAACCAGTACAAACTTTTCTGTTTGATATAATCCATTTAAACATTGGTGAGCACCAGCATGTATTTGATTTCTTGTCTTAATTAAATTCATAATTCATAAATTTTTTATAATACTGATTTATATTACATCTAATTTAAAATATATAATAATACCAAACTATAATTTGAATTGCTTATTTTTGAATTTTTCTATGCTTTAGAACTGATGATGAATCAACATTCGAAACTAGTTTTCAATAAAAGAAAATTATTAAGTGGCAAATAATTCATAAATTCCTAATTACACTTTTATTTTTCAATCCGTTTTCGATGTATGATTTTAAAAGTTTTTTCAAGAAAACCACGTTTTTACCAATAAAATTCCAAATTACCCTACTGTAACTGAACATTTTTCAACTTTTGCCACCATTTTTGGAATCTACTATGAATTTTCTGTAAGATAGCAATCAATTATATAGAAAAATATAGATTCGTCAGTTTTTCAGAAAAAATTGGTTGAATCTCACTTAATGGATTTTCTAACTATGACCTTGGGGAATATAAAAAAAGTTGTTTCATTTCATCAGTTTTCCAACGATATGCTCAACTTTGCGAAGCTAGTCTAATTTCGAAGAGATATTCAGATTGGGAGGTCATTAAACGTTGGATACCTACAACAATATGGGTACCTAGTATTTATTTTGTCCTAGTTCTGTTTCTCGTTCTTTGGTTTCCCCCTCCTCCCCAAAAAAGTGAATATTCTCTAAAGTGTGCGACTTTTTAACTATAATGGTGAAGGTCGTTATCACAATGCGGTAATTAGAAAATGAAATGGATTCAAATTCTACAATAGTTGTCCATTTACCGCATCATGATAACCACTTTCCTCCACCCCTTAAAAAAAAAGTTAAATTGTTGTACAAACAATAAAAACAAAAAACACTGTGTTTTCAGTAGTAAACCACTTTAGAAAAAAAAAAAAAGGCACGAGATAACAAAACCGGAAAAAATAAATTACTAGGTACTCGAATTGTTGCGGGTAGCTAACGTTTTTTGACCGCCCAGCTATTGGCAAGCGTACAGGGAGTGCCACAGGTGCGTAAGCACCTGCTAATAAGTCAGTCATATCTTATTTTGTAGCCCAAGATAAAATTATTGTTTTAATTATAGCACAAAAATTGTTTAAAATACGTTTTAGACAGCATATTCTTTAAACGATTTTCCACAGGAGTAAAGAATACCCCGGTCCCTAGGTTTTAGGCCAGTCATTTGGTGCGCTTAACTATGAACAGAGCATAATTACGATTGCATTCTTTTCAAAATCTAACAAAAGGAGCAAAGAAATGCGGTCTTAAAAATAACAATAAATGTGGAATAACATCATCATCACAACCACGTTTTCCAAAAAAGAAACCTTTTAACCTCAGTGCCTACTGCCAGTCCTATTTCTTAGTTGAACACTATTTATATATAAATTTATGGATCTCCTCTCTCATTACCTTAAATTATAAGTAATCAGTCATGGTGTAGTCATGCTGAAATCACCTTAACTACAAAGGAAGACAACAAGAAAATAATAGGAAATTCAAAATACATCGAAGCAGGAAAGAAACTGTTGGTTACGAAATTCTTCACCAAACCACGAATGATAATGGCAAGCGAATGATTGATTTTGCTACAGCCAATGTATTAGTTGTAATGAGCACAATCGTCTCTCACAAGAATAACCATAAACATATTTGGAGAGCACCAAATGGTGCACATAGTATTACTACCGTTGGAACATTTCAACTGGGTGAATGACGTGAGGTCCTATAAGCGTCCGGACGTATACTCCGACCATTTCCAGGTGGTAGTAAAAGTATAACTAAGACTTTATCAACGCCTATATAAAGCAAGCAGTAGGAAAAAGAAATGGTGCACAGAAAAGCTAAATACACCAGACAAAAGGAAAAAGTTCAAAGAGGACATAGCAGAAAGGATATCGGAGATACCGGCTATCGAAGGACAGTCAATCGAAGACCATTGGAAAATACTGCATCAAATAATAGAAAAAACAGCTGATGAACACTGTAGCAGTAATCGATCCAGTACTCGCAATGAATGGTACGACTTGAAATGTGAGGAGGCCCTGAAAATGTGTAATAACAAAAGAACTAAGTTTCTTAGCCACGATACTCGGCAAACAAGAAAAGAATACAGGAATGCTCGTGCATATGCGAAGAGGATTTGTAAGAAAAAGAAGAGAATGGCCATGGATCAAAAAATTAGGAATATAGAATCATCACGTGTGAATAAAGAGACAAGGAAATTTTTTCATGAAGTCAAGGACATAAAAACAACATATAAGTCAAATGAAACTATGACAAGGGATGAGAACGGCGCGCTCCTTACAGTTGCTGATGAAGTAATGAAAAGATGGGAGAGATACTTCAGTAAGCAGTTGAACCCTACATATGGTCGGGATGAATGTGATCAGGATAATCATGATAAGAGAACTTCTGTTCGCTAAACAGAAAAATTATAAAGCACCAGGAACAGATGACTTCACGGCTTCATTAAAAGCGGCGGGACTCGAAATTAATACTGAATTATGCAACATTATAGCACATATATGGCAAGAAGAAAGAATACCCGAAAAGTGGAAGGAATCCATAGTTATCCCAGTAATTAAGAAGAAGGGTGATCTCACATAGTGCAACAATTACAGAGTGATTATTCTCCTGAATGTCGCAAATAAGATCCTTGCCATTGCAATATATAACAGGCTGATGCCCTAAATGGAAAGCACAGTTGGTGACTACAAAGCCGGTTTCCGTCAGAATATGTCTGCAATAGATCAAATTTTTACCCTTAAACAACTGCGAGAAAAGTATGAATTCGGCCACCCACTGTGGATACTTTTTGTGGATTTCGAGACAGCTTACAATTCAGTTATTAGAGAGAAACTATACACTGCAATGAAAGAAATGGGTATCCCTAAAAAACTTATTGGACTTACTAGGTGTACCATGGAAAAGAATATTTGCCAAACCGGAATGAGCGGAAGGAGTATTGACCTGTTTGGTGTGAACACAGGGCTAAGACAGGGTGACGCGCTAGCACCACTACTGTCTAATCTGGTACTTCACAAAATTGTTAGTAGGACAGGACTGAACCATGGCAAAACAATATTTACCAGAATAGTACAAATCCTAGTGCATGCGGATGAAATCGCAATCATTGGGAGATCACAAGCTGCTGTGGAGGAAGCCTTATGCAATATAGAGCAGGAAGCGAAAAATATGGGAATTAAGGTGAATAACAATAAAACAAAAATGATGTGCATCAGGAAACACGATGTGGTACCACAACAACAAGTTGCAATGGGAGAATGTATTATTTGATTAGGTCAAAATGAACCAAGTCCAATAATGATATCATATTATAGGATTGTCATATAATCAACATTAAATCATAATTACAAGATATATCATAATTATTTTCCAAGTTTTCCGATACTAAAAAAATTCAGTTAAAATAATTGGTTAAAACAATGACATTTCAGTATGCTTACAATGTTTGAACTTCGCAAGCCTGTATAATTCCACTGAGGAGTTTCCGGAAATGTCATAACCAATTTTTATTTAATATTTACCCGAAAATGAAATTCTAGGGTATAGACGATAGGATTTGATTAGGTAAAGTCGAAATTTTGAATTTGTTCAATTTTTCGGCGTTTCAGTCCACTTTGCGGTGGTGCAAGAAATTTGGCTGTCGCTTCTTTCAAATTTTATTATAAAATTCCTACTTATTGTAAATAGAAAGAATCGAAAACATTCCTCTCTTGAACTTCATGGGCATTATCTTTGAAAAATTACTGCTTGCAAAAGTAATTGAAATTTTTCAAATTTATTAACCACAAACCACATGCGCAAAATGCATTGATGAATGAGTCTTTTGCATTGGCTGCTTCTAATTGCACCATAATTATTCATAATTTCCTTAATTATTTTATTTTACTCATGTATTGTTTTGTTTATACATATCGTCGACAAAAGTGCGAAATCACGTTCTGTCACAAATTTTCAAAGATAGACAAAAAATGTGTAAAAAATTAAGTTTTCATCATATTGAGTTTTTTTTAATAGTATGTACTAGAACAAGTAATATACTATATACTGATTTGCGTAGAAAAAAAATAATTTTGTATATATAATTTACGCAAAAATAAAATAACTCTGAATCAAACCATTTTTAACTTACGTGGTTTCACAGTTTTGCCGTCGATATCATTGAACTTAATTTTATTCTAGATTTGTAAAATAATTTATAATATTAATTGTTTTCTTGGAGTAGTAAGTGTTTAGTTATTATATTTATATTTCTTGTAACGTAGATAAATGTACGTAACTTATAATCTACATAATTTATAATGTACATAATAATTTACATAACTAACAATATACATAACTTTTTGTTTGTATTTAGTAAACTAACTTGTTTTTGAGTTACGTTATAGAGCAGAGATTTCCGAATCTGTCCAAACTCCTTGGATATCTTTTGCAATACATAAAAGATATTAAAACTTTACCAATACCATAGAAAACAGAATAATCAAAATTGTAGGTTGGATCTTTTTTGCCTAACTATGGCCTTTCATAACAGTAAGAAATGACTGGCCAATTTGTTTATTATTATTATTTATAGGAGCTACATCCCAAGTTGAGACTTGACCTGCTCCGGCATCGATCTCCAATTTCCCCGATCAAGTGTTGCCGCCTTCCAATTTCGGGCACCAAGTAGAATCTGGCATCAGTAGCCGCTGAGTCTCACCATCTAAGCTTTGGGCGACCAACTCTCCTGGACCCATACATTTGCTCAATAAATCCGAGGGATTTCTTCTGAATTAATCCTTATGATGTAGCCAGCCCTCCTAGTATGGCTAGTTTAATGGTTTCTACTGTATTTATATCTTTACAAAGATCCTTCGTTGTTTGTCCTTCTTCGGCAAGCTTGATTTATACATATAAGTCCGAATATGTCTCGGAGAATTTTCCTCCCTAAACCTCAGCAGTGACAAACCAATTGCATTATTCATTGCCCACATTTCTGAGCCTTGGCGGATCAGCGTATTATAGATTAAAATCTTTGCTGCACTGGACAGATCTCGACTTGAGGTATTTCTGAAGGGCGAAATGGCACCTTTTTACTGCGTCTATTTATTCCTTCATTGATGTTATTTTGAGAGTTCAATTGGGATCTAAAGTACACAAATTCTCGAATCTTTTGAAATGAAATGTAGCCTTCTGAAACGAAAATGAATACTCTTCTTTACTCAAAGTGTTAATTTAATTTCCGTATGTTCACATGCAAAGATGCGAGATACAAGATCTGTATTTTGACATGCACAGATGAATGGGACGGAATGCACTTGCAAGATGCCTTAACGTGTAGTGGAAGGCATCCGACTCCTACACCCAGGTTTAACATTCATATATATATATATACATATATATATATATATATATATATATATATATATATATATATATATATATATATATATTATATATATATATATGGTTAAGAGCCCAGCCTTGCTCGGCATATCATAGTAAATTGAAATAATTTGAATAATTAAGGCTTTGTTCAAAATGTTCCAAAGTGATCCAAATTTTAAAAATGAATTAACGCAATGGTTTTGCGTGGTGTGTGAAGATACCGCCATATTTTTTAGCGTCCGTTTTCCCTTCTATTCTTAAAAGATCTCCTACTCCAGAACAAGAAAAAAAAGCCCAAACCTCTGATTTAATTGATCCTCCGCCGTGTTGTAAGCTTTCATCCAAGTAATCTTCAAGCCGTCGTCTTCTAGAGCCAAACATCTTGAATATAGATTTGTGAATCCATAATACCTATTGCCAGTCCTCTTCAGTCCAATTTTCGTTTTCTTTCACAAATTTCTGACGCTTTTTTAATGTTTTCATGACGAAAAAATGGCTTTTTCTTGGCAATACAGCTTCTGAATCCAAAACTAAACAGTTCTCTACTAAAGACGAAGTGACTTGTGTGCCTGTAGCTTCAGCAATTAGTTAGCAAGTTGTATGCTATTCTTTTTGCGGTTGCGCAATTATTGTATAATAATTTCATGTTTTTCTGCAGCTGGATTTAATTTTCTGCGCATACTAGAACTTTTCAGGTCCCCAATGCTTTTACATTCTTTGAATTTTCAATAAATAGTGTATACCTGAAATAGAACGATTCACTTTCCTATTGATTTTATGAATAATAAGGAACTACTGATGCAAAATAATAACTTTCTTTCCATAAAGAAAATTTATTTTCGCCATAATCTGGAAAATGGATAACTTAAATTACATACAAAATTAAGAAGAATAAGAAAAATTATTGCGCACTTTAAAATTTACTCAAGTTTTCCATTAATAAAAAAACGTTTTATATTAACACAACTGTGTTGTACACCTACTGAATTTTTAGACTGATTTGATGGAATAAAGATAATTAAAGACCGGATTTGTATGCAAATGCATATTTTTTCTGATATGTTTTTCAACGAAAATAATATATGAGGCACAGATATATTAAATTTTATTGTGCATATTTTTGCATATTTGGCCAAATATTTTGTTTAAATAATTTTTCTGACAATTGAAATAGAAAATAAATAATTAAACTATTTTCTGATACCTATACGTTCTTATTTAATGTGTCAATTATAAGATGGAAAAAAGCCATCTTCGATCAATAAAAATATTGTACTATAAAATAAATCTAGATTACTATAAAAATAGTAATCGTAATAAAGATTAAGCTCATAGATAACTAATTCAAGTTTTTGCTGTGATCACAACTGTACAGAACATGTACCTGTAGTTAAAAACAATTTAAAAGTTATGAATATTATATTTAATGATGTATTTGTATATAAAATAATATTTAGCGTCGTAATTTTGATAACTTTTCTAGAGTCCTTACTTCCGGTTACTTCCTTTAACAAAGTAAAAAACATCCTCTTGCCCTTCTTTGGAATTTCAAATTCTATTCTGGTCAGTAAGTGTGTTGCTTCCGTTGTGCATATTACGTTAAATTGACTACGATTTTATTTTCTCACATAAACCAAAATGCTCAAGGCAGGAATATTATTTAGTTCCATGTTAATAGTTGGAACCCTTTGAATTAAACACGGAGATGTTTTTCCTGGAAAAACATTTCTTGCATTTTGTGCAATAAAAATGTGCCGTATGAATTTTTTTTTTCAAATCGACCAATCCGTAAAGGCAGGTACGGGTATGAATTATTCTTGGAATTTTATAAAATAATTTAAGAACGGAATGTAACAATAGTTTATTATTTACCTATTACATGTGAAGACTGCAATAATTTTCTCAAAGTAAAATTTTGTGAATAACGTTTGTTTTCCAATTTACCTGTGTCTTGTTTTATTTATATTGTGAATTAAAATTATAATTCTTAAAGAAAGAAATTTATACAATAGTTATACTCCTTTTGTTGATTTTTTTTTCTGCTATTTATTATGGATATTTTCATGCATATTACTTCAGGTTTCACTGTATATTACTGCAAGTATTACTGCATATTTGAGGGCTTTTTACTGCTTTTTATATGGCATATTTTGATCTTTGCTGCATATAAATCAGGTCTTTAGAGATAATATTATGTATAAATTATGACTGAGTCAAATAGCAAGGCTTATAAAAAGACTTTAGAGGTTAACAGTATCAAACAGTCTTTAATCCTTTTATTCTACCCAATATACTTTTTTACATTACCAACTTACATGTATATTATCCGTAAACCTTTTGGCAAAATACAATTAAAAAATTAAGTCCACAAATACACTTTTGTTCACAAAAGTGTATCGACATCGTTTTTTGGAAAAGGCTTAAGCGCCAACTATCCGAAATTTAGTTTTCAATTTATTATGGGATCTAAACACCACTTACATCGATTCCCGCTCACGATAAATAGGGAAAAAAAAAAAAAAATAGAAAAAAAAATTGGAAAAGGTCTAAAAATCGACTCTGGCCTTGATCAGTGCTAAAACTTAAAAAATATATTGTAATTATAAAGGATTCACACCCTGGATAAATTCCATCAGTACAAAATGAAGAATAAAATCTAAAAAAAATATATTCTTATTTGGGGAAAAAAACGTTTCATGTAAAATTTGCTAAATGCGCTTATACCTTTTTAAAAAAACTATGTCGATATATATATTATATATAGTATATATATATATATATATATATATATATATATATGTATATATATATATATACACATATACAGTCGAACTTCCATATATCGAAAATCTCTACATATCGAACTTTTTTTAGAAACCTTGAATTTTTATTATAAACAAATATTCTGTACATCGAATAAAATTTCTATATATCGAACAAAAAATTCCAATTTAAAAAAATATAGAATGTGATTGTCATAAAAAAAGAGTCCTTAGTTTACGTACATATAGAATGGGTAATAATTAAATAATAATAAAAAAATATCCACTGGTTTGCAAAGCTATGGAAATTTAGGAAAGATCTTGTTTCAGAAGAAATTCTCTGAATCTCTTTCATAACAAAGAATGAAATTTACATTTTAAATTCAGATTAACTTTGCCTTTCTTGTTTGTGAACATTGCTCCTAAACTTGATATCGGTGATGAAGTATTCACATATAGACATTAGAAACTATCTTGCGAGAAAACAGAAATGAATTAATTTTTATTTATACATGTTTTTATTAAATTATCATATAATTTGTAAAAAATTTACAATCACAGATGTAATTTGTACTATTTTTCGAATAAGCGCTATTGATCCTTCAATTTTGTATTTCTTTAACCCTAAAAAATTGCCTTTGTTACGTCATCAACACCAAAAAATTACCATTGATACTTCTTTAACCCTAAGCAATATGGATAATTGTTTTTAGTCTGAAAAGGGTGCAAAATTTCACTCTTTCTATTTATCGAAATTTCCATGTATAGATTTTTTTCAAGGAACATTCATGTTCGATGTATAGAGGTTCGACTGTAATATATATGATCTCCTATACATTATACATATATATATATATATATATATATATTATATATATATATATATATATATATAATATATATATATATATATATATAGCATATTTATTTTCTGAAATCAAATGTGATTAAAACCGTCCTTGAAACGGACCCCCACTAGTGTAATATAAAACATTAGGTTAAGACTAGTTCATTTGGATAGCAATGCCCGAGGAAGCATATCACAGGTTCAGGGTTTGGGAGACATGTATTACACTCGCAGGTAATGTTAAAGTAATATAGAAAATAAATTATTACAAAAATAAATTTATTTTGGATATATTTTATAAGGTCAATTATTTTCATTTTTATATTATGTTTTATTTAAAAAAGATTATCACATTTTCACAATACATCCTTATCGACGTTTCGTGGAATTTCCTCATCCTCAGGACATCTCATTCTAAAAATTACAGAACAACATTATAATTTCACCTAATAAGTAACCAACAACTCTAACAAACTAAACAGAAACTATGCATAATAATCATTAAAATATAAATTTGTTCCATTTAAACATCTTTAACTATTTACAATATTTAATTTTTTTTTAAATATAAATTACTCACTATTGCCTAAATTCTTCACTCTTTTAGCCATTTTATCAATAAAAATTTAATTTTAAATTGTCTTATAATAGTCACTATTTTTTTAAATACTTAATAGAAAGAGTGTACCTGCCTTTTCTATTCATTGTCACCAAGCAACATTTCATAGAATTAGACTTTGTTCTAATCTCTACTGTAATTATTTTATCTCCTCTCTCCCAGACTTCTCTACGATATTGCTTAAAAAATATGTATACAAGATTTTTATAACTAAGAGAAATAACTCATTGTTGTATTTATTCTTTTTTTTATTTATTTTTTAATAAATAATTATAATCTGAATTTTATTATATTTCATTAAGTCTATTAATTATATCGTTAGAAAACTAAGTTGAAGTAGTTTTAATTTCCTCAACAAGGATTTTAGATTTATATAAATAAATGAAGGCTGAAAATATTTCAACACTGATACTTTTATTTTTATATTATGTTTAGGCCTTTAAGACATCATCATCAGGCATGTCTAAAAATAATCTTATTTAAAACATAGCAAACTGTATTAATGTATAATATATATATATATATATATATATATATATATATATATATATATATATATATATATATATATATATATATAATAAGCATAAAATATGTATATAATATAAAATATAAAAATATACCTGCTTCAAAAAAATAAGTTAAAATGCATAATTGTACCTAATTACATAAAGGTCCTGTCCTAATTGCAATCCGGACCAAGTCTAATTTTACATGGTAGTAACTAAAATATAATTATTAAAATTAAAATAAATATCAAGATTAGAATCATAAACAGTTTAATTACTATTAAGATACTTACAAAAAACATTTTTTTTTTTTTTTTTTATAAAATTTGGGATTCACATCTGTCATAATTACCACGTTGAAAGATTTTCCACCTTCATTTATTTATATAAATCTCATTTCATCTTCAATAAACTAACATATATTTTAGATCAACTTTTAAAGGAAAAATAATTTTACATAATAGGTTTTTTAGGTACTTACTTATATTCTCTCAAAAATCAAACTCAATTAATTATTCTGTCAAACATTGACAACTGTACAAACACAAACAACTGTGCTGAAGCTACTCAGTACACTCTCCAATCTTTCAATATATTTTCAAAACATTTTCCGAAAGAACTCCAAACACTTTTATTATTAAGGTTAGTATCATTAATGCTTTATATTAGTTTCGCACAAAAACGAATACATAACAATTACCCGCCTTGCTCGATAAATTGAATCATCGATAATATATATTTTTTTATTACGCTTTTATTCGTTTATTTTTTATTTAGTTCAGTCATTAAGAATGTCAATTGTGTTTAGTTATTCGAAACCTTTGAAATTTTTCAAATTTAGAGAAGAATACGGTATTTTTAAAGATGAATTGTGCAGAAAAGTGCTTCGAGAAAATCGACGAAACTATTTAATTATGAGATTCAGATAAATTTAGAAAAGTGAAGTTTATCTTAATTAAAGAAAATAAAATGTTTTGAAAATATAATTTAATAATAGGATGACACAAAAGTTTTGTCGGTTCTTGAATGAAATTTTTTTTTTATCTGTCCTGTTCTGTAACAGTCTTTAATCCTTAACTCGCCATGTTTATCTGAAAGAGAACATTTCAAACAACAGTTATTCTCTCAGTTAGTGTATCTCTTTTAAACTAATACCTTTTAATATGAATCCAGAAAAAATTTAAATTCGAATATTTTTGCGGAATTATTGGAAGCAAAGATTTACTGAAGCTGCTGCTCGAAAAATATATGAACTGTATTGTGAATGAAAGAACTACGCAACGTTGGTTTGGGCGTTTCAACAGCGGCGACACCACCCTTGAAGAAGAACCACGATCTGGGCGCACATTCGAGTGGAACATTGAGGCTACAGAAAGGGCAGTAAATGAAAATCCGTCAACCAGTACCCGCCATTGTCGACTATTCTTGGGGTTCAGAAATATCCTGCCCTGGTCAATCGGAAGAGAGTTCTCCTACAACAAAATAATGCTCGTCCTCATACCGCTAGAATAACTCTGAATAAAATTGATGATCTAGAACTTCTACCACACCCTTTCTATACAGTCCTGATCTCGCCCATCTGACTATTACTTGCTTCGCTCCGTGCCTCATTTTCTTCGTGAGGGAGGGGGAGGGGACAGTTCAATAATCAGGAGGAAATCGAAAACGGTTCTTGCGATTTTTTCGGATCAAAAGATGAAGACTGGTAACTGCGAAGTCTTTAAGAATATGGCTCAAGACAGTCCAAAAGAAGGGGTTATACTTGGAAGGGAAATATGATCAATCATTTATTGAAAATACTTTAATTAGTGGATATGATAACAAACAACATCCCGGATAAATTTTTATGAGCGAAGGGAATAAAAAAATCCGCACAACCTAATTAAAAACAAATATCGGAAATTGGTCAAGCAAAAAAATTATTTATGCTGTAACAGTTGTGATATTAAATAGTTAGTTTTCTGTTCATGGTTTTCATCTAATTAATTATATCTTATTCAAATATATATCCAAAATGGGAAAAATGGTCAGAATTGAAAGACAATCCACCAAAATGGATTGTAAATATAAACAGTTTAGTTCTACCGGCAAAGATAAATAAATGGTTCAACTTTTTCGACAAGGATTGAGCTATCGATATATCGGCAGAAATTTGGGATTGTCTCACTTGGCCATGAGATACGTTATTAAAAAATTTATGCGTTGGCAATAAAAAACACTTAAGCAGAAAATGCGTTGCCATAGTGCATGATCGTGCGAAAAGTAGCAAAAAATGCCATAATAAAAGCTCGTGAATTTTTCACATTTTACTTAACAATGCTCCAGCCTACCTAATTTATTAAGAAAAATAGTAATTTATGAAAGAAAACAAAATATGTAGATTTTTTTAAAGAATAAACGACGTAAATGACAGAAGTTTATTTTTCGTTTTTTTTTTATATTATACAATTTTTATACTGCATGAAATCTGAGCTCTAGTTATTACTATTTGTATAATTTTATTTTTTTTGGCATTCATTTTCTTTTTAACTTTAATTTTCTTTATGTTGGCTGCCTACTTACACTATTATTGTTTGGTTTATTTTTATTTGTGACGTATATATATAATTTTACTTATTTTTATCATTTTTTTAATTGTTTTTATTTGTTTTATTTATTCTGTATATGTATATGGTGTGAATGAATACCTATTGCTCATCAATGTTTCGGATTGTATAATTTTTGAGTAAAGTAAAATATTAAGTTAGTTTCTTTTAGGGCCGGATCAAAGAGTAGGACCTTGGGAGAACTTGCCCCCGGCGGCAAATTTTATTTTTAGATTAAAAATAAAAATATTCGCTTCTCTTTTTGATAGTTTTGACCTTAATCCAATCATTAATATGAGATGATGATATTTATTTAGAAATATATTACCTTAAATAATGTTGTTGAATTTTCTTGAGAGGAGAGGGTGAAAGATTAAGCTTTCTCCCCTAAAAAAAATCCTTGTTGTAAAAAAAGTCGTTAGGTGCTATTTTGAGTGATATTTTGATATTGTAGTCAAAAAATGTTCTGATTCAGGATTAACATTCCACTGAAAGATCTTATATTTTTGTTTTTCTAATAGTCAGTTACCTATCCACATTATAATTTTAATCTTTAGTTTTAAGTAGAGTTCAGTCAAGAATCTTTAAGAACGCAATAAATTTCGACAAAAGAACGTGGTTCCATAATGTGGTTGTGAGCAGTCTATAAATCGTCGTTGTAAGCAATTTTGTAAGTGTAGTTGTAAGCAGTCTTGTAAGTATAGTTGTAAGCAGTCTAATGGGATAAAGGTTGTTAACCCATAGAGTTGTTCAAAACTATTTAAAATAATCGTAGGGCAATCAAATGAAAGAATTGAAATATTAAAAAGTTTAATGTATTCTAGCAAAATAAAAATAAAATAATTCATTTGGACCTATTCTTATTTTGACTATAAAATCGTAAACGTAGTAAGAGAAAATTGAGAAAATTTTCTTTTGCATGGTTGGCTCATCCATTAGCCTTTTCCATAAATTTTTATTTATTTTTTTTTATCGGGGCATTGCAATATGATTTAGATCATGGCTTTAGCATAAGTTAAGTTGTCTAAATCTAAAAATATTTCTCACCCTCATTATCTGTTAATAAATCACTTGTAATTGATTATTATTTTTTCTAAGTGCATCAAGTTAAGATATAATAAAATAATATAAAAATGGATGGTTAACATGAATAAAATGCAACAATAAAATTCAATATTTTATGAAGGTCTTGCCTTTACTCAAATACTTTTCAAAGTCTAACATAGCGGAAAATGTGGATTTGAAGCATGTAAATTTTCAAACATTTTTCGCGGAGAAGTTTCGGTAGTGTACGTAGGAAAGCTACTTCAATACGACTTTTGGAGAGAAACTTAGGTGGGAAAAACATGGGATTTTCAGATGGTAAAGGCTGTGGAAACTCTACTCAAATTTGTCTGAAATGGTAAAAAAGTGAACTAGGTTTTCTAAGTTATATAAATACACTTAAAACCCTAATCTTATTCAACCTGGTGCAACATGGAGTTAGTTAGTTTAACTTGAAGGTACAATATTGCTTACTGTAAGATACAATTCTTATTTAAAATTGTAATACAATTATTTTTTTATACATGGTAGTACATCTTATATACAAGAGGAATACACTTGTTATCTGAAAAATAACAAAAATTAATATAAAATAAAAAATAGAATAGAAAATAAAATAAATAAATATATGCCAATTAATAAACGAAATCTGTTGGGATTAAGTGATATTTTTAATTTTAATAACAATGATAAGAATACCTGATGTGGACAACACATGACTTCCTTGTACACCTATTAAACTATAAATCGATGGCTCAAAAAGTGATCCTGAATTTCGTTACTAGTTTCCGAAGATTGCAGTATCTTAAAATCGACATTCGGCATCGCGACATCCATCTATTGGCACACACACACACACACACACACACTAACATACAACAGCTTTCTGGAGGTCTCATTCAATTATTATATTACGTTTTCTTTCTGTAGTTAAAAAGTTCCAAAGAGACTTCTTTGTGATCCGTGACAACATTAGAACTGTCAATGTCACTAGATAAAGCATTGGAAATCGAAAGTTTCGACATTTTAGGTGGAAAAACCCACATAACTTGTATCTTATTCTTCTGCTGCAGACCTGTTCATCTCACAAATGGGGAGGAAAACCAGTATTTTGCACTCAATTTTAACACGTAAAACAAGTAATAAAAATGTTTAATTAGATTGGAAACCAAATTGCGTTTGTAACCTTTATTACCGAAACATATGATTTATGTATTTAATTTAAATATAATTTTGGATGTAATCTTATTATGACCTTCAAGTAAAGTATCCTTTTCGGCTCACCAATTTTAACCAAAATATATTAAATACATTCATATCGATATAAAAGTCCTATTTACCAAATTTGAGATGCTTTACATTATATTTTAATATAATTTTTTATGAAAGTCTAATATGACCTTCAAGTAATGTAGCGCTTCCGGTTTTTCGATTTAAACAAAAATATAGTATGTTATTTATATCAATATATAAGTTATAAATATTAAATTTGAGAAGTTTTGCATAGTATTTTAATATAATTTTTGATAAAAATCAATTATGACCTTCAAGTAAAGTACCACTTCCGATAATCAAGCAGCGACCAAAAAGAGAAGTTAACAACTAGATTTTACAACAATCCTAAATACGAAATTTCAACTTTCTACGGCTAACGGTTTTTGAGTTATGCGAAATACGAACTAACGTACGTATAGAGGCCACGACGAAACTAGTCAAAATGGATTCAGGGATGGTCAAAATGGATATTTCCGTTGAAATCTGAAAATCGAAAATTTTACTTCGTACAAGGAAATAAATATTATCAGGTTTGGAAGTGATTTCAGAAAATATAAACTCAGTGGAAAATTAACACAAAATAACCAATTAATAAGGATTTAACAAAAATCGAAAGATTCATGAAAACACACAATTAAGTCGAACAAAACTAAATAAATATTAATAATACAGAGGAATGAATATAAAGAAAAAATGGAACTATCATTAGATGACAAATTAACCTACAGGAAATTAGGAGTTGAACCCTTCAAAGAAATAGTCAATGAAATGAACACCTATACAACAAAACTTTCATACAGAAACCTACGATTTAAGGCCGATAATCAATAATATAGAGAGATCTTCAGAAGCATTACCTAAAAAACTTGTATCTTCAATGTTAAATGATAAATAATAATAATGAATTAAAAACTCATATGATTAGAAAAAGTGTCAAAATATTAAATTTCAAGGCATAGAATTAGAAATTATAAGCCTAGACGTTAAATCCTTATTGACTAATGCCCCAATAGAGTAAGTTATAAAATTATAGACCGGGAGCTTAGACCAAAAAACTTTTCTGATTTCAAGACATTTTTTTAGTGTATATGCAGACGTATTCTCGCTATAGACTGGAAATATGAACGTTTGCCATCTTAGATCGGTTGCAATCAAATTTTAGAGGTCAACGAATTAGTCATTTTCCTCACTTTTTCGGATTTTCCTCAGTAACTCGCTTCCAGTGTTATAGTGTGTTCCAGTCGCTTCCAATAAAACAAAATAAGAAACAATAAACAAAATTTAATAATGATAATAGTAAATGTAGTGAAAGAAACAAACAAAAACAAAATGATTACAGTTACAAATAAAATAGGTTTGTAGATTCAGTTACACTAAAACTAAAACAATTAATTTCTCAACAACGTTTCCAGCCAAGAAAGTAACGTTTCCAGCCAACAACGTTTATTTTTAAAGAAAGTATTAAACCCTTTAAAAAATAAATAATGTTTTATTTTTGCATTGTAAACAAAGTTTTGAGTCCTCGAATGCATTTTTTGAATTTTTGAACGGTTTAATATTCCCTTGAAAAATTAAGAAAAAGTAAGAGAATACTAATTAAAACCTTAGACAAGTTGTTTCGCTTCTATACGAAATCAAATGATTACTCCATGTTGTGCTAGGTTGAATAAGATGGGGGTTTCAACTGGTGTTTGAGTCTGAAATAACTTAGATACCCTACTTCAGTTTGTCCACCATTTTATATGAACTGGAGGAGAGCTTCCATCGCTTTAGCCGTCTGAAAATTCTAGTTTAGTTCTTCACCGCCCAGGCTGCTTTGGGGGCCCTAGGTTAGAGCAGGAAATCCATGTGACGGACTTAACACCTAATGGTTGGAATATCGAAACGCGATATATCGGAGTTGAAAATCGTTATTTTCTATCGATATCTTAATATCCGATATATCGATGACATCGATATTTTACAACAATATATCGATGACACCGCTATGTTAAACCATATTACAGTAGATTATTCATATCCCGGTAATTCGTATATCCCGATAATTCGCATGGATTTTCTAGTCTCTTGAAAATGTGCAATCCTGCAATCCAGTCCCTCCGATAATTCGTATTTATTTTCGTCTTCTGAGTAATGTAAACGTCTTAAAACTCGAATTTCCAAATAAAAAATCTGATTAATACTTGATCTTTCCAAGAGGAGAGGTTAGTGAGTTACAGAGAAATCGTTTCTATGAATTTCGGTCGGTTTACCCTTTTTTTTCTATTCATCTCTTTTTAAAAAAAATTACAAAAACCTATTATCTTATTGTTTGCCGCCAACATGGATTGATCTGAAAAATTAAGTTCGCTCATGACTGGCAATTCCTCGAAAGCAAGGTGTTTAAAAAACAATAACGTTACCGATAGCCAATCGTACAAACACAAAAGCATGTACCATAAGCGAAATTTTCAATGAATGGGTAGAGAATAAAAAACAGCGACAATTTTCAACTGTTTATTGATAATTGAACGGCTCAAAACAGTGGCTAAAAGTATTCAAAATAAAAATATTTTATTACTTTTTTTTAAGTATAATTCTTTTATATTATTCATTTAGTATGTCATGGCTAATATTGCTTTATAAATAATAATAATGATATTATTTTTTAACCTTCTTCACCGTTTAAAATTATACTCATTTCATGCGCTTTTCTTTGCTTTTTCATCCATTTTCTTTCGATATTTGGTTTTGCGATATCGCATTCGATGCTTCGACCCTAACCTCTGTTACAAAAATACAATCGATTTTGAAATTCCGCGCTCATGTATCGATTTATTTCAACTTTTAGAACATCTTCGAAATCATATTGGGTAATCGAAGATCCTTTATATGAAAATACTATCGATTTGAAGATCACGCACTCAAGTATCTATTTATTTTAACTTTCCGGATACCCTCGATATTGATGTCCATCATTAGGTATTCGAAGGACCCTATTATAAAAATAATATTGATTTTGAAATCGCTCGCTCACGAATCGATTTATTTTAACTTCTCGGATATCCTCAATATTCTGTCTATTATTAGATTATGGGGTACCCCCATACTGAAAATTCTATAGATTTTATGATCACGCGCTCACTTTTCGATTTATCTTAACTTTTACAATATCTTCGATATCTAGTTTCATAATTATTTATTTATTAATAATAAGCCCTTGGTTTGAAAATTCTTTTTTACCATATTATTACTATGTATATTTGAATTAAGCGAAAACAGTAAAGAAAAATGTCCATACGCGATAAAAATATATTTTGCATTATTGATTATACCGAAGGACTGGGAGATCGCTGTGGTGGTGCCTATTTACAAGAGGGGAGACAATAGAGTATGTAATAACCAGCGAGGCATATCTCTGCTCAGTGTGCCAAGCAAGCTTTATTCAAGAATCCTAGAAGCAAGGTTATCGACTGCCAGATCGGAGAGGAGCAGTATGGATTCAGAAACTCGAGGAGTACACAGGACCTAATTTTCACTTTGAGGCAGGTCATGGAGAAGTCCATCGAGAAAGGTAAAGAACTTTCTATCTGCTTCGTGGATTTAGAAAAGGCATTTGACAGAATCAAAACGAAGGATATAGAGTGAGCTCTGTTGGAAAAACAAGTGGATAGTGGCACGATTCTGGCTGATTTCACAGGTTTTTGAAGGAATCTGAAGGAAATTTATTTTTTTTAAAGAGAAATTTGTTGGTATAAAATTATGGTAGTGATGACTGGTTGGAGCTAAAACATGCTAACGAACATGGCAGCCCGACGCAGTCTGTTTCGTAATATAGATGAACTTGAATCTAATGTTTTTAATATTAGTAATAGTTCTGAGAATAGCTCTTTTTGTGATGACAAAGATAAAGTCTGGAATATATTTCTGTAAATGACTGAAAACAAATCGGTTCCAAGTTTTTTTTAAAAATGCTACGAAAAGATGTCTTTACTTCTTAAAGTATTTTGAAGTATAACATGGTATCTGCTGTTGTTAACATGTTTTACACCCACTAGATTAAACCACACAGTTTACTTATATTATTAGAACGAGGAAAATGCTAGAAGAGAAACTCCCTCAATATGTACAGAATGCAGCAGGGAGATTTCTTTTAAGTTTTTTCACAGAGGATATTTTTTAAAGCACATAACAAGGCAACAGAAACTCCCACTTCGATGAAAAACATGATATCTGCTTGTAACCTTCCTCTATTAATAGTTCTATTAAAAAAATTATCTTTCAATAGACACAAAATACTTCTGTTACATCATTGAGGGATTTTTAAAAGAGGAAAGTAATGAATATTACCCTCTAAACTTAACAATATTTTTCCCAAAAGTTTTTATTTTATTAGTTATCATGTTTTAAGTCCGAGTACCTCATTAATTAGTAATTATTATTTCTGTAAAACTGATTGATTTGAGAAACTTCTTAAGTCAAGCATATTTAAATTTACACTCCTTAGCCACTCACATTGTCTTAATTCGTAATATGGGTTTTTGTCTTATTGTCTAAATTGGTGATATTGGTTGAGTCACTCACATTATAATAATGAATCTTTTTGGATTTTCATGAACTATTACGGTCTGATCTGGACTGTTTTAGATTGTTTCCCAAAAAATTGGTCTTTATGACTTACGGAGTTTCTCAAATCAACGATTTATTTATTATATGAGACTAATAAATCTGGTTTAATATTATAGGCTACCTGAGCATGGTGATGGTCGGCTTGTCGATGGCATGGCCAGCCCCGCTGACAGCCTGGTACTACTCCAAGGACAGCGAGGTGCCAATGACAGAGCACGAGGTATCTTGGATGGTATCGATTCCTGCCATCGGGGCGTGTGTAGCATCGGTTCCATGCGGAATGCTTGCTGACGTGTAAGGTCCACTAATGATTGTAACGTTAACAAGCTACACCCAAGAGCATTTTCTCACTACATCCAAGAGCCATAGAACTATACCCTTCTTAAATAATTTGATCTGTATTACTGGAACATAAAGCCAGTAATTGTGGCGTAACTAAGATTGACTGCGCTCCAAAGCACCATTTTTCCTATGCTTCTCTCCCTTCCCCTCCAGAAAAAATAACCAACTTTATCCTTACCTCCAGAGTACTATATTGCCTCATAACATTTTTCTACCTCACCTTAAATAATTATTATTTTATTTATTTATTTAAATTAGAATAAAGCAAATTATGAGCAAGCAATTTAGTTCAATAACACTAAGTTACAAAAAAAGAAACAAAACCTATATACATAATATTGTTTTAATTGTTTCGAAAAATGGCCTCAAACTATCACTTTATTCTCTATGCTCCATGGTATATCCGTCATTTAATCTTCTTCCAAGGGCACATTCTTGTTGATGAGATGGATGATCTTTTTAATTTCTTCTTCTGCTGTAGGTATATGAAAACCTCAGTGAAGATCATCATTTGTTATGTACCAGGGTGCATTGGCAATTCCCCTAGAAACTTTATTTTCGAATCTTTTTATTATTTGTCTATTGCAATTTCTCGTGCATCTCCACTGTTGGATTCCATATCATCATTCCTGTGGTAAACTTACGAACGAGAAAATCACTATTTTTTCAGGAGAGAAAAAAATTGTTACATCCTTCCTTGTATAAGGACCGATTTCGATTGCTTTGAATGTTTTTGTTGATGTTGTTTTTCATTTTTCTGATACTTTCATGTGTATTTATTGTTTTACATTTATAATAATACGCATATTCGTTGCTATAGCATGGAAGCTTCAGACTATTAGACCTTTTTCGTATAAATGCAACTGCGATTTCAGCACTTTCTAATGCCGTAACTTAATTACAGACTGTATGAGCCGACATACTATCCAGAAAAAATAATCGAATTTATCATATACGTAAGTTTAACATGGAACCAGATAGAAGAAGTTTGTTATGTACAGCTGCCACCCCTTCTTTCATCCTCCCCTCCTCCAATAAAAAAATCAATGGTTTTTTTAATTATATTTTAGGTAATATATTTAGAAATAAATTTCATATCATAGCAATAACACATTTTATTCACTGAATTAAGGACTAAAAAAGCAACAAAAAACGAACAAACAAACAAAAATACAAAAAAAAATATATTAAAATGATGAACTTATAAAACATTAAAATTTCACTTTCTCATATTTTAATAAAGCTGCAAAAATGTTTAAGATCTAATATTTTATGGACGCAGCTCGTTTACACTTACAATATTGTTATATTATAATATACTTACGTTAATATTGTTAGATTCCTTAACCTTTGTTGAGCAGTCGTGCTCCTTACATAGTTGTTAATCAGTTCCGGTTTGCTGAAACTTCTTTCTCCAGAGGAAACAGAAATTGGGATGGTAAAGAATATTCATAAGGCTGCATTAAGGTCGGCATACACCTCTTCCAGTTAATTTTATATTTAACTTAATGTGGATGATGCAGTGGTATCAATTTTTAACCCTCAGCTGCTAGTCTAAATCCTCTCTCTATTGCCTGCGCCTTCGTGAAATTCTTTTTTCAATTTCAAAAAGAAATTCTTCCTTGTCATGGTTTTCTTCATTCGGCTGCTTTGGTTTTTAAGCCGACTTCCATTCATCAATTAGAACAACACTTTTGTCATAAACGGAAAAAAAAAAAATCAAAACGTTCGTGTATAAAAAATCAATATTTTTTTTACGATTAAAATTAGTTCTGTAACGTTCTTTAATGTAAGGAACTTCAATCTGACACCGGATTTGCAAAAAATAAATAAAAAATTGTTATAACTATAAGTTGCTTGGCTGATCTTGTCGGGATCGTTGCTCGAAGTTCTAATTATGTGTTGATGAGAAGAGAAAGAGGTGTTGGTGGATGCGTGACATATTTGCGAAGGATCTTTGTTATGTTTTCAGTTATATCACAACTACGAAAACTTTATATTTTAGGGCCAGCTCTTCGAAAAGAAAAATGTTTGGATACGATTTTATATTCGGGATTAGACACTTCCCACAAAAAAAGGTGCAATGTGAAAATCTCTAATGGATAGCAACACTTTTCCTGTAGCTCACCTCATAATAATAAAAATAAATCGGACGCAGGAAGCTCGAAGAGAATAACTGGAAACCTCGCCTTCTGAGACGCCCACACTTCGAAACAAAGCTCAGGATTGTCAAAGAATTGTCTCGTGTCTTCCATTTCTATATATATTGAATATTGAATAGTATCTCTTTTTGATTGTACCTGTCTCACATGTATTTAGAACTAGGACAATTATTATTATTAGAATTGAGGGGTTACAATTGGAAGATTCCAAACACAAAGCCGTGCGTCTGTAAATTTGAGCTTTGTTCTTTTATATTAATTAAAATTGTGTCCATTGTCACCAATGTGTGTGCAAGTCTCGAAAATTGGTGATTTTTCCCACCCCTCCGCCTTGGCTCACCACTTCGAACCGGGCAAACTTAAGTTACTATTATCTGACGTCTAATGAACATATTAAAACCATTTCCAGCTTTCCAACCGCGGTGACCGAAAGGTCCAGATTAACTAACCTAAAGGTAGCGGAGTTGAAAACGAAATCGAATGGAAAATCGATCATTGTGGACATCGCTTGCCAATGGTATTGTACCAACAGTTTATTATATCTTTTAGGCTACGTTTCGGCTTCTCAAGTCATCCTCAGGCATTTCTGAAAAAGTCCTTACGTAGAAAATTTTTACATATTAAATAAGTAATCTGATCCTAACCTTGATATTTATTTTTATCCTATAGTGACCAACATGAATTATTGGGCTTGATCCAGTTTGGACTTTAATATATTTTTATTGTTTTGTATTTGAACATATTGAATTGAAGTAAACTACTTTTTAATATATTTTATAATTTGGTACGTTTTAAAAAAAAAATAAATAAGGATCTTTTCACATATGTCTGAGGATGGCTTGAAAAGCCGAAATATGTCCTATAAAATATAACAAACTGCTGGTGAAATATTATCAGCCTTTATTTCTTTATCTTTGCAATGCTCTAAATATTTTCAACTTTGGAAAAACTTAAAATAAACATATTGAGCGGTTTTTTGTTTTTCTAAGATAATTTTCGTATTAATTTGTGTGGTTTTGTAATTGATCTAGGTTAATATTCTTCTATATCTTCAGGTGTCCAAGTGTGGCTCAGGCCCTTGGCAACCACCTGTATGTTTTTCTAAAAGATTAATTTTTGTAAACTTTAGACAATATATAATTTTTCGGTAAGATGTTTCACTATTTGCATTAATCTTTAGCACATTTGAGCCAGTGTTTTTACCTTTGATTGATTCTTTTGCAGTTGTAGTTCTACTAAGATTACACATCAGAGGCTTGGAACATTTTAAATCCGATACAAATATTGGGGGAGGCTGTTTCGGCATGTTAGCTTTAACAAATTTAATATTATTATCAGTTCTGTCTTTAGTTGAGGAGGATGTATGGGAATTAGCTTTTCTTTTTTTATTTCGCCTTCTTTCTACAGTATTCCACCCAGATTCTTGTTCTAAAAACTCTTCATCGGTATGATATTCAGTTGCCGATTGTATGGGTTAACATGAGGGGTTTTAAGAGTTCAGCACATTATTCAATCTGTTTATTTAATTTAGAAGCCACTGTAGTCCCTTAAAGCCCGTCGAACAATATTTGGACGTCGACATCTTTTTCAGACTTATTATCCAATAAGGCTAATTCTTTTATATTTTTTTTTTTGCATTAAAGTGTAGGAGTGCATATAGGAGTAGGAGACATTAAATATTCAATTTATAATTATTTTTATTTAAACCAACATCAATGTCCTGAATGGATTCGATGCATCGATTCAGATAACATCGATTTCATAAGAACTTTGGTGGAGGTTTCAGTGTATTCGAAAAATAAAAGGTATTTAAAACGGAGCCAGATTGTAAAACTTAATAAATATCTTTTTATCAGAAATCATCGCGTTTTTAATAAAATTATCCTAAACAATTATTAATATTAACTGCAGATGTAGATTCAATCGTTAAATATAATTTTTTTAAAAATATTAATGTGATAAATAACGATAATAACTTCAATACGTGCCAAGTAAATAAACTTGAAATGATTATTGATAAGATGATTATTCATTATAACACTAATTATTAGAGCAATATTAACATTATCTACTAATTGTCGGATTAGAATATCAATTGGATTAGAACTATGATAACATTATACATATTTGATCCAAAGCTGCAAAACTCTATTTTTAACTCAAAGAATTAGAAGAATACTAATATTAATTAAGTACAAATTAATATATGTAAGTGTATATATTAATATATGTATATCCAAAAAGAACTAATTGATAATAATATTAATATTAGTATTCTAATTAAATAAGGAGCTGCTTTATTCCATATATGAATACCTAAAATTATATCTAAAATAGAATGAAGAAAATGCAGAATTTTGATAACATTACTCCATTAATAATAATTAGAAATTTAAATAAAAGAATAATCATTAATATTTTTATGATTTCATAAATTATTATCGGAAGATTAGGGGAAGGTGTTCTGTCAAGATCCGCTCCAGATAACTGCGGTAGATGATAAAATCTAGCGATATATTAAGCTGTCGTCACGGCGTTGTCCGTCGTCGGATCCTCACTAAACTCCGCAGAATTATACCGCAACACCATATCGATATCTGTCTGTGCCAAGTCGTGTCTTGATACGGCACGAAAAACAAATGTTACGATTGGTTCAGAGACGATATTATTCGGCCGACTACTCGAGTTGAACTTTTAAATAATCAATCAATTCTGTTAAAACAATTTTTTTTTTCATTTGGTTGAAATATTTCCTGGTAGGAATATCTGTTTATACACTGCTCCCTCCCCTCTCCCACAAGATCTGCGCCCCAAGGCGTTGCATTAGTGTTATTTACGACACTGGACGGTTAGTCTTGATAAATTCACTAATTAGTAAACTTCGTCGAGTTAATTCGATATAACTATACTGTAAGGAAGGTTATCATATCTATGTTACCTCATTTGTTTAAAAAACTGAAATGCTTTCGATGGTTGCCAGCACATACAGCCAAATGTGAGAAAACACTGATCCTGGCTGATCAGGAGGTAAATTTATTGCTTTAAGTAATTCACACCAAGCAGAAATGAGGCAATTATTGAAATTATCTACTTAATGCGGACGCAATAGTTCTGTTAATGACGGAGATACGGTTGGAGGGCCGGAACCAAGATTTTTTTTCAGGGGGAGGACAAGCGTAACTTCGCCGCTCCTTCTTTCTTTCTCCCTTCTCAATAACATTCAACAACAATATTTTAAATAATATATTTCTAAATAAATATCATCATCTCAGTTTGTTAAATTATTTTATTGACTGAACTAAGGTCAAAACAATCATAAACGGGGGCACATATTTTTATTTTTTACCTAAAAATTAAATTTCGTTCGAAATTGGCCGCCCTCTAAATACTGCCACCCGGTGCAAGGGTCCCCTTTGCTTATTCTAGATCCGGCCCAGTATGGTTACCGTAGATGTAATTTAAGAGAAGATGGTTGGGGTGCGGTCAGCAAACGACACACTAAGATAAAATTACGTTTCGGCCTAATTTACATGACTTTATCAAGGAAGCGATGCAAGATACAAGAATAATAGAAAAGACAATTATAAATATAGTAGAATTACAGGAGGAATTATAAAACAGTAATATAAAAATATACGAACATATGAAATAGTAGGTATGTGGTAAGAAAATATATGAAATATATGTTATACATACATGAAAATGAAATAACGAAGAATAAATTAAAATAAATACATAAGAATATATTTTATGAATTATGTCTATTATGAAGGTACTCACTCTATGTCTATCACAAACATAAGAGTTTGTGCTTATATTTTTCTGTATTTTATATACTATTTACTTATTACTTTCTTGTTCGCAGTAAAAGAAGTATTATAATCGCGAAAATTTTCGTTTTTCAGATTTCAACGGAAATATCCATTTGGACCATCGCTGAATAAATTTTGACTAGTTTCGTCGTGGCGTCTCTATGTACGTTCGTGCGTATCCCGCATAACTCAAAAACGGTTAGCCGTAGAAAGTTAAAATTTGGTATTTAGGATATAATCTACCCTTTTTGGTCACAGCATGATTATCGGAAGTGGTACTTCACGTGTAGGTCATTACTGATTTTCATAAAAAATTATATTAAAATATAATGCAAAACTTCTCAAATATGCTATTTAAGACTTGCATACTAATATAAATAACATAATAAATTTTGGTCAACATTGGCAAACCGGAAGTGGTACTTTACTTGAAGGTCATATTAGACTTTCATAAAAAATTATATTAAAAATAATTTGGTAAATTAGACTTTCATATCAATATAAGTAATATGATAGAGTTTGGTTGAAATTGAAGATTCAAAAGGGGCACTTTACTTGAAGGTCATAAGAAATTTACATCAAAAGGTATATCGACATTTATTACAAAGATCATATGATTCGGTGATAAAGGTTATAAACGCGATTTTTTTCCACTCTAATTATACAATTTTATTACTTGTTTAAGTGTCAAAATTGAGTGCAAAAGACTTGCATGCAAAAGACAAGTCTGCAGCAGGAGAATAAGATATAAAGTTAAGCGGTTTCTTCCGCTTAAACATTTTGAACCGTCGATTTACTTTATCTAGTGATAAACGCACAAAGAAGGAGCTTTAATTTCTTTAAATCGCTCCGCAGGGTTAAATCTAAAAAAATATTTACAGCGGTATATTCTGTGACACTGATGGCATGATGGACAGCTGTTGGATGTGTCTTTTCTTGTTATCAAGAATACTTGTTTGGTCTTCTTATTTGATATAGAATTTGTATGATTTTGCTGATTTAGGTTTAGGGTATTGTTCGTGGCTTGTAATTAAAAAATTAGCAATGTATAAATTCAGAAAAAAACAATTGTTATATCAGAAATTTCTGATTTTTTAAATATTATTTTATTGTTTCACATTCTACCATGTAATCCTAGTATAATTATTCTGTTCCTTTATTTTATTTTTCTATCTTGTTTTGCTAAGCCCTAATGAAGGTCTAGTAAGAAGCATAGGCTGAAACGTCAGAACACATAAAATGAGTATATTACCTGACACTAAGTTTCATTCCTGACAAAACCTATAATCGTCTTCTCCCAGAATGGTTCTTTTAGTTGGACAGATCCGACTCTGATTTAATTTACCCCGAAAGACTGCATTCCTTTCAAATGGTCCGATAATAACGGGTGACGGACACTACTGGCGCGTGAACCAGCTACAGAAGTTTCGGTTGTCAGTAGTTGAAAATCAGGCGCGAACCTTGTCGAAAGAATTTTGTACGACGATTGCAATTTGTTAATTGCATTAGTATTGCAAAAGCTTCCTCCTGCATAGATCACATCCTTGCATAAGCGTAGTATTACTAATAGATAAACAACAACAATGAAGTTTATATTAATCAGACATTCAATCTTGTTAAAATCGTGAATTCGCATCATTTTAGGCCCGGCCACATATATCAGATATTGTCTATTCTCGTAAGACTAAGTAATTAGTTGATATCAACAGGCCTATTTAGCGGACCGGATTCTGGGCTAATACCAAGTAACCCATTCGCTAAAGAACTTACTTTATTTTTCTATTTCAGATTTGGTCGGAAAACAGCTCTTCTTGCGACAGGGATCTCTTCAGCAATGAGCTGGCTCTTGATCTTGTTAACCCGATCCAAATGGGCGCTGTACCTCGCTCAGATCCTCGGCGGTATTGTCTTGGGTGGAGCACCTAGTGTTGTTCCCATTTACCTCTCGGAGATCGCACCACCTCACATCAGGGGAGCCATCGTCGGCCAGCTCAATACTATGTACTTCGTCGGTCAACTGATTGTCTTTGCTGTCGGCCCTCAACTTTCCTATACTAATTACATAAGGGTCTGCTTTTCCGTACCCATATTGTTTCTTATCTTCTTTGGCTTCGCCCCTGAAACGCCCTACTACCTGATGAGCAAGGGACGGGACGAGGAGGCCAAGGACTGCATGGCGAAATTGCGTGGTAAGGATTCCATAGCGGAACTGGAAGCGTCCAAGAGAGAATCTCTTGAGAATGAGTCGATGGATAAACTTTCGATATGGGAGATGTTAAAGATGAATAATTATATGAAGCATATGATATGCCTTCAGGTAATTAGTTATATTCAGCCTTTACTAGTTATATATCACATTGACTTTTATTTTTACAAGTTATTAACAATAATTTTTTTATTAGTTATATCTAATTGCTGCTCGTTATATTCAATGCTTACTCATTCCCTTTAAAACAACTCCGTTATAAAAATGGCCTCGCATCCAAAAAAAGGCAACCGTGTAAAGCAGTAATATCAAAAAAGCTGCTCCGCAAGGTAATAGGTATCGCTTCGCGCATCGGTTCAGGAATATCTGCAAAACACGAAGTGTCATCCACGGCGCTTCGCTCCTCGGTTTAGTAGGGAACACGAACACCTGAGGAATGAAGATCATTAATGATTCAAGCCAGAACAATCCAAGCTTTACTCCTCGGCTTAGGAGAAAAGAAAGCTAAAATTGGGCGGAGTATCTGTTGGTACCTAATTGCCAAGATATCAATTGCAATCGTTTTCACAGTTAAAAGACAACAACCGCTACACGAACCGCACCATTCAAACACCTTACCCAATTTTTAGCTTTCTTTTCTCCTAAGCCGAGGCGCAAAGCTCCGAAAGAAGCATTCTTCACGTTGGAATCGTTAACGGTCTTCATTCCTCAGATGAACGTTTTCCCTACTAAACCGAGTAGCGAAGAGCCGAGGATGATATGCATGTTGCTTTGCAAATACTCCTGAACTGATGCGCGAATCGCCGAAACTTATTTCCTGACGCGGCAGCCTTTTTGATATTGCTACTTTTTACAGCTGTCCTTTTTTAAGAGCAGGGACATCCAAACAGAGTTGTTTTGGGAGCTATATCACTTCTTTTCACAGTAATTTGTTCATTAGTGTAGATCGGCCAACATTGAAAGTGTTTTTTTGTATGGTTTTACCACTCAGTAGTGACGGAATAATTCTTATTACAATATGGATGGAGGAGAGGCGTCCGAAAAACCCTTTAAATCACTAGGAAAGAAATAAAATACATAATATTTATGCATTTATTTCACTTCGTTTGAATAAAAAACTTGAGAAACAGCAAACAATAGCTGTACAAATATAATTAAATGCAATAACAATACTGCCGTGATAAGTTAAAATAATTTTTCTAAATACATTTTTCTGGTGCACCGAAAAAAGAAATAAGTTTTTTATTTCTAAAGCATTCTTGCTAAGTAAAATCTCCACAATGACGCCAAATATCATAAAAGACTTCGGAAGAAATACGCATGCTAAATTTCGTCACAATTGGTTCTTAAATAAAATGTTTATAGACCGAATTGTGTAAAAAAAACAAAAAAAGAAATGTTTTTTCTTTCTCTTTTTTATTCTTTAAATATACATTGATATACTAAATATATAATTTAGTATTATATTTTAAATATATAAAATTCTATATAAATTATTTTTTAAATAAATAATTGAGTATTATATTTAGAATTATATACTAAATTTATAATTAAATACAATACTTCAAATCCGTACAAACAATGCAAAAGGCGCCTCATTGGTTCTACAGTTTAGACTGGAACCCATCTGGAATTTTTGAATTGCTATAAAAATCCAGCAATCCTGCAATGAAAATTTAACCACGTTCTCTTCTCGCATTGAAGTATGTCTGTGCAAAATTTCTAGCTTCAAAACATTATATTTCTGGAGATCCAGGCTTCACCAAAACATTACAAAAGTTACATCGGCAAACTATAGTCACGTGGCGTTATTCGTTTTTCGATTATTTTGCATGCGTATTTTTTGATCTCCGTCCCTTGTTCCCAGATTACAGTTCATTTCTAATAATTACATTTAACTTCTACTAGCTATATCCTACCTCATATAATTATATTTATCTTCTGTTTTTTTGTTTTTTTCATCCAATCTCTACTCATTAAATTCCCATTCGATACTACTCAGAACCAATCTCTACTATTTTTATCCACCGTTTAAAAATTATACCTACCCTATAATATAGTATATAGTTATAGCTAATATTTACTATTTAGATTAAAACTTTATTAGTTACCTATATCTAACCTCATCTCGTTACATCCAGTTTCATCGTAGATTATTATTCAGATCTATAATTGTTTGTAATAAAACCAATGGGTTTGAGTTATTAAGGAAAAATGTGATTAAAAGC
This sequence comes from Rhaphigaster nebulosa, assembly GCA_948150685.1. Taxonomy (NCBI): domain Eukaryota; kingdom Metazoa; phylum Arthropoda; class Insecta; order Hemiptera; family Pentatomidae; genus Rhaphigaster; species Rhaphigaster nebulosa. Next base: position 157,477,119 of record OX411308.1, on the reverse strand, counting down.
CGTTTCCCACTCCTGTGCACACCTAAAGGATTTTTTTATGTTTTTTTAGGATGCTTTCCCTTTCCTCCCACCACAATTGTGAAATATTAACGCATTTGATCTATTCTAGTAGTGAATTCACGACAGATATTACGACCTAGGACTCTCCCTCCCTCATGATATTGAACACTTAAGACATTAATGCTATTGTTAAAATATGTTATCCTCTTTGCAGATTCTCAGCTGCGTCAGCATGTTAAATGGATCAGCATCTTTGTCGGTGTATGCTGTAGAGTTCCTGGGCGGTCAGTGGGTGGCCTTAGAGATGGCTTCAGTATTCGTTGTGTCTTCCTTCTTGGCCGCATTCCTGGCCGATCCTATCGGAAGGAGGCCACTCCTGGTGTCTTCGCTAATCGGCGCAGCCATCTTCACTTTAATACTCGCCGTATTCTTTATTTGCCAAGAGAAGATCCTCCTCTACGTCGGATTGTTCGGCTACTGCTTCATCTCCTCCGTCGGAATCAACCCCTTCATAATGACTCTTCCTTCTGAGCTGTTCCCAACTAGTCTGCGAGCCTTTGTCAACGGATTCACCCAGCTCACGACTGGCTTTTCCGGCTTCATCTGCATCAAGATCTTCGTCAATATCATCGAGACCTTTGGTGTACAGTACAACTTCTTTCTATATACTGTCATCTCTCTCATCGGTGCTGTGGCGGGCTATCTTTTACCAGAGACGGCCAAGTCAGTAATAAGCGCGTCTTAATTTTGAGAAATAGGGGATTGAAAAAATTTGAGCTTATGTGAAATCGATTTTTAAAATTTATTAAGCATCTTACAAAGTAGTAAACAACCTAAATAAGTAAAACTTCGTTATAACGTTCCGATTTACCAATCATACCGATCTGAATGAATTTCTTTTTTTTTAATTTTTTTGCATTTATAATGTTTGTTTTGTAAATATGAGACGGGTTGACTTGAAGTTTTGGATACATAAAGTCCAGAGACTTTCTTTTTTCTCGTGTGTTTAATGTATTCTGCGACTTATGAAGGAGTGAAAGGACCCTTCCTTTCACTCCTTCATATGGTTGAAGTGGTATGGGATGGTTGAAGTTTTGAGCATGAATTCGTCTTGTTCTGCTTTAGTGAAGTTAGTACGTGGTGAATATAATATATACATAAAAAGTAACGTACATAAAAAAAGTCAATACATACATAAACGTACATAAAGTACATAAAAAAGTCAGTACCTGGTGTAAAAACAGATGAAAGATGGTCAGCGATGATTTTTCATCGTACGTCACAGCCCAAGTATTCTTATTTCTCTCCTAGAAGGTGGCAACACTGTACACGGCTTTAAAACATTCTTTATGTGTTTCCAAAAGCTTAAATCGTCAACTGTTGAGTTTTCAATGTTAGATTCATAATTAGATTGATTAAATTTTTGTATTTGTCGATTTAGTTCATTATTAAGTCTGCTAAATGTCCATTGATCCGATGGGAATCTGTTAATCTGCCATAATGACGGATTCTGATCAGGCCCTTATGTATTGTGTACAACAAAATGAGTTTACTGCTTGTTTGGTAGTGGGTTCTGAAGAAGACCAAGCAGCTTTCTCTATCGTTTTCGTAAATATGTCTGTAAGATATAACATACCAAATAATAAATAGCTAGAACAATAAAACACAACACCAGTCTATTCGAACAAATATCATTAACAACAAACTATTATAAAGCTAAACCAAACACTCTGTCACTGAATACACACAAGTCTGCGTTCTATTTCCTTCTAGTTATCCACTTCACCAAAGTGGTACAAAACCATACAACTCCCTTCCCCATTAAAAAAGATTTTAAAGAGAATTACTTGTTCGTTGTCTGTGCTGTCTCCTGGAGTAGCTTTGCTTAGTGATGCTTCAGTCTCCTAAGCCCAGGTGATCTCGCTGATCGGCTCACTCTGTTCTTGATAGTTGTGTTCTACAATCAGAGTGCAGGTGTTCAACCAGGTGTTGCCTCCTCCCAATCGAGTGAATTTCTAGATGGTGGTCTTCCTTCACTGAGAGAAAAGCAGTTTCCTTCAAATTCTTTTGAAACGTGAGAAGTGGTGACATCTTCATAAGGTTCCCAGTCATATGTATTGGTGTCCTCGTCTTATTCCCTGCTGGGAGATGTTCTTCTTTTTGGGCTTTCTTAATTGAATGTATTTTTATCCAATGCTGTATTAGAGCTCACAAGTGTGGTGAGGCTACCTCCTAGGTTTGATCAGGTTCATGTTAGGTTCCTCATGTTCAATTTCTTTGATTGTTCTGCTGATTTCTTTATCTGTGCACTGTGAAAGAACTGCAACCAATGCCACTCATGATGTACCAGAGCAAATGTATGGAAAAAATTAGGATATTTCAAGACAGGATCCTTCCCAATTCTTGAGAGCACTGAAAGCTCCGAGACAGTCCACTCAAAGATTGTATGATATCTATTTTGGTCAGCTCAGTAAAGGTTTTGGTGACCTCTTCAAAATTCTGTGCATATCGCCTAAAGTACCCTGCTAAACCTAAAAATGCCACCATTTCCTTTGATGTCGTTGGACGAGGATAATTTTTCACAGCATCAATCTTTGCTGGACCAAGATAGACACCATTTTCAGTAACTAGATGATCAAGGAAGGCTACATTTTTCAAGAAATGCCATTTCTTTAGGTTCACCTTCATTGCAGCACTTAGCAAGTGTTGAAGAATATATTCTAATCTCATATTGTGTTTTTGAACTCACCAAATGGTAGGGAATAACTGGTAAAAAAATTATCAAAAATGTCGAGCAACATGATCTGGGATTGATCCCTATATAATCCCAATATTTCTAAAACTCCTCCCATGAGTCCAGATTTGAATCTTACAAAGAATTGGTGGGTTCATGTTGATTCACAACTCAGAGATCGAAATTTGAGCTTAGCAAAAGAGCTTCAAGTTAAATAATGGGAAGAATGGGAGAAAATACACCTGATTGAATTAGAAGCTAACACAATTACTGACTAGGCAACCAAATGGTATTCAATAGCTACAATAAGCATAAAAAATATTATATTTGTAACTTTTGTATTATTTGTACTTAATTTTAACAATAATTTAGGAGCATAGAAGCATTAGATAATTTAAATTGTTCTATTTTACTTTAAAAAATCATATTAAAAGTATATATATTCACCATTGAAAGAATCTGGAGACAAAATTGCTAACAGATATGTTGACATTAAACTGAAATATCAAAATTTATCATGTTTGTTAAAGAAAAAAATGATTTAGTATTAATTTTTTTTATTCAATTACCTAGTCCATAAATAAAACTTTTGCTTCCTAATGAATATGTATATTGTGGTCAATGTTGGATCAGAGAGGTTTTAGAATTTAAAAAGTAATTTTAGTATGAATACAAATTATTTTTATTATTTTATTTCCATAAATATCTGTAGCAATTCATACATATATATGTATATAGATATGAAAGAAATTTAAGAATTAATTTTCTTCTTGAAATTATTTAGTAATGAATGGAACTTTGCTTAGGTTTTTTTAGAAAAAAAAATAATAAAATATAGCATTGCTCCATAATATGCATAATGCTCCATATCCATGATTAGCTGAAGATGCTGGAAGAAATAGGTAAGCCAGTCAACTCAATATGGACAACCAGTCTTCCATCAAGATAAATGAGATGACTGACACAGCTCCCAGAAAGGCTTTAAATCAATTTCTTGCATCAGAACAGGATATAGATAGATCACACACGTCCATCTCACAACAAGGGAGGCACGTCTGAAACTCAATGGTTATCTCAAGTTCATAAACATTTTATCACACAATTTTGGGCCTGTTAAGGTTCCACGAAATATATCTATGTCATTGAGAGACGATGAAAGCACCAATAATACGGTGATTAAATTTCATTTAAATTGCAAATTGACCTACAGGATTTAAAAACATTTAATTCTTATATTACATCTGGCATTGTTGAAATAAATAAATAAAATCTAGTTTTATTGTAAATATTAAATTTTCCTGTATATAATACTATGTAACTAATTTACATTTATCTTTAAGTACTTTAGAGTAAAATATATATAATAAATTTACATTGTTTTTTGTTGAACCTTTTTTAAAGTTATATATATATATGATGTTAGAACTGTGTGATATCAACTTTTGTCACCTTTTTTTAAAGAAATCAAAATGTCTTTTTTAAGTGTTCAAAATTTTAATAAAATAAAAGTCTTAAACTTACTGATTTTTTTTTTAAATTTTTTCTGGGCATGAAGTTCTATCCATAGCAAAGATAGAAATTAACTGCTTCAGGAACTTTAAAGAAAAACCTCAAAGAAAAAAGAATATATACCTAGAACCAGTTCTATTTTTTCATTAAATGGCATTCTGAAACAGTAAAATGTTTTATATTTGTATTAATCAAAATTGCTGCTCTTGATCCGTCTCAATTTTTGTAGTAGATGAGCTGCCTTAACATAATTATGAGATTAATAACATTGCACTTACAATCTAGGATTCTCCTATGGGTCTTATATATATGTTTTTATAGAAGGATTTTGTTAGCTATGCATTACCTAGTTTCACATGTTGTAGGGTTTTTTCATAACGTGTCCCTAACCTTTCTCTTCTACTTTTCCCAAAAACCAGGCCCTTTAGATTGATTTTTTTTATTTAAAAATAATTTTCAAGGATCCAACTCCCGCTTCCTACACCAAACACTAATGCCTGGTTACCCTGTCGAAGACCTTAATACCAATTTCCTTTCTGCCTCCAATGACAGACTCTACCTGGAAAATCTCTTATTTTTTTCTCCATCTCTCCATTGTTCCTTTTGCTCCCACCCACCATACTTCCTGATCTACTTTTCCCAAAATCCAGGCCCTTTGGATTGATTTTTATATTTAAAAATAACTTTCAAGGATCCAACTCCCGCTTCCAAGACCAAATGTTAGTGCCTGCGTACCCCATAGAAGACCTTAATACCAATTTTCTTTCTGGCTCCAATGACAATCTACCTGGAAAATCTCTTATTTTTCCTCCATCTCTTCATTGTTCCTTTTGCTTCTCCTCCCACCATACTTGCTGGTCCGACACCTGGTTGGAACTGCATATCATTGATTCACTACAGAACCTTCTCTCCTCCTCTTAATTGCCCGTTCCATTCCTGTCCTCTCATGACCTAATCCAAATATCATACAGTATCCAAATTCCTTTTAAAACCATAACTTTTCTTAACCTTGACAACCTCACCTGTAAAAACATTTTACCCGACATGGAAACCCTGAACTGGAGTGAAATCTGTCTCTGGCAGCCACCATCCAATCCCTGATGCCGCGTCACTCCATCAGACCATTGAAGCTTCAACCTTCCTCTCCGTCTTCGCCCGAAGAGCTGCTTGCCAGCAGATTCCTTGGCATCTCCTCATCTCCCATTCGGGCCACATGTTCAGACCAACATAGCCTTCCTGTGCGTAGAACGTGGGCAACATCAGATAGATATCTCTCGGTAGATACCTACGAGTTGTTTCTTCTCCATCCATTCCAATTCTCTTTTTCCTAGTATACTATGGAGGACTTTTCTTTCAAATATCTGAAGCTCTTTTTCACTGTTCTGCAAAAGCGTCCAGTTCTCAGACCTATAGAGTAGTATTGGGCATGTAAGGGTCTTAATAGATGTGTCTTTGTTTGTCTGGAGAGATAGTTGCTCACTAGGTGTCTATAAAGTCACGCCGGTCAAGTAACACCGGTTAGCCAAAATTATCCTATTCTTGATTTCCTTTTCAACTATCTTGTCCGGTGTTACAATTGAACCCAGACATGCAAACTCATCTACTTTTTCAAACTTATATGAACCGATGGTCACTGTTTCTCCTTCCAGGGACGGTTCTCCAATCACCATGCACTTGGTTTTTGAGCTCTTCACCTCAGGAAAAGACAAAAAGTAACATAAAAATTGTAAAGTGCCAGAATTGGAAAATTATATAGAAAACTTCTTAATAACAGTATAAATAGTCTGAAGCTTTCACAAGCTAATCCTATAATTAACTAAAAGAGGAATAAATACTACTGGATGAATGGGAAATATGAAAGATCATGTTTATTATTTTAAAATAAAGAAGGCATTGGCAACACTGCCGTCACGTGGAAATGTAAGCTGTGTCTAGAGTGTGTTCAATACGTTTATTGAACACACTCTAGACACAGCTTACATTTCCCGTAAATCCCGTAAATCCGTTGATTTACGTCTAAGAGTGTTCTTTATCTGTTTTCTCATGAAACTATTATTATTCTAAAAGGTTATGGGCCCAGTCACCCAGTCAGTGATAGTTTATCGGTATTAGGAAGTATTCGCAGTTAAAAAAAAAACAACTAAAAATTCCCTAGAGTGAATTAACGGCATCATGGCTTCTGCTTCTGTACAGATCCCGTTTCCCCAATTAAGTGAGAATAAGTTTTCAACCTGGAAGTTTCGGATATTTAATATTCTCGAGGAAAAAGGAGTACTGGATGTGGTAAAATAAAAGACATCAAAGGAGGATAAAACATCGATGGCGAGTTTTTTTTATATTAGGCTCGGTCTATCATAATCGCGTGTATTTCTGACAAGCATATTGAATTCATAAAGAATGCGTCGACATCGTATCAGATGATAAAATATCTTGAGAACGTTTTTGAACGAAAAAGTGTATTGTCGAAATTTTATTTACATCGGAAGTTAGTGCAGTCAAAGTGTGGTGAAAACACAGGACTTCAAGACCACTTCGTAAAATTCGACGAGGTCGTTGCGGAACTAGAGACAGCTGGTGCAAAAATGGAAGATGATAAAGTTTGCCATCTACTTTTGTCGATGCCTCCAAAATTCGACACGGTAATTACGGTCTTGGAAACATCAGATAAAAAACTAACAATAGATTTCGTCAAGAGCAAACTTCTGGATACTGAGTTGAAGATTAAGAATGCTAACGCTGTTTCATCTCCTTCAGAGGAGTTTTCGTTTGGAGCTAAAGTGAGGCAGTGTTTCGTTTGTGGAAGTACGAAACATCTAAAAGATTCGTGTCCAAAAAATAAGAATAATGGAAATGGAAGTCATAATTTCCCGCCCAGAGGGGGTAGTTACCCGCCTAGAGGTACTTATCAAAGGAGAGCTGGCAATAACTATCTGGCTGAGACTGAAATGGATGACAAAGAAAAAGAAGTAACATTTATAGCATTATCTACGGAGATTGCTGAGTGAAAAACAAATAAACATGATTATGTTAACTTCATACTGGACAGTGGAGCGAGTCATAATCTATTTCGAGGTGATTTGTTAATGTCGGAAGTGAAGTGTATCGAACCAGTCCCAAAAAAAGTTGCTAACGGCTCGAATATATTTGCTAAGAAAGAAGGTATCCTTAAAGTGTATTGTGATAAAACAGGTGTGAAATTCAATATAAACGGACTGATAGTGGATAACCTCCTGTATAACCTCTTATCAGTTAATAAGATAAACGAAGCCAGTTATGATGTGTTTACAAACAATTTCGCGAAAATTATGATGAAACCCGAATCAGTGATTAGTGAAATGTGTAATAGTCTGTTTGTGTTCAGTATTAAACTTTATACAGAAGAGACACAGATTAATTATTTGGATAATAATTCTCGGACCCTCACATGTTCCATTTAATCAAGAAGAGAACAAAGAAGAAAATGAAAGGGAAGACTCAGAGAAGAAAGTACTCTCAGATAGTGAAGAAGAGTTCTATGGATTTGAGGAAGAAAACGGTGATATAAAGGATATAACGATATAATTCGGCGGAATAGGAGAAGAAAAATTCGTTTATACCTAAAAGACTTTCATTTGCATATAGCTTTTTGTCTTTCGACTGAGGAGGATCCACAAACTTCTGACGAGGCAGTAAGAAGAATGAATTGCACTGATGCTATAAAGAAATTGTTGGCTGCACATAACGATTTCAAAACTTGGACACCTGTTGAAGACATCCCATCCACTTCATAACCTATTGAGACAAAGTGGGTTTTTACAACCAAAATTGAAGAAACGAAGAAAGCCCGGTTAGTGGCAAAGGGTTTTCAAGCTGATAATGTCCATGATACATTGTATTCTCCGGTAGCAAAATTACCTACAATTAAACTTGCTGTAAGTATGGCATTACAGCAAGAGAATTGGCATATCAGGCAATTAGATGTACCAACAACTTTTTTGAATGGTGTTTTGGAAAATGACGTTTATATTTACAAACCTGAGGGAGTGAATGAAAAAAGTGAAATTTTAAAATTAAATCGGGTGCTATATGGACTCAGAGAAGCTCCAAAATGTTGTAACGAGAGTTTTACATCTTTTGCCAAGGACAAAGATTCACAAGATCAAATTTTGTTGTCTTCCTTTTTTCTAAGAAAGGAGTTTGGTTAATACTTTGGATGGATGATACCCTTGTTTTTGGAGAAAAATCTGAAGTTGAAAAAACTATTCAAGATTTGAAAAAAGAATTTAATGCAAGACACTTGGAAAATTTAAAATGCTTTATTGGAATTGAATTAAACTTTTTAGAGAAAAAAATTGAAATAAGTCAACTGATTAAAAAAATTATTAACAAATTTAGACTACAGGAAACCAAATCGAGTCCTACACCAATGGAAGAAAAATTAGAAGTCAAAGGCTGATGAAGTAATTAAGGTTGCCTATCGTGAATTAGTCGGGAGTTTAATTTATTTATCCCAAATAAGTCGCCCGGATATTACATTTGCTGCATCTTTTCTAAGCAGGTTCCTGGACAGCCCTACTAAAACTTTGTGGAATGCTGCTAAACAAGTTGTGCGGTATCTAAAACAGACAGTCGAGAAAAAAATAATCTATAGAAAAACAAGGAACCCTGAAGAGATGCCTGAGATCGTTTGCTACTCTGATGCAGATTGGGGGGAGACAGGAAGAGTTGTTCTGGGAGCCTATCATTGTGGTAACCTCATATCATGGGGATCTCGAAAGCAACAATCTGTGGCGTTGAGTTCTTCGGAGGCTGAGTAGGTGGCGTCTAATCTGGCTGGAGCTATACTTTTATACCTGAAAGGAATATTGAGTGAATTTTACCCAGGCGAAGATTAGGACATTAAGTGTGGTTTTCTTGTTGATAATGTGCTTTGAGTATGATTAAAAACTATGAAAACACTAGCCGCTCAGAACATATAGATATCAAGTTTCATTTTATAAAGGACATTGTTTCTAGGAAATTAATTAGTATTGATTATGTAAATACAGTTTCAAACATAGCAGACATTTTTACTAAAGTGCTCAATAGCAATAAATTCTCATTTTTTAGATTAAAGCTGTGTTTAAACTAACTGTGTTTTTACTTGTTCTTGTTTGATTTTGGTTAATATTGCTGCAATTTCAAGTAATTTATTAATTTAGTATTTTGTGAATGGACTTGAAATTTAGAGGGGGTATGAAAGGATTGGCAACACTGCTGTCAGGTGGAAGTGTAAGCTCTGTCTAGAGTGTGTTAAATAAAGGATTTACGTCTAAGAGTGTTCTTTATTTGTTTTCCCATGAAACTATTATTATTCTAAAAGGAAAGAGTAAAAAATACGTCAATAATTTATTGACTACATGTTTGCTTATACAAATTCAAGTAGTAGTATAGATGTTACTTCGAATTAATTGAATAGTTTAATCTTGTATAGGGCATGATTCCCATGATTTCTGTTTCAATTTTTTTTTTTTTCATTATGATATGCTATTTAGAGTCTAAATACAGAGTTTTAAGATATTTGGCAATTTTTTTATTGTGCATTATGACTACAGTGACATAGTTAATATAATAGTGTGAATTATTTTCTTGACACTTCCAAACTGAAGACCTATCGATAATTCTCAACAAAGCAAGAGAAAACAAGCTCCTAGGATGGACAATATTCCATTTGAATTTGATCTAATTGCAACTGAATTTTTAAACAGATTCAAACATATAATATGCAGAATGTCTCACAAAATTTTAGTAACTTATTCACTTCATAGAAGTTAAATTTATTGAAATTATGAAAGGCTTATTATTCATAATATAGGAAAGAGTTGATCTATTTTAAGACTACCATAATGGCCTGAAAAATATAAAAAAGATATATTAGGAATAATTTTTAAAATGGTGATCAATAATACACAAGAAAGTATAAAATGAGCATTACTTAATGGTCATAATAACAGTAAAACTAAATAAAAGTAATAGCAAAACATTTCTTTTTTTTATACAACAATTGGTAGACTGGTTACAGGTATTTTTTTCTTTTACTAATTTCATAATATAGGCATTTCCAATTCAACAATTGAAACATGACTGCCTAAGAATGAACAAGATTGTCAATTTATATCCTTATCTTACAAATTTAGAAAAGTAAACATAGGAATGTCTGAAAATATATTATCAAAAAAAGAAAAAAATATGTTTGTAGCATGATTTAAAACAACTTACTAATAATGATAGGGCAAACCAAATTGTGTGTATAACAAAGTCGCTTCAAATTAATAATATACTAAGTAGCAAATTAAATGCAAAACTGATATATAAGGAAATAAATTTTTTTTTTTACAATCAACTTAAAATAAGAAATACAAATGTTGAGCACCTATTCATCAAAGTCTACATAGGCCATAACTCTATTCTAATTGGAGCTGCCTATATTCTATCAGCATCTAAACTTCAACACTACCATGATCAATGATCAGTTATTGAAGAAATCATTCTACAAACTCAGTTCAACGATGCACCTATTTTGTCTGATTTCAATATTCCATCCTCTGATAGTTTTCATGAAGAATATTTGTGAATCCTCTCATACTTTCTCTGAGGCTAAGCAAACTGTTTTTAATGCATAAACCTATGCTCAAATGCCTCATATAAATCCAATAAAAAAAAGTAGAGACCAATATCTATAAATAGGCTTTTCTACTAATAAGTACATATCTGTGAATGATGCAGTGGAACAGATTTTTAAGACTGGAGGATATCATTTAAATATAATTTTGACTATGATAGTTTTTTTGTGAAAGATTTCTAACATAAATTATGTCTTTCCAAACTGTGATTTTGACACAATATCAAGGAACATTCTCAAATTTGATTGAAGTAATGTTCTCAGCATTCCTGAGATAGATTTTGCTTTTGGAGAGTTCTACAGAATATTATTCACTTTTATTCTTGAGCACATTCCTTATAAGAAGACATCTACCTCAAGTTTTCCTCATTGGTTCTCTAAAGAATTAATCAGACTAGTCAATGAGAAAAAAGCTGCTCACAAAATATTCAAAAAAACTCATTTTTAATATGATTATATTGTTTCAAATGTGTTATTAAGTTCTAAGTGTAAAATATTATCAAAATTGTGTTATTCATGTTATATAAACTGGTCTGAATTTTAACAATTCTTTTCGGAATTATATTAATTTGCTGAGAAAGTCAGATAACTTTCCTAACTTGGCTAATTTTAATGAAAAATTTGCTAATGATACACAAAGGATAGTAAATTTGTTTATTCAATATTCAATATTGTTTTAGATTTATTTCCTAGCTTATTTAAATTTAGTTATGTGAAGCCAATTTTCAAAACTGGCGATAAGATGCTAAAAACTATAGACCTATTTGTATACAAACTTCAATAACTAAAGTTCATTAAGCTATAGTTCTTAAAAAAATTCAACTTACTATCGATAATTTGATTGTTCTGGAACAACATGGTTTTCATCAAGGGAGGTCTAAGAATAAAAATCTTCTGGCATGTCAAGATTATATTATTAAATCATTTGCTCTATATCAGCAATTTGATGCAATTTATTTACATTTTTCATTTGATCTGGTTGATCAATCTATTCTTATTAATAAGCTTTCTCATCTGGGTATTCATGGTCCCCTTATAAACTGGTTTTGGTCTTATTTCAACTGTAGTTTTCAGGCTGTTAAGTTGTCATTTACTATCTCCAACGCTTATTCAGTCCCTACAGGTGTTTCTCAAGGTTCACTTCTTGGACCGTTTTTTTTCAAAATTTTTATTAACATTATTGCATCACATTAAACATGTACATAATATTCTCTCTTTGCTGATGACTTGAAAATACTTAAAACTATTAAATCATCTGATGATTGTAAACAACTTCAACATGAACAACTGATCTTCTCTAATGTTTCGACATTCATGTTCCACTCCATCAAACTAGGCAATATTTGACACTTTCTGAAACCTCGTACAAATGGAATTATATTTAGTTTTCAGGTGCACCAAGAACGATGCATAATGCTAACTCATTACAAGATGATATATACTGTTTTCATCTTAGTTTATCTCAACTAAAAAGTAAATTATACAAAAGGTGTCTTCAGAAGAGTGATTTTCTTGGTTGTATGACCACAATAAAAAAACCATTGCATGGCAATAGAGAGTAAAGCTGTTTAATCAAAAAAAAAATTAACACGATATGCAATGAAAAGAACATGCAAACCGTTAAATTTTACATTCACGACAAGTAAAGCACAGTTTACTTTTTCAATCTAAATGACCCCAATCCAAATGAATAATCTTATCCAATCTTACACAAACAGCTTTCGTGGACACTAAAGAAAAGTTCCTGGACAGTTGGCCAATGGCTAAACGTATTATAAACCGAAGAATCCAAATTAGAAATTTTCATTCAGAAACGAAGAATCTGTATGCATCCATCTAAGAATGAAAAGATGATCCCAGACTTTGTTGTTCCAACTGTTAAGCACAATAGTCAGAAAGGAGCAACCCATGCCCAAAAATCATCTGTGCAGTCTTCTAAGAGGGGCTTGGAGAGATTTGCCACAAGATAAATAAAAAAAGTTAATTAAATTATGTCTAGAATCATAAAAGCAGTAGTAAATAAAAAGGGTGAGTTTTTAGATGAAACAGCCTTTCAATATTCATATTAATTTTTCCAGTGTTCATTTTGTAGATTTTGTTTATTTTTTATGTGCTGTATAATAAATATATGCATTTATTACTTTACAATATATAATGCTATATAATAATAAATTATTTTCTTACATTAAAGTGCATAAACTTATCATTTTTATTACTGTCCATATTTCCATGAGCGGTAGTGTGAATTATATTATATTAATTATAATTAATTATTGTATTATATTATAATATAATAAATATTATATTTGCTATGGAATTTGTGTACCTGTAATTTATGCATGTTTTATTACAAACTAGAATTTGTTTTTTGCCTAACGCACATCTAATAGAGGATAGATACATAACATTTTATGGCTCAATGTCCAACAGCTTATTTTTAGGCTACATTATTATTTTTTTTAATAAATAAAAATTATAGAATTATTACATGTTATATTAAAAACTGGCAAGCATTAATCAACTGATATAGTCTAGAATGGAATTACAAATGTAGCTTAGTGAATTAATTTAATGATGGAAAAAGTAATATTCTTATAAAATTGCAAATTAATTAATTTATGTAAAATCAACATAAGGAGGTACAGATCCAAAGTGGTGATATCCTCTAGCATGGTGTGCAGATCTTTATGAGAGTAAGGTTTGATGAACATCTGCACAAGTGACAGAAGACTTCTGGCTACTGCACATCAGTCTTTTGTACATTACACCAATTTGGAAAAATACTTTATTATTGTTACATATAATAATACAAAGGTTTGCACAGTGTTCCATCCAAACAATCTATGTTGACAAAAGTATCTCTAGATTCCAAGTAATGAGGGATTAACAAATGTTAATTTATGCCTCTGACCATCCAATTCCAAGAATTGTTTATGTCTATCATTCTGTAGTAATGACCTAAAGGGCTTAAAGTTAACTGATAGTATAAGTGCAATTAAAAAACAGGTCCGTCAGATTTCAACAACGTCTATATGTGGCAGTTTGTAATTGTGCGGAAATTTATAATGATGGGTCTTCTTTCTGAGGATCAGTGTTTCAATAAAATCCTCTGATCCACAACAATTTGGTAGCAGAGCGTGGTTTGAGTTCATAAAAACTTCAAGTGAAGAGTAATAAACAGGTATTTTAACAGATATGTGTGCTATATAGTTTTTTCGGACTAACCGCCGAAGAGAAATATAAAGGTCTTTGTTTTACGGGCTATTCGCCCTAATACTGGACGCGACAATTTTTGGAATTGAGAAGCTGACAGCTGAAAACTACGCAATATGGTCGATGAAAATCGAAGCATACCTCGAGGCAAAAAGCATTTATGAAGATGTAGTGGAAAAGCGAGTTCCACCGGTGGAAGAAGCAGCTTTGAATGATTGAGAAAAAAAGGAACAAAGAAGTCATGTCTACAATTATCCTAACTGTAAGTGGTGATATTTTACCATCTATTAAAGGGGATAAAAGGACTAAGATAGTTTAGGACAAATTAAAGGTAAGGTTTGAGGGCATCCCTGAGGAAAGGTTATAGACCTCATGTTTGACCTTAATAACATCAAAAAGCATAATTCAGAATCTGTTGATGAGTATCTCAACAGATTCCAATGTTTTATCCAAGAGATAGCTCAACTTGGAAAAACGTTAACATATAGAGTGTTAAAAAGGTACATAATTGAAGGCTCGCCTCGTTATTATGACCCAGTTGTGAACCCTAACTTAGCAAACAGAAATATCAAATTTGTCGAATTGAGGCAAATGCTTTTGTCGTTTTAAAGGAGAAATGCCTCTAATAAAAACGATCAGGAGTTCAGAACCTTTCATAACCGGACTAATGTCAACACTAAAGTGTGCTTTGTTTGTAATAAACCGGGTCATTTAAAAAAGGATTGCTGGTTTAATAAGGGTAAAAATAAACAGCCCAGTACTAGTAAACCCTCCTATGCACGTAGACCTCATCCCAAGAGGAATAACAAAGCTTCTTTGGCGCAAGAATTTGCACTCTGTGCGACTGCCCGTGTTGATGATTGTGTGTAGTATCTTGATTCGGTCTGCACCTCTCATGTGAACCCAGACCCGTCCTTGATTGAGGAAGGAGCTGAAGTGAATAAAGAAATTTCAGTTGCTGAAGATGGTCGAGCAATTAGATCAATGTGTCATGGTAATATTAAAGTGAAGACTTATAGTTAAGGCATAGAGAACAATCTGAATCTACAGGATGTCTCGGTTGTCACTAAGCTATGGGATAATTTATTATCTGTACCTAAGATAGTAAAACAGAGGCATTAAGTTGTACTTTTCCAGGAAGCAGCTGAAATAGTCACGAGTGATAATGAATTGGTGTGCTCGGGTGATTATAAAAATAACTTGTTCGTAGTTAAGTTTAACAAATCTTAAGATAAGGATGTAGTGGATATTTGCCTAAAAGCTGAAACACGGGACATGAAACTTTGACACCAAAGGATAGGCTATGTTAGTATAAAGAAATTAGATACTACGGCAGAAAGAAACTTAGTGGTTGGTCTAACCAAACTCCGTGGTGACTTTGGCGTGTGTGAGCTGTGCCTGGCTGGGAAGATGGTAAGGAAGAAATTTTATCAGAACAAGGGAGAAACTACGTCAAGACCTCTGGATAGAGTTTATGTAGATTTGTTTGGGCCTATGCGAACACCCACACTGGGCAATAAGTATTATTAGTTGACAGGTACTCCCGAAAATATTTTGTCAAACTGTTGAACAATAAGGCGGAAGTTTATGAGAATTTAGTTTCTTTGATTGAACAGTTAGAAACTCAGATCTCATTGAAATTGAAAATATTAAGGTCAGCCAATGGTACTGAATTTGAAATTCATAAAGTCAAAAATTATTTATCTCAAAAGGATGTTCACCACGAGCACACAGTTTATTATTCACCACGAAGCAATGGTAATGTTTCTGAAAGGGGCAAATAGAACAGTGTTGGAAACCACTCGTTGTCTCCTAACGGATGGAGGCCTACCAGATAAATTTTGGGGCGAAGCCCTAAGTACATCAGTATACCTACACAACATAGTGACCAATAAAAATAACACCAATAAAACTCCACAAGAGTTATTTAGTGAAAAGAAACACTTGGTAGTTTATGGTTGTTTGGCTTATTACAAAATAAACAATCCGAATTGGAGCAAGTTATATCCTAGATCGAAAAAGGGGATATTGGTAGGCAACTCTCAAACCAGGCGGGCCTACCAGATATATGACCCTCAAGAAAAAAAAATCCATGAAACATTGGATGTAACGTCAGATGAAGACAGGTTGGAAAAGAGGAAGAAAGAAAAGAGTCACCCCTGAACAGCAGAGCAGGAAGTGACAAGTTATCAAGAAGTAGAAACAATCAAAGACGGAAACGATTTTGAAGATCTGACAGTGACTGAGGAAGCATCGGTGATAGAAACACAAGAAACGCCCGGTGGTCGACTTGTATCATCGGATGAAGAAGGCTTTAGGAGTTTTAAAGATGTTGTTGTGGCCCCAGAAGAACAAGGAGCACCTGATGATCTGCGTGCATCAACTGAGGAAGAAGAAGAAGCACTTACTAGGGCTATAGCGTAGATCGAAGTCAACGAAGAAGACCTAAAAGAACCAAAAAATTTTCTAAAAGATTTTGTCCTGGAAACTACCTCGGAAGAACCCAAATCTTACCAAGAAGTTCTAAAATCAAAAGATTCAAAACGATGGTTAGAGGCAATTCAAGAAGAATTGAAGAATATGGAGGACTTCGAGGTATGGGAAGAAGTGACACGACCACCGGACCAGAGAGTGATCAAGAGTAGATTGATCTTTAAGATAAAGAAAAATCCGGATGAATCCAAAATTTGCAAGGCAACGATTGTGGCAGTTGGTTGTAGGCTTCAGAAGGGTGTCAACTACGATATGTCCTGCAGCCCAGTAGTTAAGTTGGAATGCACAGAAGAAGTTCTGAACAGGTTTGGGATGGCCGAATGCCGGCCTGTTAACACTCCAGGAGCGAGAGGAATTGACTTGTTTGACTATGATAATTCTCCAGTTGTATCGGAAGCAACGTAAAGAGAGGCTATTAGATCTTTTTTGGACTTGGCCCGTTGCACCAGACCTAATATTGTATATACTGTTAGCAAACTTTCCTAATTCAACTCAGATCATAGGGAAATACATTGGCTAGCCATGAAAAGATTGCTAAGATATTTGCAAGGTACAAAGAACTTCAGGCTGAAGATAGATGGTGAAAATGGAAGACTGCAAGTTTCAGCGGATGCGGGATGGTGTACTACCTTGGATGCGAGGTCATTCAGCGGGCATGTTGTTACTCTTGGAAAGGGTATCCTGGCTTGGAGGAGTGGGAAGCAAAACTTGGTGGCGATGTAAACTATGGAGGCTGAACTTATGGCGGCATGTGAAGGAGTATGCGATGCGGAATGGTTCATGGAACTTATGGAAGAGCTTGTATCTACTGAGTTTGTGAGAAGACCTGTATCAATATTCTCGATAGCAAGGCTGTTATAGATTGGGTTCAGAATGGTGGACAAGTTAGGAGAACTCTCCACATTAACAGGAAGTTTCACTTCATCAAAGATGCGGAAGGAAAAGGGATGTTGAAATTGAATACAGAGAGACAGAACACCAGCTGGCGTCAAGGTCAAGACCAAGGATGTGATAGGGGAAGTAATGGTGAGACATTTATTGAATTTAGGTGTAGTTGGACTGTCGGACTTAGTGAAGCAATGTAAATAATCTGTATAAGAAGAGGTTTATTGTAAATAAATCAATTTAATTTAATAATTTATTTTTTACAATTCATGTCCATTGTGGACCGTTGTTAGGGTATAATTAATAGTGCATAAAATTAAGGCTGTAAAAATTGTGTAGATGTTAGCTAAATTTATGTAAATAAGGATAAAGGTGATCAATGTAAATTGTATGTATTTTTAATTGTTATTTTGGCCTTTTCTAAATTAAATTAACTTATTTTTTATGTGAATGAAGTATAGTATGCCATTTATATATTGTAATAATTTTGGATATATTTTATTAAATAATAGTTGAAGAGATTTTGTTGATGTTTATAGAATTTATATAATTAATGTGCCATCATTTTTGTTTATAGATTGCAGGCTTGAAAATGGACAAAAAACACACCAAAACGTTATATAATGTAATTACCTAAGTACAAAAGAAAGAAAAAAGGTTAAAATAGTTTATTTTTGCTGATAATATATTAATATAAAGGAAATAAATTTTCAATAGGTATAATAAAAAAAAAAAAAAAAAAAAAATGGTGTGCTCAATCACATAACTTTCCTAACTCCTTAGAGTGATAGACCTAAATAAAAAAAAAATTGTATCTTCGCTAACATAAATCTGATTAAGATTTTTATTTTTTATGTTTAGCTTTTTAGAAATTTTAATTATATTTCAAATGAGCATCTAGGTTTTTCCGAGAGACATATTATTATCAAGTTAAAAAAAAAATAAACAAAGGTGAACCGGCTTCCAAAGGAACATGTACAGAACACTTTATTAAACATGTGTATACCTTTCAATACGCTAGGTATTTGCTAATGTTGGGCCGGTTTAGATTGTTTTTGTATTTATTTTTTTCTTTTTATTTTTTTTAGAGAGAATTTAATTACCTTTCCAATAGACATGACAAAACCGAATTTTACCGACTCATAAAACTCTGAAACGCATAGATCCGTTGAAAACTACATATCCTTACCTACTAGGGATAGGAAAGTAAAAACGTGGATATATCTAATACCTCGTATCTTTGCTAACACTGGTTCGATTTTGATGATTTTCTTTTTTGTATTTTAGAGAATTCAGTTATCTTTCAAATAGTTAATTAAATACATATTGGAACAGGTTTGGCCTAAGATTATGTAAAATGTTTTCTCGCACTTTTAATAAGTAATTTTGTAGCCTTTGGCCCTATGCATTCCTTCCGAATCATTATTTTCTTCATTTTAAAAAAAAAAAAATTGTTTCTATGAGCTTTCAACCACTTTCCACGCTTTTATAAGAGGCAAGAAATCTAATGATTCAAATGGTTAATTTACTTCCAATTTCAGATCAATATTTCCAAACATTTACTCCCGTCTCGGTCACAACTTAAAACTATCTCCACTAGGTCCCTAAAAGGTAATGTGAAATTATCCATGACTAACCAAACACAAAAAAAAGGAAGATAAAAACAAGTAAATTTATGACCAAATCTTGGATCGGAATTAAAAAATAAAAATCCGTACACATATTCGTATGTTGTTTTTCCTAACTTCAAGAAATGTACAAAAATTTGAAAAAAACCGAACGACACATTAGGTCATAATCGCATAAGAAATAAACAGACAGACGAGATGCCAAACGATTCAGTTGAAACAGGACTTAGCTTACATTCGGTCAATAAATATCAGGAAAAACTATATTCTCAGCTAGTCAGTAACGCAGCCAAAGGGGCTCGAGAGGCCCGGACCCTCCTCCCCTCTGAAATTACAAAATACTTATTCTTATCTGTAAACAAAAATTGTATAAACCTATTGAATGTTATTTCATATATAATATATGTTGGCATGGAAAATATTATATGTAAAGAGGGCCCTCAGACATCCCCGTTTGGAATGGGTTTCTTTAAAGCAGATTCTTGGAAAGATCCCTTCCTCCTCACCCCGAAACGAAATCCTGGCTGCGCTACTGCTGCTAGTCAACATTTTTCGAATAGCATTTATGATTTTACAAAAAAAAAAAAAAAAGTTCAAATGCCTTCAAGGAATATTCATGTCAAATTTGAAGAAAAACGAACAACATGAATATGTTGTTCTGCTGAATAGCCGTGACCACGAAAGAAACCGATTTTTGATCATAAGGGGTCATCTTGGATCGAAATTAAAAAATAAAAGTCCCTACGTATACGTCGTTTTTCCTGACATCAAGTTATATCCGTGACAAATTTGAAGAATTAACGAACGGCGCGTTTGGTAGTAATCGCGTAAGAAACAGACAGGCGGACAGACGAAATGCCAAACGGTCGAATTAAAACAGGGCCTCGCTTATGCTCGGTCAGTTAATAATTATCGAAAAATTCTCTATTTGATTACCGTTGTCTACAAACCAGGAGAACATCCTTTAAGCTGTTAAACTTGTTCCACTTAACTAATTCCTTTATCTCAAGGGACGCTTATTGTGAGGCCAATAAATAATATATTTTATTATTTCTCAATCTAAAGAAACGGTATTTTTTATATGAGATAGGCAATACTGGAATTGCTTTAATTATTTGATTAGTTTTCTAGATAATCTACTTAAGCAACTTACATTAGCAAATAATAATTCAAATTTAAGCCTTATTACAAAAAGATTTGACTACTTTTCCATTTCTCAACTACACCATCGTTATTTAGAGAAACATTTTATCATTTCAAATTTCTTTGATATTAATTAGAAGTCTATTATTATTGGATTATTGGAGGTGTAGTTTTTTAAAATACTATCGATTTTAATATACCGCTCTTACATTTCAATTTTTCAAACTTTTCTGATTTCTTCGATATTGATATCCAATATTATGTTTTCGGGATCGCAGTTTTTGAAAATACAATCGATTTTAAGATCCCGCACTCAGATATAGATTTATTCAAACTTTTCTGATTTTTTCGATATTGAGGTCCACTATTGGATTATTAGAGGTGAAGTTTTTAAAATACTATTGATTTTCAAATCTCGCTCTTCTATTTCGATTTATTTAAACTTTTCTGATTTCTTCGATATTTAGGTCTAATATTATGCTTTTAGGGGTCACAGAACTGGAACACGGAAACAAATTTTCCGCCTCAGAACGGGTCATAATCGGCTCAACTCTCATCTCCACAAAAAATTTAAAATTGGCCCAACTCCTTTGTGTGAATGTGGAAGAGGCGAACAGACTACAGAGCATATTCTACAGTCATGCATAATTATGGAGGAGCAACGGAGGCAGAGGTGGCCTCAACCTACTGACTTGGTGACCAAGCTGTACGGCGACCTGGAGGATCTCAGGAGTACCGCCGACTTTATTCTGTCATTCCCTGACTTGGCCATTTGAATGGGAAGATCGAAGAAGAAGAAGAAGGTCCACTATTGGATTATTAGAGGTGAAGTTTTTAAAATACTATTGATTTTCAAATCTCGCTCTTATGTTTCGATTTATTTAAACTTTTCTGATTTCTTCGATATTTCGGTCTAATATTATGCTTTTAGGGGTCACAGTTTTTAAAAATGTAATCGGTTTTAAGACCCCGAGCTAAGATATCGATTTAAGTTTAAATAAATCGCTATGTAAACGCGGTATTTTAAAATCGATAATATTTTTAAAAAAACTGCGACGCCAAAAACAAAATATTGGACCTGAATATCGAAGAAATCAGAAAAGTTTAAATAAATCGATATATAAGCGCGGGATTTTAAAATCGAAAGTATTTTTAAAAAATCCTCCAATAACCCAATAATAATAGACTTGGAATTAATATCGAAGAAATTTTGAAATGATAAAATGTCTCTAAATAACGATGGAGTAGTTGAAAATTGATAAAGTACTCACATCAAATCAAAGGCTAAGAACTTTTTGTAATCAGGCATAAATCTTAAGTACTTTCTGTATTCACTAATGTTGCGTAAGTATTTTCCCGAGAAAGCTACTCAAATCATTAAAGTAATTCAAGTATTATCCATCTCTGGTAGCAATAGCATGTCTATTTCAAATTGGGTTTGACACTTTAAGCGCTTACTTAATCCCACTTTGGATTATCCGTTCACTATCTACGAATTAAATTTTGCTGCGCCAAATCTTAAAAACAACAGGCCCCAACTCCACGCCTAGTATAGGTAGCATACGAATTCTTTAAACATGCTCCGTCTTTCTTCCTCGACAAACTCCTTGCTTTCTTTAATTACATATATTCACGATAGCGAAGAATTGTCCCAGTCATTCGGTCAATCAGTAGTATTCCAGTTATATAAACACGGAGATGTTGACCAAGCTCCCTGACCAGGACTACAGAGGAATTTGCTTGAACTCTATGGCCAATATTTTTACCGCTCTTTTGCTTCGTCGTCTTAATCAGTTAGTGAAAGACAACAGTAAAAAAAAAAAGTTATAACCTCATTTATTAGGTTATTTTTTATTTTATAGGGTTAATAACCTTAAAAAGGACAGGTTATCGCCATCCTATGGACGGACCTTCCTACTCGTTAATATTATAAATGATAATTTTGAATTTTGCCTTTTTAAACTTTTACTCGTCTCTATATATCTAGTGATTTTAATTTGATAATAATTATCAAAACTTACAATCATTGTATTAAAATTCTATGAATTAAAATTCT
The DNA here is from genome assembly GCA_948150685.1 of Rhaphigaster nebulosa. Lineage (NCBI taxonomy): Eukaryota > Metazoa > Arthropoda > Insecta > Hemiptera > Pentatomidae > Rhaphigaster > Rhaphigaster nebulosa. The sequence continues at coordinate 157,454,818 of OX411308.1, read as the reverse complement.
AATTTTAATAATTCTAGTTATTAGATTTTAATGAATTTTAATTTTATGATAATGTTATAATAATTAACAGCCAACGTTGACCACATATTGTATAATTAATTATTGCTTTCAATATAATCTGTTGTTTATACTTTCACTTGCCATGAGATTCATAGCAAGGGAAAGTATTGCGATCGTGAAAAATTTCGAATTCGAGTTTTCAAAGGAAATACACGTTTTAAGGTCCCCTGAGTCCAAATAACCAAGTATCCCAAAATGGTCAGCGCGCAAAATGAAAAGTTGTACTAAACTGAAATTACATATTTAATTTAGGTATATGCTTGGGATGTTACAGCAACTTTTTCATTAAAAGCGACTAATCGGCAATTCCTCTTCTAATTCTTATAATTGATTTTACACTTTTTACAGTGTCCTGGAAAATGTTTCAAACGGTTTTTTTAAAGCATGCCTAAAGTATTCTCCTTAAAGCCCATTTACTTTTCATATTGTACGTCACCGAGAAAATACAAGGATAAAAGTTGACGAAAAGAATATTGTTTTTACTCCTAACTCAAAATGTATGTAATTTATGGTAAATTATGTATATAATTATACGGAAGGTAATTAAATTCCCTACAAAACAGAAAATAAATCATCGAATCATCATCTCTTATTATATTTTTCTGATGTAATTGATGCCCGAATGGACAAAAATTTTGCTGCACAGATAAATCTTTTTAAAATTTGAGACTACTGTGGCCTTTTTATCTTGCTTTTACATCGGACTAGTCTTGGTATCGTGATGAACAAAACACTTATTTTCTCTTCAAATGATGTTAAAGAACTGGTTCGCAAAGTAGAATGTTTTTTGATGTTCACTTGAAGGAAGTAACTCTTGCATTTCAAATGAACTCTCCTTTAACAATTATCGGATGAAAAATCAATTCACAAAATCAAACTGAGCAAACAGACGTAGCTGCTATGTGTTTTAATATTCTATTAGGATTCTTATCTTAATAAAAAAATATAGTTTATACCTGCGGTCTACTGCGTTTGGAAGATATCGTAAAAGAAAATATCTGTTTATTATTATTTATTTATTTTTTAAATAATAATATTTTTCCTCCTATTGTGTGGTATGGCAGTTGTTGCAAAGGAAAATCGTACCGAGAAAAATATTTTTTTATTTTTTTTATCATGTTTAGCTTTAAAGTCTATTAAATGAGCGTCTAGATTATTTCCGAAGATGTATAGTTATTTAGTTATAAAAAAACTAAAGAAAGCTGAACCGGTTTCCAAAGGAACTTGTACAGATTACTTTATAAAACACGTGTATAAATTTCAATATTCCATATCTTTGCTAATATTAGTTCGATTTAGGGAATTTTTTTTTTTTTTTTTTTGCTTTGTTGGGGATTTTATTAGCTTTCGAATAGGCAAGACGTCGTTTTTCAGCAACTGCCCAGCCGCTATCGCACACAGGGTCTCTGGTTTGATACACGTCCATTATATACGTGTATCAAGCCGGAGTGATATACGTGCATCGGGAACCAAAGCCCTTCAAATAAAAAAATCAAAAAAAAAAAAAAAAAAAATCGATACTTTCCTTTCCTAAAAAAGCGAAAATAAGAGTGGCAATTGTAAAAATGTCGACAATTTTTCCATTACGAAACCAAACATTATTACATCATTGGATTTGAAAAGCTTGCCACAAGTGTTAAAATTAAAATATTTTCGATTAAATTTGTAAAATGTCTTAAGTAACTGATATATTTATCAATAGTGAAAACAGAATAGTTCTCCCAATACTTGAGAAAACAAGATTTATCTGCCTTTAACCTTAGGTTGAAAATCGTTTTTTTTTTTCTACGAAAAAAACCTGTTCAACCCGATCCGTGAGCCACAGAAATATACAATTTTAATCACAAAGAAATTTACATTAAGATGCACACTTTCAAACATTTTTACCAATGATGTAGTGGGCAAAATTTTGAAATTTCATGTCCGAAAAGAAAAACTGAAATTGTTCCTCACCTTTAAACTACATCAACAAAAGCTATGTTGTGATTTTGCGTAGTTAGATCCTAGAAACTCCACCGTGTTCAGATTCGGAATACGATAAAATTTCAAAATAAAATAAAGCTAAACACGTTGTGGTTTTTTTTTTTAACATATAATTATTTCTTAAGCTCAAAAAGATAAATTTAATTAAAATACATTTACTGAGATGTATATTTCATAATAAACATTTACTATATTATATATTATATATATATATATATATATATATATATATATATATATATATATATTATTTGCATATATGCGTACATTACATATAACAGATTTTCTGTGGCATCCAGTAATTTCTTATTTAATGATTCGCATTTTTTTTTTTTTATACTAGGATGCTTTGATGTTATAGCACCAGTTGCAAAAAAAATGTAATGTAGACATTGCTGTGATGTATATAGTTAGTGCTGTAATGACATTGTACTTACATCAGTGAAGTTGATCAACAATTTTTTTGTTACTTAATAGGTATATTATTATTGGCTTAAAAAAAAATTATATTTTTTCACTCATTATAGTCTGGTATAGATGTTGTTTAAAAAGAAAAACCGCACCAAGAAAAAAAATCGAATTCGAAAATTTTCACGATCGCAATACTTCCTCTTACTATAGGAAAAGAGAAAATGTAAGTGGCTATAATAATTATAATGCCGACAATTAAAAAATTAAACTTATTCCATGATTGGATTTGAAAGCTCGTGTAAATACTGAAAAAAATTTCGATTAGTTTAGTAAAATAATTTAGGAAACTATTCTATTTATCAATACAAGAAAACAGAATGATTTTTCCAATACATTAAAAAAATAGTTTTTTTCCGCCTATTAACTATTATGCGCCGCTTTCCAGGCTAAGTAATTATTTTGGTAAAATTTACGAAACGGCGTAGTAAAGTTCTGAAATTCGTGCAATATTATGTCATTATTTTTCAAATGCCTATTTAACAACCTTATCTTTGTGACAGTTATGGTTTCAATTAGATCCGTAATTTTAAAGGAAATTGATGAAATATAGAGAAAGTTCTGTTTTTAGATGAACTGTAAAGGTTAGGTTTGTTGGCATTCAATGGCCGAACTTAGCCTCAACTTAGCGTCCACGGTCGTGGAATTGTTGACTCAAGTATGAATTGAAATATAAATTATATTATGAGGAATAGGTCGTATATTTATGAATAATTTCATGTATAACTTTTATGAATGATTTTATCACGCGAATACAAGCGCATAAAAATTGTTTTAAATAAGAACAACTTTTCAATATAGAGCTGAGCCCCATCACCATGAATTTATATGGCATATATGAAAAATTGATAGGATTAAAATAAAAGAATTTAACAGAAAAACCTTAAAATGTACGATTCAGTAAAAAGGAGGTGGATCATGGCATTATTGTACAGATCTACTTTAAAATTGGTGTTTAAAAAAAAAAAGAAGCTATAATCTGTAGTTTTTCATTCGGGTTTTTAAACATACTATATCCATACAGGCAGTTTATTCTGTGGGTAAAGATGTTTTTTATAAACATATTAATTCTAGAGGCTATGCCAATATTGTGAACTACATTTCGTCTTTGCCGCCATGAAATCTATGATTTTACAGGATAAATAAAGTTTTATAATCCATTTAAAAGCATCCGAACCTGGTAGATAGATAACTGTGAAACCACAGTCAGGACTGTAAAGACTGTCATTAAAGTGCCTCATGGCTGATTTCTTGCGGTTACTGTTGCGTATGCAATGAACACCATGAATAGGAAGGAGAATTCTTTTTGTTTACTTTAAATCTTATGATTTTTAAACATATTAATGCTTTTCACCAGCACATAAGAGATAAAATCTTTTGTATAATAAAATAAAAATAAAACAATTGATTTTTAGTCATATAGGAGGTTTAGATATGTGCTGCTATGGAAAATTCCGCATCAAGTTTATAATAAGGAATTTAATGTCAATTTTTTTTAATATTTTTATTTAGTTTTTTTTTTTTATTCGGCGATATATGAGATAGATCCTCACAATTCATCAGAATGATTTCCTTATAATATCTGAGCCTTTCCAACCACGAACGTCATTGATTGAACTCGTCAAAAAGTTCTGGAGGAGGGGATGTTCGCCTAACAGCAGTAGTTCTTCAGGTCTCGCTGAGAAAGTATCCAACACAAAGGTAACGCCAAAAAAATGTTGCAAAAATTAAATATTTATTTTTAAGGAGCCAGTGTTGAATTAGATAGTTAGTTGAGGCGTAATTATTATTCGAATTCTTCATATTTTACAAGAACTTATATATCTTCTTTTAAATCATTTTCACTAACGCTGAATAGCTAATCGACATTTTTAGGAACTCAAGAACAAATTTGGATACATATTTCGTGATTCGCTGAAATATTGAAAAGAACTTCTCTGATTTAGTAAAAAAGTGATGATCCGGTAGGAGAGGCAGGATGAATGGAGATCCTGATTCAGAAATAAGAGTTCTACCTTGATATCCACTCCCACTAAAATTGTGATGTGCGGGGGGTGGGAGAAACAGTGGTTCAGAAACCCCAAATTCGTGGTAAAAATTCATAATATGTTCAGTGGCCTTCAAAACTAATCAGATAGTAAATTAATTAATTAGTTCTGAACAATATTAATTCCTCTGACCATTTTGGTCGGTGGTTTGGGTGAGGTTTGTAAGTAATTTAAAAAAATATTTTTTGTCGACAAAAAAATTGTCTCTTTATTTTACGACTAAGTAAACAATTTAACTATATTTATAAAGTAAACTAAAACAAGATATTGAATAGTTTTTTGAAAACTAAATCAATAAAACTACAGTATTATAACTTTATGAAATTATTTATAGAGTGAAAGAGTGTTTGTTTTAAAGTAGTTATTTATCGTTCAAGAAACCGGCGCGCCTACCTCCTCTATGCGCCGGCGCGGGGGGGAGAGGGCAACGAGGGATAAGGTATTTTCTACCCCTCTCTAATATTTCATAGTCATTTTCTTTAAAATAACTCATTTACTGTTTTACATGCTTACATTCCAGTTTTCCGGTCCATTTTGATTTGTATGTGTTATATATTGCTATTGATGACTATGCTACTCCTTTATATCCCTCCTCAATCCCATGTTATCGAGATTATACTAACCTTCGCCTCTCCTAAATATTTCTTAAGTGCCGGCGCGAGTAGTTAAAAATACACATCTAGGCAGTGGATTAAATAAGCCAATAATAAATTTTATCATTGGCATTTTCATTTCTTAATATTTTTTTTATTTTTACAATTATTAGACGGGATTTAAAATTATCAGTTCTAACTGAATGAGTTTGACATTTTTAGTTATTATTGAATGTGAGATATCCATAAAATACCTTTTTGACACCAAAATTATTCTCGTTGTCGACCGATAATTAAGACACGAAAACAGATAATTAAATAAAATAAAATCAATCACTGGACTTATTACATAAAAATATGAGAAATCAAACTTTTAATATACTAATTGAGGTTTTAGCCTGCGACTGTAATACAATAAAAAAATAAAAAGTTGCGGCAAGTACTCCAGTTAGTTAAAAATCATTATAAAAAAAAAATGAATCAGAAACGAGCAGATGATATTTTTAGAGCGAACTAAGAGCGACATACTGTATCAGATTCATATAATACAAGAAGGTAATGGTAATTTGCGGAGCGAGGAAGTGATCATAGTATAACTATTTATACGATCTACAACTTTCTGCAGATAAGAAACAAAAATTACTCATTCATTACAGAATCGATATAAAAAATAGCTTGGCCCCTGATAACGAGTCCATTTATATGGGAAAAGAGAGAGAATTAATTTGTTTTCATAACTCACACAGTTTGGTTTTTAATTCACTTCCTGGCGTTCTCACTCGATTTTTCAATATTAACTGATGTTGACATCGAAGTTATATCTATATGTTATATTCTTTTTAGATCACAAAATGGCCATCCAACTTGGAAAAATCTTATGATAAATATTAACTTGTAATTCCCTCACCTGTTATTCTCTCATTTCTATAATGGCGAGGTAATACAACCTGTATGAGGGAATGTCACTAGACTTGATTTGCTAATTATTTTTAAGCAATCAGCCCAGCTTTTCTTGCAACAAAAACAATAGTTAACATTAAATTAAATAAATAGCAATAAAACATTTGGTTATTTCAAGACCTAATTATTTTCCTACAGACAAACCATGTCATTGCGAGTATAATTTTTTAGTGGGAAAAAAGGTATGTAGAGAACATCATATATTTTATTTAAGAAACCTCCCTTTCAACCTACTTAGGTAATTGTATTGAGAATATGTACAGGGGGGAAACCAGTTGGACTTTGTGATTCTGAAGAATGTCGCAAGTTTTAGAGTGAGAATAATAATATACGATTTTAGTTGAGTATGTATTATAGTTCTGGATCGAATAAATGCTTTATTACTACCGTAATCTCCTCAGACATAATTAAATTGATGAAATAATTCTCTCAAAGTCATTATGCCATTCATTCGAAGGCTATGTAATTCCCACAGGTCAACAATTTCTATACTAGAAGAACTGCTGGAGAAAATCGTTATTTCGTCTCTTATGTGGCAGCTTTATTAAAAATCAAATTAAGATTTTAATTAATCAAACGAGATTTTATCTATATCTTTATTTTTGTAATATTCTTGTTTCTGATTTTTATTTTTTTATATTTTTAAAATTAATGTTTTATTGCACTGTTTAAAATTTACTTTCTAGCTTATTCTTTTATTTAATTTTTGTTTTGTATTTTACACAATTCTAAATAATAAGGAGCAATATAGCTATATCGCAATAATTCATATCAATATAAACGACAAGATTTCAGAATCTCGGAAGGATTATAATAAAAGATGTAATCCATTTATCTATTTTTTCGTTATAATACGGTTTAGAAGGGGATTATTCTGTATTTGATTTATGATCATTTGTTAAACTACTATAACGAACACATCTGTCACGCTGCTACATTATATAACTACAAAGGTATCGCACAAAGCTAGGGTTGGAATATCGACACGCGACATATCGATATATCGCTTAATCGGGGTTGAAAAACCGATATATTATATCGATATCTTAACATTCAATATATGGATGATATCCATATTTTACAACGATATATCGATCAGACCATATGCTAGACTATATTATAGTAGAATCTCGGCAATTCATATCCCGGTCTCTTGAAAATCTCCCTTTATTTCGTATAAAAACACTGCAATCCGGTTTCCCCGATAATTCGTATTTATTTTCGTCTTCCAAGTAATGTGAACGCCTTATAATTTGAATTTCCAAATAAAAAATCTGATTAACTCTTAATCTTTCCAAGAGGAGAGGTGACTGAGAGAGGAACCGTTTCTATGAATTTCGGTCGGTTTACCCTTTTTTTTCTATTCATCTCTTTGTAAAAAAAAATTACAAAAACCTATTACCATATTGTTAGCCGGCAACATAGATTGATCTGAAAAATTAAGTTTGCTCGTGACTGGCAAATCCGCGAAAGCAAGGTGTTTTATAAACAAAAACGTTACCGATAGCCTATCGTGCAGTTAACAAAGCCGATGAGTGTAAGCTTTAAAAATAACTTTATTAAGCAGTGTACAAGTTACATGATATATATATATATATATATATATATATATATATATATATATATATATATATATATATATATATATATATAATGAGGCTACTGAGTGGCAGATAGACTAACTTCTAAATTCTAAAGCTAACCTATATATATTTATAAGAAAAGTGGAAGATGCACCTGCACAAGCTGAGTTAGTACACATTGGCCAGGAAGCAATGCCATTGCTTCCTGGGGCTATAAACCTATTTCATAAACATAACTTCCTGGGTCAGGAACCTTATTTGTTAACTGTGCAAACACAAAAGCATATACCCTAAGCGAAATTTTCAACGAATGGGTACAGATATGGAATAAAAAACAGCGAACATTTTCAACTGTTTATTGATAATTGTACGGCCCACAACAGTACCACATCACTCAGCGATATTTATCTTCTGTTTTTGCCTCCCAGCAAAACCTCTAAGCTGCAACCTCTAAACTTGGCCATAATTAAACGATTTTAGACATTTAACGCAAGAACGTAGTGATGCAACTGTTAGAAAGCGTCGTGGATGGGAATCACCTACCTCAAAATTAAGAACTCCCATGACTTTTCGAGATTTCGCCTATTTTGACGAAGGTTTAGCAGTAGCTTGGATCCTAACTGACGAGGAAATTTTGACTAAAAAAAGTAGATGAAGAAGAAATTATGTGCCGACGATTAGTTCTAAAATGGCGAAATAATGCATCTACAACGTGGGTCATTTCTCAGTAAAATCGGATATTTGTGTAAACGTATTTTATGCTCTGAACATGCTTAACAAAGCCATTGATGAGATCCGTCATCAAGGATTGCACTATAAGAAAATAACCGAATTTTTTTGTTGATCTAATTATATCGTTTGTATTTTCATTCATATTAATACAATTTTGTATTAATTTTGTTATTTCCTATTTTTTTACCGCAAATTATTGGATATCTCGATAATTCATATTTACCTTTCGAACCCTTGACCATACGAATTATCGAGATTCTACTGTATTTAATTTTAACAATTTCCTTTATTCGGTAAAACTCCTGAATCGTAATTCCAAAATGGCGCAGGTAAAGATTTTTAAGATCAGCCAGGTCCTAAAAATCTAGATGTCCTCTATGTTGGAGTTACCATTCTGGAGTTTTACCAGTAAATATAACATAAACTATATTTAATTATCAAACGATTATTAGTAGATTAGATTTACAAGCAAATAATGTTGATTAATCCTATATTAAGAAAAATTGATAATTTATATAAATGATGATGGAACTGAGATGTATATCAAATAAATTACATGGTTTTAGATGAATATTTTGAGAATGCACAATATAGTCGGAAGAGTTATATGATAAATAAAAAATTGAGATGTTTGAAGGTTTTATTGTTGAAAAACTTCTAAAAGACTATAATGTATCAAATATGGCTAAAAGTCTTCAAAATAAAAATATGTTATTACATTTTTTTTTTCTTTGAAGTATAATTCTTTTCCATCTTTTTTTATAAAGATTCATGGCTAATAAAAATATTGTTAACTAAATAATAATCATTATATTATTTCATAACCTTCTTCACAGTTTAACCTTATACTCATTTGATGCACTTTCTTTGCTTTTTCATCCATTTCCTTTCGATATATCGATATTTTTCTAGCGATTATCGGTGGATATCGATATTTGGTTTTGCGATATATCATAATATCGAATATCGATATTTTCCTTTCGATATTCCAAACCTAGACAAAGCTACATTCCTCGGTTTCCTATTAATTTCTCAAATTAACATTCCCATTGATGTACAAGTCGTTGTATTTCGATAAAATAATAAGAAAATATCTGATGTGGACAACACATGACTTCCTTGTACGCCTATTAAACTATAAATCGGTGCCTCAAAAAATTATTCTGAATTTGGTTACTAGTTTCCGAAGATTGCCGGATCTCAAAAACAACACTCGGCGTCGCGACATCCATCTATTGACACACACACAAACAAATGGGGAGGAAAACCAGTATTTTACATTCAATTTTAACACTTAAAACAAGTAATAAAAATGTTTAATTGGATTGGAAACCAAATAGCGTTTGTAACCTTTATTACCGAAACATATGATATATGTACTTAATTTAAATATAATTTTTGATGTAAGCTTATTACCTTCAAGTAAAGTACCCTTTTTGGCTCACCAATTTGAACCAATATATAGTAAATACATTCATATCGATATAAAAGACCTACTTACCAAATTTGAGATGTTTTACATTACATTTTAATATAATTTTTGGTGAAAATTTAATATGACCTTCAAGTAAAGTAACATTTCCGGATTTCCAATTTACACCAAAATCTAGTATGTTATTTAAATCAATACATAAGCTATAAATACTAAATTTGAGAAGTTTTGCATAGTATTTTAATATAATTTTTGACGGAAATCAATTATGACCTACAAGTAAAGTACCACTTCCGGTAACTAAAAAGGGAGATTCGCAACTAGATTTTAAAGCAAACTTAAATACAAAATTTCAACTTTCTACGGCTAACCTTTTTGAGTTATGCGAGATACGAACGTACGTACGTACAGACGCCACGACGAAACTAATCAAAATGGATTCAGGGATGGTCAAAATGAATATTTCCGTTGAAATCTAAAAACCGAAAATTTTCGCGATTACAATACTTCCTTTACTTCGTACAAGGAAGTAAAAAGTGATGTTACATGCACATAATCAGCAGAATATTTTTTCGATTCTTCGAATTTTAAAATTCTTTCGAAAGCATCAACGAATGTTGTTGCTTTTTTTTATGCTACAGATTCAAGAGTTGCATTCGATAAAGCTATATTCATTTCCTAGACGAGAGGACAGTATGCTACAGGCTTTTTTAATTTATTCCCGGAGTCCGGATTTTTTAATCAAAACTCTAAAATTGATGAAGTAATAGGATAGCTTCCATGGCAGTAGTGCGGGCACGTAGTGAGCTCCTCAGCTTCTGCGAGATTTTCATATTGGCCTCTCTTCCTTCTAGCAATAATAGCCCAGGCGCTATAGTTTATTTTTTTTTAAATAAATTGCCAATGGACTTTCTCAGCGTGTTAATAGGAACAAATAGTAGATCAAATTGTATACTTTCTAGATGAAATCCGCACATATGTACATGGTGAAAAAACATCGTGAAGGTGCCGAAAATTTTTTTTTCACCTTTAAGACGTGAATTTTTTTTTCATAAAAAAATAGTACATTATCGCGTTTAAAAATAAGAAAAAATGAATATAAATAAAGCGCGAAATATCGCCTTTTCAGGGCATTTTATTAAAGAGATTATACTTATCGCAGTAACTTGTTTTGGGTTCAAATTGTGGCTTTTATTAGTGCCTATCTATAATAAAAATTCTGGTGTGGTGCGCGCATCACACAACTTTCCCTTACCGTTCTATAATAATTATCTTTTTAATATGATTTTAAAAAGTTCAATTAAACAATGCTTGAAATAAACTCAGCCGTATTCACTTCTTCACATCTTCTCCCACTTCAGTACAATAAAGCAGTTTTTTAAACAATTTTAGTACAACGATCCTGTACACTACCTATATATTTTAACTTCGTCAAGTTGCAAATATATTTTAAAAGTTTCGGTTTAGTTTTCATGGAAATATTTTCTTTCCATTAAATAATAGGAAAGTAGAAATTATTAAGTTAATTTCCGCTTTTGTATTTTTAAATTACTTTATTACAGAGTATATTGTTTATAACAGATTGGTGGAAGAAGGATCGGTCGCATCCGTCTCATTTCAGATGCGCTCGGTTATCCATCTAGGTTCTTGTGCTCCTCATAAAATACGCTTTATCTTTGCTAATACCGAACCGATTTTGATGATTATATTTTTGTTTTTTAGATAATTTAATTATCTTTCATACAATTCTATACATAAATTACAATAAAATGCATGCTTTTTAGGTTATGCGCAAATAAAATATTCTTTTCATCATAACTTTTTCCCTCCATTTTCTCGTTGATGTACTACATACATGAAAAGTTAAAGGCCTGTAAGGAGAAGACATTAGGCAAGTTTCATCAAAATCTTTAGAGCCGTTTTCGAGAAAATCGTAAACAATTGTAATATCCATGATATAATTACCATTTCCGGTTAGTCCGATGCGCTGTGTCTTTGCTATTATTGGTCCGATTTTGATGATTCTTTTTTTTTTTTTTTTAGATTATTTAATTACCTTTCATACGATTCTATACATAATTTACCATAAAATGTATACTTTTTAAGCTATGCACAAATAAAATATTCTTTTCATCATAATTTTTTCTCTGCATTTTTTCGGTGATTTACTACATAAATGAAAAGTTAAAGACCTTTATGAAGAATAATTTAGGCAAGTTTCGTCAAAATCGTTAGAGCCGTTTTCGTGAAAAATATAAATAAGTGTAAAATCCATGACATAATAGCTAATTCCGGTTAGTCCGATGCGCTGTATCTTTGCTAATACTGGTCTGATTATGATGATTCTTTTATTGTTTTTAGATAATTTAATTACCTTTCATACAATTCTACACATAATTTGCCGTAAAATGCATACTTTTTAAGCTATGCGCAAATAAAATATTCTTTTCATCATAACTTTTTTCCCTGCAATTCCTCGGTGATTTACTACATAAATTAAAAGTTAAAGATCTTTATGTAGAATAATTTAGGCAATTTTCATCAAAATCGTTAAAGCCGTTTTCGAGAAAATTGTAAAAAAGTGTAAAATCGATTATATAAAGTGGCGCTTCCGGTTAGTCGATTTTGATGAAAATGTTGCTGTAACATCACATTCATGTGCCCATCTTAAATATGTAATTTCAGTATCGTACAACTTTTCGTTTTTGAGCTAGACTGTTCACATACACACACACACACACACACACACACACACAGACACACAGACAATTTTGCGAAATTTGGTCATTTAGACTCAGGGGAACTTAAAACTTGTATTTCCGTCGAAAACCCGAATTCGAAAATTTTAACGATCGCAATACTTCCCCTTATTATATACTTCGTTGAAATTGAGAAACCTAAAAACAGGTGTTCTCGAAAAAGATTTGAACTAGTAAATGTTACTAGAGACATTTTTCAAAGCGGTATTTGTTCCCGAGGAGTTTCTCTGCAACCCTATTTTCATGAAATTTATGTGAGGTTTAATTAAATACCTAAAAAATGCGTTTGTACATAGGGCTGTTTTTCACTCCGAGCGCTAGTGGCGAGTGATGGCTCTCTGTCGGCGCGGCATCGATATGTTTAAAAAAAATATTGTAGAGGAACACCTGTTGTTACATTTTCTCCATTTACCGGAAAAGTTATTACATTTTTTGCATACAATTTTTATTATAGATAGGCACTAACAAAAGCCACAACTTAAGACCCAAAGAAAGGACTTGCGATAATTACAAGCCCTGTAATAAAGTGTCCAATAGTGGCCATATTTTGCGGTTTTTAATTTTTTTTTATTTGTGAAAAGTTTTTGACCGACTTCAATTTTTTAAAACTCGATTTTTCCGAGTTTTTGAATGTTATTAATTACTATTTTTTATTTTCATTAAAAAATAAATTTCACATATTAAACGTGAAAAAAAAAATTGTCGGCACCATTATGATTTTTTTATCACCGTGTTCCTACATATGGATTTCATCTAAAACATGTACATTTTGTTCGACTATTGTTCTCCTAATCATCACAAAGAGAAACTTCATTGCCAATTTATTAAAAAAAATTAACTATCGCGCCTGGACACTAAGCAGTATCGTAACTAAGGTCGGTTGCACTAGGAGGCCAACTTCTAAAGGACGCCATTACTCAATTTATAAGTACTTTTTTCTGTCAGATTTGAGATATTTCACATTTGAAATTATCCTACTCTTATTTTCACACTCTTCGGGTCTCAAGCTCCAAAAATTACACCACTGATTTTTCTAACTTCAGCGTTCGGGTCTTCCATTTCCAATTTTTAAAATGTTTTTATTGCTTAGTATAGGTGAACACATTGTACTTTTCAAGTACTTTTTGTAACTTTGAGTTTTAAAAATGTTCTATCTTTACTAGATACATTAACATTAAAAATTGACTGATAAAAAAGATAAACATTTAAATCCTAGCAAGTAGATACAGTGTGAAAATGATATTGACATTGAAATAACTCTCTTATCCGAGCTTATACGGTCGATATTCAGCCAATTCGACATTTCATGATAGCAAAATGGATTTCTGAGAAACCAGATATACTCATCATTAATAGCAAACACCCATCCTTGTATTATCAGATCGTCTTTATCTTGCTAAACCAAGGAATATGAAAATCACTACTTTTTGAGACAGTAAAACCGTTGTGTCCTGTGTGAGGCCTCATCAATAATTTGATTTTTTTCTATTGGTGTTGCATTTATTAGCAGGAAAAATTAACGTTGTTGAAGGAGCTCCAATATACACAGAAGAATACAACGATTTTTTGCTTTCCTGAAAAGTAGTGATTTTCGTATTCGTTAGTTTAGCATGATAACAACGATATGATCATACAAGCATTTACATTTTTAACTCTAACATGTGAACTTTCAGCCAGATTAGAGATATTAAAATAATTTTGGTTTACTTTCGTAAACGTACGTTTACACGCACAGATGCAAGGAGCTTTATGGGATGCATGAGACGGAATGTTCTTACTAGGAGCCGTAATACCGCATTTACACATTCGCACAAACGGAGAGACGAGTGGCAAGGCATTCATATAGTAGGTTCACTCGATATTCTCCTCATTGCTTGTCTCCTCGCTTGCAGCGATTGCCCCGGGTGCAGTTATTCGAGCAAAAGTCAGAGGTTGACGAGGCGAATGACGAAAGGGGAACTCAATATTAATAAATTAAGATGAACTCTAATTATTATCCCTTTTAGTGGCAACCTAAAGTATCGTTTTATTTTATTTGTAATTATATTAATTTACATAAAGATAGAGTTCTCTCGCAATGTGAATATTTTGACGCCATCACATACACTATACACTATATTTCATAAGTATCATATATAACATAATTATAATATTATGTAATAATATTTCATCTGTCGTTGGCTCTTTTCGCAAATGTTACGAACAACGATATATCGGCACAATGGGAATTAATGCACAACAAACTTTGGTTTCAGTTCCGTTTACAAATCCGTTGGTGTGGTAACAGAGATAATTATGGGAAAAAAACTGACCAATAAGAACAAAGCAATATATCTATCAAACAAATAAGATGTAAAAAAAATCATCAGTGGTCAATAAAAATGTGGACCAATTGCCTAAAATTATAGACAAAGAATGTTTCCGCAGTGTCAAAACCATAGTTTCGCGGTTTGGTCAAGGAAAGGACACATAAATTGTCAGAGAGGTGCCTCACATCTAGTTGATCTGAAACAAAGAAGAACGAATTTTTGAATCGCTTATAATAAAAAAAATTATATACCCGATTGTGAAGATAGCTGGGATAACAATTAATTTAAATAACAAAACTTTAACGATTGCAACTGGAGTGAATTTAGATGAGTGCAGAATTTCATTTTAACTTGCACAGCTACATAAAGTGATAAACGATTGAGATACATTTTATGGAGAAATCAATCAGTTAACATAGTTAAAGGTCATTTGAATATAAAAAAAAGTATTTATATTCTGAAACCTTCAAATTTTCAATTATTCAAACTTTGTGATGCAGATTGAAATTTTTCAGCGAAACTCATTGGAGTTTTTTAAAAGATCTGGTGCGCACATCACACAACTTTTGTGAAATTCATTTTAGTTTTCATTAAATAATATAACAATAGAAATTATTATCTACTCTGATCACTTAAGTTTGTGTTTTTCATCATTCTCTATTAACCTCTTAGGTTAGATATTAATTTTCCTAAATTCTTTTGCTTTCCAACGGTGTATTGAGTATCCATAAGAAGCTTAACCTAATCTAAACTACAAAAAAAAAAAAATATTTAGATTGATTTTTTATTTTAATGTCTTCCATACAATGTTTCCAAAATACTTTATATTTTCTTCTATCTTCATAAATGGCCCAGATATTGGGCGTATTGAACCTCGGCCGCCATTTTGAAACGAAATGGAAGATAGTAATGCCAAGTTCCGAGGATGATCCTAGAGAGACGTGTGAATTTGGTGCCAAATTTAAAAAAAAATTGCCCAGTAATCTCGGAGAATAACCACGGAGGGCGTACAGCGGTCGGCGGAGGGATGGATCTTTTTAAATCAATTTTTAGATTCTACTTATCTTCAAACGTAAACTTTAAATTTTTTTTTTATTTCCTTGTACGAAGTAAAGGAATTATTGTAATCTCGAAAATTTTCGGTTTTCAAATTTCAACGGAAATATCCATTTTGGCCATTCCTGAATCCATTTTGACTAGTTTCGTCGTGACGTCTGTACCTACGTTCGTGCAGTTAACAAAGTCCATGAGTGTAAGCTTTAAAAATAACTTTATTAAGCAGAGTACAAGTTACATGATATATATATATATATATATATATATATATATATATATATATATATATATATATATATATATATAATGAGGCTACTGAGTGACAGATAGACTTTAAAGATATTATAATTAGACTTAATACTAAACATAGTGAGAGTGTCTCACATTACCTTATTCTACCTTACATTCTGATACTTATTCTAATGCTACATTCTAGATACTGGCTACTACATTGTGATACTAGATACTACATTTTGATACTGCTATTCTCTGTCCTTTTTAGATAGGCCTTTATCCATACAATAGGAGAAGGGATGATTAAGGAAATAGAACTTGTTTTAAATGCTGACAACCAGGAAGGACAACAGTAAACATTATAATAACCTGGGTTGTAAACATTATTTAATAACAAATACTTCCTGGGTCAATGGCATTTGTTAACTGTACGTGCGCATCTCGCATAACTCAAAAACGGTTAGCCGTAGAAAGTTAAAAGTTTGTTCTTAGGATTGCTGAAAAATCTAGCTGTGAACCTCCCTTTTTGGTCACTACATGATTACTTGAAGGTCATATTAGACTTTAGTCAAAAATTATATTAAAATATAATGTAAAACATCTCAAAGTTGGTAAATAGGAATTTTATATCAGTGTGAATGTATTTACTAGATTTTAGTTAAAATTGGTGAACCGAAAAGCGTACTTTACTTGAAGGTCATAATAAACTTACATCAAAAATTATTTTAAAATTATGTTAATATAAGTTAATTGGGTTCTTCCTCTTAAAATGTCGAAACTGTGATTTCCAATGCTTTATCTAATGATATTGACGAACTGGAACACGAATTAGAACTTAATGTTGTCACGGAACACGAAGAAATATCTTGAAAACTAGTTACCTAATGAAAGAAAACGACATATGATAACGGAATGAGACCTCTAGAAACAAGATTATGTGTGTGTGTGTGTGTCAATAGATGAATGGCGCGACGCCGGGTGTCGTTTTTGAGATACTGCAATTTCGGAAACAAGTAACCAAATTCGGGTTCTCTTTTTGAGCCATAAATTTATAGTTTAATAGGCGTACAAGGAAGTCATATGTTGTCCACATCAGATATTTTCTTCTTGCTCGATTAGGAGACCAAGGGGAGAATAATGAACCAAAAACGAAAGTAGATCAAAAATTCTATATTAAAGTTATTTATAAATACTATAGAATTAATGAATAGTTGGAAAAAAAAATTTTAATGTTTTTACGTCACTCTTTTTTAGATGAAAGTTGTTATGTTATAATAATAATAAAAGGCTTAGGTCCGACACCATACCACCAACCGCTGTATACAAACCTCGGTCCACCGACTATTGTTCAAATCCAAACCCGTAAGATCACTTTTAATGCTATCCTCCTACGTTTTGGTCTACACCTCGGAAGTTTACCAGTCGGCTCAGTGTTCATTAACTTTTTAGGAATTCATTCGCTCCTCAGCCCAACAACCTTACAAGCCCATTTCAACCATCGCGATGATATCACATGATTATATTAACAGGGTACATGCTCCGCAATTCTACGTTATATAGCCTCCTAAATTCTCTTGTAGACTCATCCTTTTTCGAAGCCATATTTTACGCAATACCTTATTCTCGAAGAACTTAAGGTGTTGTTCGTCCTTCAAGGTTAGCGGCCACGTTTCACACCCCTACAGAACAGTAAGAAGGATAAAAGTTTTGTAAATTGTAAGTTTTAAGTTTCTGGACAAATTGTGCGTAATCTGCGAAGTAATGTTCGTACCGAAAAATAACAAGCATTTCTCGCCTTTATTTCCTCTTGAATTTCGTTTTTTCTTGTAATCATAGACCCCAAATAAATTTCTCTACGTCTTCAAACCTAGTCCCTCCTATATCTATATCATCAAAATCGCCGCCGTTTCTGTTGCTAACTATATATTTCGTCTTATTCGTATTTATTTCGAGGCTAACCTCTCTACTGGCTTTCATCAACGTTGTTGCATTCAGTTTTATAGTTTCCGCGTCCTCATTTAACAATACCAAATCATCTGCAAACCCAAGCACGGATATTTTACCACCCAGATCTATACCCGTTTCGGTACACATCAACTTTCTAATGACATACTCTAGTGCTAAATATAAAAGGAGTTGAGTGGAAATCATCTTGTTTTAAGCCCGAGCGAACTTCAAACTTCTCCGAAAAAATAATTACCTGTTCTAACTTTATTGAATGTTTTGGTCATGCAAATCCCTACTAGATTTACTAACTTCTTCGGTATTCTCTGCTCAATCAAAATATTATACAGTCACTGGTGATCAACGGAATCATAAGCCTTTTTGAAATCGACAAAAAGCTGAGGAACTACACCGTTGTATTCTAATTTTTTTCTTAATTTGCCGTAAGGAAAAGATTTCATTTATAGTTGATCGGTTCCGTCTAACATTGATTGTCTCCGATAATTTCCTTGGCGTATTCCGTGATTCGACTAGTTAGGATCAAGGAAAATATTTTATAACATACCAAGAGGAGTTTATATTATTATATTATATTATTTATATTAGGAGGATTATATTATTATATTCCATGATAGTTATTACAATCCGTCCTCGGTCCCTTTTTATGAATCGGAATAAATATTGATTCGTTCCATTCTTCGGACATATTTTCATTTTCTAAGATATTTTTAACCAAAAGATGTATTTTAGAAACTATGGAATGGAAATGGAACCAGCTTCACCGCACGCTTTTATTAATTCACTGGGAACATTGTCGATTCCCTCTGCTTTATAACATTTTTAATTTTCCATGGCTATTTCGACTTCCTCCTTACTCCGTTCTTCTACTAACGGTTCAACACCGATATTCTGAAGGAGGAGATTGACTATTATTTTCCGAATTCAAAATACTTTTACAGTGTATTTTAACTTTATTCAAAATGTCCTCGGGTCGGCCAAGATATTGTTTTTTCATTTCTAATTCCATTCATTGCAAGTTCCAAGTTTACGCGATCTGTTTATACCCTTGTATGTCTCTTACGTTGTTTTCGATTCTATTAGTTTCTATTTCTATTATTCTTGTTTTTAATATATTCTCGTTTTTTATTTCTGAGGAATTTAGACGTTTCCAACCAGCTTCACCGCACGCTTTTATTAATTCACTGGGAACATTGTCGATTCCCTCTGCTTTATAACATTTTTAATTTTCCATGGCTATTTCGACTTCCTCCTTACTCCGTTCTTCTACTAACGGTTCAACACCGATATTCTGAAGGAGGAGATTGACTATTATTTTCCGAATTCAAAATACTTTTACAGTGTATTTTAACTTTATTCAAAATGTCCTCGGGTCGGCCAAGATATTGTTTTTTCATTTCTAATTCCATTCATTGCAAGTTCCAAGTTTACGCGATCTGTTTATACCCTTGTATGTCTCTTACGTTGTTTTCGATTCTATTAGTTTCTATTTCTATTATTCTTGTTTTTAATATATTCTCGTTTTTTATTTCTGAGGAATTTAGACGTTTCATTCATTAAGGCTCGGAAGTTGGCAACATCGTTATCACTGGGATTATTTAGAGCTTTTAATTTAGCGGCTTTTCTTTTTTCAGTATCAAAGCAGAAAGGCGTAAGCGCCAAAACAAAGAAATAGAGAATTTTAATGAAAAAAGTTCGTAAGCCATATTCCTTTCAACTCTCCTAGTAAAATACAAAATCATTTCTTTCTCAATTTCTCGATTTTTTTCCACTCCAAACGAACTATCGCTTACTTAACTTTTTCACTAAAAATCTCAATTTTTGTCGTTTTGGCACTCACGTCTTTCTGCCTTGACACCGTCGGTATATATAAATCAAGTCTGTGGCTACAAGATATTTGTCTGAAGTGTTATAGAGAGGGAAGGCTTTCCCCTCAATCAGTGTAAATTGCTGGCCTAATAACCACTCACAAGTTCTTCCTTTATGTTATTTGCCTATTCCCCGATATATAAGTGCATATTTAAATGATCTGAAGGACAATGAGTTAGGTATTTAAAGATAGATAATAATCTCTTATCATGCGAGTACATATGAACTGTGAAAGCGTATTACATGACAGAAAACTAATTAATCAATTATAATATAACAGATAGAATTAAATAAATTAAACATTATTAATTAAACAATTGATATCAAAGAACGCTATTGTCAAAAAAATGAAGAGATTTCTTATCTCTTTAAAATCGTAATTTTAAAAACCTTTGGAGCCATGAATACTGATATAATACACATATTTAAGCTACAGTTTTTTCTTGAAAGGTTGGTATTATGAAAGTATTAGCACGTTATTAATAAGCATATTTTTTCACCCTGGCTTCCGAAGTATATTTGATACGCAAACATTTATTAATTACCAACAAAAAACACAAGATTATAAATCATTTGAAAGATATCAGGTGAGATTCCGAGCAATTAATATTTATCACTGATTTTCTTCTTATAGTTAAGTGATCATTATTAGCTGATAAAATTTAATGTTAATAATAGATATCAAACAATTAGTAAATGGAGAATAAGATAACCTTGAACAGACCGAGTTTGATGGGCTTTTTTATTTCCATGGCTACAGCTCGATTTAGGCCTTTAATTGACTTTAAGTTATTTTTAGAGTTTTCATGATAGTTTCTGGATATAAGATGAATGGGTGGAGGCATTTCTTCTCAAAGCTCCCTGACAAACTCGAGGTCGATTAATTGTTGCTTAGGATGTTTCCAAACTCATCGAAAGTCGATCAGACTGTCTCTAAACTCATCGATCGAAACCATGGAAAGAGACTGCCTTGCTATTCACCGACTGAATCGCTGATGGCCCATCGATTCTATAGGCTATCGATGGACCGATGGATGTAATCTCATTACAAGCTGCATGTAGTTATACTTGCTAATTAATGCTAATTGCATAATAATACCATGGATATTATAATATAAATATAGTGGATGATGTATTTATAATATAAATATAGAGAATATTATAAATATAAATAAGGATATAAAGAATATAAAGAGGATAAGGCAATATAAATATATAGAATATATAAATATTCTGTAATTAATAATAACCTTTTAATTTTGAAATAATAAAAATAAAATAATTTTGGCCAAATGGCCATAAGTGCATACATACATGCATTCTGCTGCCCTCACATACCTCAAAATATGATTGTATCTGATTTTGAAGCAGAACTGTATATCTTTACCTCTATTGGCATTTTTTTTCAACTTTCTAAAGTCTACTGTATTTATGTAGCAATTGTTTTCTAAATATGAAAGTTTTTATTGTTTCACCTTTATTTTACATGTATCTATTTATTATTTATCTAATTTTTATATATGATACATGTGCCTATTAAAAGCCAAATACTTTTAATTAATTTACTTTTTGTGGTTAAAAATATTTTAATCAAATGTGAAATCCATCAGTTAATATGATGAATAAGAGCATAATCATCATCATTACATAATGCTTTTTAATCATTACAAATTTATATTTAATTAGTATTAATTAGTCATTACATTTTATTCATAAAATGTGATAAATATAAAAAGCGTTTTAAGTATGCAGTTATATAATGGAGTACAAAAGTATTAATTTAAATATTGGATTTAGTATACAATATACAAATTAACAACTAATTATCCTATTTCTAATTTTTTTTATTCTCCTTCAAATAATAAAATTTGGTTAGGCATTGCTCTAAATTTAAAAAATTTATTTAAAAGAAAGAGTGTCTATGGCCTAAATTAAATAGAGATAGTGATCCTCTTCTTTTTAAAAGTATTCCGAATCACAGAACAAATTTTTACCGACGCACTGTTCAATTAATATGCTCAGCACATGTTTGTACTCTTCCTTACTTATTAGTTTAGCGTTTTCATTCGTCCGAAAAATTAGTTCACAAATTTTGCAAACTGCAACATCTTTGGGAAGAGTTATCAACCTCTCTCCTCCCACGGTCTTTAACAGAAATTAAGGAAAATGAGATGATATTGCAATTGTAATATTATCATAAAACACAAGACAGATGAGAAACCTGGCTTAGATTGTAAGGCGGTGTGAGGTAATTGGAGTGGGGATGAAGTGAGAGCGGTGAATCCATACTTCAATCCTCTAGAGCGCTTCTATTTAATTCTATATTCTGTCGGCAATACATACAACATAACTAAAAATCAAAATTACTCCTCCTTTTGCAATCAAATGGTGATCGATATATTATTTTAAAAACTTGTCTTGAACATATATGTATTTAGGCGAAAATTTTCATTTTTCATCCCACTGTGCATCGGTCATATACCATGAAATTTCATTACACACTAACTTTTACAAAGATTAACATGTTGCCTGGTGGCCAATTCTTAAATCAAAGGCAATCTATACGAAAACTCAGTGCGGAGCTTTGCCCCCACCTACCCTCATATAATTTATTGTTTATAGAAATTCTTCTGATTTATTTTTTAAATTTTCTTATTAAATAAATTATAATATATAATTTATTTTTATAAATTATATATATATATATATATATATATATATATATATATATATATATATATATATACACAGAGTGTTTTTAAATTTATGGTTAAAATGTTTTAAGCCCATCAGCTAATTCAGATCTAAACATTATACAACATTTATAGGATGGGCCATCAAGACGAATAAGTTTTAAATAAATATATGCCCAAATTTATAATAATAGCTTAAAGAATTAAGGTTGTCCTGATGTAAAAATATGAGAGAATATCCCTTACAAATTTTCTGAAACCTAATTTGATCAAAGTTACATCTAATGTAATCCGTAATTACTAAAAAAGCAATAACTACATTCAAATTTTTATATAAATTCAAATAGGAAAGTTATTTTTCTCTGTTTTCCTAATTTCAACTGCTAATTGTATTCTTAATTTTTATCTATTCATTATTCATTGATTGAGAACAATAACATGGAGGGGGACCACTCTTTTAGCCCATAAATATTTATAAGACAATAAAAGATTATTTGCAAGTATAAAACTAAAAAGTATATTATTTATTGACATTAAATACCTATTTAACAAATAATAAATCAGAATACTAAATGATGCATATCTGTTCCAGGTTAACTGTTCCTGTTAATTATCACACATGTGAGGTTAAAAGCAGTTCCAGACTTAGCCAAAAATGATGCATAGAACTCTTTTTCCGGCGGATTTCCACATACAATTATACATCTTCTCCTTTGTATGTGAGTATTTTCAATTCGATTGGGATTTTTTTTTAAAATAAATATCTCCATAGTTTTTATATTCTAATATTTTAAATAGTATTTAGATTATATCTAAATATTTAGATTACATATTCATGTTGATCGTAAATCCATCCGATGGATGCAACCTCATTACAACCTCCATGTAGTTTTTTTGTTTTTAAAATCAACAAATGATTTGAGCAGTATTTCGTCTCGAAATGGAATCTTTCGTGTGGAAGAAAGAACAGTCCGTGATTCTTCTTGTAGCGAGTGCCAGAGTAGTTGTGGAGAAAAAGGGCATTTGAGGGAGGACCCGGCTCATAAAAATAAAAAAACTACTTGAAATATTTTCAGCTGCGAGATATACTTCTTCAAGTCTTCTCTCACAAAAGTGCAATAAAATAGTTTTTTTTTTTAACAATTTTAGTACGACAATTTTGTGCACTATACATTTTTGTTTTTTCAAGCTGAAAATATATTTTAAAAGGATCGATTTAAAAAAATTCCTTGCAAATTCCATTTAGTTTCCGTAAATACATTTTGTTTCCATTAAAAAATATAAAAGCAGAAATTATTATGTTAATTTCTATTTTTTTATTATTACATTATATTGTCACGGAGCGTATTGTTGATCCCTTTGGTTTCGGCCAGATTCTTCTTTCCATCTAGGGTCTAGTCTTCTGGTCCAAACAAGATATGCTGTATCTTTGCTAAAACTGATCCGATTTAGATAATTATTTTATTTTTAGAGCATTTAATTATCTTTCATATGATTACAGACATAACTTACCATAAAATTTGTGGACTTTCAGGAAAGACGGCAAGTTTCTTCAAAATTGAGTCGTTTTCGAAAAAAAATATAAAAAAGTGAAAAATCGACGCTATAATGTGGTACTTCGTATTAGCAGATTTTGAAGAAAAATTGCTGTAGTATCCCAGATATACGCCAACCTGCGTAATTTCAGATTCGTATAACTTTTCGTTTTACTAGATTGCTCAGACACAGACGAAGAAACATACATGAACAGACTTGGTTATTTGGACTTAGGGGACCTAAAAACGTTTATGACTCCATCCCTCCATCATTATATCCATCCATTCCTTCATTACTCAATCACTCCTTCATTCCATCAATCCATCCATTATTCAATCACTCCATCATTCTATCCATGGATGATGGAGGAATCGAATGATGGAAGGATGGATAGACTGATGGATTAATGGAATAATTGACGGATGGATGCACTGATGGATGGAGTAATGGATGTTATTGGGCGTTTTTCACGCTGGCTCCCGAAGTATATTGATACGAACAAATTTATTTATTGGTAATAAAAACAAAATGTTATAGGACAGTATGGATGCAATAATAAATGTATGGACTGATGGATTAACGGATTGATTGATGAATTAATGGAGTAATGGATACACTATTGAAGGATGGATGGATTGATAGATGGATAGATGGACAGATAGAATGATGGATGGATGGAATAATGGTTGAATGAAATGATAGATGGATAAAATGGAGTTATCGAATAATGGAGGGATGTAAGAATAAACTGAGGGATGGATGGAATGGTGGATGGATAGAGGAATCAATGAATGAAATGATGAATGGATAGAATGAAGGATAGATGGGATGAAAGATGGATGGAATGATATATGCGTAGAGCTAATTTATCGTGTTTTTTTTTATTTAATAAAAACATTTACGTAAGATATTATTGTAATTTATGAATCTGAATTGTCGAAAAAATGTTCCTATACCTTGGAAGATAATAGGTAGCGGAGCACTGTTTCGCCGTATGCCCTGACGTTAATTAGTAAGAAGCGGTATGCGCTGGATGCTCTAAAGAAATCATGTAAAATCATGGATGTCGAATGCTTTTAATCCATTTTTACTGTATATGAAGAAAATAGTTCGAGAGCAACCGGCATGGCGATGAGTGCACGCATGCTGAGGTCATTGTGTGTTTTGTGTCGTTCGTTATCTTCCTGATCATTAATAAATAATCTTAATGTTTTATAAATGTGACAACAAAATCATTTAAATTACCTCACACACTTATTATTTAACATGATAGCTATTAAGGTTATTTCCTCAGTTATCTGCCATGTGTACTTCAAATGTTTGCCTGAAGACAATAAAACGCATGCAAATAAAAAAAAAAAGTGTTAAATTGTCGCTTTCCGTGAAAGTACGATCCTACAGAAAAAGATTTGAGTAAAGTTCTTAAAATAGGGATCACTAGTTTAGTATTAAAAATTATATATTAGATGAAGGTTGATATTAGAGTTCCAGTTTTTGATGGATGATATTACAGTATTTGGAAAAAAAATAATTTTGATGTTCATAAATTTAAACAGAGTTATGAGTTAGCGACGAGAGAAAAAGTAACGACGCATTAAGAGCCCAAATAGAGTGAAAATGGTGTGGAAGCAATAAATGTTAAAAACTGTAATAATGTTTTCGATACAGTATGGTAATCCCAGCTCATAAATTCATCAAATTTTTAATTTCAAACCCTCCATAGTTATTCAACAAATAAGTCTTTCGGTCTTTGGTTTTCAAATGAAAACTAGGTTTTAAGAAAAACTTAAAATTAACCCTTGAGTTCGAGACTATATGCTGTAATAAAAAGCAGATTTTAGATTTTTTCTAAAATCTAAGGTCTACAATTCACAGAAATATTTTTTAATAATCTACTATATAAAGCATATGTATATTGAGAGTTTTGTTCTTTCTCCTTTTTCTGTAAGATCACATTTTAAGGAGTCTCTGAATTGTTAAAAGTCTCTGCTTGGATTGTTCATTGATATGTGATAAAGTGCCTGGGATGTACTTCAACATACTGTTCTTTCCTTTAGTGCCCTTAAACAATAGGAACCTAACAGTAATAGATCGAGCGATAGCGAGGTCCTATTTCAATTCGACCGTTTGGTATCGATTGGTATTTTGTTTGTCTTTTTTTTTTTTTTTGTTTTTTACACTATTACGACCAAATGCATTCGATTTTCTTCAAATTTGGCACAAATATTCCTCGAAGTCAGGAAAAACGACACATGTAAAGGGCCTTTTATTTTTTAATTTTGATCCAATATTTTCAGGGAAAAAAGTTATCTCCTTTTTGCGGACTGATCTCATTTTCCTAGTATAGTAATGGTAATTAAATAATCAATACTAGGATATCTTGTATTTCACATAAAAACGTTCATTAATAAATAACAAAAAGTCTGGCTTGGTTGTTGGCGATCATCAAAAGCCTTGTGTTGGTTAAACTTCGTATACATGTATGAGAAATGTTTTCAACTCGTTTTTCACGCCTTTGCGTAGCATATAGTATATGTGTATAGTAAAATTCTTTGCGTACGTAAAAGAGAATTTACTATCCGTCCGTATCGTGTGTTAGTTGTAGGCTTATTTAACGAGAAGAGTCAAAGGAATATTATGTCTAAATATATTCCAAAGTATCACAAAATGTTCACTAATAGGAATATTTGTTCATTAATATTAAACTGTGGGCATAAACCATGCCTCGAGAGAAAGGATACTCGTCTTTTTCTGTTATTATGGTTCAACCTAATAATCTCATTATTATCTATGTGATATTTTTGTAGTCATTTATCGTATATATGATTGATGCTGGCCGTGTTATCTTTTAATGGATTAAGTTGTCATCGGAGTGAACCTGAACATGCTAACAATGTCAAAGCTACCATGAATATTTGAAATTATATAGACAATCCGTTAGCTACAGATTGTGCTACGGGGCACAAACACAGCCGACTATAAAACACTATCTTATCATATAAAACATTAGGATGAGACTAGTCACTACTAACGGCGATGTCCGAGGTAGCATATCGTAAGTTCCGGACTTGGGAAACATGCACCACACTCGCAGGTAATGTTAAAGTAATATAGAAAATAAATTGTAATGTCTAAAAACAAGAATTAGAATAAATAAAAATAAAATAAAAAATGGGTCTAAGAAAGTAACCGTAGTAATAAAATATGTTATTTCTGATGGTTCCACAGCCTTAAGCTATGATTTTTTTAATCCAATAACCTTTAGGGTATTTTAAATTCATTCACTTTATTTTTATTTTTTTAATCTACTTTCGTTTTTAAGCAATGCAATTTTTTTATATAATTACAAATGTTCTTCAAAATCAACGATCATATTCATCCACATTCTAGTAGATCTACTTCAATATCGGTTATTAATAGTATTAATAATATTGTACCGTAAATTTTAGTTTTTTACAAAACAAGAAATAAAAATGTATTTATATTTTAAATAATTCCATTGTTTCCTTTCGGAAAAAAAATGTATCATTGAGAAAAATTTATCTGATGTGGACAAAACATGACTTCCTAGTACGCCTATTATACTATAAATCGGTGAAAAAGTGATCCTGCATTTGGTTACTAGTTTCCGAAGATTGCAGTATCTCAAAAACTACACTGGGCGTCGCGACATCCATCTACTCACACACACACACATACTCTCGTTTCTGGAGGTCTCATTCCGTTATTATTTGTCGTCTTCTTTCAGTAGGGAACTAGTTTCCAAGAGATTTCTTCGTTTTTCGTGACAACATTAAAACTGTCAATATCACTAGATAAGGCATTTCTAAATCGACAGTTTCGACATTTTAAGCGGAACAACCCACTTATTTTGTATCTTATTCTCCTGCTGCAGACATGTTCATCTCACAAATGGGGAGGAAAACCAGTATTTTACACTCAATTTTAACACTTAAAACAAGTAATAAAAATGTTTAATTGTAGTGGAAACAAAATCACTTTTGTGACCTTTTTTTGCTGTACCATATGATTTCTTTATTTAATTTTAATATAACTTTTGATGTAAGTTTATTATAACCTTCGAGCGAAGTACCCTTTTATTATTTAGCGAATTACCCTCTCCAATTTTATCCAAAATCTAGTAAATACATTCATATTGATATAAAAGTCCGATTTACCAAATTTGAAATGTTTTTCATTATATTTTAATATCATTTTTGATGAAAGTCTAATGTGGCCTTCAAGTAAAGTACCACTTCCGGTCTGCCAATGTTAACCAAGATTTATTGTATTATTTATATTAATATGTAAATCTTATATACCTAATTTCAGAAGTTTTGCATTAATTTTTTATGAAAATCAATAGTGATCTTCAAGTAAAGTACCATTTACGGTAATCATGTAGTGACCAAAAAGGGAGGTTCACAATTAGATTTTTCAGCAATCCTAATACAAAATTTTAACTTTCTAACCGTGTTTGAGTTATGCGAGATACGTACGCATGTACGTACAGATGTCACGACGAAACTAGTCAGGGTTAATTCATGTTCAAAATATTTCCGTTGAAATCTGAAAACAGAAAATTTTCACGATTACAATACTTCCTTTACTTAGTACAAGGAAGTAAAAAACTATTTTTTTTTTTGTAATTTACTATTTTCATAGATAAACAGTACATTAATTTGCCGTCTGCAAATTATTTTTGTAATAAGCAAATCTGCGCTCACCCGGTATAAATTCACAACGTATAAAAAACGGTCAACTAAGCAAGTCTCTTCGCCACCGCCTCGAAAGACGTCGGACGATTTATGCTTGCGACTGTAACGACCGAATTCTTCGGATCTTTGAAGTCTTGGCAGAGCCAAATAATTCTATCTCGTATATCTATAAAAGTTTAATTAGTACTTTGGAGATTGTAAACCTGTTAGTCAAGGATAATTTGGAGCGTCTGTCAAGAAACATGGATAATAGTCCAAACCGTTTGTTCAGCTGTTTTCATTTCAGTCAGAAACGGGTCCTCCAGGTCGGTCCTTGTCCAGGTGAAGTCCCAAATAGCGCACTTCCTCAGATGTATGTATTGGCACATTGTTAAAATACAACTGAGGGCATTGATTGACAAACCATGATTGAGCGCCAATTCAATGAACACACTCATTTCATTCAACATTACTTTCCACCTGGTAGCACAACTAAAAATCTCATCAAGGTGGTTTTGTAGTTGAAAAGACTAGTCTAGGATTTTTGTGTTATGTGAGAAGTGCTTCAGCAAATGTAGCAAATAAAGTATGATCATGTTCGGATAAGTGTGACTTGAAGATATTGAATAGCAATGGCCCCAGTACTTTATAATAGCAAAAAAATCTTAATTTTTTTTTAAAATTTTGTATGCAAAGTTATCCTATTGAATTCATTGAATTGATTTTTTTATTATTATATTTATTATTAATAAATGTTTTGGAATCATTAAATCAAATCATAAAAAAAAAAATTTGGTCTCTTCAACTGGTGGGACGATTTTGTTTTTGTTTTTCAGGGTTTGGGCTCCTTATGGCTATGAACAATAACCAAAATTTTATGTTCACTCAAAAAGTAGTTAAAACGATAACTCAAAAACTATAAATCTCTCGAAACATTCCAGATTTTCATTTGAAAGATAATTTAATTGCTTACAAAGCTAACCATATAAAAACAAAAATCTTAGTCGGACTAATATTACCAAAAATATAGCAAACAATTTTTGAATTGGACGTTGACCCAAAGCAGTAAGGAAAGTCGTGTGAGAGGGCACACCAGATATTTTTAATAAATAACTATTTGTAAATAATAAATCATTGTGTGATAATTTTCAGCGTATTTTGTAATAAGATTTTAGTGATTTTTGAATATATATATATATATATATATATATATATATATATATATATATATATATATATATATATATATATATATATGTGTTATTGCAAAAGTTCATTAAGGAATACGCTAATGTGTATTGATTTTCTTCTCGAGTCGTTAGTTGTAGCTGTGTTATAAAAAATCTCCTCGACGAATAATAATGCTTGCAATTTACTTTTTTCTCTATTATTTGTATATTTTATTGACAATTGTTTAGTGACAAAACCGTGAGTTTATAACTTGTGTCTGATAGGGAGGAGATGAGCTGAGGAATCAAACTACATAAAACGAATGATGGAATTTATGTCAATTCAGTCAAATGTAAAAATAATGTTTACTTTGTGTAATTTTTCGGTTGCACTAGCAGTTAATTTCAATATTTTTCCAAGATAGATGTGAAGTGATGTTGATCATCATTAGCTATCGCAACGGGATGATTATTTTAAAATCCCCAAAATAGGGTGACATTTTGATATAATTGACATCGAAAAACGTCATCATTGTTGAAGAATTATAGAAAAGTGTCGAGTCAACAAACAAAGGAAACCCTACACGAATTAGCTAATATCATGCAGGGATAAAGAGGGTAACTTGGTTACTGACAAGTATAAACTTCTTACAGAGTGGAGAAACTATTTCCGTAATCTTCTCAAGTATGGAGGACCCGCTTGTGAGGAAGTGAGAACCTATGCTCAGGACGACGAAGAAGAAAACAGGATAAGCCTGCTGGAAGGAACAGATCTCGAGCTCCCTGATGAGGATGAGATTGATGATGCTATCTGCAAGCTGAGAAACATTAAAGCCCCTGGAGCCGATGCACTGCCAGCGGAACTCTTAAAAAATGGTGGAAGTGAACTCATCAAAACACTTCAAGACCTTCTTCTCATGATATGGACAAATGAGAAGATGCCCACTGACTTGAACATGTCAATAATATGTCCTATTCACAAAAAGGGTGACAGATATACATATAGTAATTATCGAGGAATCTCGTTGCTTTCATGCGCATATAAGATACTGTCCCAAGTACTATTTAAACGTCTCTTGCCATATGCTGAAAGGGAACTTGGTCTGTACCAGTGTGTGGCTTTAGGAAAGGAAAATCTACATCGGACCAAATCTTCTGCCTGCGAACCATTTTAGAAAGGGGTCAAGAGTATCAAATAAAAACACACCATCTATTCATAGATTTTAAAGCGGCGTATGATAGTATAGAACGTGAAAAGCTATACAGTGCCCTGAGAGAACTTAATATACCTGAGAAACTTATACGGATTATTAAAGTTACTATGAGGGATGTTAGATGTGTGATAAAGATAAACGGCGAAAGGCCAGAAGAATTCCATGCAAAGAAGGGACTCCGGCAAGGTGATGTATTGGCCTGTTTATTGTTTAATCTGGCTTTAGAGAAGGCAATAAGAGATGCGGGTTTACGCAAAGATGGAAACATATTTAACAGGCTAGTCCAACTGTTGGCATACGCCGACGATGTAGACATTGTGGGGCGCTCTTTCCAGTCAGGGAGTGAGGCATTTATAGCTCTGGCGAGATCAGCCAGTAAACTTGGACTACAGGTGAATGAGTCCAAAACTAAGTACATGGTTACAGAAGAGGTTTCGAAGCCAGATGAGACGGTGACCATAGCATAGAATAAGTTTGAAAAGGTCTCTGAGTTTAAGTACCTGGGATCTATAGTGACACAAGACAACAGCCCCGATGTAGAGATCAGAAAGAGGATTGCCTCAGCTAATAGATGTTACTTTGGTCTAGCTAGGCAGCTCAACAAGAGAATACTCTCAAGAAAGACTAAACTCCACCTCTATAAAACCTTAGTACGCCCCGTATTCCTGTATGGATCAGAATGTTGGGCAGCATCCAAGGTAGCTGAAAAAGAACTAATGATTTTTGAGAGAAAAGTTCTTCGACGGATTTTCGGAGGCGTAAAAATTGGAGAAGAATGGAGACGCCGGACCAATCGGGAACTGTACACAGCCTTTGGAGAGACTAAAATTGTTAGAACAATGAAATTAAGAGGGCTGAGGTACGCAGGGCATATTGCCAGAATGGCTGATGGGGAAATGCCAAGGCTATTGCTGACCCAGCCAATCCATGGAACAAGGAGAAGAGGAAGACCAAAGCTGAGGTGGTCGGATGGTGTCCCTACAGACGCTAGAAACATGCTAGGAGTGAGGAACTGGATCGCGACTGCACGGGACCGTGACAATTGGAGGAAACGGTTGGAGGAGGCCAAGACCTGTCACCGGGTTGTAGAGCCGTAAAAAAAAAATAATAAAAAAAATAAAAAAAAAATAAAAAAATCGAGTCGAAAGAGTTTTATTTGTTTACGTTTTTCTAATTGTGAATTCCCCTCCATTCAAGATTACAATTCGCGGCGATTCCTAAAAATTAATCGAGAAAACAATTTTTTTCGTCCCTACTTAAATCTAAGGACATCTCGTTCTATTATGCCATTGGACCGTTTTCGATAAAACTTTAGGCTTAAGAAGAGGTTAGTCAAGAATCGTGAGAAACGCAATGTATTTCGAGATAAGATCTTCCATAGTGTAATTAGTTCTCAGTTGACATCCGCATGATGGTATAGAAGGATCAATCTAATTAGGGATTAATAAATTATTTGCCACTGCTATAAAAAATCTATAATTTATAGAAGTGACAAATAATTTATCAATCCGTAATTAGTTGTAGCCAATGTGGAGTGGATCAAAATAATTCTTAAGCGACTATTGTAGGTTTGGTATGTACGAGTATACTGAAAGGAATTACTGAAATATAATGTTTAATGGAATCCTTAGATCTTTAAAAAAACAGTGATTTTTCGCTTTTGATTTCCTAAATCGTGCTGTTATTACTTTTCTAAAACAATTAACCCATTTGATTTTGGTCCAAAAATACTGAACATGTGTCGCGGTGTTCGTTCCAAAGAGCGGAGGAAAAAAAATATAAAAGTTTTAAAAATGACATTTTTTTTTCACAATTCTTAACTCCTATTATTCTGAACCTATAAAACCATGGCCACTGAAATGTAAAAAAAAACAACATGTAATCACTTTAAGTAAAGCAGGTCAACTAAATTTTTAAAGTATAAAAAGTTCATATTTATTTTCAGCATCCCCCCCAAAAAAAACTTAAATGCCAGTTTTCAAAGAATTAAAAAAAAAAATTAGACCAAAAATTTCCTCAACCATTTTCCTAAAAATCTCCCATACTGAACACAATTGTTTCCAAAATCATGAAAATTTTTCATAGATTCTAGAAAACTTTTTATTTTTACGGTACCAACAGGATGCTAAAATAGAACAAATGATACGAATCGGTCTCTACAAGGTCAATTTGAATTTGAGACATTAGGCGATGTATAATAGTTTAAATTTTTTAAGTGACTATTTATTGCCTTCAATGTAATGTAAACTGTATACTTTATTGTTTTCATCAGACTGG
The DNA here is from genome assembly GCA_948150685.1 of Rhaphigaster nebulosa. Taxonomy (NCBI): domain Eukaryota; kingdom Metazoa; phylum Arthropoda; class Insecta; order Hemiptera; family Pentatomidae; genus Rhaphigaster; species Rhaphigaster nebulosa. The sequence continues at coordinate 157,421,184 of OX411308.1, read as the reverse complement.
GAAAACTCCTCTTTCCAACGATACAAAAACATTTGTATTTCGTCAAAGTATGCATAATTAATAAAGGTTTGGCTTTGATCTAGGAAAATATGGAAACAAATTCACTCTCTCCAATAAGAGTGAAAATTTTCAATCTTTGGTTTTTGCTGGGAATTTGTTTATTAAGGTTTTATAAGTTGCTGAATCCGAATATGAAGTTCTTTTTTTCATTTAAAAAAATTTTAAATCTACTTTATTGGTTTGTACTTTTACTTATCAGAGTTTTCAACGGAAATACATAAGGCCCTTGAGCCCAAATAACCAAGTCTCGCAAAATGGTGTGTATGTGTGTGTGTGTGTGTTTGCAAGCGAGTTTGTGTCTATGTCCGTGTGTGTAAGTGTGTCTTTATCCTTACCCCATTCTTTGTAAAACTGCTGTGAAATACAAAAAATTGGTATCTGATTATTTGTTCTTGTAACTCTGATATTTCTTCACATATTACAGCAGGAGGATTATAGCAGAAGCCAGTTAGAACCATGTCACATTAACAACACATTTTCTTTGATTTAGTCAGTCGAAATCTTGTCATTCCAAAAGGGTGATTAATATTTTAATTTATTTTTATTTCTACTAAATTCTAAGAAATGTTACTTGGATGATGTTCTAGGAATGATGATGTTCTAGCAGAATTGAGTACTGTTTTTGAAAATATAAATGCAGCTGTAAATAGACAATAAATTTAAAAAAAGTTATAGTAGAATGAATCACCACTAGAGTTACCAATCAGTTAAAATGCAATTTCAATAAAAACATAACATAATGCAATGGTGCATTAAAAATGAAACTAGTTTTCAATAAAACAAATTTATAGAAGTGGAAAATAATTTATCAATTCCCAATTAAAAATAAAACGATTTCTTTAAATTAACTACAATCTATATGTTACACAAATAAAATAATTTCTAATAACAAATAATTGGTATAATAATAAGTACTCTAAAGTATCAGAATTTTAGCCCAACTTGAATGTTATATCAACATAAAATAATAAAAAATATTTTTGTATAAGGGAATATATCATCTTAATTGTTTGGTTTTATTTTAGATTTCAGAAATAATGTTTTTTTTTGTACCCAGCTATATTGTGCATCTACAGCATAAGGGGGGCCACCATTAAAAATTTCAGCTTCACAGGCATGATGGTTTTTGAGACAGTGATGACTGTATAAGTCAATGAGTGATTTGTGACTTTCTTTTATAGATATAGGGGATATCATAGAATAGCACAACAAGTCTTCAATGCATAGCATTATTGGATAGTAAAAACAAAAAAAAATAATTAAATGAAAAAATAAATAAAAATGTATGAGCTGATAGTTCAGTGAAAGAAATTGCGAAACGATTGACTTCATTATAAAACCCCTCAATCCTGATTGTCTTCGAAAGCGCTAAACCTAATTTCTACAGGATTCTTCGATTTCCACCATGAAAATCATAAGGCTCTGGAAATTTATGTGATGTTTCCAATAGAAAATTATACAGAAAAATCATATGAGGATATAATTCCTGAGTAAATGGACAATATAAATAATAAATATGAAGAACATTTTAGTGTGTTATGGCTTTATAAACATTAGCTTAAACAAATTGCAATATGTGTGTTAACTTCTGTTTACACGCAGATTAGAGAGATGATTGTACAAGAGGTTATGTAAAAGTATTTTTTTGTAATAAATGTTAAGTTTTTAACTACTTTTTATATTCAGACAAGATAAGATTTACATTATTTCCTAAATTAATATTTATTTTATTTACCACACTAAACTATAACATCCATTTTTTTTTCGGCTTGACAAGCGTACGAAGCTGAGCTATCTTTGGCCCTCTCGACCGCTCTCCCAGTCATCCCGGTCTGCATGAAATTCCTCGAAGGGTATGATCTCATGATCATCATATTTATCGTAGTGTTTCTCCTCAGACGGAATGCTCACCATTTTCTCATATTGGTCACATAATACACATTCCTCTCAAACGTATCGATTTTTTCTGCTGAGCGTTTTCGTAGCTCACAAAGCTAGAATAGGTCGGATGATGAATTTATACAACTTTATCTTTGTATGATTGTATAATTGTAGAATCGACTTATTCCAAAAATAATCGCTAAAGCCTCTCGAAATAACTAGCTGTAGTTGAATTCTAAGTCAGCAAGGGATCTAGATGCATAACAAATTGGTTTGTCCATTAACCAGAGTTAATCAGTAGTCAATTAAGTAGCAGAGTTCTGTCCATTAACCACCTGGCTGATGATTGCAGGGTCAAAAGGTACGATACGGAAGTTCAAGAAGATCTGATTCTTTTGGAGCAGCTTGTGCATGAGAAAAAACATAGTTGAGAAATATGGAGTAATTGGTAATCATTCCTAGAAATAGGAACGTTTGTTGATCGAGGCCTTTTCTGGTGGCTTTGAGATCTCGCAAGGATGAGCTCTGCAATGGTAATTGCATTATTTCAACGTTGCTCTACACACACACACACACATCTTCACTTTTGAATAGGACAAATTGTTGAGACAAGCCTTTCATTGATACCACAACAGCAATCAACATACAATCTTACACCTCCATCAACTTTAGACATGATGACTCTTGGCGATCCCCAATCACTGGTGGCTAAAGGACTGATTGTACATACTTTTTCTCAACTATTTGTCGGAGTGACATCTCTTTCCTTGTTATATATAGGTTTGACACTTCCCCTGAGTTATAGTGATACTGTAAACTTGGGAGGACACCCTATTTTTTTTTCGAAGACAGTTAGAAATTCATGCAAGAAGGCATCTATACTGAGTACATCTTTATCAATTGATTTTTGAAAATTGTTAGGCTGGGACATCATACTACAGCAATTTGTTTGAGATCCAACCCAAGATTCCTAATCAAATCGCGTCTAAGCAATGAATCATGATCAACATCCAAATCTGTGACAATTGATTTTTTCTTATAATCATATCAATATCATTTGAAAAAGTACAGAAACAAATATTGGATGGCTGAAAATTCGGTATGTAGGGTTTTCTTCCAGGCAGAATGATAAAAGTATGAGTGGATTTCAGTCAAAATTTCGGTGTGTTACCTCAGCTTCACCAAATTAATTTATGGGGTTGAAAATTTGTATTTGAAATGAGTTGGTGTTAGGAAAGTATCTTTTGGAGGTCTCAATTTGGCTCCTCCACCTCCGGGTTTTTGGATTTTTTTAATTATTTGTGTATTCCAAAATCCCTCCAGATTGCATAATGGGACTAGAAACCTGTTGCATTTGAAAGGAAATTAAATTCCCTATAAAACAATAGAAGTTTAATCGAAATCGGTTCGTTATTAGCAAAGATATGGCTATATCAATTGTTTCAATACCTTTTTAGTCATATTTTCCCCGAATAAAAATATTGCACTGGGTCGAAGGCCGGTGATGAGGGGCAGTACTGCGTTTTCTATCTTTCTCTTATAACTGACCAGTCAACCTTTGACAAGAATTTTCAGTCACAATAAGTTCCTTTTCCAAATGACTTCCCAAACACGTTTTAAAAATAATTCTTTAACTTTAAAGAAGAAATCTTTCCTCCGAAAATTTTTTTCATTTATAAGTAGCAAATTGGATGTCAGTGAATAACCAAGTTCCATGTTTGAGTAATATTACGCCTTGGCTGAAAACAGTGACATAAAAAACACCAATGCAGCCGATTCGACGCATTGGGGCCAGAGCCTTTGGTGACGGAGTATAAAACAGATATACTGAAAAACATCTCCATAAAAATAAAATGTAAATTCTCTTTCAAACAACTTAAAAATACTTCTAAAAACGATATCTCAGATAAACTTTGTTCTGTTTAGTATGTTTAGTTAAACATAAAGTTGGTTATTTTTTCTGGGAGAATTTGCCGAGAGGCAAGGTAGGTTGAAAAATAAATAAAATAAAATAATGTGGGTTTCCTATAGACACTTTTCGCTTGCGTCAGCACAGATAGCCTTGAGAGGCGTCACCTCACGTTCCTACTAACCACATTTTCCAATGTGCAGCTGCAGGCTACACATAACTCCATTCATAACACATAACCAGTTCCTTTGGGATCCATTCGGCAGTGTCCTTCCCATCGACACACTTAGGTACAAGTGTGACCAATCAGTCTAGATCCACGGGTTATGCCTATTCAAAAATAACCAATTCAAAATATAGTTTGAACGATATTTTGAATTGCTTATTTTTGAATTGTTTGTGTTTTTTTAGAACTGAGGATGAAAGCATAATATTCGAAACTAGTTTTCTTCTTCTTCTTTCACCCCTTCCTTAGTGCCATCATCGTGGAGGAACGGCCTAGGCCCATCTCGCCCACTGATCTCTGTCGCTGGTCCTTCTTCTGATATCCACCATCGTGCTGCCTCTGGCTCGCCCAAGTCTCTCCAGATAGTTGTGATACATTATCCTGGGTCAGCCTCTAGGTCGCTTTCCCTCTGGTTTTGCTTCCAAGAGCCGTTTAGCCTTTTGGTTATCGCCCTTCCTGTAAACATGGCCAAACCATTTCAGTTGGCGTTCTTCTATAATTTCTTTTACTGGCCTTACATTCACTTCCTCTCTTATTCTCTCATTTCTCCAGCAGTCTCTTCTTGTTTTGCCAAATACTCTCCTAAGGTACCTCATTTCTATGGCCGTTACTTTGCTCGCGTGTTTCTCAAGAACAGTCCAGCTCTCCGCACCATATAGAAGGACAGGCAGAAACACTGTTTTAAATAAAGCTATTTTGGTTTCTTTCTTTATCTCCTGTTTCCCTAATATTGTAGTGCAGATGGAGTAGAACACACCATTAGCCTTCTTGACTCTATGTAGAACCTCTTAGTCTATTCTCCCATCTCTGCTGAAAATCGTGCCCAGGTACTGGACCTTCTCTAGCGGCTCATTATTGCATCAACTATGAATTGGGTCTTCCCCGTCTCGGCCGATAACCATCACCTTACTTTTAATAGGATTTTCAATCTAACTATTAACTAGTTTTCAATAAAACAAATTTATAGAAGTGGCAATTAATTTATTAATCCCTGATTTTAATTTTATATTATATATTATTTCATTTCGTAGGTTTCATTTCATACCTCATTTCCAAGGTTAGTTAGAGTGACAGGTTGTCCCAAGATCTTTTATTTACTAATCGTCGAAAACTTCGCCCACTCTCAACGTAATGTTAAAGCATTTCAACGTCTTATTTTTATTACTTTATTAAGGAATGTTAGTCCTTCAGGATTCAGAGAAAAAAGAAACATTATTTTTTTACTTATTATTTTTTACTAAAACGGTTCATAGGATGGAATAATCTGTGCACACAGATATAACCCTGGAAAAGTCGCCTATTAAAAATAAAAATAATGATATTTTTTTGTTTTTATTGATATCATCGAGATCTTCAAATATCTACGTTTGAAGAAGAAATTAAAAAAATTGCCTAGTCACATCAAGAGCGACTACAAGGGCACACGAATGCTGAGGCCGACGATCTCATCAAGTTTAACGCACTAGTAGGAAGACTAAAACGACGGAAGCCGCATGAACTTGTGTGATAAAGTGATAGTTTGAGGCCAAATATTGATATTTTGAGGACAAATTGTTGGAATATTAAAACAATATGTGAATTTGTTTTTTGTATACTAGTGATCTAAAACTAAATTGCTAATAAGTTCATAATGAGCTTAATCCACTGACTGGATCCCAACAATGAATTATTATGATAAAAAAATTAGGTCAACCTTCCATCCAAGTAAATTGGCCGGTTATGAATGGAATGCGCAATGGGCCAGACAAAAAATCTTAATGCTTGGAGGCAACCTGTTATGTGTTGCAATACTGCTTTCCTTCACCCCTTATTTGTTTATTATTTTCAATTGTTTAATCCCTCCTCAAAACTTTAGATTTGACGTTTCAAGATTCGTAAAATCCATACATCGAATTAAAAAAACCAAACAAAAACCGTCCTTCCACCGTCAACTACTTGCCAACTAACCTCTACATACCCTCGAAATTAGAAGACAAGATAAAATTATATTAGTAAAGAAGAATTATTAATATTTTAAACAAATTAATATTTGTTTTTTGGGAATTAGAGGCTCCGAAATATGAATTTTAAAAAAGATGTAAAATATTTTATTTCGATTAACTTTCAGAGATCCTCTCTAACTTATGTTGTTAAGCAACTAATTTGTATATTATGTTAATTTATTGTCGTTATGATTTATTGCATGATACTAATGAAGCTGATTAATATAGGCCACCTGAGCATGATGATGGCCGGCGTGGCGATGACGTGGCCATCCCCGCTAACAGCCTGGTACTGCTCCAAGGACAGCGAGGTACCAATGACAGAGCACGAAGTATCCTGGATGGTATCGATTTCGGCCATCGGAGCGTGCGTAGCATCGGTACCATGCGGAATGCTTGCTGATATGTAAGGTCCACTAATGATTGTAACTATAAAATCTAACTGCTTCTTGTCACGATATTTCCCTACATACCTATCAGAGCCATAAAACTATACCCTCCTAATTATATTTGATCTGTATCATTGGAATATAAATCCAGTTCAGCCTCAGATGCCCAAGACTCGAAAGGAATAGTTTTGATAAAATTACAGATCATGAAATTTCTTCCAGTAAATTCGATTCAAAGTTTTCTGAAAGGAAGATTATACACATGTTGCCTATTTGTTTACACACAGTAATACTTTCAATGTTTGCCAACACTTACAGCCAATTGTGAATTTAGAAATAAAGTTGAGAGTAATGGACTGATAAAGAGGTAAATTCAGACGAGTCGTCCATGAGTCAATTCTTGAAATGATCTGCATAATGCGAGCATAAACTGGTGTGATATTTAACAGTGTACATAATGAATATGAAATAGTAAGTTTGATGCAATTATATGAAAATATGTATACATGAAAAATTAAATAATGAAGAATAAATGAAAAAACTAAACAGATAATAAGTATAATAGAATACATAGCATGAATTTGACGAATTATATATTTAAAATATATGTTTTCATGTATTCTTTGTTTTGCGTACTTTCTATGTTTGAACTAATCTTTCATCTTCAAAACAAAATAACACATGTAAATTGCTGTCAATCTGTTAGGCTGAACTGATTTTGATGAAACCACTTTTCCGTTTTTATATTAGAAGGTTTTAAGCAATGTCAATCTGCCTTCCACGATCTTAAAACAAAATAGCGTAGAACAAAAAACCAAGATTGTTCGTTTTTCATAAAACAATAGCTGAACCAATTTTTTGGCTGAGCCCGAAGTCATATTGTTGTTTTGAACCGTGCTCAGGTATCATTCCAGTGCGATGTACGAGTAAGTAACTAGTTTAAAATAAATAAGTCCTATGATACCCGTCAATGGGCCCATTTGATTCAAAATAAATGATACGAAAATTACAGCTTTAAAGATATTTTAAAATAACATTCATATTATTATAACGTCGTTGCATTTTCAATCATATAAATGCAATAGTTCACTTAATCAATGTCGATGATAGAATTGTTATAAAAAAAAAAAAAGTTTATTCACTGTTCAAAAATTCGTATACAGGGTCACATATTTCTAGTATAGTCTATTCTTGTATGTCTTTGTAATTATTTGATATTAACAGGCCAACTATTTTCCAGACCGGATTCTGCACTAATAGCAAGCAACCCATTCGCTAACGAACTTAACTGTATTTCTGTATTTCAGGTTTGGTCGGAAAACGACTCTTCTTGCAATAGGGATCTCTTCAGCAATGAGCTGGCTCTTGATCATGATGACCAGGTCCAAATGGGCGCTGTACGTCGCTCAGGTTCTCGGCGGTATTGCCTTAGGTGGAGCACCTAGTGTTGCTCCCATCTACATATCGGAGATCGCACCACCTCACATCAGAGGAGCCATCGTCGGACAGCTCAATACCATGTTCTTCATAGGCCAACTGATTGCCTATACAGTCGGCCCTCAACTTTCCTACACTAATTACATAAGGGTCTGCTTTTGCATACCAATATTGTTCTTCATCACCTTTGGCTTCGCCCCTGAGTCGCCCTACTACCTGATGAGCAAGGGACGGGACGAGGAGGCCAAGGAGTGCATGACGAAGTTGCGTGGTAAAGAATCCATAGCGGAACTCGAAGCATCCAAAAAAGAACCTCTGGAGAAGGAATCGAAGGATAAACCTTCGATATGGGAGGTTTTGAAGACGAATAATTACATGAAACATATGATTTGCCTTCAGGTAATGAATTATATCCAGTCTTTACTAGCTATATCTAACCTTTATTAATTATATTTAGCCAACCCTAACGCATAAAAAGTTTTATAAGTTATATCCAACACATATTTGCACATATTAAAAAAAAAATAATAATAATAAAACCTATTAGCTGCATCCAACCTCAATCCATTGCATCTAATCTCTACTATTTATGTAATACTTTTAGTTTTATCATACTCGTTACATCCATCTTCTAGGAATTAAATGCAATCTCTACTAGTTAAATCCTTCCTCAATTAGTTATATCACTCTCAAATAATTATTTTATCTTCTATTAGTCTTATAATATTTAATTAAATGTCCCTTCCATTTATTGTGTATTACAATTATTACTTTCTGTTCAAACGCGTGCTCATACAATTCTATTATGTTCTACAGTTATGCTAATAATTTATGTATATTATTTACTTTTAGTACTTATGTTATGCTAAAAACTCGTTTGCTCCTTTTTGCATCATTTTGTTTTCGATTTGCGTTTATTTTTGTTCCAATATTACAAGTTAGAACTGTACCTTAATGATTTTCTTACAATATCTCATCTTTACTATTTGCAGATTCTCAGCTGCGTCTGCACGTTAAATGGATCAACAGCTATGGCGGTGTACGCAGTAGAATTCATGGGCGGTCAGTGGGTGGCCATCGTGATGAGTCTAGTATTCATTGTATCTTCATTCTTTGCCGCATTCCTGGCCGATCCAATAGGGCGGCGGCCACTCCTGGTGTCTTCGCTGATCGGCGCAGCCATCTTCACCTCAACTCTCGCTGCTTACTTTATAAGTCAAGAGAAGATCCTGCTCTACGTAGGATTGTTCGGGTTCTGCTTTATCGCCTCGGTCGGTATCAATCCTTGTATGATGACTCTTCCTTCCGAGCTGTTTCCAACCAGCCTGCGTGCCTTCGCCAACGGATTCTCTCAGCTCACGACTAACTTTTTCGGCTTCATCTGTGTAAAGATCTTTGTCGACATCAATGAGACCCTTGGCGTACAGTACAACTTCTTTCTCTATACTGTCATCTCTCTCATCGGTGCTGTGGCGGGTTATCTTCTTCCAGAGACGGCCAAGTCAGTAATAAGCGCGTCTTAAGCGATCGACAACAGGATTTCATCAAGCATTCAAAAGCTGATATATGAGTATATCTAAGCTGCTGGACTATAGTTGGTGTGTTATAATTGCTGTAAATAATCTCAAATTGTACAGGTTACTATAAACCATGGTAACCTATTTTAAAACTTCTGGATATTCCAGAATTCTGATTCCTGACCCTCTCCCCTCCCTACAACAAAAATAAGTGTTAAATCATTAACCATCCAATCATTTCGATGTTTCGATATTCAGAGCTTCTAGGTTCCAGTAGCAGAGATCGGATACCTAGCATATTGAAAAAAACTAGCTCTTTTTATGTGAGTAAATAATCAGTGATTCATGAAAAAAGAAAGATTGTTCGCTGAACTAAAACACAGGACTGAGTGATCTTCGAAACCTTACTTATTGATCTCACTGAGCAGTGATGATAAAAGAGCCAGATTAAACGGATTAAATGAAACAATAAAATTTTAGTGAGGAAATGTCATAATACTGGCAACTGAATTTAACATTAATGGCAGTATTAAATTGAATCCATATGATTAGGCCTTCATATCGACGACATTTGTATTGCTTATACTTGTAATCTGCTGGAATCAACAGATATCTCAGAAACTAAGTTTATAGCAATCTCATTTGTTAGGAATTGTTATCAGTTCCCCAGTTGATGAACTAAGATTTATATTCTAAATAAAATCCAGGCATCAATAAACTAGTTAATAGTCCTTTTCCAGTAATAAAAATTTTCATACTAAACAAATTCTAGATAAACAGACAAGTCTTTCCTGTTTTTTTTTTAATTCTTAAAGGTGCGATCACACCTTTGCTAAACCTTAGAAAATCAAACGAGTGAACAGAGTAGTTTTGCCGTGGTTTGCCTGTGTTTGTGTAAGATACGGTTCTTCTTGGAAGCGCCACATAAGCGCTAGTGTTACATCTACACATTTGTATATTTATATAAACTAGATAGGTATATATTTTTAATTGTTTCTATTTTAAATTAAAATAATTTAAACCGAAATTAACAGTCGATAAAAGTTCGAATAACCGGAAAAGTAGCCGGCGGATAGATTAGTTTCCTAAGCTTCTGTAAACACAGTTTACTTGTTTGTATTTTGGTTTGGCTTGTTGCCATTGTTTGACAAAAGTGTGAATGCATCCTAATTCTGTCCACCTGTTTGATCATGATTTTATGGTTATGCAATATCAATTTTAGGCAAGAGTCAGTTAAATAAAATATTCTAATCATGTTAAAAAAATCAATTAAATGTTTATGACAAGCAATTTATTTTAAAACCATCCAGAGTAATGGTAAAATATAATTTTGTTTTTTTATAGCAATGTTAATGTATTGTTAAAAATTGAGAAGGAAATTGAAAATTCTGTTAAACCGCACGAACATGTGGTTGGGATTTTGGTTTTTACTGCCAAACTGATGGACAAGTTTTTAATGAACAATTTAGAGAACAAGAGTTAATCCAAAAAAGTTGATTTTGAATAAACATTCAAATTCTATCAAGACTATCAAGAGGTTTTTCCTCCCAAGAACGGTTATATTCACGAAAAAAATACAAAATATAATATTTATTCATTTAGCCATAATTTATTATATTTTTAAACCCCCCACAATAAAGTTATCCGCAGGTATTCTCTATATTCACTATTAGATGTAAATAAATTTTGAATACTGAACGGTTGTGATGATTTAGCGAATCTAAATGACGGACACTGTCAGATTTTCCTTAGGGTTCAATGGAACTTCTATATAATGATATAGAAGCACAAAAGTCTCTTCAAACACGATTGGCTGTCATATAACCCAAAGCAATTTGAAACTCCTTTCTAGAGTCCACATTTGAGTATTATCGAGATTTTGCTGGTCTGTGGCGATTCCCAGCCCAGAGATCAAAATTTGAGATTAGAAATAGAGTTCTAATCGAGTGAGTTTGAAGGTGGTCCAATTTATGACTTGGAAAAAAATGGTATTCAAATGTTAAGCACAGTATACAAAACATTAAATTAGTAATTGGTTTTGTACCTAATTTTAACAATAATTCATGTGCATTAAAACTTTTGTTTTAATAAAAAAAATTATTTAATATGCGAAATCATATTTAAATTATTTTTATTCATCATTAAATTCTGAGGTTAAATTGTTAATAGTTATGTTGAGGTTAAACTTACACTTTGAAGTTTATTGAAGAAAAATAAATTATTTTTATAGATTTTTTTTTTTTAATCAATCCAGCCATCAATAAAATCCTTTGCTTGAATCCTTGCTACTCTATAGTATACTGCATATTATATTGTTATTTGCAATTCTGAACCAGAGGTGTTACAGTGTACAACTTGTAATTTTAATATGAATGAAAATCTATATTTTGTTTCTTTTATTTTCATAATTATACTTATAATAGAGATTTAAGTTCAAATTTTCTTCTTGAAATTACTTAGTCAGTAATGGAACTTTGTTTTTATTAGTTTTCAGTTTTCTTTTTTAATATAATAAAATTGAGTTTATTGTAAATATTAAATATTCTGGTATATATCATATATCTAATTTTATATTGTCATGATGTAATTTAGAGAAAAATATTTATTATAAATGTCAGTTTTTTTTTTTTTTTTGAACAAGTTCAAAGTGCAGGAGTGAATCTCAAGAAAATGGGCATTTTGAGTCCAAACTGTGGTTCACATCAACATTTTTTGGTCAGATCAATTTTTATAACTTAATATATGTCATAGGCTACTACTTTATTAATTTTTAAATCTCAAAATCCCTAAAAATCATTATTTCAATTGTTCATAAACTACCTAATTATCATTTGTTTGGTCTGTCTGAGATCACACTTTTTTACTTTCAACAGGCTCTGTAAGGACAAGGGCACCTCTAGGCTAAATTTTTCTTTATAATATTTGTACCAGTTTTCAAGCTTTTTAAGCTAATTTTCAAGAAGGAAAATTCTACTCATTCTATCCCAATCCCACATTCCGATTCTCATTCCTTTTTCAAAGTTAGAATTTTAGAATGCATAGAATTTCAAAATAGAATGTTTGCATTAGAGCAACTTTTAAGATTTGAAAAGACTTTTAGATAAGTGAATCTAGTTATTTTTTTTTTATCGGTAGGATTTAATGACTGAAAATATATATAATGGTTATGAATGATATGAACCAGTTAGATCTTTTGAATATTTTCCTTATTTCTTTTTATTTGTATATTTAATAAAATATTTTTCAGTCAATTTTTAGTTTCTTTAGCAGTGTAGGTTTGATTAGCTAATCGTACACATGTTGTCATGCCTCACACAAGAAAATCGCTTTGAAAATTCATTAGTTTTTGGATGATCAATTTGATAATTTTACATTACTCTGACAGATGTTGATTTCTAATTAATTTTAGAATGTTTTTGAAATTGGATAGTTGTTAAAAAAAAATGAAAATTTGATTTTTTTGCTTGTTTTGTAGTAACATTCGAGAGTTTGGTTTACATTTTAGTCATTTTTAATAGGCTTAAAATTGATATTTTAGCCTGCTTGATAAAAAATAATGCAAACACAATGTCGGATAATGATAAAATTTCAATTGTATCATCGAAACGTAAAAATTTTTTTTATGAATGGTAACATTCGCGAGTGGTTTAACTCTGTTTTTTGCAATAAATATTTTTTTTTTTTAAACTCATAAACCACTATCCTCTTATTATCCAGGGATAGTCAGAAATTGCTAAATAAAAAAAATTAAGTATATCTAAGCAACTTAATTTTATTCTAAATTGAGCATCTTCAAAATATTCTGTTTATCAAAAAAAATATTTTCATCCATATCTTTCATTCTATTCTAATGAAATGGAATATGAAGTCACGAGTATACACAGAACCTCAAGAGGTTTTAGAAGTCATGAGAGCAACAGATGATGATGAGCCATTTTTTTGAGTATTAAAATGAAACAGATTCTTTGGAATTAGAAGTAGAGGAGAGCGACAATATTTGTGACAATGAAGATTATATTCGGACAACGGAAGATTTTGAAGACGTTATTGCTCTTCCATGAGATAATACAAATCCGAGAAACAACCGGGTCCTATTAAAAGAAAGAAAAATAATGAATATTAGGCCAGAAATGGGGAAAAGAAGATAAATACGAAAATGTATTTACTTCGTCGGAAATGTAACTATTTCAACTGAAAAAAAAAATACTTCCCATTCAACCAGGCCCTGCTGCAGAAGCTAAAAATGTATTTGATTGAGCGAATAAATTACTTTCTTCTGTTTTTGAACAACGATATTCTTTCTGACATATACACCCTCACAAATAATGGAATGGGTTCCACCTAAACATATAACTTTGTAATCATATTTTTTTTTTGTTTGTTTTACATACTTTTTTACTCGAGCTTTTTTATTCAAAGTACTGATTACTATTTGTATAAAATGTTCTTAATGTTTCTTACGAATTAAATTTAAATGAATATCTAATTTTAGTAAAAACGTTTTGTTTGATGCAATATAAATTGTTTTGCTAATATAAATTTATATATTTATTTATGAAACCCATTTTTTTTTTATGAAACCATTTTTAAATATGCCTAAAATTAGATGCTGATTTTATGCAGATAGCAAGTTCTTTACTTCTATGTGAGTAAAATTTAATCAACAATGCTAATATGCGATTATGCAATAATGATACCATTCTAGGATTAGTAATGTAAAAATGAAAAACTTCTATGAATGAAATTTGGAAGCAAAGTGTTATTAAACATGACAAAAAATGATTTTGGTAAAACAAAACGCCAAATCAATAATATTTTGTTTAATGAAATTCCAACATTCAAAATGCTCACTTTTGGAAGAATAACCGACATGGGATATCATTTTTTTGTAACCTCTTTTTATAGAAATCAAGATGTCCTTTTTAAATGGCCAATATTTTAATAAAATAAAAGCCTGAAATTTTCTCACTTTTTTTCTTCTTTTTTTTTAATTTTCTCCTTCTTCAATAAATTTTCTTAAGATTCGATTTGGTATTACCAAATTATGGTAGAAGACTCTTACAATAAATGTCTATCCATAACAAACATAAAAATTAGCTAGTTAAGGGACACTGAAAGAACAACCTTAAAGGAAAAAGAATGTAGGTTAGAATGTGGGCCTAATTTATTGGGGTGAAAAATTACCTTTTTATTTATGAACGCACAACCCTCGTATTTTTTCCTTTTGATATTGTGTAAATTTGTACAAAATATTTTTCAAATATATTAACATTAGACCATACCACATTGAGCCTGAAATAGGAAACCTAAAGAAAATCATGAAACCAGTCGATCATTTATATTTATTTGATTAATTATAATTATCACATCACTGCTATGTAAAATGTTAAAATAATATTCCGATATAAGTATATAAATATTTTAACTTGTATACCTAAATTAATTTTATTTTCGCATTAGGGTTTCCTTTTTACTGTCATAGTTATTGCCTTCCATAGTCTTCGACGTATTGCAGGATACTAACTGTTCAGCTCTTCAACCACAGTTTCCAGTTAGAGCCCTACATTAATTTTATCCATCTTTCGGTTGTCATTGACCACTCATAGATGCTTTATATTTGAAATAAGATACATAACTCTCTCACTGATCTGGATTAATATTTAAAAAATCCACATTTATTCCCAATTTCTATTTAAATATCAAGCTATTTTAAGAAATGAAGTCTTCTATATGTTCTTTAGTCTGTTTACTTCTGAGACTTCCAGGAGAAATTTCTCACTCATTTTCTCAAAAATTTTCAATAAATAAATTGTCTTTGTCATCCAAATAGCATGGTACAGCACTCCAGGAGGTTTCATATTAATTTTGTCTTCTGTATTCCTTTCAATGAATATAAGGTCCCGCTACGAAAAGCCGCTGTTTTTAACAATCTCCGAGTTCATACCCGTTGAAGCTATTAGGCCCGAAAGCCTATTAGGAATCGCCTAAGGAAGGGTAGGTCGGGTAAGGGGGAGGAGGACGGGGATTGATTAATATGAATTTTAAAACGTGAAGAAACCATTTAATATTTTTAAGATTCTAAGGGAAGAGTAGGACCTGGTGCACAGGTGCGCTCTCCCCTCTCCCTCAGAAAATTTCTGGATTCACCACTGTATCAACCTTATTTTGGTCTTTCATTGACTTTGTGGATTTTTCTCGCATGGAAATATTTGTTTAAAACGTTTCAATAACTCCGAAAATTTGAGTAACTATAAGCCCATCAACTTCCTCTCTTGAATCATTTACTGCATTATCTGGAGTTTTTTCTCAGGAGTTGGTGTGTTCGATGAAGGACCGAGTTGATCAGAAATATTCAAGATACTAAACTCTTCCTCAGATGATGAGTAATTGGGCGCAAAACCATTTGAGAACATCCGCTGGCTTCAGCAAATACTTCTTCCTCCTTGAAATCACCTGACTAAAGTCCTTCCTTCGCGCTTTTACCACTTTACCCAACTTCTACAAGGCATGTTCTTCGCCTCGGCTCTCTGATACCTAGCCTTTGTTGGGATTCTTCTCTCTCCCCAGAAAATTAAACATTGACGAACTACTAAATTTACACTTTAATTCAGAAACAATTTAACCTTCTATAAATTGTAATATAGTAACAATAATACTTATTGGTTAGACGGCACTTTGCTTTCTGTGACTTGGTGACTCATTCAGCCTATTTGGTGTTATGCCGTGGCAGTTTGATGCCACTGTGATGATGCTGTTATTGTTCCATCTAGTGATTTGACAGGTATTTAGAAACTTTGAACTCATCTCCCCTCTCTTACACCTTTTTAATTCTTGAATACTTTTTACAAGACACTTTTCAATGCTGTTATCTTTAATGTCCCTGTACAATCAAAATTCAATTGCATTCTTTTCTGTAATCCCATAAAAAAATTATAGACATATAAATTATATCGTTCCCTAGCTTGAGGCAGCCTTGACGACGGTTTGGTAACAACTACAGCCCCTAGACCATATATTTCTTGTTGGAAGTGGAACAGACTTAGCCCCTAGATATGATTCAAATGATATTAGGTATCCATTTCTAGTGGTAATAGTCCACAGTTTATATCCAAACCTTATAGGTTTGTCTTTCAAATGCTGCTTGGAAGAATGTTTACCTAATACAGAACCACAGACTCATCTATTGATTTATATGAAGAAAACATAAGCTCAACATTTTCTAAAAAGTTGTTATTTAGAAGTGAAAAATATTTCCTTACTTTACTGAATTTGTCATTTTGTGGGAGATTGTAAGTGTCGCATACATGAAGGTAAAAAAACGATTTATTTTCATATTTTTTAAAACCATGGCATTACTTGTATCACTCGTCCAAAACATGCGAATATAATTGGGCGATATGTAGCCCGTCAACAAAAGGATGGCTGCATATATTTTTATTTCACTAGATGAGACGTTCAAGTAATAGTTTTGTTGCAAGACAGAGTTATTTGACATTTCTACAATCTGATCTATTATTTCTTGGCCAAACATTTTCTCAAAACAATCAACAATACTCATTTGAGGATTCTCAACATTTTCAGTGATATCTTGCATATTTCCCCTACCTGATTTTTCAGAAAAAGTATTTTATCTGTTATTCCAACAAATTTCAGCATTTTTTTTTACTAGTTTGGACTTCGAAACTTTTTCAAACCTTTTTTTCTTCCCTTTCTAACCGAAGAACTGATTGCTTCCTTCGGAGATGAAGAGTATTTTAATTCATTTTCAATGGCAGCGACTGCACTTGCTGACTCATCACATAATTTATCAGACATACTTGTTGTAACCTCTATTTCAGTTCTCATTGTGGATCCAAGAAAGTGATTGAAGTCGATGTCACCTTCATCCCCACTTTCTTCTTTCGGTCAAGCCACCTTCCTCCTGTAGAAAAAATTGTGACCTCTATATTAGCCAGATCTTGCCCTGACTCCAGCATTTCAATTATTTGGTGCAGAGGAACCCTAAGATATAACAATTAGATCAATAGAAATTCGTAAAAACTGTTATAGCAAATAAGTATATATTCTATCATATTTAGTCTAATAAATGTATTTTTTTTTAAACAAGAGAGAAACTAGAAATTTTTTTATTGTCTAAGTAGAGTAATAAAATTTTGTAGATTAGAAGCCAAATGACACTTATCAAATTTACTTATAAATTATTTTTAATAATCTCAGAAATAGTGTACCCCCATTGTCCCCTACAGAGGACACCAAAATGAGTCATTTCTAGGCTTTATTATCAATAAATATTCACAAATCTTTTACAATTAATCAAAGTAAACATAAAACTAGGGGGGCTAAATGGGTAGGGCAACAGGAGGGCTAGAGAGGGAGATGGGTGCGGGAATCTCCCCAACTCTTTCTGGAACGATCAGGGATAGTACCCAATAAAAACAAAAACGGACAGACAACATTGGCTAAGAAACTAGACTCGGACACTGAAACTCTTTTGGAAAGCTTATCGGTAATGGTAGAGGCGCAGGGAGGGAGCTCAGTGGGGCCACCTATGGACCCAGCTGAGGAGACATCCAGAAGTTCGCTTGCGACACTTCTGGATGATGTAACCAGACTCTCAGTTACATCTGATGGGTCTGGTGAAAATATTACTGGTAGGGACAGCGCTTCTTTGGAAGTGACTGAAACCTCCAAACCCAGATTTTCCGGGGCACAGCGCCGGAAATTTAGGAAGCTTAGGAGAGCCGGTAACACCCCAGAGGCATCGGGACCCACAACTTCGGTTGTAGGGGACCATAGCCCCGTGGGTCAAGGACCTACTGCTAAGCGGACCAGATCCTCTCCTGGGGTCTCAGCGCCTGTGGCGAAGAGACCCAGGAATGGAGAGAAAATGATCTCATACGCTCTTGCGACCGGAGGCAGCAGGATGGCGATTATCCCTAGTGGATGCCCGTCTGTCCAGCTGTCAAAGGAGGTAGGAGTGAGGAGGTAAAGACACAGGTGATCAGCTCGGTAGATCAGCTGGAGGAAGGTGGATTGAACCCGGGGTTCAGTGGCTTTAGTCACCACCTCGGGGGCTGTATTATTCTCTGTGACGATGACGTCACCAGGAACTGGGTCACCAATATTGTGAGCAAATTTACCATCAGTTGGGGCATAAAACTCCGCACTGGTAGTGTTTGAGCCGTATACATTATTTTTTTTATTTTTGGTTACTTTTAATTAAATAACAGTAATATCTTTGTTGTTTTGTATTGAAACGAGAGAAAGTTTAGTTGCTATTGTTTTGTTTCTACGGTACATACAGTTTAGGATTAAGAGATAACTGTGCCCCCCTTGCCCTACGTGCCAGTGTCCTTAGGAAGGCGGAAGAGTGAGGAGCCACAATTTTTTTGTCAGACATCGTTCGTCATTTTGGACATCGTAATTTCTTCCGACGAACGACGTCTACCAGCTGCCAGCTGCACCTCTCGTCGATGGAAGTTGAAAATAAAGCCTTCCTCTCCATACTACAGTTATAACACTAGCAAGGTAACAAAGACTTTTTTTATTTTGTCGACATTTTTGCGTTGGTGGTACCCAACTTAATTCACATCAAGAAATCAGTGAATTTAATAAACTATTAAGTATTATAGATTTAATGGAAAATCAATCTGTTTAATTTTATTACACATATTAATTTTTATAATAGTAGAACAATTTTTTTTTTTCATAAAAAGTTAGTTTCAAATTCTCTACTTTTATTTTTTTATTAGTTTTTATTATGATTTTAAAGGAAAATTGATTTTAGTTTAATTTATGTATAGCTGTATATCACCTTTTGTTTGTATTAATGAATTTACAGTTTTTGCTTATACTTCTCTGTAATTCTCTCGATTCAAAATTAAAATTAATTTATTTTACTGTTTCGCAACTATTTTTTTTCCAACATTATTCCTTCAATTTTTTTTGTGCTCAAAGACCGGCGCTAGTAGAAACGGGGTCGAGACTTATGTTTGTTTTATAACATCGCTCATCCCATGAGCAAATGAGCTCAAGAAGGCTGTCAGGGTAGGTGGATTCTTCCCTGGAGAGAGAATTCCAGCAGACCTACTTTTGAGACTCAGGATCCAGAATGGTAAGGCCCCAGATGTGGACAGTTGGACCCTGATGGGCACTAGGGATGAGCCAACTGGCTTCTATGGGATTCTGCGAATCCCGGAAACCAGCGTCAAATACCTGAAGGGGAGGATCATGATGGTAGCCTATGGCATCACCAAGGTACTCCTCAAGGTCGAAAAGAAGAAACCACCGAAGTCAGATGTGGGGAAGACTAAGGTGATTGTTGAACAGAGTGTTCCCCGAGAAGGAGAGAAGGAGGGGACTACAACCTCTGTAACAGGCATGGAAGTAGAAGATGGACCGGCTGCGGAAGGGCGCTCTGTGGCTGGGGCCGAGGGGCTCTCTCTACTCGGGCACACCCCTGGAGGGACCAAGAGAGGAGGAGCCCCCAGTCTCCCACCGGGGGTCGTTCCTTCGGGAGCCGGCTCATTATAAACATGGAATACAAGCTGTTGCAGATCAGCCTGCATCACTGCATTGCGGCCTGTGGAGTTCTGCAGCAGTATGTTAAAGGTAAGGATATAGATATTATTCTAATACAAGAACCTTATTTATTCAAGGACAGGATAAAGGGACTGGGCATACCAGGATACAGCATTAATGCTGTGCCAACAAGGCCCAGGACCTGCATCCTGTTCAGGAACAGATTAAAACTGTTACCCTTATGTCATCACTGTTGTAGGGATCTGACAGCAGTGCATTGGTCCCTCTCTAAGGGTAATGAAGGAGAGAATGAAGGCATCGGTGTACCTCCTGTATGAAGAAGCAACCTCCACTCCAGCTCTTAAGAAACTAATAGAGGGGGTAGGAAAAGGTTCGTGCATAACATCTTTAGATGCTAATGCACACCATAGTCTCTGGAGGAGCACAAATATCAACCAGAGAGGCGAGTTTCTTTTAGACTTTATTGTAAGCAATGACCTCGAAATCCTAAACAGGGGCAAGGAGGCCACCTTTGTTAACAGAGTGAGAGCTGAGGTCATTAATTTTACTTTAAGCACGCGATGCGTGAAACCTAGGATTAAGGCCTGGCATGTTTCAAGGGAAGAGGCATGCTCAGATCACCGCTATATCAGATTTAATTTATCTGCTAACAGTATGAAGGAGACTGTGTACAGAGATCCAAGGCGTACTGACTGAGATGCATTCTGTACACAGCTCGAGGAAGAGGTTAAGCGCTATCCTAAGATTGTTAGGAACTCCTGGCATTTAGAATGTCTCAACTCATCGCTTACTGAGGCAATAATGAGATCCTACACTGACAATAATTGTGAACGTAGGGTTAAGTCCAACAGGAACACATCCTGGTGGAACGATGAGCTTGGCAAGCTAAGAGCTCTTAGCCGAAGACTCTTTAATGCTGCCAAAAAATCAGGCAGATGGGATGCTTACAAACAAGAACTCACTGACTATAACCAGACTGTTCGCAGGGCTACAAGGGGAGCGTGGAGAAGTTTCTGTAACGACATAAACGATACAGCATCCACGTTCAGGGTTAATAGAATTCTGTCTAAGCAGTCTGATGGGGACAGTCAGAATTGATGGGGGCTTCACTAACACTGATAAAGAGACCCTGGAGGCTCTGGCATGTTCGCACTTTCCTCACTGTGAACTGCTGGATGAGAACTTAACTAATCCCACTGTAGATGAACACTTTGGTGGCAGGACTAAGTGGGTTGAAGCCAATAGAATAATTAATTCTATAAGAGTGGAATGGGCAATTAATACTTTTGCACCTTTTAAATCTGCGGGTACGGACGGGATTTTCCCTGCCTTATTGGAAACAGGATTACCTGTACTGATTTTGTACTAAAAACCAGAATTATATAGGGGAAGCTTAGCACTTGCTCACATTCCCAATAATTGGAGGGTAGCAAGGGTTTGCTATATTCCAAAGCCTGGGAAGGAGTCTTATGACAATCCCAAAGCATATAGACCTATCAGTCTGACATCCTTCTTGATAAAGGGTCTTGAAAAGATTATTGACAGACACATTAGAGACACGGTTTAGTTGAAAAGCCACTACATAGTGGGCAATTTGCTTATCAGGCTGGCAAATCATATGAGACCGAACTACATCATCTGGTCTCCAAAATAGAGAAAAGCCTAGCTGAAAAAGAAATTATGGCAGGCATCTTTGTGGATATTGAGGGTGCCTTTGATCGCACCCCTTATGATACTATGGCAAAAGCCTTAGAGAGGAAAGGGGTAGGATTATTAGCTTCTGAATGGATCAACTCATTTCTGAAGGGAAGGCTACTTAAATCTGAATTAGGACATGCAAAGCTATTGATTAGACCCATGGGGGGCTATCCACAGGGAGGAGTATTGTCTCCACTCCTGTGGTGCTTGGTTGTGGACACTTTGCTGACCAAACTAAGCTCTGCAGGATTTTATACGCAGGGATATGCAGACGATATCACTGTTCTGATAGGGAGCAAATTTCCGGAGACTATCTCCGGATTGCTCATAATTGTAAGGGACTTTTTGGGGGAATGGTCCAGAGACAATGGTCTTGGCATCAACCCCCAGAAGGTTAACCTCTGTATCTTCACTAACAGAAGAAATGTGATAATCAGACCACGGCTTGATGGCACTCTGATAAACATCTGCAGTGAAGTTAAATATCTAGGAATTACTCTTGATAGTAAGCTAAAATGGCTTAGTCATATTAGTAAAGTTAGCACGAAGGCACTTCGTTGCCTATGGGCATGCAAAGGAGCCGTGGGAAAATCTTGGGGTCTGAAACCCAAAATGGCCTTATGGCTATATAAGGCGGCAATTAGCCTACTGTACTATATGCTGCAATTGTGTTATGGCATAGGATTAATGCTAGTAGGCCTCGAGCCATACTGGGTAGACTACAAAGGCTGGCGTTTCTTATGACAACTGGCGCCATGAGCACCATTCCCACTGCTGCAATGGAGGTCCTTTTGAACCATTCCATCTGGAGATTGAGGCGCAGGCATTTAGCACTGCGTATAGATTTACGAAATTAAAGACAAGGTCCAAATCCCTGGTCTACCAGGGACATGGGACTCTGTTCAACAGGATTGATCATGATGAGGTGTTGGCAATGCACTCTGACATTCAAGTTCTAAGCTATAGGGAGGGATACTATAGTACCAAGATCAGCAGAACTGACTCCCATGTACCATGCAACAGAGTCAACTGCTATACAGACGGATCCCTGACATTACAAGGTTCAGGGGCGGGAATCTGGAAGATGGATAAGCCTAGAGAGGGGATTTTCATATCCTTAGGTAGGCATACCTCTGTCTTTCAGGCAGAGGTATTAGCAATCAATGACTGTGCCCAGTCCCTTATTGAGGAGGGCGTCAGAAACAGACTAATTACAGTCCATACAGAGAGCCAAGCTGCTATCGGGGCTTTAAGTAGTTATGCGACCCGGTCAAAGTTGGTGGAAGAATGTAAAGTTAATCTTAACAAACTGTCTGAAACCAACAGGGTAAGGGTTGAATGGGTCCCTGGACACTCGGGAATTCTGGGGAATGAAAAGGCTCATCACCTTGCAAGGAGAGGCTCTGAGATGAAACTTTTTACATCATCAGGCGTCCATCATGGTCTAAATAGCATAATTTATTATGCTAGGTATTGATTTGAAGGGTTGTTGCTTAAAATCATAATGAAAGGGTAAATGATGAAAAATATGAAGACAAACGATGAAAATTAACTTTAGGGTGTGAACTACAAAACTCCTTACTTCCATTTTTTATTAATATTATCACTCGTATGTGTTAACTGTCAAATTGAAGAGTATAAATTTGTCTAAACTGATCGCTTACGTTATTTTCTTACGTTTAGAAATCAATGTCTGCTTCAAAACTATCTTCAACCAGCATCCAGGTACTGCAAAAATACTTACCTACAATGTGAACTATTTGATGTGGACACCGCATGACTTCCTTGTACGCCTATAAAACTATAAATCCGTGGCTCAAAAAGTTATTCTGAATTTTGATACTGGATTTCAAAACCGACATTCGGCGACGCGAAATCAATTGGCGTCCATCTATCTATTGATATCGACACACACACCCACACCATTATAAAATGTTAAAAATGTGTACGGACCTTGAAATGGACTTATCCACGAAAATTTCGATTTGTGATTTTTAGCATGATCCGTATTCATCCCTTCTAAGAAGGCGATAAGTAAAAAAACAAAACAATTTCGGGTA
Organism: Rhaphigaster nebulosa; assembly: GCA_948150685.1. NCBI lineage: Eukaryota > Metazoa > Arthropoda > Insecta > Hemiptera > Pentatomidae > Rhaphigaster > Rhaphigaster nebulosa. The sequence continues at coordinate 157,397,483 of OX411308.1, read as the reverse complement.
GAGTACCACTTCCGGCTATCCAATTTCAACCAAAATCTAGTATTATTTATAATCTAGTACTATTTGTGATTTTTAACACGATTCCTATTCTTCCCTTTTAAGGAGGTAGGTAAAAATAAAAAATTCAGGTAAAGTACCATTTCCGGCTATCCAATTTTAACTAAAATCTTTGATATTATTTATATTAGTACATAAGTCTTATATACCACATTTAAAAAGTTATTTGACGAAAATCTATTATGACCTTTAAGTAAAGTATCCCTTCTGGTAGTCATGTAGTGACCAAAAAGGGAGATTCACAAGTAGAAGTTACAACTACCCGAAATACAAAATTTTAACTTTCTACGGCTAACCGTTTTTGAATCCATGAAACTAATCAAAATCGATTCAGGGATGGTCTAAATGGATATTTACGTTGAAATCTGAAAAACGATCATTTTAGCGATTACAATAGTTTCTTTACAGCGTACATGGAAGTAAAAATGGAACTAAGAAGTTTTGCAGTTCACACCCTTATTTACATTTACAGTTGTTTTTACATAAAAACTTAAAATCTTATTCAAAGTAGTCAGTTGAAATTTCCTGGCTCGTCTTTCATTATACACGAGTGCTGTTCAGAGTCATTTATTGTATATAGAACAGAAGGAATAAAGAATGATGGAATTATTGGATTATTTACGATACTGGCAGTCAGGAATTATATTTGCAATATGCTGTATAAAACATATTTGAAATAATTTTTGTGTTAAAATTAAACCAATAATATAACACTGTTAGACTACAAACATGGATGTATTGTATATAACAAATATGTTACCGGTATTAATTATTCAGATTTTAAATATTTTATCCATTGCATCTAGCAACATATTTAGATTGAATGATAGGTTGTGATATGAATAATTATGAATCTTTTAATTTGAAGGAAGTTGATAGATAAATACGAAGTTAAGGAAAACCAGTGTTTTTTTTTTAATCAATATCAATAGTTTTTTTTTGTCATTGGGGCAGTCCAATTCCTCAACTAATTGTAATATTGCTAAAAAAAATACATGCTTAATTTTTGTTCCAGGAAAACCGTTCTGTTTTGGCAATCCAACTTGAGAATGCAGTTGCTAACAACAATCCCGGTGATATTATTGCCTTGGCCACTAAAGGTGGAAATATAAATGGGTTCACTCAATCCGGAGACAGCCTCCTTCATTTGGCAGCTATTCCTCCATCGCTGCTCTCGGGTTTTTGAAGGCAGAACTGGAAATTGTGAACTCAGCCAATGCTACTCCTCTGGAGGAAGCTCTAAGAAATAATAACGCCTCATCAATCAAGGCCTTACTACTGGCTGGTGCTAGACTGTGTGCTAGAAGTGGTGAAAAGCGTTTGCTTGGAGGGGACACCTACCTCCATATTGCGGCTGCTAGATTTTGGAATGGAGCACTGGAGGCCCTACTAGATGAAGGGCTGGAAGCAAACAAAACAAATTACCTGGGTGAGATCGCATTAGTTCAAGCTGTCAAAGCAGGTAATATCCGGGGCGTAGAGATATTACTGGAAAGTAGAGCTGATACAAATATTGTTCCAGAAGGAAACCATGATCTTTATCAGAAGACCATTGAGTCACAAAATGTTGATATGGTTAAAGCATTTCTCAAAGCAAGAATCCTACCTAAATTTAATTCCGAAAATGGTGACACGATACTGCACTTTTTAGCTAGGTCTGCTGAAATATTCAGATTACTTAAAGATCGAAATCTGCCAGCTAACATTAAAAATTATAATGACCTTGCACCTTTACATCTCACTTCTGAACCTTCTATTATTAGAATACTTTTAGAAATGGGAGGAGATGTAAATATTAAGACTGGAAATGGCGAAACAGCGCTATATCTTGCATCGGCCAAAGGAGATCTAAAGCTAGTAAAGACGCTTGTTCAACTAGGCGCTGCCATTGACAGACAAGAAGATGGAGGAAAAACTGGTTTGATGATCGCTTCGAAAAATACAAATCCAAACGTCGTTAATTTCTTGTTGGATAACGGTGCTGTTCCGATGATCAAAGACGAAGACGGTTGGACCTCGCTACACTATGCCGCTCAAGCAAGCTGCGTTAAGTCTATCACAGCTCTGTTGGAGGCTGGAGCCACATTGGACGAAAAAGATAATGAAGGGAAAACTCCAGCATTTGTTGCAGCATTAAGTACTAACCTGACTGTTCTAAAGCAGCTAGTAGAGCTTGGAGCTGACTTGACCTTGAGAGACAGAAATGGCCAAGGACTATTACATCGTGCGGCCCGTAATGGACACGCAAGGGTTGTGTCCATGCTGCTTGACACCGGAGTGACAGTGAATATAAAAAGTCCGAGTGGTTGGACTGCCTTACACATAGCAGCAGATAAAGGGCACGCTCACGTGGTATCAGTGCTGTTAGATCGCGGGGCAGACCCACGAGCAAAGGCAGCTAGCTGGACACCTCTACTGTCTGCTACAGTCAATGGTTTTTTTGATGTTGTCAAGCTCCTCTGTCATAGAGGGGCAGCTCCTAATGATAGATCTAATTTAGGACGGACAGCTTTATACTACGCTAAAGCTGAGGGGCACAGATCAATAGCAAATTATTTAACATCAATAGGCGAGGTTGAATGATATCCAGGGCCGGATTTACCACTAGATAGTAGGTAGTAATAAGGGAGGCCGATATATTTTTTTATATTTCGCAGTTGGTATTATTAGTTTTAACATACATACACACATATATACTTTTTCTTATTTATTTTTCCCAGTTGGCGCTACAATTTTTAAATGCAAATTTTCCGACTTACATCGCTTTCTATCTCGTGGATGGGTGAATATATTTTTGCGGTTCAAACGATTTTTTGACCATTTACAGATAGGCTAAAAGGAAAACGAGTATGAAACTTTTACGACTTTTCATTCGCTTTTCCTCTTATATCTCGTGAACGGATGAATAGATTTTCGCGGTTCAAACGATTTTCCGACTATTTGCAGGTAGGCTAAAAGGAAAATGAGTGTGAAAATTTTTCGACTTTTCATTTGTTTTTCCTCTTATACCTAAAATAGAATAAAAATTTTGAAAATGCATTTTGGGCAGGATGTGCTAATATTTTTTTTATATTTTTATATATTTTAAACTTAAATTTATTTATTAATGGTTTGTATTAGATTATCTCCAATGATTTCTGCTTGCTCACATTTAGGTATTTGGTCATGCCTCGTAGGTTCAAATCGCGATAATTCATACACCCATTCACGAGATGTAAGATGAATAGTTAATGAAAAGTCGGAGAATTTTCTTCATATGACCAACAAAAAAAAATATAAAGTGGCTTATATGTGGTGATTATCGACGGCTCATTGATCGCACCCTTCCTTATCGTTAGACCATTCCGCACATAGAAGATATGCTCGAAATATCCTTGAAGAAAAAACAATTTTCTCTGAATTCTTCATTAAGCATTTTATCCTATACCACTGGTAGAATAAGATAAACAAAAATCTGCATCCATAACTCCCTTTTGTCTTTATGAGTTTAAATTTATGCCATTTGGAATCCGGAATGTTCCCTAAATGAAGTAACACGAGGTTTGAACTTCGTTTCTGCCTATTTGAACGATGTCCTCGTGGCATCTATACTACACCTGAAGAACATGAATGGCACTTGGATATACTCAGAGCCACCCTAACCACAAGACTAAATGAGCTATAGCCTCAGGGCGCCAGCCTTTTAGGGTCGACAATTTTTATTGCTGTTATATATTTTTTTCATTAATAATAATTTAGTTATTTTTATTTAAAATCTTTTCATGACAAAAATAAGCAAATAACCTGTTCTAAATGAAATAGAAAATATTATATGTATCCATCCTCATCCTTAAACACTTTCAAGCATCAATTATTTCTCCACCTCCTTAACCATCAATCTTCCGCATTTATGTAAGTTCTAAAGTTATATATATATTCATTTTAACTGTTAATAGTTTCATGTTTATTATATCTATTGTTTGATAGTGTAAATAGGTGTACATAAATATTTAATTATGATTTGAATGTCTGCAATTATTAAAATATCCTGTATTTCATTTTATTATTTAACTTTTTCTTAATTTATTCACTGTATGTAAGCTAGACACAAATACACTTCCTGACAAATACTGATAAATCCTGAAAAATATCCTTCCATCTTGAAAGCTGAACATAGATTGTTGGTAGATGGTTTCCCCTTAAAAAAAAATATCTGATGTGGACAACACATGACTTCCTTGTACGCCTACTAAATTATAAATCCGTGGCTCAAAAAGTGATAATGAATTTGGTTACTAGTTTCCGAAGATTAAAGTAAAAACGACACTCGGCGTCCCGACATCCATCTATTGACACACACACACTCTTGTTACTGGAGGTCTCATTCCGTTATTACATGTCGTTTTCCTTTATTAGGAAACTAGTTTCCAAGATATTTCTTCATGTTCCGTGACTACAATAAAACAGTCAATATCACTGGATAAAGGTGCATTTAGACGACCGGATCAGATCAGACCAGACCAGACCAGACCGGAGAAAACGGGTAGTGCGCTAAAGTAGGCATTTGAACGAGGTAGTGCGTTTAGACGACCGGATCAGACCAGACCAGACCGAAGAAAACGGGTCATGTAAACGCTCACTCACTGCCAGATATGGGCGTGGCTACGTAAAATGGGCGGGGCAGAACTGTTGGATCAAAATGGCAGCTCAGAACGGATTGTGTAAACGCTAGACGCATACTCGTAATACAAGTACTGAACTTTTTCGTTATTCTAAGGGGACTAAAAGTCCCAGAATAAAATTTATTTTTATTCATTCATTCATATCTTACAAAGAGGAGCGCATTATTTTCAGTAGCCCACGGGTGCCGAATATCTTAGGACGGCTCTGAATATACTTTTAGAAAGATTTTAGCAATATGGCATCAGAATCCAAAGGCAAGCAGAACGGGAGGCCATCAGGATGAGGCGTCAAAACCCCATCTCTGAAGCGGTTACCCACAGGCGACCTAGCACCAGCGGGCGATCCGTCGGCCGTTCCCTTCTGGCACGGCTAGAGGGGTACGGACCGAGGACTGACTTCGAGTCGATTCGGGAGGGAGCGGATGAGGCTAGGCCTCCATCCACCCCTCCTTTCCGACGCGGTGGGGACCTGGCGCACGCACCAAGAGTAGGCTCGTCCTCACAACATCAAAAAAGGCTACGGAGGAGTCTCCGCGTCGACAAGATTCCAAAATAGTTAAATCATCTCCTAGGAGGTCCAGCGAACCCATTGCTGGACATAAGTCACAGGATCAGGGGAGACCGCGATCCTATAGGGATGCTGCTTCCACCACAAGAGCCTAGCAGGTGGTCATAATTGGGAGCCATGAGGGTACCTCAATTGCCCAGGAGTAAGCTCAGCTCATCCGCAGGCTCATTGCAGAAATCGAAATGAGGGTGTATGAGCCACGCCCCAGAAGAAGACCACTTGAGTTTATAAACTCTAGACATCAGACGGAACCGCGATGGTTCCTCCTAACCTGCAAAAATAAAGAAACGAGGGAGGCTTTTCAACTGGGTACCTCCTAAAGACACCAGGTTTGTTAGGCCTAGACTCCCTGGCCCTTATGTTTCGAAACGTTTGAAACGTTATGTTTCGAAATCTTATGTAGGTGGGTATGAAAGTTATATTTGTTCGTATATTTCGGAGGGAGGGGATATATCCCTGATCCCCTTCCCTGTGTACTCCACTGTTACATTGACCTGATCCAATGTTGTCTCCAACAAGGTTGTTATAATTTTTTTATCATACAAATTATTTAAATTACAAAACATATTTACAAAATTAATGAGGAATAATAAAAAGAATTAAATTCAGCACTTATTCCTCAGTTCTCCAGGGCTTCATTCATTATTTTATCTTCTGCTTCCGGAGTTCAACGTTTTAGGACGTCCTATTCGCCAACTGTTTTCAGTTGTTACACGTTGCTTATACGTCTTTATAACATAGATCATAATAGAAAAAATCAATCCTTAAAAAAATTCCAATCTGACTATTATAAAAATTTTATATTATAAAATTTCTACTACTTTACGGAAGTTTTCATTACTAAATTAAATAGTTTTGTTATTTTTGTGAACAAACACACTTCTTTTAAATTATCTTTATTAATTTTCTACATTAGTATTTTTTTAACCCACAAACAACCAATCATAGTGTGACATCGATTGAGTGTCTCAGCAGACACTCTAGAGCAATGATGTTTTTAAAAAATTTTAATAGTGGACACAACAGACGAAATAATGTATTATGTATTTGAAAAAACGGACCTTAGAGAAGTACTTCTAATTATTTTATATTAGAAAAGATAGAATAGTTAAGAAGAAATGAAAACCCAGAAGATGGAAGAGAATTTCGAAACGTTGGTTGTGTGTGAGTAAAAAAGTATTAATGCAGACAATTAATAAAGATAATTTAAGAAAAAAAGTGTTTGTTAACAAAAATAAAAATAAATAAAAAAGAATAATTTAATTTTTAAAAAAATTGTTCCCGGTTAAATAACTTTGAACCCTTTGAATGGCGTAAGTAGGATTTTTTAGTCCCGTGGCAGTCAAGTTTTGAGGCCTTCTAAACTTCTTAGTCAAAATTGGAAGATGTGACTGTGTGTTATACATTATAATAAAATGTTAGTTATTAATTGCATTAATACATTTAGAATAATTTGATATTGTATTTTATTGTCATATAGGCCAATTCCGAGGCCCCCTTAGTCCTAGGTCGGTGGCATCCGCCACCTGCTATTTGGATCTTTGCTACCGAAAATCTCTGCTATAGAAAAATATAGAATAATAAGTGAGTAAATAGAAATAAATCGGACGGCTCGTACCCTCTTCCCCCAGCTTAACTTAAAATTAATTAAAACGTTGATTATTATCGATAACAAACATGTTATCCACACAAAACAAGGTTTGAGGACTTTTGATTTAATATTTTATATTTTCAGGAAAGCCAGACAGTCAATGCGCAGAGGAGGTTCCTAACTGAAGTCGTGCCCCTCTCCCAGAATTAAAATATCTGATGTCCACAATTCCCAAATTTTATATGTGGCTTCCTGGAACCAAAAAGAACAATACACTATGCAAATTTAACTCAAATCACTTTTTTGGAGTCCTAATTTCAATCTACCAATTTGTTAATGCGATGGTAATTAAGAACGCATAGTTGCTAGGGTGGCGGTATTGATAATTGATTGATGCGCAGGGACTTATTCGAAAACCAAAACACACTTTAAAAGGCCATTAGTAGGAGGCAAAACAGTGAAATTACAAGAAAAAAAAATATTTTAAGAGAACGATCGCAGTGCAGTAATGAGAGCGTTAAACAAACTCTCCTGATAAATGCCCTTCCATCTTGAAAGCTGAACATAGATTGTTGGTAGGTGGTTTCCCCTTAATAAAAAATATCTGATGTGGACAACACATGACTTCTTTGTACGCCTACTAAATTATAAATCCGTGGCTCAAAAAGTGATACTGATTTTTGGTTACTAATTTCCGAAGATTACAGTAAAAACGACACTCGGCGTCCCGACATCCATCTATTGACACACACACACACACTCTTGTTACTGGAGATCTCATTCCGTTATTACATGTCGTTTTCCTTTATTAGGTAACTAGTTTCCAAGATATTTCTTCATGTTCCGTGACTACAATAAAACAGTCAATATCACTGCATAAAGGTGCATTTAGACGACCGGATCAGATCAGATCAGACCAGACCAGACCGGAGAAAACGAGTAGTGCGCTAAAGTAGGCATTTGAACGAGGTAGTGCTTTTAGACGACTGGATCAGACCGGAGAAAAGGGGTCATGTAAACGCTCACGCACTGCCAGATATGGGCGTGGCTACGTAAAATGGGCGGGGCAGAACTGTTGGATCAAAATGGCAGCTCAGAACGGGTTGTGTAAACGCTAGACTAGACGAGATGTGGGGGAAGCGATGTGAACGGGTCAACGGATGGAATTTCCTCCCGATATCCGTTGTTCCCAGCATTTGCTACTCTGTATCGTGGCTTTCTATAAAAAAAATTGGAGGATGAAATTCTTTTTGTTCGCTCTTCCGGACGCTCCTGTATTGTTAAATATGCATTTTCTTAAGCGTCCTACGTCGTTAGGGATAATTTTATAATTTGTCGAAAATGAAATTATCAACAACTTTGTTCTTATTATTATTATTATTATTTTTTTGAAGGATCAACTGTTCTCTATACTGTAAAACGAGGAAACTGTATTGCCAGCATCCGAGTACAGGTGAATACAGCGTAAAATGTGGAACCAGATTCATAGTCATAAATAGAGTATTATTTATTGATATTTATTATTATTATTTATTTATTTCGAAATGAAATTTGAACAGGAGAGGAAGCCATTAAAGCCGTTGGGTTTAACCAAAAGAAATTGGCCTTTAATTCTGTCCCTTTTTATAAAACAAAGACATGGAAATACGTTTGTCTTGCCTATTATTAATTAACCCTCCCATCACCAGGCGAAGAAAATTGCACTAATTACCGGGTTGGTTACTTATGCACCCAATCTATTTTTTGTTGTTTTGTCATAGGTATCGGACGTGATATAATTGATTTATTAATTAATTAACAAAAATATAAATAAATAGAACAAAATTGTAGACAATTTCATTTTCTACAAGATTTATAAGAACCTCTAATGATGCAGGACTTACAGGAAACGAGATATTTAAAAAAAAAACGAATTTCGCCACTTATTTTTAGCATTTGACCTTTAATAACTTTAGATGCCGACAGGAGATTATATATGAATTTTTAGTCAGCATTTAGAAGGTTCAAATGAAGGTTATGCAAATTTCTAGCTTGATATCTTTTGTTCTGTGGTGGAACCTCTAATTGACTGAAATATAATGGACCTAATGAAGCGCTCCATATAATGACGGCGAATTCGCCATGTCGTTATGGTTTTTTTTTTTATTACACCACTTATATAACAATATACCATACATACATTATTTTTTATGTACCAATCATATATATGCAACAATGTATGTAGGCACCGATATCATGAATACATACCAAGAATGCCGTATTTATATACCATGTACAACATCATACCAGCCATTAAATTAAAAAAGAAATTATATTGACATGAAGGATTCATCCTTCTTCCATGGAGCGTCCCAAACCAAACCGAATATTTGACATTGAAAAACTCTGGCTTCGATCGTCGCCGCCTCTGTATCTAATACGGTAGTATAGATTCCTTTTCAGACTCTCAGGAGCGATGGATTTTGATAAATAAGGTGTTCGCGGATAAGTGAAGTATTCTTATTTCCATTCTTAAACTCTTACTAGGGCTTAAATAAAAGAGATGGAAAAACTGTAAGGTTTCAAAGCTTTGACGACTGAGAGTCGAAGGATCGAGACGAAATAGATTGGATTTTATAGTTTTCAACGCGGGCATCCAGACCACGTACGTTCCCATGGAACGTATTGGTCCAGCGTATTAAAGCCCTAAAACCTACCGTATTTGAGATAGCACACGGTATAGGCCCGCACGGGCTCTACGCCAGCTTGTGTACGTGCCGTTGTCATGACAACAATGGAAGCAAGTCGAGACTATGTGAAAACGTTATTTTGTAATAAAATGTGTTTTTTTGGTTGCTGATAGAGATAATTATATATTCTTGATAGAAGGAATTATATATTCTTTCCCATGTCTAGCACTAACGGGTCACTGTTAAATATTAACAGGTACTACAAACTGGAAAATGGTATAGCTGAGTCTTATGCTTACCTAACTGTTAAAATGAATGGATTACTAATTATTTATAAAGTAAACTGTTACTTCAACGTAATCATTATGAACAATGTAGCTTCACCAAATGTGTGTGTTAAATAAATTTTATTGGTAATATTACCTTCCTATATTGTTTATACGAATAAACATGTTTCCCTAATATCGCTTATAGGTACTTCAAATGTATTAGGGATTATTGGAAGAAGGATCGATATGTAATGGTGGCCACGCCTAACTTTTGCTCACTACCCGTTTTCTCAGATCCGGTGTGATCTGGACCCTAGCAAGTAGCCACGCCCATATCTGGTAGTGCGTGAGCGTTTACACGACCCGTTTTCTCCGGTCTGGTCTGGTCTGATCCGGTCGTCTAGATGCACCTTTACCCATTGGAAATCGACAGTTTCGACATTTTAAGCGGAAAACCCACTTAACTAATATCTTATTCTCATGCTGCAGACTTGTTGATCTCACAAATGGGGAGGAAAACCAGTATTTTACTTTCCATTTTAATACTTAAAACAAGTAATAAAAATTTTTAATTGGATTAGAAACCAAATTGCGTTTGTTTTTGTATATGATTTATGTATTTAATTTAAATATAATTTTTGATGTAAGCTAATTATGGCCTTCAAGTAAAGTACCCTTTTCGGCTCACCAATTTTAACCAAAATATAGTAAATACATTCATATCGATATAAAAGTCCTATTTACCAAATTTTAGATAATTTGCATTATATTTTAATATAATTTTTGATGAAAGTCTAATATGACCTTCAAATAAAGTACCGCTTCCTTTTTTTTCAATTTAGACCAAAATCTAGTATGTTATTTATATCAATATACAAATTATAAATACTAAATTTGAGAAGTTTTGTGTAGTATTTTAATACAATTTTTGATGGAAATCAGTTATGACCTTCAAGTAAAGTACCACTTCCGGTAATCAAGCAGTGACCAAAAAGAGATGTTCACAAGTAGATTTGAAAACAATCCTAAATACAAAATTACAACTTTCTACAGCTAACTGTTTTTGAGTTATGCGAGATACGAACGTACGAAAGTACGTACAGACGCCACGACGAAACTAGTCAAAATGGATTTAGGGATGGTCAAAATGGATATTTCCGTCGAAATCTGAAAACCGAAAATTTTCACGATTACAATACTTCCTTTACTTCGTACAAGGAAGTAAAAAGAGCAATTACTTTCGTTTTCTTCGAGCCATTGATCACTCACAAAATAAAAAGAGGAAAAGATAAGTTTTTAATTATTATAATCAGTTCTTGAGGAAATCACTCAATTCTATTGTGGACATGGAGGTTTCTATGGTGGTTGAGCTGCTGCTGGCCGCTGGTTGTAATCCATTGTCAACCATTGTTTGAATATTATAAACCTTTTTCTTTTTTTTTTTTTTTTTGTTTATTATTTTCAATAATAGACCTTTGTAATCGACCAAGGAAAACATTTTTGTAACCCCTACCCCTCAAAATTTGAGGTTTTACGTCTCAAGATACGTAGAATCCAAATATCGAATAAAAAAAAAAAAAAATCCGTCCGCAAATTTTTTGTTTTTTGAAATCATTTAAATCGAACCAGTAGTGTAAGGAACTTCGTAGACTAATTCTCCGGCGCTGCTGGTCCTCGTGACCCTAGGTATCCTGACTTATCTATTGGGCTCTGACTTACTCACATCTCTCTGCTTTATCCTTCCTTGGATTATTTTTGCACATCCTTTAGCTTCCTTAGTCTTTCCTCTTGTTTCCCGACTGAAGTGCACATCCAATATTTCCTCTGTATCATTTTACCCTCTGATTACGTGTCCTAACCATCTCAGCCTATTTGCATGACACAGTTTCTTCTTAACACTCTCAGTTCGGCACTCTCACGGCGATCATCTTGGAACAAGCATCAAATTTCTTTTCCTTTGGTGCCGCCTGCTTAATTTCTTTAACTTGGACAGACCAAGTATTTTTGAAGTATTACTATTTGGAAATTATAAACCATTGTGTAATAATTTGCAGCGGTTTTTTTTTTCTAAATTTGTTTATCGGTATACAATCATTTAATTCGTACTTTATAGAATCGATTGTAATATCGACAGATTTAACCTTATACACACTGTTACAAACTGCTTCATCAACAAACCAACATTTACATGCCTGAATTTACTGCCTGGCTGTTTGTAAATTAAATAAAGATTTTATTTACAGCTAATAAGAACAAACAATTGAGAAGCATTATTAGTCTGTTGACAAGTCAAAATAAAAGGTTTGTTAATAAATTTTTGATCGAAACAAAAAAAAAAATGAATTCTTCAACTAATTTTGGCTTTATTGTACAGTAATTTTTAGTGTGAAGGGTATCTCAGACAATTACTAATAACTTGGGACTGATGATTGTTAGTGCAAGGCACTCTTCTTAACATGAAGGTTATATTTTTACTACTTTTGTAGTTGTAGAACCAGTAATTTGATTTGTATGTTGTTCCTAAACTGAATCCAGAGCAGGTTATTTTGTAGAAAAGGAGTTGGCATAAATATTTTTATCTTTAGAAATTGTCTTTCAGTGGTTGATATCTATAAATAAATAGGCGATCACTATTGTTGATTACATTTTTGATTGCAGCAACCAGTATTTTTGCACACAGCAAGCAGTGTTCAGTCTTTAATTGGGTTGTGGTTTTATATTTCTGGAAATAGAGGACAAGAGTCTTTTGCTAATTTCAATAATGTATTTAATAAAAATAAATCCTGAGGAATGTTTTAATAACTATTCAGCTGACATGTTCTTACAAATAAATTACAAAATTGAAATAATATTGTTTTTCTGGTAGAATTTCGGCCACTGGGTGATCCTAGTCATCATGAAATAATGATCCTTTTTTTTTATATTTGCTTTTCAAGCTTTTAGATTTTATGAGTTCATTATTATCACTAGGCATATTGTCAACAAAACCACCTTCAATCTGTTCATCCTGTTACACAATCTTTAATAAAATATTTTATACTTTTTTTTAGTTTGCATGTTTCTATTCACTCTTTTTCTATCCACCCACCTTTAGTTTAATTTGATACTTAAATCAATTTACCATAGGATTTTAATACTCACCAACTGCAAAAAAAAAAATTTCCTCTGTTTTATTTTTTTCTCCAATTCCAACCCCATCTTCACCCTAAAAATAATTTATAAATAAATTTTATATTTAATATAAATGTCATGTTGGTTTTAACGACTATGAACAGTTTTCTCTTATTATTTTTATTTTGTTATATATATATTTATATATATATATATATATAATATATATATATTTATATATTTGTTATATATATATATATATATATATATATATATATATATATATATATATATATATATATATATAGTATTATATATATATATATATATAGTATATATTATAGTATTATAAATATATAATATATATATATATATATATATATATATATATATATATATATATATATATATATATATATATATATATATATACATAATTATAAATAATTGAGATACTCTGTTGTAAAATATGGCAACTAGCAAAGTGCAGACTTTTACAATGTTAAAATGTTTATTACTTGCTAGGCCAAAAAACGAATAATAAATAAATATATGAACTGAGTAGTTTTGAAAATGGACAATAATCGTCAGAAACGTCTGACAATGTAAGAAAAGTAGTATAGACTACAAAAGGTGTAAGTTTTCTTGAAAAAATAAATGACTGTTACTATATTTTATCTTCGACCATCAATCACTTACCATAACTTAATACCAACATTTTCTTTAAAAATAAACAAATTTCTTTCCGATTCTTTCAAAAACATGAAATCATAAAGAATCGGGTGTTGGCAAACACTTCAATCTACTAAAAGTTATAGATAATATTTTGTGACCGAGTGCAGTCCCATAATTTTTAAAATATATGGGAAGGAGTCATATTTCATTTAATTGATTTTGTTGTTACATTTTGCTTGATAGGCTATAAACGTTATGCAGAAAAAAATTGCATATTTTAACACTACTTACTCCTTATGTTATGATTTTACATCATGCTTTATGTCAAGTTTTAAGGTTTTCTTCTGCATGAAAATTTGTCCTCTGTTCATTGACCGTATTGTAGTACTCTAATCTAATAATTTATTGTCTTTATTTTATTTTGTTTCAGCTTTGAAAGTGAAAAGTACAGTAGGTATAACAATAAAAAGTAGACTGCCTGTTTTGAATGTGGAATGTTTGTGATGGAAAAACTAACAAAATCTGAAACAGTAGCAAACCAACAAGGTTCTGTTGAAATTGAAATGGACTTCATGGTCGTGGAAGATAAAAGGTCGAAAAAACGACCCCTTAATCAGTCACCAAATCAATCACCGATTAAAAAAATTGTGAAGTATTCTACTGAAATTACTCCTGTTAAGGTGAGCATGTAACACATAATAAATGTTTCCATGTTAATAATTACATAAAAGCTTGTACTTATTGTTACAGTAATTTATATTTCATTCCTATCATATGTTCTGTTAATACATATTCTTATTTATAGCAAAGTCATATAGGTTATTTAAAGAAAATATATTGGATAGATATGGATAAATCACCAAATTAAATAAATAAACGTAAGAGTGATTCTCAAAAAAACATTATTTTTCAACTAGCTTACTTTCAAAAATACACGAGTTTATAAAATTCGGTAAACAATTTTAACATACTTTTGGTATCTAGACTTTTCGATAATTTTTTAAGATCAAGAATAACTTTTGAAACAAATATAGGAATTTAAAATTTTAATCAATTCACAGTATCTAGATGAGATTGTCTGTTTTATATATCACATTCAATGAGTGCATGGTACACTCCAAAGTCAAATTTCAGACTTAAGTTGAAAAATTTCTTCTAAAAAGAAATAAACGTTCTCAAGAAAAATTTTAAATTAAATGTAATGCAATTAACTCCTTGAACAAAAATTCATTCAAAATATGGATCATTCTATGTAGCACCCCATCTATTATTGTATTTCTGAGGCGACTTACTTTTAAGAGATGAGGGAATGAAAATATTGCATTTTTTTTTTTTTTTTAAATAACTATAAATTATGCACAAATCAAAAATTGCAAGGTACAGATCTATTGCTGTCTCAAAAATAAATCTGTTTTACCATAAATAAAAAAAAATTTGCTTGCCTTGTTTAATTAGCTCAAGGGAATGAACTACAATAAAAATACGGAGCTGTCTCAAAATAAATGATAATAGGTGGCACCTCTAGATCCTGAACACGTTCGGGCCAGCTTAACTAGAAAGCAGCGAGACCTATGACGTCATGTTTGTGCTGATTTAATAATAGGGTGTATCAAAAGTAATGACCGTTTTATCAAAGGATGTAAATACCAATAACTAATACTCTCGTTCAAAGAATTAAGGAAGGACACTATTAGGGAAAAAAAAACTATAGCCACTGAAGCAACAGATATTCAAACTGAAAATGAAGGTGTCCTTGACCGTTGTACAACGCAGCGTTGGCTTACAAAAATCAGCAGAGGAGATACGTCCTTGGCACGGAAGATGGGCTCAGGGTGATTATTAGTAGATATTGATGAGATTCCATGAGGTTCTGACAGATGTTCCTACGAACTCCGAACTTCACTGGGAACAATCAGATAGGAAGCATGCGAAATTATTACAATGTTTCCCAGCTTTGGTAAACCGTTAAAGTGTTCTAAGTAACAGCAGGATAACACTTGGGCACACAATTTCAGTCGGACGCAGAAAAAGTTGAAAAATCTTCAAGTGATCGAACTTCTCCCACACCCACCATTTAGTCCAGACATCGCTCCATCAAATTATCACTTATTTCCTTCCATGCCCACTTTCTTTAAACAAAATTAAATAATAATTTTGTAGAGGTTGATAGTTGAGGTTTTTCAACAGTAGTCTCAAGGAGAGGTAGCAGCATGGCATCGAGCCACTGGTTGAAAGATGGTTGACAACAGTGTATCATAATAGGTTATATTTTGAATATTAATTCTACATTATATTAAATAAATAAAAATATTAACTTTTAAGTCCCTGTTAGAACTCAATTACCACTTGGTGAAGGGATGAAACAAAACTCTGGGACACTCTTTTAATTCCCCCCAAGGACCCTGGAAAAAAATTGGGAAGTTTATATGAGCAAAACTCATTTTATTTTATATCTCTGGTTCTACTGAAGGTAGAAGAACGGGTTGAGTACCAAAATGTCCCCATTGCCGAGTGAAATAATAAAAAAAATAAGACATCAAAATATTCAAGTATTATGCTTGGTAAAAAGATTAAAAACATCAAAAGCACCCTCAAAATAGTGATGTTTTTATGGAAAATGTTAGTTTTTTTCAGAAAAAAAGGCCAGATTTAGATTTCCAACCCAAAAAGAACAGTTTATTTCAAATTTTTATGAACATTAAAATACAAAAAAATTTCTTTTGCTGATAAACAGCCAACCAGAGGGGACCATCAAAGGGGTTTTCCAAATTGTTTCACATATTTTTCCTGCTTCACATGAATAGTGCAGCAGTTTGAAATTTTATACAAATTTACATCATAATGTAAGGTATTTAAAAAAAAATTGGACATTTTCTAGGATCAGTAAAAATACGTTTTTGGAAGCAAAAACCACAACCTTGGTTTTGAAAATTTTGAAATATAGCATACTAGATAAAAAAATAAATGAAAAAATCATTAAGAACTTTGGTTGGCTGTTTTTAGCAAAAAAAAATTGTTTTTTTATTTTCTTAAAAATTTGAAATGAACTTTGTTTTTTGGGTGGGAAATCCAAATCTGATTTCTGTTTCTGAGAAAACTAATGTTTTCTCCCAAAAAATCACTATTTTGAGGGCGTTTTTGATGTTTTAATATTTTTATCAAACATAATACTGGAATATTTTGATGTCTTATTTTTTTTTTTATTATTTCTCTTGGCAATAGAGACATTTTGGTACTAAATTCACTCTTCTACGTTCATTAGAACCACAGATATAAAATAAAATGTTTTGCACATGCAAACTTCCCTATTTTTTGGGGGGGCCGCTGGTGAGCGTTGGCCTCTAATATTTTACACAGTCCAATATTTTAAGAACTAGATTCACCTAAAAATGTTTCATCAAAATCTAGGAGATACATGAGGGGTCCTCTCCTTGTTAGTATTTCTTTCAATTTTCAAAGTATTTAGGACAAAGTGAGGGAACGAAAAATTTGAGGTTAAAAATTTTTTTGTTCTCAAATCTTTATAGTGGCGTCATTCTGTGTTGTTTATAAATAATTACTCTGCTAATCATACGTTTATTTATAAAAAAATTGCTGACATATTCCATTGTCAGCGAAGTAAGGGAAAGGCGATTCACCCTTTCTAGGAGAATGACCCATATAACTCTCAGTAGTTCTCAGAATAATAATTCTAAGAATTCTCAATCCTATGACTTAATTAGATTGTCAATTCAACCATGAAACTGAGATGAATAGTTTCATGTAACTGAGAAATTAGATTTTGAAGCTCTATCTTAAAATAACTGCAAGCTTGAAACTTAAAACAAAATCATTTCAAATCTGAAAATCATAAAATCAACAAATTTGAAAAAATAAACTTTTTTTTGTACATAGCCAAACCTGAAAATAATAGGGTTTACAAAATAATTTACTGTCAGTGCAAAACTCTTGATGCTACTATTAATTCTAAAGTGCTATTAAAATTGAATTTTTTATTTCAGAAACCTATTAACAAACATTTTTACTGGATTTGCATTTATTATAGAGTCAGTAACGCTTATTGTAAAGGCATACTTTTATGCAGAAACCTGTCATCTTCCCTTCCGTTTATACATTATAATTTTCAGTGAATATTACGTGCAGTGCAGAAATCCGACAAGTGACATCACATAGCGTGGTTTTTCTTTGTTTCCAGAGCACTTGAAAAAGTGCACTTAGTGACTTTCTGAAATATGCGATTCAGTTATGAGAACCAGCAAAATAGCATAAACATCCTGCTCTTAAAACTATAAACCTTTTAAATTATTATCGTCTAAACAAATGTTTACTTGGATAATACTAAAAACATGAAATCGGATACATCTATAGTACTCACAAATCAATCATTTCAAGTTTAGTATGGAATTAAATAAAAAACATATTATGACCCATTTTATTTTAACTTAAATTGAAGATAGGTTAAGTGAGTTTATTTTGGAAAAAATGATAACAATCTAAGACAATTAAAAGCTTTAAATGACTGGGCAACTCAAAATTAACGTTTTTTTGAAAATCACCTATAAGAAACGACCATATGAGTTTTAAAATGTTAAATTTTTTTTTGGCCTTTGTAATAATTAAACTTTGATATCAGTATTTGACTTGTTGAGCTGTTAAATCTACAGAAATCACTTTTAAAAAGTAATGAAGTTAAAAATTTAATTTCTTCTAGGGATAGTATTTTTTTTTTATCATGGAAATTCACTACTGTTTAAAAGGTACAAGTAAATAAGCTGTAGATAAATGACATGATTTCGCTTTGGGACCATTCTATTGCCAGATCTCTCATCTAATTAAGGAAATTATTAATTCATTTTTTTAGAAGAATAAGATGAGTAGGTTTTCGACTACACAATATAGTTATTTTTTTATATTTAGAAAAATTGGTCATTAATTTATCTAATATTCTGCATGAAGTTTATAGATTACGATCTTCTCTACATTGTGTCCAAGAGCTGCTTCCATTGGGTTAAGATTAAGATATCCCAATTTTTCTAAACCCTTCCACTGCAAACTTTTATCCCATGATCCAAGAGAAAGTGGATAACAAAACATTTAAATTGAAAACACACGAATCTCTTTATATTTTTAAATATGTACAAGAATATAAATTTACATAAATAGATAATTATTAATTATAAGATATAATATCTCATGATTAAAAATCTAGTAAATGGGCAAATCTGACAGGTCTTCCAAAGAACTAATAGTGTTTTAGAATCTAGCTATGTTGTTATAAATAGGTTTAGACATTGTCAAAGTTATGTCTTTGTTGTCATCTTATATCATAGCCATCTTCAGTATCTTAGAATCAATATGTGTTGGGTACAGAATTGTGAAACACTCCATCTTAGCTATCATGATTTAAATAATTAATTTTTAAAATAAAAAACCGAAAAGAAACCTTGGTTTTCTCTTTTCTCTTTATGAAATTTGTTCCCAACCCTTAGAGGTCTGTGGACAACCATGTGTGGACCACCCCCATCCCTGACTTGGAGATTAAGATGCTTAAAAATACATTTTGAGGCACTTTTATAGTGTATTTATCTATTAAAACTTCTCAGCTAACACTCAATCAGGAAAGATAAACGACCTTGGAAAGGGTTACTGTTAGACCCTTCTGTGGTCCACTCCAAAGCTCTTGAAGCACATCTGTGGTCTATGTACAACTGGATGGGAGCCACTGCTTTATAACAACAAAGTTACTAGAGCAAGGAAGGGGCCATCATAATCCTCTTTATCGTTCTGATCTAATCAGGAGAAGAGCATATCAAGGTCAGAGCTGCTGTTGTGCAGGGTCTTATTTGTGTCTGACTCAGACTTAACCTTGCAAGTTTCTTTTTGGTTTGGAAGGGACCAATTTCCTCTTAGTGTGTTTAAAAATTTCCTTCAGCTGCTTCTGCTTCTAGCTGTCCTTTATTTGTTGTTGATCAAGCATCAACTATTAATCTGGAATTAGTGATAAATTACTGTACAGTAGTGTAAAAGTACATACATACAGGCAAAAGTACGCACTGTTACTTATCCCACTGGCCTTGTGAATTTCTACTCCCTTCTGGCCATTTAATTTTTTATGGCTCAACAGGTTAGTGAACTATTTAAACATTGGAGTTTGTTTGATGAATAAAAAGGTCAAAATGCATCACTATCAATAGAAAAAAAATTATGAAAACGAAAGCTCTAGTTTGCTTGGCAAAATGGTTAGATAAAATATTGAATATGTTACACCAAAGCTGTTAAATAGTGACACCTCATTCATTCATTTCAGTAACACCATGGGGTTCCATTTCACCACTGGCATTGATCCAACACACACAGATTGGGAGTAGTCTCATGAGATTATATTTATGTTTACAATGCATCACTCGTACTTTTATCTCCATATGCCATTATTCTCATAGCTACAATAACACCATGGGGTTCCATTTCACAACTGGCATTGATCCAACACACACAGATTGGGAGTGATCTCATGAGATTATGTTTATGTTTTTAAAACATCACTTATGCTTTTATCCCCATATGCCCTATTGTTTCATCTTTTTCTTTTTATAATGTGGGAACTTTATATTCCATAAGCACTCATATTTTAAATATTATGAAACAAAGTTTAAGTTTGTTTCTTCGCACTAGTGAAGCAACATTTATGTGGCAACTAATGAACTTGACTAAAAGAACAGATTCGAACTTGTTTAGTTGGTGAGCCACTGAGCCTAAAATAGTAGAAACTGACTAAGTGGCTATAGTAATTTAGCTCGAATAACTTTTTACTATTGAGACATATTTCTTTACTATATTGATTTATGTTATATATATACTAATATATACTATATTACTCTACTAAATTGCCAGTCTAGTATAAACTAGGCCTTAGAGATGATTTGTTGCATTTAACTTATTTCTCCTTGTATGACACCATTTGTCAAAATTTGACAATAGAACTGTTATACATTTAACAAGTAATTGATTAAAACTTATTTACTGGTAAATACAAACTAAAATTTTTCATTTGTGTCATTATTTGGAAATAAGTGTAATTTTAACTCTGATTATGAAATATTCAAATAAATATTTAATTTGCGATTAAAATAAATAAAATTTTTTATTTTATATTTAAATACTTCTGACTTATTGAGTGTTCAAGTCTATTTTGGCTTAAAAATTATTAAAACTTGATATTGATATTATTATAAACTTCTTTTTTCAGTTTGAAGAGACAGTATGCGATGAGAATGGACAGCAGCCTCAGGAACTGTTTGCCTCGCTGTGTTGCAATATCGCCTCCAGTAAGCTATGGTCAGGAGCTAGTTATGGTGCTGCAGCGTACATCTACAAACCAGCCACTATAACTACCATGGAGCTGAGCAGCGCACAGTGCCTCTTGCTAGCACTCCTTAACTCCTTGGTCACTGGAGATGTTATGTCTTGTTTCTTTCTGGCCGATGTCTGTAACCAGCTCCAGCAACTCCAGTCAAGGTTTCTCAAAGTCTGGCTAGCAGAGGACTTTGTATTCCCTACACAAGATATCGAGAAGGCAATGGGTCTGCTCACTAAGCTTTTAGCAACTGGTGAAATTAAACTGCCTTCTTATGTGATAGGAATCATGTCCTCTCTTGCAATTAAGTATGGGGTAACTGGTGTTCAGCTTACATCTTCAGTGGAGGTATTCCTTTCACTTATTTAAATAAATGCATTTATAGTAATAATATACTAAACTGAGGATGCCCTTTTTTGTTTCAACCTAACTTTTTTATTCAATCAAATAAAGCTTGAGTATTATTAATATTATATTGAGGTGTGAGTCACCCTTTATCACTTTGACTCTTTTTCTGAATTCTTTGTTACTACTCCTCTGGTACCTACCTAGAGCCCCAAAGAAATTTTAGAATTTTGAATCTACTCTACCAATATCTTCAGGCTCAAGTATAGCCTGATCCAGGTGCTACAGTCTATTGAAGAGGAAGACTTCGAATTCACCAAGAATATGTTCAGTCTATAGTTTTAGTTTGGGTGGTAACTTACCTCGGCATAACTTAAATCCTTGTGTCATCTTAATGGACTTTTGCTTAAACATGAAGGGAAAAGAT
The DNA here is from genome assembly GCA_948150685.1 of Rhaphigaster nebulosa. Classification (NCBI taxonomy): domain Eukaryota; kingdom Metazoa; phylum Arthropoda; class Insecta; order Hemiptera; family Pentatomidae; genus Rhaphigaster; species Rhaphigaster nebulosa. The sequence goes on along the minus strand of OX411308.1, from coordinate 157,375,756 downwards.
CTACTATTTAGTAGTTATTTCAAAATATTTTGTTTACTTCAGGATGCACTAGTTGGTGTTATTTGTAGTGAGGCCATATCACTGCAGCATTAAATGTTTTTATTAATTAGTACTACTGTAATTTGTAATTAGTATAAACATATATTTAATTTGTGTTTCAGGAAGGCTATGGTGATTTGGCAGTCCAACTAGAAAATGCAGTTGTTAATAACAGTCCCGGTGATATTATTTCCTTGGCTACAGAAGGTGGAGATATAAATGGTTTGACTCAGTCTGGAGACAGCCTCCTACATTTAGCAGCAAGAACTGACAGTTGTTCCTCCATCGCTGCTCTCGGATTCCTGAAGGCAGACCTGGAAGTTGTAAGTTCTGCTAATGCTACTCCTCTGGAGGAAGCTGTGAAAAATAACAATGCCTCATCAGTCAAAGCTCTGTTAATGGCTGGTGCTAAAGTTGATAAGCGTTTACTTCGAGGAGACACTTATCTCCACATTGCAGCTGCTGAAATCAAGAACAGAGCACTGGAGGCCTTATTAGATGGAGGGCTGGAACCAAATGATACAAACTACTTAGGTGAGACCGCTCTAGTGCAAGCTATCAGAATGGGTAATGTCAAAGGTGTGGAGATATTGCTGGAAAGAGGAGCGGATGCCAATATAGTTCCTGAAGGAGGCATGAGTTTTCCAGAGATGCTATTGGAATCACAGAATGTTGATGTGTTAAATGCCTTTATGAGAAGTGGGGCTCTACCAGCACTGAAGTCTGAAAGTGGTGATACGATACTCCATTTTGTAGCACGCTCAGGTAATACCAAAATACTTAAAATCCTTAAAGATCAAAGACTGTCTGCTAATGTTAAAAATAAAAATAGTCTCACACCTTTACATGTTGCTTCTGGCCCTTCCATTGTGAGAATGCTCCTAGGCATGGGTGGAGATGTGAACATTAGGACAGAAAATGGTGAAACAGCTCTACATCTTGCATCGGCTAAAGGATGTCTGGAGTTAGCCAAGGTACTGGTTCAACAAGGCGCTATTGTAGACACACAAGATAACAGAGGCAGCACTGCTTCGATGGTTGCAGCAAAAAATTCGATGGCAGAAATAGTTGTTTTATTATTGCATAGTGGGGCCAATCCTAAGATCAAGGACAGAGATGGTCGTACTTTGCTTCACTATGCCACTGAAGGAGGCTGTATTGAGTCTGTAAGCACTTTATTGAAAGCTGGTGCCAAAGTGGACGAAAAGGATAATAATGGAGATACACCAGCTTTTATTGCAGCAATAAATAATAAACTTACTGTTCTACAGCTTCTGGTGAAGCATGGGGCTGATTTGACTCTAAAAGACAACAATGGCAATGGGATCATACTTCGTGCGGCCAGTAGTGGCCACACCCAAATTGTTTCAGGCCTGCTTGATGCTGGAGTGGCAGTGAATATGAAGAGTCGTTGTGGATGGACTGCTTTACATTATGCAGCAGAGGCAGGAAACACAGCCATGGTATCAATGCTGCTGGATCAAGGGGCTGACCTGGGAGCTAAGTCAGTAAGTGGCTATACGCCACTTATGGGGGCATCTGGTAATGGCCATTTGGAAGTGGTAAAGCAACTCATTGAAAGAGGTGTACCGCTCAAAACCAGAGATGATGATGGATGGACTGCCTTACGTTATGCTAATGCTAACTGTGAGACAACTATAGCAGATTACTTATTTTCAAAAGGCGGGTGATGTTGATTCATGTCAACAGGCAGTGCGAGAAGCAAGACGAGGTATCATGATATTAACAAAATTTATTATATATGTTACCCAAAAAAAAAAATGAAGGAAAATGGCAAAAGAATGTTTTATTATTTTCCACAAGTTTTGAGTTTTTGTAAATAAACTTAAAAAATTATAGGAAATACGCTCGAATCCACTCTATTTTCCAGACTTGTTAATTCTTCTTTTTAGGAATGTTAACATTATTGTGAGAAAATTTTTGAAAATGATTTATAGGTAAAAAAAAAATGTTTTTTGATTTCATATGTTCTTAAAACTCTGAATTTTTCAGTTCTTTAATTTAGTTATTGGGAAAAAGTGTGTAGAAAAAGAAGATGATTATTAAGTTTTTTTAATCAAGAAACCATAACTGCGGAAAAGGACATTTCATGTGAAACAACCCTACAAAAATATATTGTTAAATTTTACTTTATTCTAAGATTTGAAAATTCTTTTTCATTATTTACTGTTTTTGAACATTGAAAGTGTTAAATAAAAATTAATTTGGTTTGTTGTTGGTTATAAATTGACAGACACAAAATACAATAAAACAAAAATGTATTTATTAATAACAAATAAAAATTATGAAAATTGAATAATCAGAAGATTCCGGAAACATATATAAAAAAGAATTAAAATTATAATTGTATTGTATTTTTGCTAAGAAAGGTGGATCAATTTAATAATGTGGAATATTAAAAAAAAATAATAAAAACAATTTTATATAATTCTTAACTCTAAAAATAAAATATTAAATTTAAATTTGATCTACAAAATTAATAACATTAAGAAATGTTATTTTGATACATCATTTAGAAGTCTTCCCAACTCCTGTTTGATGTTCCTCTTCCTTTTTCATGACTTCAAGCAGTGATGCTTCCTAGCTAGAAGATGTAACAGCTAAACTTGGTCTTTAATCACTGACCTGTATTTAATTTTAATTTTAAAACTCATGCTCTGGCTCAAATTCACTTTAAATTAGACATGCTTCACTTTAAGACATTTATTTCAGTTCACGGTCAAAAACAGTTCCTCACTCAAGCACAGTTCAGATCAAACAGACGCTCATTACTCTACTAAGTAGTACATCTCCGCCCAACAATGACTTGTCAATCAAGAAGGCAACATCAAATTGTGTGCCGGTATGTTTATGTTTTTCTTCATTTCTTTTAAATGCCTACATTTATATTTTACTTTTTAGTTTAAACAAAACATTTTTTCATGCTTTTGAAACAAGTTTATTCTAAATATACTTTTTAATAATAGTAAAAATTCTAATTTTTTATCAAACAAACAATTGTTCCACTGCTCATTTGATATAACATTTTAGTAATTTTAAAATCCATTTCTTTTGTCTAAAATTATTATATTTAGAGATATTTTATTTAATTTTAAATCTAATTAATTTTATCATAACAATATATATAAGCTATATAAAGCTTAATTTTTTTGTTTCATTTATCTTCACAAATCATATGTTTTTATTCTATTTTTTCCCATCCCAGCTGTAGAGAAATCTCAAATCATATGGAATCTAATTTATTAAATATGTTATTCCTGTAAACTTCTGAGTGGAGATAGTAATGTTTACATCAATCTTTGTGAGGCAAACTGGCTTTCTATCACTATTTTCAGAAAGAGGAATGGTCAGTATAATTCTACATTCCATGAGGTTGACCTTTTACACTTGGCTGGTAAGGAGTAATTTTATTTTTGTCATAGTTTTTTAAACCTGCTCGTGTATTATTCATCCTTCTGAAGAATTTCATGTTTCATTTGACTATTTGAAGATTTTAAAATAAAGTTTCAAGTGTGTCAAATATCAGTAAATAACTTCCCAGCTAAAATGTTGCCAATTCAGGCATTATTAGGGGTAAAATAATATAAGATCACAGCTATTCAGACCAGAAACAACTCATCTCTTTATTTAACAGGCACTGATTAACCAAATAGAACTCAGTGCCCCACCTATATTCTACAGAGCCTTCAATATAAATCCTTTTTTCAATCCTGTCCATCTGACTTCTACCCTCCTTCCCGAATTTGTTTTCTTTGATATAAATACATACATATATCTCCGGCTATACAGACCAGTCCGGGCTCTGACCTCTAGAAGAAATTGTCCCCACCGGTCTTTCTCCCTGGCCATCGTCCACCAGCTTGACGCCCCCAGCCGCACCGCTTCCCCTCCAACCTGGTCTAACCATCTTGTCCGGGGTCTTCCTGCATTTCTTTTTCCCACTGGTGCATGGTTCATTATCCTCTTGGGAATGCTATCCTTAGCCATCCTTTGTACATGACCAGCCCAACAAAGCCTGCTGATCCGGATAAATTTTACAGCTGGGACATCCTTATACTTTTCGTACAGTTCCCGGTTGTACTTTATTCTCCAGGTGCCATTTTCTTTGATGGGTCCATAAATCCTTCTGAGAATTTTTCTTTCGGAAACTGTGATTTTCTGTTCATCGACTTTCTTTAGCACCCAGCACTCATAACTGTCTGATGAGGGTCTTGTAGAGTTTAGCCTTTGTGTCTTTATTTATTTCCTTTGTTTTAAAGAGCTTGATTATACCGTAATAACCCCCCGTGGCGGCTATGATTCTCTTTTCTATTTCTTTGGTGAAGTTATTGTCAGTATCTACAAATGACCCAAGGTACACAAATCCCCGAACTGTTTCGGACTTGTATCCACCTATTTCTATGTGTCAATCACATTCCTCAGTCACTGCAACCATATACTTTGTTTTGGCTTCGTTTATTACTAGCCCCATCGCTAGAGCAAATCGCTCCAAAGCTTTAAAGGCTTCTTTCATGCCTGATTCCGATCTACTGATTATATCAATGTCATCAGCATAAGTCAGAAGGACATATTGAAGATATGTCCGCCTATTTCTATCTGCGAATCTCTAATCACTTTCTCCAGACCCAGGTTGAATAGAAGGCACGCCAGGGCATCACCCTGCTTCAATCCATTCCTTGTTTGTAGGGAATCTGATAGATGGGACTGGATCTTAATTTGACATTTAGATTTGAATATTGCCACTCTTACCATTCGGATCAGGTTGGATGGTACATTCATCTCCCTCATTGCCTTATAGAGCATATCTTGATTTATAGAATCATACACGGCCTGAAAGTCCACAAACAGATGATGCATACCAATGCCATATTCCAGCGTCTTTTCCAGGATTAACCTTAACATGAAGATCTGGTCAGTAGTTGATCTACCTCACCTGAACCCCCTCTGGTAGTCCTTGATAATATCCTCTGCATTAGGAAGTAGTCCAGCAAACAATGTTGAACAATATCTTGTATGCTGTATTCAGCAAAGAAATGCCTCTGTAGTTTTTACATACAAGCAGGTCACCTTTATTGTGTATCAGGCAGATCACTCCATTATTCCATTCATAAGGCATTTCTTCCTCTATCCAGATGCGTTCCATTAGATGCGTAAGCTCCTTAATGAAGTCCTGACCAGTATTCTTAAAAAACTCCCCTGGGAAACCATCTAAGCTCGCAGACTTGTTATTATTGAGCTTCTCTATTGCCTCATCATAGGATGGGAGCAGCTCTTCTCTGTCATCTTCCGTCATTTCCTCCCTCTGACCATTGCCACCCTCTCCAGTACTATACTCCTCGTTCATACCTAACAGTTCACTTAAGTGCTCTGTCCATCTACTGACCACGCTGGCAGTGTCATTAAGGAGGTTTTCACTTTTATCTCTGCACGCAATAGATCGAGGCTGGAATTCTTGCCTCATGTTGTTTACTTTTTTAAACATATCCTGGCTTAATTTCTTACTTTTGTATTCCTTTATGCTTCACAGATGCTCCATCATGTGCCTTCTCTTTTTCTCCCTGTGCACCCTCTTTTACATCTTCCTTGCTCCTTTATATTCTTCATGGGAGATCCTCGTGCATTTCCTTTGTATCATCAATTGATAGGCCTTGTTCTTATTATCTGTAACTTCCCTATACTCCTCATCAAACCACTCACTCCTTGGGTCGTCACGCTTCGGACCAACAGTTTCCTCTGCAACGGCAGTCAACACACTCCTGAGGCCATTCCAGTGACTCTGCATCTCTTGTCCCATGCCATCAGTCCATCTCCAAGCCATAGTTTTCTGATTGGTACATTCCTCAAATTGCTTCATTACAACCTCTTCCTTGAGCCTCTCTGTATTGTACCTTGTAATCCTCGTGCCTCTCTCATTTCTACTGTTAGCTATCCTATCTCTTAATTTAGCCACCAAAAGGAATCTTTGTGAGACAAACTGGCCTTCTATCACTATTTTCAGAAAGAGGAATGGTCAGTATAATTCTACATTCCATGAGGTTGACCTTTTACACTTGGTTGGTATTATTCATCCTTCTGAAGAATTTCATGTTTCATTTGACTATTTGAAGATTTTAAAATAAAATCTCGAGTGTGTCAAATAGCAGTAAATAACTTCCCAGCCAACATTTTCCCAATTCAGGCATTATTAGGGGTAAAATAATATAAGATCACAGCTATTCAGACCAGAAAGAACTCATCTCTTTATTTAACAGACACTGATTAACCAAATATATGTAGTACATCATTCCAAAACAGTTCAAAATTTTGCATCCTTCCTCTACCATGTGATTAGAACTCAGTGTCCCACCTATATTCTACAGAGCCTTCAATTTAAATCCTCTTTTCAATCCTGTCCGTCTGACTTCTACCCTCCTTCCCGAATTTGTTTTCTTTGACATAAATACATACATACATCTTCGGCTCTACAGATCAGTCCGGGCCCTGACTTCTAGAAGAAATTGTACCCACCGGTCTCTGTCTGTGGCCATCGTCCACCAGCTTGACGCCCCCAGCCACACCGCTTCCCCTCCAACCTGGCCTAACCATCTTGTCCGGGGTCTTCCTACATTTCTTTTTCCCACTGGTGCATGGTTCATTATCCTCTTGGGAATGCTATCTTCAGCCATCCTTTGTACATGACCAGCCCAACAAAGCCTGCTGATCCGGATAAATTTTACTGCTGGGACATCCTTATACTTTTCGTACAGTTCCCAGGTGCCATTTTCTTTGATCGGCCCATAAATCCTTCTGAGAATTTTTCTTTCGAAAACTGCGATCTACTGTTCATCGACTTTCTTTAGCACCCAGCATTCGCAACCGTATGTCAGTATGGGTCTGATGAGGATCTTGTAGAGTGTAGCCTTTGTGCCTTTATTTATTTCTTTTGTTTTAAAGAGCTTGATTTTACCGTAATAACCCCTCATGGCGGCTATGATTCTCTTTTCTGTATATGCACTTATATGCATATACAGAAAAGAGCACTTATGCACTTAAATGTTATTCTTTATTTATCTGTAGTAGTTTTTTCTTTTCTCTGTTTTTGTTTTTTCAGTTACTACCTACCGCTATGTAAACATGCAAAAATTTAAATAAATCAAATTTAAAGATTGATGGGCCATACTGTCCTGATCAATAGAAAATGTGCCTGTACATTGTTCTAAAGAGACGTCAGTCCCGGAATAATAATGTTTTTTCACACGTTAACAATGTTACTATATTCTGATAATAACACTATTCTCAGACATTAGTTATTGGTAGAGAGAATTTTGGAGGAATCTTTAGAACAGTAAGCCCCCTTTAATTAACAGTTCTTATGTATTTTTTTTAGTATATAATATTTCAAACTTATTTATTGTAAATAGCAGAATTGTTCATGTTATAAGAAAATATCCAATTTTTTTTTAAACACCTTACATTATGGTGTAAATTTGTGCAAAATTTCAAGCTCCTGCACTGTGCATGTGAAGCAAGAAAATATGTAAATCTATTTCGAAAAAACCTCATAGGGTACCTATCCTATTGTTTGACTGTTAAGTATTTTTAGCCAAAATACCTTTTGTTTTCCTGAGAAATCAACTGTTATTTGGGGTGGGAAATCCAAATCTGATCTCAATTTTTGAGAAAACTGACATTTTTCTCCCAATCTTGACACTCCCACTGGGGTAGTACAGGGCGGTAACCTAAAGGTAGCTGTCAGTGGTTGGAAGAAAGGCCCACTGGTCCCACTATTTCCTCCCACAAATACCTGTTCTAGTACCAATAGATATAAGCTCCCTCACACTGCCCATTAATTGGAAATTAAAAATCACTTTATTTTTTTTTAAAACTATTTGTAACACTTATATTAAATCATTTTTATTTTTGAAGGATTTTTTCTACAAATTTTACCTACGGATGACATCAAAAGTGGAAAAATTGGGATATAGTGATAGTCACTTTAGTATTGGCTTCAGTGGTATCGAAATTATGATGCTGTGTTTCTGTTCATTGCATGGGTTTGCCATTTATAAGATGATACCCATAATGGTTACAAAGAATGGTGGAGCTGTGCTGATATTTAGTTGGGTTGTGTATGGTATTGTCACACTACTGACAGGTAAGAAAATATCGCACCTTTGGAGAAACAATGACCTAAATGTAAATTTAAAATGAGTTAATAAAATCGTAAAAATCTAAAAGTCAACTCTATTTAGGAAAATCAAGATAGATTTGTGACTCTTCCTTTTTGCGCTATATGGCGGATATTACATAGTGGCAATGCAAATCATAATTTCCTTAAATCGTGAGATATTAAAGTGGGATTGTCGTAAGCATTACTTGTAGCCCCCGTAGCCATTGCTGAGGGTCCGCGAAACGATTTTGACATTAAGTTTTCGCTTTTATTCAAATGACATATAATAAAAATTCTACCCGGTCAAGACTATTCGTATTTGCTGTTCCTTAACTAGTCATTAACCGAAGTAAACAATTAAATGCCCACAGTTGGGATCGGGCCCGCCAAAAAGAAAATATTGTTCAAGAGAAGGTCCTCGGACTATTACATCAAGAATAATATTAATAATATTGAAAGACTAATATTAGTTCAAGAACCTCTGCCTTAAATTAAACTGTAAGCAGGCATTCTCAACAATTCATGATTTTGCAGTTCAACGCTTGAAAAAATTACTCTGTTTCAGCTCATTTATCGTCCTGTCATTCTTTCGTTCATTTCTAGAGAGAAAGTAAATTTTTTTTACTACTTACCTAATGATACATCTTGGTGATTCTCCGATGACAGAGAGAAACATGATATTTTTGGAATCGACTATTAGCAGGGGTTGTGCACAATATCGTACTAGAAGCACGATAGCTCTAAGCGCCGTCTCAAATTTTTTTACTTCCTTGTACGCAGTAGAGGAAGTATTGTAATCGTGAAAATTTTCGGTTGAATTTTGACCATCTCTGAATTAATTTTGACAAGTTTCATACAAGTCTGTATTGCGTCGTCTGTGCGATTAAACAATTTTATTACTTGCTTTAAGTGTTAAAATTGAGTGCAAAATACTTTTTTTTCCTCCACATTTGTGAGCTGAGCAATTCTGCAGCAGGAGAATAAGGTATAAGTTAAGCGGGTTCTTTCGCTTAAAATGTTGCAACCGTCGATTTCCAATTCTTTTGAGGACATATAATAACGGAATGAGATCTTTAATAGGCGGACAAGGAAGTCCTGGGGTGTTCATATCAGATATTTTAATGTTTCAGTTAAACATAAAAGCCAATCAAGGTTGATCCATATATGATGGAAATATCTCTCTTAGAGATAGCTCCGTCACTTGCAAATTGCTTCTAATATTGCATAGATTTTTTTCTACTGATGAGTACTTTTGTTCGGGGCCCAATAAAACTCTAGAATGCAACAAGACGACCGACTTACGTAATTGTGACAGCAATAGTCCTAAGGAAGTACTTTCGATATCTTGTTTGAAATTGCTATAGGCACGTAGTGCATCTTTGTACAAAGGAAATGTACAATGAGTTCGAGACAATAATTTCTTGAGATTTTTTTAAATTAGGTTAATTAGACGAGCATACCAATTAGTAATGAAGTTTATGTATTAGTAGTAATGAAGCAATGGTTGAAGTAGCAGATCTTGGAGATATTTTTGTCAATGAGAGTAATGTTTTATGGTCATATTGCTTATTAAAGAAGTTTGATAGATTCTTTAAGAAAAAACAAGTCCTCATTGCGAATAATTTGATAAATCATTCTCTGAAATGCGGTAATATCATTTGTTCTCTCAAAGAGAATTAAACTGGAAAAGCCAACCATATTCTTCAAAAACAGCGTAGAGTTTATCTTCGTCACTTTAGGAATTTGGTAGTAGGCATTACGTAGGTCTATGGCACTAGATACCTCAACATGGACGGTCCTGGCTACTAAGGACTCTATAGAAGGAATTGGGTTTGCATCCAAGTATAACGGTTTTTAGTGCGAGAGTAAACTAATAATTACCTGCATGGTTTATGATTATTACCAGAGGTATCCTTTGGATGTTTTTCTTTCCCCACTCTCTTTTCAAAACAGAAATATATTTTCAGATATTTTGTCTCTCTTTTCTTTCTTTGGGTTTCTTTCTTAGAGATGGACGTCGGCTATTTCCTCTTGTACAAATCCAAGTGTGCATTTCGATCCATTATCCTCCCCCGCTCCCCCGAAATGTTGTATGATTTTCATACGCACCAACATAAGGTTTGTATTTTGAGTAATACTTATGCAATGAAATAACAAGTAACGAAAAACAAATCAATTGACGAATCGAAATAGGAATCCATTAAAACTTATTTGACGATTGGGGAGACATTTATTACTAGATGATTACTTTTCTTCTTATCAAATACTCCCTCCTTCTCAGATATAACATTCTGCGTACGCGCCATTGGATGCCATAGAAATTTTCTCATGAAATGGAATAATCTTTTGGTTTAACGAAAAAGCTGATCTTTTGCTAATGAAACTGATGGTGCTTTCTGGATCGATTTACATCCAAACCTGAGAACCTTTGATTACAGTTTTAGCTGCCGTCTTTGTCAAACTGTGAGCGACCACACCAGAAAGGTAATCTGCAACAATAACAGCAGTAGTTCAACAAACTTCAAGATAATGGCACTTTTTTGAAAGATTATCGATAACATTTCTATCAGGTTACTTGCTGCGGAGTGTTAATTAAAACAACAAAAATAACATTTGCTAGAGGCGTCTAAGGTTGCATTTTATTTTATTTCTTCACGAGCTGCTCTATCAGCTTCTCCGTTATCAACACATTTTTGTATTGCATTTTCGAAACTTATGAGGATCAGAGCAAAAATCGCTTGTACTTGAGCTAATTCGAGACCTTGATCTTCATTTATGTTAGTGTTGTACTTACTTATGTGAGTGGGCACACGAGATATTTGTAATTTAATATGGAAATTATTGATATCTTTGATTTAGCTTTTTAACCTCCAAAAAAGGGTGATTATCTATCCATATTGAAGGTTCCATTGAATGCCTTTGCTCTTCCATTACTAGTTATGTTAGATTGTGTAACCGACTTTACATTTTATTCTTGTTATTGTTACTTCTCAATAATCACTTTCATCAGTGGCCTGTTTTCTTTGTTTTTGTATATAGATTTAGCATTGTTATCAATCATTTATGATAGGCATGATGATATTATTCCAAGATACCACTTGATTTGCAAACAATAATGAACACTGTTGTCTGTGACAAAGCTGCTGCTCCTCAATCTTTTACCTTCTCAGTAGTATTTATTGATTAAATGGTCTTTTTAAGTATTAAAAATAGTAATAAACTGTTTCGCCATTTTTTCATTACATGCATCCTGTAATAATGCTTCATTGAATAATTATCAAATATTTTCATCAATTTGCTATTAAATAAACCGAATCAGCTATTTATTCTTATATTTCAGCTTGTTGTTTAGCCGAATTAACAGCACTAGCGCCTTGTACAGGATCAACTTACCACTATTGCTACCTTACCATTTCTGAATTCTTGGCTTTTTTAGTGGGATGGAATAAAATCCTGGCTTATTCTACAAGTAAAGTACACCAATTTATAAAAAATGAAATCTTTATAACTTTAAAGGATTTTTTTCGCTAGTTGTTATCTGATTGAATAACATTAAATGCTTTTGGGGGTCAAAATAATAATGAAAGCGAAGTTTAATTAATTAATTCCATAATGTCTTAGGTATATGTACCCGTACTTCTTCCAATTAATTATAGCGTATGGAGCATAAAAAATGCTATTTTCTTTTTTCATTAATTACTCAATGTACCTACCTACAACTAGCAATACATCCCGCTACAGACTGCAAAATGTAGCCCAAGGAATGTGACAAATTTAAATAAAGGAGACTCACCAACATTAGAATTAAAGATAGGTAACGAATATTTTGTTTTATTGTTGCCTCTCCATTAATCCCACCCAAACCTGAAGTATTGCCTCTCCAAAATTCCTCATTCCAACCCTTTTTACTTCAGTTCTATTTTACTTGTACATTGTTTTCGTCTTTCCCCTCTTTAGATCTAGTTTTGGTGAGTCCTCTATAGGTATTTATTTTAATCTTTACTGTTATTTATTTTTTATAAATGAAGGAAATGTGTATTCAAGGTAAGAGGAGTTTAGCTCGGAGCAAGAGGGACCCTCCAAAAAAGACGACCGAAATCTTTTGAGATTAGAATTGGATTGTAGGTGTTATCTGGAATAGCAGAGACTATAATCTTTGATATCCTTAGAATAATACATCACCAAATTGATCTTGAAAAAAATAATGAAGAATAGTGTGTTCTAAGCAACGCACGTTAGCTGGGAGTTATCTTTTTCACGTTAAACTGGAATTAATAATTGGAAAATAACGTTAAAATTGGATTAACTCCTAAAATAACCTATATTATGTGATTCAGTCACATTTATTGCAGTCATTTTCGAGGGACAATGTCTATAACTTTTTATGAACGGCAATAAGTAAATAAGTTTTACGTGTTCACACTTTTTTCCCCCTTACCCTCCCATTTTATCTAAAGAGTAACGTTTTCACACTAACTTAAAAAATTTTGTAGTCAACTTTCTTCCACGGGTGTTCAGTTTTCATGGCTATACGTAATATGACAGTACGCAAGTTGGACACTTTTTTTCTAGGTGAGCAATTTATTTATGGTCACTGATCTGTTCGTATGGGTCGTAACGTTGCTATGATGTTATAAAGCCTGAAGCTTTCCTCAATTAACGTTATGTCTAACGCAGAATAAGAAAAATTTTCAAATTGGACTAGTAGTTTCTGAAATTAGCGCGTTCAAACACATGAACATGAATTATAGCTCTATATAATAGTACAGTCAATCGGAGCAACTTTGCTCCTTTTTTCTTCTTACAACTGTTTTGTAAACTATCATGAACTGTCTTGATCTTTTTTTTCACAATTTGGGGAAATATGGCTCTAAAGTAAACGTTTATACGCTAAAAACATAAAAAAACAGCGTAGCTTAGAAACGGGTCAACTTTGCTTAAAACTAGTAAAAATATACTTACTTATCACAAGGAAAAAAGGTTTTGTAAATTATGAAAACAATTATTGTATAGAAGAGAATACAGGGATATTACAATAATGAAGAATGAAAAAATTATAATTCACATAGTTCAAAGTTTAAAGAAAAATTTAACATTTTAGTCAGAAAAGGTAGGTAATTTAATTGTCTGAATTCTTAACACTATTCTATAACACTTTGATCTATCGAAGCCTCCATCAATATTAAAATTGACTATTTTTAACATAAAAAGGACCTCTTTTGCAGAACCCATTTTATCGATGGTGCGTACATCTTGTCTGTAGCAATTTTTAGCACAGGTATCTTTTGCAATTAACCGCAGATCAAGAGCATCATGAAGCATTCCCTAGTCTGCACAACTAAGAACTTGTTCGAGGATCTGTTCTTCCTCAACACTGGTCAATGCAGTCTGGTGCCCTTGTTTTTTTGAGTGGAGACACTTTACTTTACTTTCAATAGTTCGACGAGAGATATTAAACATTCCGACCGCTTTTCTACTGCTCATTCCCCCTATCAACCGCTGTATTTAGAGCGGGCTACAGCATGGTATTATCATAATTTTGATACCTGCCTCGTACAAACTTGGTGCTTATCTGTCTTGCCATGTGTAAAATAACACAAATAACTCACTTGTATTTGATAGAAGGCATGCAATCATTTAAGAAAATTACGAAATTCCAAGTTAGCAAAGTTGTCCCATTCTCAACACACTTCCTGGTACAACTTTGCTTAGTTGTTTTATTAAATCAAAATTCATCGTAAAATAAATTTTAAAAAAGATTTTGAAAGATTATTATATGGTATATAAAGTAATACAAAGAGTTTTTACTTCGGGATTAATAAATAGGTAGGACGAGACACTTTTTCCGACAACCGAAAAATTCGTTTCTGTAGCTTATAAACAACAACACTCAACACACGAACTGACAAAGTTGGAAAGACGTGTAAAAGTTATCACTCAGTGACCTGTAAATAAAAAATATACGGATTGATTTAAGATTTAGACCTGGCACCAAACATCATATTTTTCAACAAGTGGCAAAATTGTTCTAGTTGTCCATTGATTGAGTCTTTCACTCACTTTTTATGAATCAATTAGCTAATTTTCTTTATATTCTTACTATTTAGATTTATATTAAATGGAATTAGTATATATCCAGGGCCAACTGCCTCATCGATTTCTTTTTTTAACCCCTGTTATAGTTGATAATAGTTTTGGTTCATACCCTAGAAATCAAAAGTCTCGAATGAGTAGCAAAAGATCAGGAAGAAAATAGAAATACTTCCATAGAAAAAAAAACAACAGAATAACTGATATGACAATCCAGGAAAGAACCATAAAACTATAATATAATATTAAATGGATATCAGAGAATACTTTGATGTGTATAATTATTGTATAAAATATAATATAAATATAATTATTATAATATATATATATATATAATAATTATAATATAAATATAAATAATTATTGTTATATTAATTTTACCCCATAATCTAACATTTCATTTCATATAACCATTAGGATAATCAAATTTTTAAACAACCAAAGAAATTATTTTAATCCATGATTAGGTGATGACATACTTATGTTATAGTAATTTTGTCATATTGTTCCTTCATGAGTTCCGTTATCGACGAAATATTTCTTGGAGGCTGGTTGAGAGGTAACTTCTTACTCGGTAAGCCACGATGCTTCAGTGTAATGTGTTCTAGAAGTTGTGTGGACCCCATTGTTCCCGTCATCATACTTTCTTTAGCATGTGAGTAACCAGTATAATATTCTTAAAGTACAAAAATGTATATAAGTTATTTAGTAATATAAAATACCGAATTACATTCAAGTTATAGTGTTGTTATTCTTATGTTAACCTTATAAATTATGATTGTAAATGCTTTTTTGTATTGTCTGTATTGTATATTCTATATTGTAGGCTACATTTATGTCCTCGAAATCAGGGCAAGAAAGACATGATAGTAGCAAAGCCAGAGGAGATAGAAAGTTCGAAATTCATACTTTGGTCTCAATTGAACCACCATCCACTTTTAGCTTAAGCACGTTATGCCGCTAAACAACTTGTCCAATATTTATGAAGTTTGAAATGTGAAAGTACAAATGTGCAAATGGGGCATCCATGCACATGGCAAACCATTTGACGAATCGTTTCCCAAATGTTTGTGAAAATATGTGGTTTAAAAAAACAAAAATTAGTAAAAAAAAATATGAATCAAAGCAATAAATCCAATTTACTACCAAAAGTTATCAAACAATGAATCATTGATTATTTAAATATTAACTATAAAGTAACAACAATTATAAAATCGGATATTTAGGTAAAAATGAGGACCCCGATGGACAAACAGTTCATTCCTGTTGTGGATGGAACGCAATGGCAATGGAAAATCTATTTGATGTTTGAAAGAAATTCGCTCCGGAACGGCCAACGCAAGTATCGGCCAAGTATTACCAATGCTCCAGCATTCACAAATGCTCCGATCCACACCAGTGGCAAACGATTTGGCCCTGGTGTGGAGACGGAGTCATACTTCTGCCAAGATATTCAGTCTTTTAACTTTTGTTTTTTACTTAAATGAAATGAAGCATACATGATATTTTTTTTTCCCTTGTCTATCTCAAAAGTGAACAAGTTCTGCAATCTGACAGAGTACATTTTCTTGGGCTAAAGTATATAGATTTTCCAAAACAATTGTAACTTTTCAATTTCAATGGTAACCTTTTCAATTTCAATTGCAATCTTCAATTTTCATTCTTCTAGATTTTCATGTTTTTTTTTTAATCTTATTTTGCTTAGCCCTGATGAATGCCTCGGCACACATTAAAAGTTTATACTTATCAGTGTGTCTTTTTTCTTTTCGGGTTGCGCCCTGTAGCCAACTTCCCCTTCAACTTGTTCTACGGTCAACGATACCTCCATCATTATCTTCCTATTGCATTAATGAGCAATTTATTTTTAAAAAACCTTTAGTTTTTAAAACCTTTAAGAGGCTCCGTTTTAATCGCAAAATTTTCTTGCCTAGGTATCCCAATTTAACACCTTCATATATGGTTTGTATATATTTGCACATTTTATAATATTTGTATTTCTTATTCCCAGATTTGGCATCATGGTCAATTCCTACATGCAAAGTTTTCACGAAAATGGTCACCTCAATCAGTTTGATAATAATTTTTACCATAACCTGTGGTTTAATCATATCTCATGAGATTCAGCCACCTAAAATTTTTAATAAAACTCAAAGAGTATTTTTCCAAGATATCGGAGAAACTGTATTTTTTGGATTAATGGGTTACGATTCTATTGCTGTTTTGGGTAAGTAAGGTAAGAGATGTCAAGTATGTAATGATTTATTAAGTTCGAATATAGGAATAAATAATCTTTTATTTAATTATTAAGATGGCTAATAGAACTTTCATTATTAGCCAGATTGGTCGATATAAACAAAGATACAAACGTTATGTAAATTTTGATTACCCAGTAATCCGATTTTGTGAATTATTTTTTTAAAATATGTTGGGTCACTATTATGAAGAAATCAATTATAATCAGAAGCAAGATTTTTATTCTGTTTAAATTTTTTTTTCTAGGTATAGAAAAGAAAATTCCATGTTTTGGCTATTCTTATCCCGATTGGCAGTAGCTGTTTAATGAGCTATCGTTATCTAACTTAAGAAATAAATTCATTTACAAAAAAAAAAAAACATTTTATAGCCCGCTTGGGTAGATGTGGAGTGTTATAATATAAAAATAAATAAGCATTTTTGACTATAGGAGATGAAGCGAAACATCCATCGAAAACCATTCCAAAAAGTATTATAAATGTTGTTGTTCTGGTTGTTACTATATACGTCTTATTTACATTCCTTTTGTTCTCAGTCATGTCCGAAGAAACTGTTTTAAAAGTATATACGCTATTGTTTTTATTTAATTTATTTTTTATCTTTGATGATCTAAGATTAATTTTTTTTTTTTTTCAGGAAGATACTTACTCATCTCCTCTTTCTGCTTTTCTAGAAAGTCATGGTTATGGGTTATTATCATGGCTTAGTAATATAGGAGCCATACTTAGCTTCTGGGGTAGGTATGTGCATTCATTTATTATTGATTTTAATTTTTGTTTAAACATGAATAAATATGAGAATCAATTGGTAATATAAAATTTTCAATTTCCTTCTACATTTTGGGTTATGATTTTTTTTTAAAGTGGCATTTTTGGGTTTTCCAGGATTGGGACTGTTTTTTGAAGAAGTAGTAGAAAAAAAGTACCCTTAAATTAAAATTATATAAGTTGTGATCCAGAAAAACTAGGAGAGAAAAGGGCAAAGACATTTTTCTTGAAACGGATGACATTAAAAATAAATATTCTTATCTAGATATCTTTAGAATACGTCAAACTTCGCCCGTTTTTCATTTATTTTCTTGGGAAATCGTCATTATAACCAGCCGAATAATGATCTAAGAGGCCATTATTTTCGTCCGATTTTTTTAAAAAGTTTTATTAAAATGGATCCGATTTAAAAAAAATGAAATCGGTGGAATTTTGCTCTAAAAAGCCGCAACACAGTTTGCGCCCAATACTAAAACATTGTCTAGGATAAAGGCAAAATTACCTATATTTCAGATATGTCAGCTTTATTTATATGCCAGCACACACTTTTGCATATGGCTAAGAGTGAGAGGACTGTACCCTTGAGCCGATGAATCTGAATCCGATATCCTCGACATGGACCTTCAGGCAGAACTCGGTTTCGATTTCTCTGGCCTTCAGCCTGATCCTAGATCAGGAACTCTTGGACGAGAAAGACCCTTGTGGGCGGAACATAGGTCTTGTCCAGGAGAACTCTTCTTCGGGAACAGCCTTCTCCCACTTCTTAACTTCAGACAGCTACCTAGTCAAATATATATTGATCTCCTGTGTCCCACATATGATGTTCCGGAGGCAGCAGAGCATACAAAGGGCCCAGGAACACAGGAAAGTTTTGCAATATGAGAGATGGACCACGCGAGGAGGGACATGCTTGGCGCATGCTTAGACCTAGAGGTGTTCCAGCCTGCGTATTAGTTGGCTGAGTCACTGGGGTAGGATCATTTTCCTTCTGACAGTGGTAGTGGATGATGTCGGAAATGTCATCCTGGTATAAAGTTGGAAACAGAGCGATTTTGCTCTACATCTTTGCCCGCGGGTTAAGTGTGGATCAGTGTTTGATGGAAATGCTGCCTGTGCTTGGAGAGAATTGCCCACACCTGTGGCATTCGATGATATTCGAATTCCTTCTTCTTCTTCTCTCACTATATCCTCAGTGCTGTTAAGCGTGGAGTAGCTGCCTCTGACCATCTCGTCCAACGGTCCCTGTCTTGTGCAAGCCTTCTCATCTCCGGCATGGTGCATCCTTTCTTTGTGCCGATTCTATCAATCAAGTCTGCATGCATGAGCCTTGGCCTGCCTTATGGTCGCCTTCCTCTCTTTCTTGCCTCTAGAAGCCACCTGGCCTTACGGCCATCTCCCATTCTGTTGACATGCCCGAACCACTTCAGCTGTCTTTCTTCAATCGAATTCCAATAAGGAAATTTTGAGCTTGAGGACGCTCCAAGATCTGGTTGACTAAAGAAAACATTAATCAATGCTGTTAGGAAATTCCTTGAGGCAGACAGGGGCTATCATATTGCAAAACTTTCCTAGTGCCCTTTGTACGCTCTGCTGCCTCCGGAATATCATATGTGGGACACAGGAGATCAATATATATTTGAAAAGAAGAAAACATTACTGCAGGGGCACTCCCCCGTCTGCCTCAAGGAATTTAGGTCACTACCCACCACCAGATAGAATTGTCCTTGGTCATAGCATTCTTCGGCATAGCAGATGGCGAATCGCGTTTCATGGTGCAGTGAAATTCTGAAGAAGTTCAAAAATGGAAGAGACTCTATTGTAAATAGTATTGTGACAGGTGATGAAACTTGGCTATACTGTCATGGTGCTCCAACTAAGACTCAGAGTAAAGTGTTGGTGTTTGAAGATGAAGATACTCCCGTGTCTGTCCGGAAATCCAGATCTGTTAAGAAGAGTATAGTGGCGGTATTTTTTAGAGTGAGGGGCGTTGCGGGAGCTAGTGGCTCTATAAACGTAGAAGACTGTCACAGGCAAGCGGTACACAGAGAAATGTCTCCCTAAAGTGGATTTAGAAAGTGGATTTCTAATCTCTCCAGAAACTTCGGCCGAACTCAAAAATGGGTTCATGATAGTGCTCCAGCTCCAGGAAGCTCCAGATCCAGCTCATCGTTTGCACAGAATATTTGGCTAGCACTAGAATAAAACTGTTAGAGCACCCTCTCTATAGTCCAGCTCTAGCTCCCTGCCACTTCGCGCTATTCCCTCAAATGAAAAACAGGCTGAAAGATAGGCATTAAATAAGCGACTAGGACCTTTTGAAGGCTTGGGACGTCGAGTGTGCCCAGATCGCAGATGAAACGTGGTGGGATTATTTTGAAGACTGGTTTAGGAGGATGGAGAATACAGAAGTGTATTTTGTGCGGTGGAAACTATTTTGAAAAATTGTAGAAAATAAAGTTGTATTGCAATACATTCCTAGTGCCCTTTGTACGCTCACGACCTGCATCACATTTCAAGCAGTAAGGGCAAAGATAATGAGGACCGTGGGAATCTCCGTCCTCTTTGAGGAAGAAGTTCTTCGGTTGGCGAATGAAGAAAATTTCTCGCGGTTCTAGAAATTCATTGATGGCTGGAAGGCAATGGGATAACCACTTCACTATAATCTAGGTAACAGAAATATAAGATGGTCCATAACGGGAAGACTGTCGGAAGATGTAGGACACCCTGTATGGAAGATAATCATGAATAAATCATCGGATAATTGGCATCAGAGCTATAAGGATTGCTACCGTATATGCGAGGTAGAGGTGAAAATGAATTTTAATAAAAGTACTTTGTCAAATATACGATCTTGAATTTTTTGTTATAACATTTCGATTTGTTTTATTTTCTTTCAATTGTGAGCACAATTCGTAAGTTGATCCTTATTTCAATGACAAAAAAAGTGAGCGCATTCTCCATAATCCACTAATTCCATCCTTATTTATTCCTTCTGTTCTGTATGAAATAGATGACTCTGAGCAGCACCCGAGTATGATGACGGGCCAGGGGATTTCAACTGACTACTTTGACTGACGTTTTAACTTTTTACAGACAAAAACCTGTAAATCTAGGTGAGGGTATGAAGTGCAAAACTCTTTACTTCCATTTTTTCACAAAGTGATGCAAGTAAGTAGGTTTGAAGTCCACCGGTTCCTGGATGAAGAGAGTTTTACTACAACTATAGATTTTATAACCGATTCAAATGAAAATTTCTAGCAAGCAGTTATTGAGTGGGAAGTCGAGCTGGAAAGAAAGGGCGTGTCGTGAGGAAGAAGAGGTGGTAGTTCGCTGCTAGGAGGGGATATTAGAAACGGCATAGGATCACACTTATCCGGGAATAGTGCTCAGCAGAAATGGAAAAATTGACCAAGAGTTTTAAAACAGAGTAAAGAAAGTTAATCACATATATTATCAGCTTTGCAAAGCAGTGATAGGGAAAAGGGAAGTGGAAAACAATGTTATACTACACATCTTTAAGGCTGTCTAACTACCTCTTCTTTATGGAAGCGAATGCTGGATTTCGGCACTGGAATAGAGCAACGGAGGCTGAAATGAAGTTCCTCCGGAGAGTGGCTGGCCGTACAAGAAGATATTAGGTCATCTAATTTGGCATCTAAGTTAATAAGACTAGGTGAATACTACGGAAGAGGATATAGCTCTGGAAGAAGACGTTCTCTAACCAGAAAGGACAAGGTGCACCTCCTGCGTGTTGCTTCAAACAGCTTGTCGACTGCAAAAGCCACTGCAGAAAAGGCTGGTGTGGATGTTTTCTGTTCAGAGATTTCTTTAAAACACAGAAAACGTAGTCCAAAGAAAACTGAAACGTAAACCAGCACTGAAACCCCACCACAAGCTATCCCGTGACAAATTTGCAGAAACACACATTTTTAAAAATTAAGATTACTGGCGGAAAGTTATCTCTTCTGACGAAAAAAAAAATCAATTTAGACCGGCCAGAATGGATACGCATATTACTTTCATGATTTAACGAAAAAAGAATTTTTTTTGTCACAGCACCAAATGGGTGGTGGATCTTCGATGATTTGGGGTTTTATAGGATATAATAACAGGTGATATTTATTTCCTTCCAAAAAAAGTCAATTCGGAATATTATAAAAAGCTACTAGAAAAAGAAAAAGTAGTTTCAGTGATTTATTTGAAGGTACTCCAATATTCCAACAGGACAACGCACCCATACACAGTGTAAAAATAGTAAAAAATTGGTTTTCACAGAACAATATTGAAAAACTTGGTGGCTCTCTCACCAAACCTCAAAATTATAGATAATGTATGGGGAAAATTTTCAAGAATGGTATATAAAAATTGAAAACAATATTTTGTCGACAAACTTAAAACTGCTGTCAACTGCCTAGAATAATTTGCCTCAAGACTTTATTCAGAGCTGGTACTAAACTATTTCTAATAGTAATAAAACTGAGAGGTAATCCCACAATATATTAAAAAGTTGTTTTTCATTGTGTCTATAATTTGCCGCAGGTGAAATCGTTTGCTTTTCATATTTTCATTATTTATCTCATGGGCTGAAAAATAAACTTTTAACGAAGTTGAATTTTTATTTTAAGTGTTTTGAATATGTTGCATAATGAAGATTTGTTTTTCAATCCATGTTAGATAATAAACCAAAACCATTAGGGTTGTGTCTATAATTTTGTCATCGGTTATGTCGAATTAATTTGGCTTTATCCCACATTCCAATGGCAATATTTCCTTGTACTTTCTATCTTATCCGACACCTTATAACCAAAAAACTTTCTTATAATTTTGATTTGTCCACTCATTCAATACACGTTCCCAATCTACCGATTTGTATATTCCTTCTTGAATAATCCCTTTTGAACTGATTCCTTTTGTAAATCTTTTAATACCTATTATCTCTTCCTAATTTCATAAATATTTTTTTGTTTTGCTGTAAACTGAGTTAACTAAAAATGTTTTAAAGTTTATAATGAACTATCCAATGAATTATTTTGTTTCAATATGTTACTGAAGTGACTAGGCTTTGAAAATAGTTAATATTTACACACTCAAAACACTGTGTCCAGTTGTTATTTTCATGTTGCCTCCATTTGAATAGATTTTTTTCTGTTGCTACTCGTGCTCTGGTTTGAAGGAATTTAAAATTTCTGACCACTTTTAAATATTGCACACTAACTGAATTAAAGAAGCTCTCTCCCTCTTTGAAAATGCGAATTTCACTAAAATTGAGGTATCAATCAAAATCAAAGAATTCATGTCATACTTGACATGGGTAGATTGATGCGAGTAATAAGATAAGAGTAGTTTTGCTTATTGGATCCTTATCCAAAAGGAACGCTGTATAGCATTATCAATGGGAAATTTAACCAATATTTTATGATAACACGCCAATAGAGGAGTATAGATAAACAATTTAAGGCAGAAGCTTTTACAATTATTGAAATAAAAATCAACTTACAAAATAGTGGACACGATTGAAAGAATGTAAAACAAATCAAAATGTGAAAAATAAAATTCAAGATGGAATGTCTGATAATGTCAGAA
This sequence comes from Rhaphigaster nebulosa, assembly GCA_948150685.1. Classification (NCBI taxonomy): domain Eukaryota; kingdom Metazoa; phylum Arthropoda; class Insecta; order Hemiptera; family Pentatomidae; genus Rhaphigaster; species Rhaphigaster nebulosa. Next base: position 157,352,854 of record OX411308.1, on the reverse strand, counting down.
AGCTGAAGCAGAGTTGAATTTTTTTACGAAGGGAATTTAAATTTAAATTAATCAATTAAATGTGTATAATCGCCAAATTGTAAGTTTTAAGGATTAAAAATTTCCAAAAGTATTACTTAAAATACAACATTTATTTTCTTTTCGTATCTTTGGGAGAGATATTTATATCTCCTAATCATCTCCTCCCCCCTCTGTACGCAACTGGTCTGAAGTTATGTACAGGCAGGATTTCTACTCTTTGAGCTTAACCTTCCGCCCTAAGCTAGGCCCACAAGATTCTGCCTTAATTTTTTTGTCAATACATTGTTTTTTCTGATCATTTAAATCACCCCTTTTAGAGTCCCTCGTACTAGCTCATAGACTCCTACCAAATGATAACCAATATGATAAAATAACCCTAAAACCAAAACATCACTTTAAATCTAGATTTAGCTTTCTAATCTTAGATTTTTTTATTACAGTGCATTTACAATGATTTTTAATTTTTCACGAATGATATATTCGATGTCGAGAGACGGACTGTTATTTCCATCGTGTGCTAGAGTGTCGTCGATATCACACACACCAGTGTTGCAGACTATGTATTGTGGTGCTATTTTATGTAAGTTTCTGTTTCCTATTACTCTTTGATTAAGGTAAAAAAATCAAGATTTTATATTTTGGGAGTTCAAGCAAAAATCACAAAGTCCAAAATTGTAAAAAATCCACATTTCACATTCGCAATTCATTTCTTCACTTTACAACCATATACATGCCATTTTGGTAGATAAATTAATTTACTCCATGTATGTTATTTTTTCACCAGTTTATAATACAAAAGTCAATGACTGGAAGTAGTGACTTTTGCTGGAACGTCTAGGATAAGTCATTATTAAGCTTTGTCCACCCTGTATGACTTTCAATTCGTCTTTCATGAGCTGTTGCCTGCAATTTCGAATCGAAAGTCGAACAGTGTGGTCATAGTTTTTCACTGTCTTCACCGTTCTACTTTCGATTCGATATCGCAGGCGACACCCCGTTCGGCATTTCGAATTAAAAGTCCAACACTGTGAACATGGCCTAAGGACTGGAATCATTAGTTCTTTATTTTCCAAGGTATAAATCATAAAAATTACTTTTTAGATCGAAAAACGATTTATCATTTATAAAAAATTGGAACAAATACAATAATATTTATAAACTATGAACATTGTAAAACACTGTTAAATAGGAAAAAACATGAACAAATATCTTAAAACAAAAAATAATCGTAAAACTAGGAAGGAACATCCAAAAGTTTACAAAAACGATAATTTTTTAGAAATAACATTAATAGCAACTATATTTATTTATTGAGAGATAGGTATGATCAAACATTTCTTCGGATTTTTTGGATTTAAACTTCACCAATTCTCGTTCAGTAAACGACAGTAGCTGCTGAATGTGCGTTCGATATCTTTGTAGAAATGCAGTGGGGTTAAGGTCCTATTGTTGATTTATTCTTTCAATGAATCAAAGTAATTGTTGACTCCCTCACTCCAAACACTGGTGTTTTGTTTTGTTGGAAATTATTAACTACTATTGGCAAGTTAAATCTCCGATACCACTGGTCATTATACTTGTAAAAAAAGGTCTTGCGCCATTGGTATTAGAAAGATGGACCTCTAAGAAAATAATACGTACTGTCATTGTTTTAATAACTGCTTTTCCACCAATCAGAAAAACCTTGATTTGATTTAGTTGTATTTAGTCAATTTAACATTTAGATTGATTAATTTAATCTGCTTATTGACATGAAAAAATCTTATAATTCTTGATATGACTATTTGTTATTCCTCATTCTGAAGTTCTTGTTTAATTTAATGAGTGTCATTCCTTAGCCTCATGAGGATGTTCTGTTTGAACTGATCCAACTTTACCTTTCGATCATGTTTTGTTGGTATATTGCATGACTAGTCTATTGGTTTTGTTCAAATTAATGATCATTGCATTGAACGATTTTACATATTACACAGAAGTTAACAGTGCTTTTCAGCAGTAAAAGTTCTTCAGGAGCAATTTTGTAACCGAACCTTTGGGGTTTGAGTTTATGAGCGAGCGGAATGGGTTATCCCTGTTATTAGTTACTGTGTTCTCAACGATTTTCATGGGATCCAGAGTTCTGTGACACTAAAAGGGCCCCTGTTTGTAGGGGACAAACAATGGTAGAAATTCTAGACAATAAACACAGAGCTCCCAACATCTGATTTACCTCGATTGAATGCTAAGTAATCATTGTAGGGCTAAGTGTCCCCAGAAATCATTTGTCAAACCAAAGCTTCCAGTTTAACAAAGTCCTAGTGTTTTCTGAGATTTTTTTTTTTTTTTTGTGCTTGCCAGGCTTTTAACTAATCTTAAGAAGTGGTATTCTAAAGATATATTTATTTCAAGACATTAACTGACCATCACATTTAGGAAATTTATTTTACAAATATTTGTTGATGGAATTTATTTTTCATTAAGATTTATTACCAGTTAATTGTATCTTGTTCTCAGCATTGGTTGGAACTTTTATTGTAATAGATTACAAGGCAGCTGCTTTTAGTCTGGTTGTTGAGAAAGTAATTGTTTCAGTCAGTCTACTTGTAACACGGTAAGTATGAAACTCTTCGTAAATTATTTATTATGTATTTCCATTATATCGTCGGTCCCATGTTAAAATTAGGAATGTGAAAAATTAGACTTTTTGTATTTGCTATTTTTCGATAGTATTTTAGTTGATACAGCCTGTGGTAAAGCAAGGAATCTGTTACGGCATTAGAAAGTGCTGAAATCCCAGTTACATTTGTACAAAAAACGCCTGGATATCTGCAGCTCCTAAAAGAAAAAATGTTAAATAATAAAAATCGGCCTTTATACGCTAAAGAATGTAACAGTTTTTTTGCTCTCCTGAAAAGTGATTTTCACATTCCTAAGTTTACCATGGGAACGACGATATATAATATTATCTAGTCCAAGCCGTTGTGTCAAGACACATTATATTTTCTAGGAAGTAGAGGCATACAACGCCATACATAATGGAGTTGCATTATGTAACACATACAAATCAAACTGAACCGGAAAACCGGGATGTAACATGTAGAACAGTCAATGTGAATTATTTTTATGTAAATGGCCATGAAATATTGGGGGGAGGAGAGGCTGAAAATGCCTTGCTCCCTGGAGCCGGCGCCTATGTTTGTTATTTCTTATTATCATTTAACATCAAACAAGAACCTAACAGAATCTGTCTAAGCTGATCTGCAATTCGTTAGGCGTAAACCTTGAGTAGGGGAAATAATAATTCTTTCCCGTGGCACACAGATAAAATTGATTTATCCGTTCACAAGATATGCAAATGAAAAGTCGGAAAATTTCACATACGTCTTCCTTTTAGCATATATCTAAACAGTCGGAAAATCGTTTGAACCAGTAAAATCCATTTACCAGTTCATGAGATACTAGCGGAAAAGTGAATTAAAAGTCAGAAAATGTTTACACTAATTTTCCTTATTTGTTATTTAAAAAAACAAATAAACAAAATATTTTATATTTGTCAGTAAATAAAACTAACTAAATCATGTCGTGAGGTCGGAACGAAGATGAAGTAAATGTTATTTATGAAACTATTTATAATTTGATTTGAATCCAGATATAACCTTTTGAATCATTCTGATATTATTTAAAAATATTTTTTACATCTAAAAAATGTAAATTACAGTCAGTTTAATGTAGAATGTTCAAGAAGGGTTTTTGTAGCAGATCAGTATGTTCTACGCAAGTTGATCCATGACCATGACTAAGTTAGAAATATTTCATCTTATCATTACTTCATGCAGATATAGGTGCGAACAGAAGGAAGAAGATGATAAAGAGGGACATAAGTGCTGGTTCTTATTTAACTACCCCAACGGTAAAACAAAGCCGACAATAGCTACTGAAAGAGTTAGTCGTCTGCTCATTTATCTCATAGGTAATCATTAGTCATATATTACTATTTTAGGATCTAGATCAGATGTAAGTATGTACCATATATGTAATATAAGGTATGAATTATCAACTAAAAATAGTTGTTTATGGCTTTAAATATTAATTAATTTGGAAAAGATGGCATGTTGAAATGAAGATCAGTGAAATCATGTGTACAAGGAAAAATTATTATGTTTCTTATTTTGCGGAAATGGTATATTTATGCGCAATAGTTCCAAGTCCGTTTTTTCAAAGTTTTGGGAAACTCCAAACCAAATTTTCAATTGCATGTTTCGTTATCATTTAACTGTTTTTTTGTGGATATTATTGACTTTTCAGGAATGTAAATGGATCTATAAATGGAGTTTAAACATTGGAATTTAAACTTGGAATGGAGTTTAAACATTTGGAAGCAGAACTTCACAAGAAATACCAAATTACAAAATCGAACAAAATGTGCTTGGAACTATTGTGCTCTGATGTGCCAACAGTAGATATTACATTGCTTTCTGGCCAGTTGAACACCGAATCTCAAGTCAGTTTTATAATCCGTTTCCTGAGATATACTTACGTGAAGGTTGTCTTAACCTTTTAAGGTAATATTTAGATAGAAAAATAAATTAATTAGGGTGTAATTTTTTTTTTTATTATAATTTCACATTAAAAATTTTAAGGCTAAGATTGGGTTAGACCAACATATAGACGTGCTACGGCTAGATGTGAATTTATTGAAAACGAGCCGAGATACGGCCGGTTTGCGGCTAGGAAGCGGTATGGTCATGTGTGTACCTGACCTTTTAATCGAAACTCCGAATCAGATTCTTAGAATTTTATTTTATTTTAGAATTTAATGTTCGCATTGGATAATAATTTTTAAATATGATTGCAAGGAAGTAATAAAGCATAAATACGCCAAATATTCGCTTTTAAGTTTGATTCAGTGTATAATTCATGTATAGGTTGTACAATAAATGATAGTAATAAAATACTTTTTGTTGAATTTATGAAAGGTTTACTACAAGAAATTGGCATCCATTGATTCCCCAGCTATAAGCAGTTTTTATCATAATAAACGGTACATATGTTTTTTTAAAGATTTTGTTTTGCTTATTACCCGAATAATTCGGATTTCCTTTGCCCCGGTTAGTCCGGATAAACGAGGATTTATTATATGGAGACGGGCATCCTTCCAAGAATTGAGAATGGTAAAAGGTGAGGCTTGCCAAGAACAAAATATTCTTGAAGCACATTGGGACATTTCACTTGCTAATGTATCCAGAACTTATTTTATACTCCATGACTCAACCACAGCAAATACACTGAATAGGTAAATCACTGAAGCATTAACAAAAATTCTGGAATGGGTGCTTCGTGTCAATTCATTATATGGAATGAATTTACTATGGTGTACAAAAGAGCATCGGAAGCATTCATCGTATCCTAAAATATAAGAGGAATTCAACATCTCTTCGGTGGCACACTCATTTTGATGTGTGATTTTCGACAAACTACCATTCATTAAGTTAAACATTAAACATTACAAAATGTTCGTTGCCCTCTATTTCTGATCTACCAGATTTCAGGAGTATGGATTTAGTTCAGAGTTGTGAGGATTGCAATGGATTTTTAAAAAAATATTCCTGGAGGTTTTACAGTGCAAAGTACAAAATATTCTATGTTGATAATTTAAAAAAAAAAACTAATTTTAAATAATTTTTGCAGTTTTGTTTGTTTCAGTAAATGGATAAATTTTGTAATTGTTGAGGTCTTCATTCGTTTCCTCACTAAGATACTTTTAAAAACAAAAATTTAATCCTTTTTTTTCTCCGGATTCAAAATGTGGTACCATTCATACGCGTGGTAATTATATATTAATTACTGAAAAATAAATAAATATGTTTTTCTAAACTTTGTTTCATCTAGAATATTGGGCTATCTTCAAATACTTTAGTCAATTTGGCTAGAATTAGTTTGGTAATTTTTTATAAAATGAGAATACCTAAATCATTAATAGTTAATCAAAATAAATAATCCCTGGTAAAGAATATAATGCATTAAAATACATTTTGCAATTTTTTACAAAGACTTTTTACTTATTCTACTATTCATAAACAACTATAAAAATCTGGTGCGGTGCGCGCATCACACAACTTTCCCTTACCGTCCTATAATAATTATCTTTTTAGTACAATTTTAAAGAGTTCACATAAACACTGCTTCTAATGAGCTCAGCAGCATACAAATCTTCTCCCACTTAAGTACAATAAAAAAAAAATTTAAACAATTTTAGTACAACAATCCTGTACACTACCTATATATTTTAACTTTGTCAAGTTGCAAATATATTTTAAAAGTTTCTGGTTTAGTTTCCATGGAAACATTTTCTTTCCATTAAATAATGTGAAAGTAGAAATTATTAAGTTAATTTTCGCTTTTGTATTCTTAAATTACTTTATTACAGAGCGTATTGTTTACAACAGATTGGCGGATTGGTGGGAGGAGGAGATACTTCTCCTTTCGGATGCGCTTGGTTATCCATCTTGGGTCTTGTGCTCCTCATAAAATACACTGTATCTTTGCTAATACTGGTCCGATTTTGATGATTCTTTTATTATTTTTTAGATAATTTAATTACCTTTTATACAATTCTACACATAATTTACATTAGAATACATACTTTTTAAGCTATACGCAAATAAAGTATTCTTTTCATCATAAATTTTGTCTCTGCAATTCTTCGGTGATTTACTACATAAATGAAAAGTTAAAGGCCTTTATGAAGAATAATTCAGGCAAGTTTCATCAAAATCGTTAGAGCCGTTTTCGAGAAAAATGTAAAAAAGTGTAAAATCCATGATATTATAGCTATTTCCGGTTAGTCCGATGCGCTGTATCTTTGCTAATACTGGTCCGATTTTGATGATTCTTTTATTATTTTCTAGGTAATTTATTTATCTTTCATACAATTCTACACATAATTTACCGTAAAATGCATACTTTTTAAGCTATGGGCAAATAAAATATTCTTTTCATCAAAACTTTTTTCTCTGCAATTTCTCGGTGATTTACTACATAAATGAAAAGTTAAAGGCCTTTATGAAGAATAATTTAGCCAAGTTTCATCAAAATCGTTAGAGCCGTTTTCGAGAAAAATGTAAAAAAGTGTAAAATCCATGATATTATAGCTATTTCCGGTTAGTCCGATGCGCTTTATCTTTGCTAATACTGATCCGATTTTCATGATTCTTTTATTGTTTTTTAGGTAATTTAATTACCTTTCATACAATTCTACACATAATTTACCGTAAAATGCATACTTTTTAAGCTATGGGCGAATAAAATATTCTTTTCATCAAAACTTTTTTCCCTGCAATTCCTTGGTGATTTACTACATAAATGAAAAGTTAAAGGCCTTTATGAAGAATAATTTAGGCAAGTTTCATCAAAATCGTTAGAGCCGTTTTCGAGAAAAATGTAAAAAAGTGTAAAATCGATTATATAAAGTGGCACTTCCGGTTAGTCGATTTTGACGAAAAAGTTGCTGTAACATCAGAGCCATATGCCTACTTTAAATAAGAAATTTGAGTATCGTACGACTTTTCGTTTTTGAGCTAGGCTGTTCACATACACACAGACCATTTTGCGAGGCTTGGTCATTTGGACTCAGTGGACCTTAAAGCGTGTATTTCCGTTGAAAACTCGAATTCGAAAATTTTCACGATCAGGTATTGGAAAGTAAAAACAACTATAAACATATGAGAATGGTAATGATTAAAGCAGATTGTTTTGTTCTTTTATGCTTGGATATACAAGTAGTGGTTTGTGGGTTATTACATATTAGAGTAATTAGCAGAGCTCGGATTTGAAGGATTTTTCCTTTATTTTGTGTGTCTATGGAAAATCATGTTTCTCAACAGATTTTTGCATATCTTGAATACTAGGTTTAAAATACAAAACCCTATAAAATCTTTTTTGGTCTATTTTGCAATTTTGGACTATTGGTCTATTTTGGGATTTTTTTTCAAAATTTTATTCAACTGGTGAAATTAACGAATTAATAATTATACATTTACACTAAATAAAGTATGTAATTAAATCCATTCAATTCAATTTTGTTAAAATTTGAGTAAACCCTTGTGAAATCGGAGATTTGCTTAAGAAACACTACTTAATAATGTTCAAGAAAAAATTACTTCGATTCATAGAAAGAAGTATCCAACAATGGGACATTACCCTCACTGCCCATCACTTAAACACGAGGATTTTCTCCCTTTTTCAGTCAGATTTTTTCTTTTGTGTACGAATAACTGTTCTTAAAACCCTCTGACCTGAGTTGCCCATGCATTGCACAGGGTTGCCTAAACAACAACAAATAACTTCGGTGGAATAAATAAAATAATTTATAATGCGAACAAATTTAAGTGAAGATCCAGATTTTAAAATATCCATAAATTATCTTGAGTTAAAATTAGAATTAAAAATTAGAAACGCTAATTTATCTTTGCCCCCAGAGACTCGACGTTCTGGGAAACTTGGGCGAAAGCAGCACATTACTATGCTGAAAATTTTGATAATATAAAATATACCGAAATACAGAAAACCTGAAGAAATATTTGATGTTTATTCTTTATTAAATATTGATTTTATTAAATATTCTTATTATTGGGCCAATCCATATCAAATGGCCCAAGGGTGGTTGCTAGACTATTTTCAATAATTTGTATGTTGATTCCACAATGATTCTAGAGATAAAAACCGTTGGGGAAATTTTTTTTTGCTTGACCTTTTATAAATGGCAGCCATTTTTCTTAAGTTCTTCCGACTAATTTCATTAAATGCAGTCATTTGCGGTTTCATCGATAGTTCAAAAACTATATGACTTAAAAAAATCAAACCAACACCATTTTAAAGATAATGCTTTTAGATAAAAACAATTTTTTTAACTTATTTTAATGTATTCCTACTCCAAATACGATAAAAATTGACCCGAAGTTTAACGCTAAATCATTTTTTCAATTAGAAGGAATTAGCTATAAACAATTTAACTATAAATGTAGTAGGTAGTTCCCTAGTAGTAGCTCAACCAGAATAAATATAAATCCTACTAAATATATCCTTGGTTTTTATGATTTTTTCGAATTTTGAACTTTTCGATTTTTTCAAAATTTGGCCTTTAATATCTCCGATGGGAGAGGAGTTAAAAATCTGAAATCCGTACAAGTTACAGTGTTTTAGAAGTGGTTTTTATTTTAGCGTTAATCTTCGGACCAATTTTTATTTTATTAGGAATAGAAACACATTAAATGTACTATAAATACGTTTTTTAGCTTAAAGCATTATCTTTAAAATGATGTTTGTTTGATTTTTCTAAATCATATAGTTGATAAAAAAAATCGACGAAACCGCAAATGACTGCATTTACTGCCTATAAAACTGGATAAAAATGGCTGCAATTTATGAAAGGTCAAGGAAAAAAAAACGGTTTTCATCTCTTGAAACATGGAGGAATCAACATACAAATTATTAAAAAAACAATAACAATTATCAAGCAACCAAATTAATTTATTTTGGACCACTTGGTATGGATTAACCCTATTAATGTTAATTTTAATTTTTGTTAAAATTAAATATGGTTTAATATTTCACTTTACTTTTACAAAATTATTATTATTATTTTTTTAAAAATGTTTAACAATGTTTTCTGTGTTTTAAAATGTTTATGATTTGTAAGTATGAATGTATTTGCTCCAATTTTTAATAAATGGTTGAGATCTTTCTTAGATCTAGAAATTAATTTTTATGATCAATATCTTGGGAAATAAAGAACTTCAAATCCGTGCCCTAGTGATTAGAAAAATATTAAGAAAAAATAAGTTAATCGATGTATCATGTCTATGCTTTAGTCGTTGTAATACATTTGCTTTATTATTGTAATAATTTATTCTATAATTTTACAGTTTTGACTGCATGTTCGTCTGTATACTGTATTCTGATGATGTTTACAAAGGATGCAGGATTGTATATACGAGCCCTTGCGTTGTGCAGTGTTTTCTTTCTCGTTATCTTCATAGTCTGTCTTCAGTGTCAGCCCCAGAATAACAGAATGAAATTATCCTTTACAGTAAATTATTAATTAATATTTGTCTATATATTGAGATACTAATTCCAATGTATTTAATATATTTTAATATTTCTAAAATCGAGATAAACATTCTTCTGTTATTGCTTTCAAAATATCAGGGAATATGACTGGATTTGCATTGGAATATATGAATGTAAATAGATCTTCATTACGTTTAGATTCAACCATTGCCTAATGCCGCGTTTACACACACGAATCGCGATTGGCTAGGCGAATGAGTGGGCGGGGACAAATGTTTCGCCTCGTCACTTGGCTGGAGTTCACTATTTCAAGAAAGCAACGTAGCAGGCGGAAACGGTATGCTCAAAAAATAGCAGAGCAGCTCAAAAACTAAATATAGAGGTAAATTCTGAAAATAGAAAAGACATTGTATTTTCATACGAAAAAAGGAAGTTTCGAATGTCTTCAGACTTATCAATATTGAATTATCGACAAAGTTGACGTATCTCATTATTCATTTCTACGGACATTTAAAATTTATTTGACATCTGACAAAAGATCAAAGCAGTGAGAGCTAAACTCACTAATCGGTAAGTTCAAATTACACGATATTCGAGTCCATGAATTGTGGATTTTCTTCTTATTTCCACCGAGATCCCATTTTGATCCCCATTTGACTCAAACCAATTATACTAAGAGCGGATTTTCCTGAACGAAAAAAAATGTATAATACAAAAATGTAAGGAATTGACCTGTCGAAGTTCGACTGGTCGAAGCTGTTAAAAATACATGGTTTTCATGGAATGGGAAAATATGAGGGAAAAAAATAATTTTTGAGCGTTTTTTCATTTCTTAAAATATTTCTGAGACAAATTTGAAGTAACAAAGTTGTAATTCATAATCAACATCCCAAAAAGCAAATTTTCCGAACTTTTGCAAAACTTTCCAGGTAAAAGTACTTCCTATAGGCCTGGGCTACGTCTACTACCTACAAATGGACGTATACCTGTTAGCCCTGGAGCCAGGGCTCAAAAAGGATAGTCATTCCAGGCAGTCTGGCTTGTGAATTACAAAAGTGTAGGGCATTCTAAGCAAAATAAACCTTGTCTGCCATTGCAAAGCCACTACCTTAAAAAATTCGTTTTATTTAAGAAAAAAGCTCAAATTTTCGTTCATTTTTCTTTCCTTACTCAATACCTTGAAACTACTAACCAGACGAAAAACATTATGTTTGCCTTTCTTAAAGAAAATTAAATTTTCTAAACTTTGAGCCATAATTGAGCTCTTTACATACATTCACTAGCTTCCGAGGTAATGTTTAAAAAACAAAAATCTAAAAAAGAAAAATAATGGGGAAATCGCCGTTTTGCAAATACCATGGAAAGTGATCTTCATACGAAGATAATCATTATAAACTACTATATGGCATATTTAAATAGCTTTAATTTGAATGGTGGTAGAGCTCTTGTTCCCGAGATAAAAGTTTGCAAAATACCAAATTATTTCCCTCGAAATTGTCATTTCGTGAATTTATTTTGGTAAATAACATGGTAAACAGTTGTTTCAACGAAGATAATGATCATGAACTACTTTATAATTTAAACTGCTCTAATTTGAGGGGTATAAAACGGTGAATTTCCAACTTGTTAGAAATTATTAAAAACATTTAAAGAAAAATTCCAATATGGATGCTAAGAAAGTTCTGTTCTCAACAATTTTTCGTTTTCAAAAGGAAACGATGGGGAAAATCTTTATGGTGCATAACGACATAGCTACCATCAGAGTAAAATTTCTTCGAGAAATAAACGAGCTAAAGAAAAATGAGCTCAGTAAACCCCAAATTTGTTTATATGAGACCTGGAGCAGCCAGAATCATTCTAAGCATTGTTTACAATTTGGCAAGATTCAAAGAGCAGAGTTGGTTTGAAGGCTTCTCCTACAGGTAAAGGAGCAATGCTAATAGGGTGTCATGCAGGGCCAATGAACTGATTTTTACCCGCATGTTGTTGGATATTCAGAGTTAAAAAGGATAAAGGAGATTGAATGAATAGTCTATGTTTTAGCCAGTGAAAAATTATTGAAACAATTTACTGAACCCTTAGTGAAAATTATGGACAATACTCCGTATTATTCTATGTTACTTGAAAAAGTGAAAAGAAGATATGATGAAGTTTCTAATATATAAGATATAACTGTTCGCGCTTGTTGAACCTTTTAAAAATAAAAAAAGTTTATGTGCTGGAAGAGATATCAGGACTGGACGGCCATGAACTTCATGCCGTCAGTGGCGTAGCCTGAGGGAGAGTCCGCCGGTCCGACCCTCTCCCCTCCCTGAAATTACAATTAAATTAAAATTGTATAAACCTATGTTATTTCATAATTAATATACCTAGGCATATAAAATATTATATTTAGAGAAGGCTCCCTTAAATACCTGATTGGGGTGGGTTTCTTTAAAGTAGATCCTTGGATGGACCCCTCTTCTCCTCTGAATTGAAATCATCAAACTCGGAATCCAAATTTGAAGATGTAGGAAGTGATTGAGGAATATTTCTTTATGTATGTATTGGGTTGTCCGGAAATAAATACAGGTTTATGGTTTTAAAATAAAATAAATGATACGGAACTATTTTTATTAATCAAAATACACTCCATTACTGTCGATACACTTTTGCCAGCGTGTTGGTAACTTTTCCATTCCCTCTGAATAGAATGTTGAATCGTTTTTATTAACAAATTCTGAAAATGCATTTTCTAACGAAATTTGATCAATAAAATTTTCACCTTTAAAAAATCGGCCCAGATATCAAAAAAAGTGGTGGGGCAATGGCAGGACGGGTGAGGCTGTCTTGTTTCGGCTAAGAAGTGACGCGCAAACTTTACAACTAAGATTTTTATAGCTGTCGTTTAATGTATGAGAAAACCAAGTTTCTAGCTTTTTGAACTTTCCAATTGCGTTGAGGTGGTCAGCGATGGTCGATTTGCTAACAGAGAGTTTCTCTGCAAGTTCTCGAACAGTTCTGGGATTTTCTTCGACTAAAGTTCGCAGAACATCGTCATCAAGGGAAGAAGTACTTCCATGATCATTTTTGTCTTTAAGGCTGAATTCTCCCTCTCGAAATTTTTTAAACGTTGAACGATGAACTAACTCATACTGCCATCGCTCTGGACTTCATTAATGTTTCTGGCAGTTTGGGCTCCGACCGAGTGTAAAGCCGTAAAACGAAATTATGCGAAAATCACGGCTTTATATCTTATAGTAAAGACTGAATTATTTCCAACTAGCGAAATGCTACATAAGATAAAAAACATTTTTGTTTGGAAGAGAATTAATAAGTGTTGACACCCATACAAAAGAATGGTCCCTCAAGCGTTAGCAGTTTGTTATATAGAGGGTTAATATAAATAAAACATGAAGTCCTGCATTATTTTCCGGACAATCCAATTCAATATAAAGTAAATTTTAAAAAATGCATAATAGAAAATATTGTTTATTATTATTAAAAATATCATATTTTCCCTTCTTATGTTGTCGTTTTTGCCTTATATTTAATGCCTAGTTTATTTTTAATTTTTTTTTTTTTTTTTTTTTAAACGATCACCGAATTGATGGGAAATAGGTACAATAACAATAGAATAAGAGGAAAATGACTCATGAGTTTGAATTCCAAGAATTTCAATATGTATGTTTTCTTATGTATTGTTTCTTTTTAAAAGATTTTTTATTTATTTATATTCTTTGTTAAAACTGATTCTCACTTTTGAATAAATCTTAAAGTAGAAATAATAAAATGATTTTTGATTTCTTCTTCATTTTTAAAAAATATTTTTTCTGTTACAACAAAATTTCCAAAATTTCGTTACGATGTATGTTAATGTTAAATATATATATATATATATATATATATATATATATATATATATATATATATATATATATATATATATATATATATAAACATAAACATTTTAATTTTAATAGTTATGATTCATTTATTGGGTGACAATTTTTTTTTTATTTAAGTGAATTATCAATATTCTGATTAAAAAAAATTAGGCTGAGATCGATTATTCTAAAATGTTTACATACAATGTGTGATTAGTTTTTGAAATTTTAAATTTCATATATGGCGGAGGAAGACCCCGATTGAATTGGACCCAAGCGATTTTCGCCTAATCGGCGAACCTGCCTTACGTGGCAAGAACACAACTACATGTTGTGGATCTCAAGTTTCTAATTTTGTGACGGCTAATTCACGCATCTTACAATAACCGGCTGCTCCATGCTCGCTTATAATCGATTGTCACATTTATGGGGTCAGGTTAAGTATTTTCACAAAACAAAAGTTCAGTGTATAAATTAATATTTTGAAAAGCTGCAGTTACTATTTATAAGAGTTTGTTTTATTAATTACGATATCTAGTGTATAATTGATACCTTTGTAATTAAGGGAGGTCCGTTCAAAAATTTAGCTTTGATCCAGGCCTATAGTACTTTTACCTAAGTTATAAAAATTTGCTGAATTCTGTGGTGTTTGGGTAAACGCGTATAAGTCTTTTTTTTACCTCAAATATTTACAACATGTAGAACTGTTTTGGCAGCAATGTTCTCAGCCTCTTGCCATCTCTCTATCTTTAGCCCATTCAAGTTTTTGAGATGTTCTGAAAGTTGCATATTTATGTTTTTTGGGGTGTTGATTACAAATTCATCTTTGTTACATTAAATATTTACGACAAATCGGGTCTTGTTGCCAAATAGGGTAGTTCGCCGATTGGTAAGCATACCAGTATCCCGAACTATTGTGGCAACAATGCTCTCACCCTGTTGCCACCTCTCTCTCATTACTAAAGTTTTTGAAAAGTATAGAAAATTTGCTTATTTATTTTTTTTTGGTACTTTTTACCTACCAACTTCAACTTTTTTGCATTTAAAATTTACAACACGTGTGGTATAGTTGTAACATATGGCAAGTTCGCTGATCAGATGTGGTACTAGAATACTAGAATCCCGAACTGTTGTGGCAACAATGCTTTCACCCTGTTGCCTCCTCTCCATCTTTAGTCCATTCAAGTTTTGGAGATTTTACGAAAATTTGCATATTTATGTTTTATGGGATGCTTATTACGAATTTCAAATTTTTTACCTCAAATATTTCCCGAAAATATAAAAAATAAAATGCAAAAAATCTCAATAAACTTTTCTCAATAAACTCAATCTTTTTTCTCCCATGGCATGGAAAACCATGCATTTCTTAGCGACATCGACCTATACTAAACTAAACAAGAATTTCCAACAAGAATAGGAAGGAGCACCCGCTCAATATCATGAACTCATAACATTTTACTGACTGAATTAAGGCCGAAACACACCAAACGCAGAAACAAATTTAACCTAAAACCAAAATTTCGCTCGACATTTGTCGCCCTCTTAATCCTGTCGCCTGGGACAAGTGTCCCCTTTGCCCCTCCCTCTCTCCTGCCACTAGATCCTGCCCTGAACTCCTAATTAGTTTAATGGGGTCCAGTAAAATGAGGACTAATAGGGGAACTCAGTGGAAATTTTTGGAAAATTTCTGAAAGTTTGCTTATGTGTTTTTGGGTTCTGATTACAAATTTGAACTTTGCCATCCCGAATTTTTTTATACAGTATACATTTTTTTTCTTTTTACTTGTAACTTGAAAACCATGTAATATTGGAATAACTTTTAATAGTAATTTCATAGTAATTTTAAGAAGTGTAAATTACCTTCAATTTTATTTCTGATGATTTTTTTGTTTGGCCACTCCGTTTTGAAGCAAACGTGAGTCGAAATACTGAGACATTATCAATTATAAAAACGTCGAAATTAATTTTTTTAGTTTTTAATTTTTTTTTATTTATGCGAAAAATTTGAGATACAAAGTTGAAATTCGTTATGAGTGCCCTAAAGCATAAACGAGCACATTTTCAGAACTTCTTCAAACCTTTCCACCGAGACCCCATTCTGGTCATCTTTTGGCTGGACCCTTACGGGCCTAAACTGGTTGACTCTAAATCAAGCAGAATTATAAATTTTATTGTTGAAGCCCTTGTAATGGTGAGTCGAAATACTGAGACATTATCAATTATAAAAACGTCGAAATTAATTTTTTTAGTTTTTTAATTTTTTTTTATTTATGCGAAAAATTTGAGATACAAAGTTGAAATTCGTTATGAGTGCCCTAAAGCATAAACGAGCACATTTTCAGAACTTCTTCAAACCTTTCCACCGAGACCCCATTCTGGTCATCTTTTGGCTGGACCCTTACGGGCCTAAACTAGTTGACTCTAAATCAAGCAGAATTATAAATTTTATTGTTGAAGCCCTTGTAATGGTGAGCATAATAAATATTCAATGACCCTGCTGTCAAGACACCAGTGTCGGCATTGGTCATAACTAGAACCCGGATTTCGTACAGAAAAAAAATTGTAAAACGTGCAATAAAAAGGTCAAAACGTACAAAAATGTGCAACGAAAAATAAAATTCTGCTATTTACGTCGTTTATACTTTAAAAAAAACAAAAAAAATTGTTATATGTTTTGTTTTCTTTCATAAATTACTATTTTTCTTAATAGATTAGGTAAGTTGGAGCATTGTTATGTAAAATGTGAAAACCTCGAGAGCTCTTATTTCGTGTATTTTTTGCTACTTTTCGCACGATCATAGTTAATTCACGATCTATGGCAACATATTTTCTGCCTAAGTGTTTCTTATTTCCAACTGATAAATTTTTTAATGACATATCGCATGTTCAAGGGAGACAATACCAAATGTCTACCGATATATCGATAACTCAATGCTTGTCGAAAAAATTGAACCATTTATCTTTGTCGGTAGGACTTAACTGTTTGGATTTACGATCCATTTTGGTGGATTGCCTTTCAATTCTGATCATTTTTCCCATTTTGGATTTATATTTGAATAAGATATAATTAATCAGATGAAAACCATGAGCGGATAACTAACTAAATAGTTAATATCTTATAATTTTTGCTCGACCAATTTCTGGTATTTGTTTTTAATTAGGTTGTTTGGATTTTTAATACCCTTTATTCGTAAAAATGTATGCGAGAAGTTGTTTGTAATCATATCCAGAAATTAATTTTAACTTCAACAAATTATTGAACATATTTTTGTCCGAAAAACTATATGTATGCATAATTATTTTTTGAAGTATATTTAATGTGTTATAAATAGTATGGTATTACTTCGTGAATCTGTCCTGTGTAATTTTGGTTCAATGTTTATATTTCAAGCAATTTACAAATATTTTTCTTTAATTAGGATTAAATGTGCAATTTAATGCAAAATAAAAGTTAAACATATGTTAATCCGGATACCTTAATTCCTGGAAATAACGTCCCCACTCGATTTCAAGAAACATAAAAAAAAAGTGGATTTGCACGAGAATCCGGGCTCTAGTCATAACAAACATTAATCTATTTTCTTATACATATTTTTAGTCCGAACAAATTTAAATTAAAAGGAAATAGACGCAATCATAAGGAAGATATTTGAAGCTTTTTAATTTTTATTATCATGATAAACGCGAACAATATGTCGTCTTTATAATTTTATTTAATCATTCTCACATATGGGACACCGTTTCGTGGCTATTGCCACATCCTCATGGTCCAATAATTGGAAATTGTACTTTATCATGCTAGGCTCCATACAATATATATATATCTACAAGTATGTTCCTTTTACAGTTTCTTTATCAATATAAATTTATATTTTGTCAATTTTTCTTCAAGCTAATATTTAAATCATCATAAGAAACAAAATGCATTTAATTTTCACCATCACATACATATATTGTAGACAATATTGACCATAACAAACATTAATCTAATATATTTATATTATATTAAATAATACATATCTTATATATATTATATAATATATATCTTATATATATTATATAATATATATCTTATATATATTATATAATATATATCTTATATTTTTACTCTGTACAAATTTAAATTAAAAGGAAATGGACGCAATAATAAAGAAAATATTTAAAACTTTTTTATATTTTATTTTCCAGGTTCCAAGCGTCCCAACGATTCCTGTATTTTCATTAATATTTGAGTTCTTTACTGCAACTTATCTAACAAGAGCTGACTGGTGGCCGGCATATTGCTGGGCTCTAATTGGTAAGAAAGCTAGTATTGGCAAAATCCTGGCCAAATTGATAGAATGATCTCTTCAATAAATAATAACAAAAAGGCTAAGCGCAACCCGAGGTTCAATACCGATACAACCATCAACCGACCCCCATCAAAACTCAAATTCGCAAGATCTACCTTCAATACAATTCTACCTATCTTTTGGTCTTCCCGTCTGACTTATAAAACTATACCTTTATTACATTGGGATATCAGATAGAGAACTGGTCAACAATTACATTTAATTTCTTATAATAATTGTTACTAAAATATAATTAACTAGTATACCCGGGCGAGAACTCTGGCATTAGATATCAATCCTTCTTCTAAACCCTAATACATTAGAAGCATAAGCGATATTAGGAAAACATATTTATTCTTGTAAAAAAATATAATATTACCAAAAAAGTTTATTTAGCACACACATTTGGGGAAGCTACATGGTTTGTAATGAATATGTTGAAGTTACAGCTCATACTTAATAAATAATTAGCCTACCCCACTGGAAAACATCTCTTCAATTTAGCAGTTAGGCAATTAGATCCAGCTATACTATTATCTATGTGTAGTATTCATATTTAACAGTGCCCTTTAGGGTTGGACAAGGGAAACAATATATAATTTCCCACTCATTAAAAGTGTTTGTAAACAGACTCAAATTGATATGATGATCTTGATGCCCGTGTCAAAATCTTTAAAACCCAACTTATCCCATCTGGATCCGCCGACACTCAGTCGTCAAATCTTTGAAACCTCCCAGTTTTTTCATCACTTTTATTTAAGCCCTACTAAGAATTTAAGAAACAAAATCAGGATTTGTCACATCTCCATGAAATTCCCTTTCTTTTGATATCTCATTCATCAAAATCCATCGCTCCTGAGAGCCGGAAAAGGGATATACTACCGTAATAATATATAGTACTGATTATCTGACCTCTGTAGACTTTTTTATTATAGTGAACTGTATTTTATTTATTATAGTTTGCAAAAAAATCAACTCTTTTATTATTGTATTTTAGGTAATATATTTCGAAATAAATATCATATCATAACATTAACACATTTTATTGACTAAATTAAGGTCTAATCAAACATACAAAAGTACAAAATCGAAACAAAAGGAAAACCGAAAACAGCCGAGAGCAACTGATCTAGCATAATCCCACTACATAAAAATAATAGGTACAGGGTTTTGTTAATGTTATTCACATTGATACTTAAACTGTTATATTCTACTTACACATAATTTTCAAAAAATATAATTTAAACATAGTTTTTCACTGAGGATTTACTACTGCAAAATAATTTAAAAAAACAATATATATATATATATATATATATATATATATATATATATATATATATATATATATATATACGAATGCGAAAAGATTGCGGTTTCATATTCGTCACTTAGGGGCACCCATTCCACGCAGTCTTGAATTCCTGATCCTCAAGTGTTGGCTCCTTGTTTCTTTGCGGTTAGATATTTAAGTCTTTGCCACAATATCTGCCTCCCCTAGTGCGTTTCAAAGTGACGATTATGGAAATCGCGTTTTTTCGCATTCGATATTTGGATATAGTAGGGACGATGTTGAACTATGAACATTATATTTTTGGGCCAGCTCTTCGACAAATATTGAATGCATAAAAAATGATTTAAAAAAAATTAATTCCCTCGAAACGCCGTCCCCTAAATTCTGCCGCCCATGAAAGTGCCCCCTTTGCCTCCTCCCTCCCTAGACCCACCTAAGAGTAGCCCTAAAATACATATATATCATAAGTATGAGTATGAAAATTTTTCAAAAAATTCGTAACTAGCATTCTACAAAACATATTAACGATCCGCATATCGATGAAGTCCATGTTCAAATATAAATACAATTTCAACTTCTGGAATTAGTATATCGAAAACCTAACAATCACATATCAATGTGTACAAGAAATCTGCAATATTAACAAGGACTTTGCGAATAACAACGTAAAGTAAATTTTGTGGGTCTGGCAAAAAACAAAACTTAGCACAAGGCAGAAGACTCAGAAAATAATCATAAATATTACATGATAAAACAGTCTCTTGAAAGCGAAATGATAATGGAAAAATCTAAAAACAGAAATAAACCCAATGCCTTATCTACTCAGGTTAAATACAGACCATGATCAGAAACATCTCAGATATTGAAAGAAGTTTTATTCCTGTGATTAACATAATAAGCTTCAATCTTTTCAGTGAGGCAGTCAAATATTTTCAGTTTCTCAATAGTTACAAGAACTTTTGGAAAATATTGAATCTTGGATACATCCAAAGACTTACGCAGGAATTTCTTTTGGGGGACCCGGCCTAGAAAAATATTTTTGAAATATTGGTAATTTACGTAATTTCGCCTTTATTCAAGGCATTTTTTGAGTACCAGACGCAAAGTTAGTGTGTTGCAGCTTTTTAGAGCAGAATTCCACTCATTATAATATCATTGTTTTCAAGAAAAATGCTTAAAATCGAACGATTTTTTTTTTCTTTTTGCGGATTTCTGTTGCAGAATTTAGATATTTATAAATTCACCCGCATTAAGAAATTATTTAAAAATCGGACGAAAATTTTGGCTTTTGGAGCAGAATTCGGACGACGTGTTCAGAAGATTTCTAGAGTTTGCATTAGATCCAATGTTGCCTGTTTCAAGGAAATTTTTAAAAAACTGATAAAAGTTTGGTTCTTTTGAAGATTTCTGGAATAGAAATTCAGCTCGTTATATTTTTCATAATCGGACCTGAATTGACAAGGTTTTGAACCTTTGAGGAGCAAAATTTAGCTAATTATAATTTATGCATTTTATTTTTGAAAATTCGTTGCGAATTCAGGTGTTTTGGTGCTACCTAGAGCGGAATTCAGCTTGTTATAATTTCACGATGTCACACCACATTTTTTATCATCGTGATCTCAGCACTTCGCCAATGATGAAGACGTCCCTGTGGCAGCTGTTAGGCTCCCTCAGGATACCGCAGGCGTATGCTTGGATAAAAATTTCATTTAACATATAATATTCTTGTTCGGTAAATTTGTTGATAACTTATTAATGCAATTGATCAGTTTTAGTTGAAACTACAGTTTTAGTTGAAACTAAGGCTTCCATTATATCTCGAATTTAGCTTAGGCTTTCAAAAGGCATCGCAAGATCCTAAAACTCTACTAATATCGATCAACTCATAACCATTGAAATAATTAATTTTGAAAATTAATGTGTGTTTTGAAGTAATAAAGTCTCCCTGGACCTCTTTTTCTCTAACTTAATTTTCTTCTTTTTTTTCTCTCTCTCTAATTATTTAATAATTTGTCTTTTCATTTTGTTTTTTAGGGAGGGAGGGGGAAAGGAGGAGCAAGCATCCGCCTCTGTTTTCGTCTATGTATGCTTGAGTGAAGGCTCAAGCCACATTCCTTGTTTTGTTTGTTGTTTTTTTTGCATTGTTATGTTTCATTTTATTAGATGTTGTATTGGGCAAACAAAACATAGCTCTGAAGTTTTTGTTATCAATGCTGAGATGGCAACTTTAAAGATTGAGAGTTCCCTAATTTATGAATTTAGTCTTCTTCTTCTGTTCTGATTAAGCTATAAAAACTGAAAAAAATTGCGCATAGCTGATAGCATCTCTTCAAATCATCTGCAATCATGGGAGGAACCAATTAGGTAGACCATCTCTGATATTCTTTAGGCTATTCTGCTTATGATAAAAC
This sequence comes from Rhaphigaster nebulosa, assembly GCA_948150685.1. Classification (NCBI taxonomy): domain Eukaryota; kingdom Metazoa; phylum Arthropoda; class Insecta; order Hemiptera; family Pentatomidae; genus Rhaphigaster; species Rhaphigaster nebulosa. The sequence continues at coordinate 157,330,884 of OX411308.1, read as the reverse complement.
TTTGAGGATAAGACTATTAGTTTATAATAATTTAGCAATTAATAAATCAATTTTTGTAATAAGCAAAGTTTTTATTATGCAAAAGTCTGAGAAATATTTATTTTCAGGTATAATATTTTATTTCACCTATTCCATCGTTCATTCAGAAAAAAATGATCTAACCGATTCCGTCGGAAATAAATGGAATCCATTTAGTAGAAAAAGGAGTACAGAGGTAGACTTAAGTCTTAAAAGAATCACAACGCACATCGTGTATCCAACTATTAGCAAGACCGCTGAGGAAGAACTTGAAAGATCAGGAGTAAGTTCCTATTACAAAGCTGAAGATTTCATTATTGAAACTTCCATAGTGAAGGATGAAAATGCCTGGAAAAGTAAATAGATACTCAGAAGGAAGAAGAAAGAAACGTAAATGTGATTGAAAGTAAAGATGATTTAAAAAATATTCCTTTTAAAACAATAACGAACAGTATAACATGAACAAAATGTTACATCAGTTTCATGTATATACATTGAAGATAGACCAGCATATTCACTTAAAAGAATAAACTATTGTTCTTTAAAGCTGTATTATTTTTCGATTTTTGTTAATTATAATCTTTAATATTAAGTATGTTAATGTAGGGCAAGTACGCACTTAATTTTACAAAGTTCGATTTTACAGGACTGTAAAATTTTTATTTTTGAAGCTAAATATTTGAAAAATGTTCCTTAGACGATTAAGTTTAAATATTACATTCGAGCCTACGTTCAACCATGTTCATTTTGATTAGATTGATAATTTAATTTAATAGTACTTAGTACCCACTAACCCGTGCCTTAAAGGATAAGTTCTTATAAGGTACCTGGAAGACTCATTATTCAAGTAGGAGCTGTTTTGGATAAATTGCAAAATAGTTCGTTTTTCGGAGGATTATTATACTGGTGTAATCAACGAAAAATGTTTAAGCTTACCAGAGATTCATTGAGTTATGAAAGTGGAATGTGGAATACAACTGAATAAATATAATTCGCTAGTCCGTAGTTGACTCGACAAAACATGATAGTAAGGGTAAGTGCACAACACGCACACTAGTCACACAACAAAGGTCTACACTTGCCCCCACTATCATGTTTTGCTCGTTGACTACGGACAAGCCCTTAAAAAATGGAAAACAGTCGAGGAGAAATGTAAATCACACAGTATTTTGAAGCTTATGTAGGTTCCACTTACCCCAAAATTGATAAAACAAACTGCCTGTGCTCAGTGGTGGGTAAACACTGGCACAGCTATACTGCAAAAGTTGAAAGGCCCAACTTTATCAAGAGGTTGGAACTAATACTTTTACAAATTGTTACATTTCACATTAACGAACTTTCGTAGCTGATTTCTGATACATCGGAGTTTAGGCTTCATGCTCAGTAAAGGACAGCTCTTACAAGTTGGGGATTTAACGAGACTATTACATACTTACCTCACACTAACTTACTTTCACTTCCATGAATTATTTATGTTAAATCCTAACATAATTACCTTTTTTAAATTATTTTATATAAATACATTATCTCCCTTTCTTAATAATTTAGTCAAGGTTACATGATATTTTTTCTCAATAAAATAATCTTTATTATGACAATTTTAATTTTATCATATTATGACATCAATTTTTGGTTTTTTATTTTCAATAACAGACCTTTGGAACCGACCAAGAATTTTTTTTTTTGTAACCCTCCCTCTCCCCTCCCTCAAAATTTGAGGTTTTACGTTTCAAGATACGTAGAATCCAAATATCGAATAAAAAAAATCCGCCCGTCTACGACTTTTCTCCGAGACTACTGGACCGATTTTCTTGAGATTCTGTACGAATGTCACAGGTCACCTCAGGATGATCCTCGGAACTAGACATTACCATCCGTCTGTTTGTTTCGAAATGACGGCCGATCAGAGATCTTACAAGCCCATAACTCGGCCATTTATAAAGAAAGAGCATTGAAAACAAAAAAAACCTCTATCTGTAAATGCTTTGTTTTATTATTTTCAATTATAGACCTTTGGAATCGACCAAGGAAAACATTTTTGTAACTCCCCCTCAAAATTTGAGGTTTTATGTTTCAAGATACGTAGAATCCAAATATCGAATGAAAAAAAAAATCCGTCCGTGAAATTCCCTTTAATAGGAGAAAAGAATCATTTAAATCGGACCAGTATTAGCTGAGATATAGCTTAATGAACTTCGTAGTCTAATACTCAAATCGTAGTCTAATATTTATGTTAATTAAACAAATATTTTCTTAGCAGGCGTCCCCTGGGATTGTCCCCTAGGATAAACCTTATATCAAAATAAATAAATTTTTTTCGGGATAATCATTTTATGGTTTACAGACCTCAAAAAGAATAATGGACTTGGCTGAAGCTCATTAATAACCTCAGAGCGTTGCTTAGAAAAGACGTTTAAATAATGCTACAAATTCGGCGAACTATTGCACTCATTAGCAATAAGTCTCTGTCTTTGTGTTACTTTCAACCCCCTCTCCGTCCCCCATGCATTATAGATTTCATTTCTACAGGTATGATAAACCTTCAGCATATCATTCTGAGTGTGAAGGCTGTGATTCTCATAAGATAGTGTGTTTAAAATTAATAGCATATTGAAAATTTCGTATTTTTACCCCAAATAGGTATTCACAATTTGTCAAAACCTACTTACTTCCAAGACGATTGTTTTTTCTTTTTGTACTCAATGACTTAATAATTCATGTCATTCAAGAAATTGTATGCGATTTTTTGCGTTTAGGTAGTTTTTGATTTTTTTTTTCTCTTAGAAAACCTTTAATATAGCACGGAAGGATTCAGTAGATATGTGGCCAAACCAGACAAAAATAAACGACATTACTCGGTTTTGGAATTTATTTCACAAAAATTGGAAACAAATGATCTCTCCGAAAACACTGTTTTTAAGATAACGACATAAGATATTCTGTTATAACTGGCAAGAGATGGGAGAAATCTTCCAAGAAAAAGATTTTTTTAAAGAAGAAGTCATCTTCCTAATTAAATAAAGAGGATTTTTTTTTCTTTTATGTTGATAATAATTCAATTCTACTCAGTCTCCATTGGCTTTCAATATCAGTAATGCGGTTGAAAGAGAAGGGCTTGGAGTCATTTCTTGGAGCTCTGTTTTGCCATCCACATATGGAGGGCAAAGCTTGGTTCGGAGTTCCCTAGGGCAGAATGTCAATATTTTGCATAGTACCGAATGTGTACAAGATGATTTATTTTATTTATGTTGGTTGTTTACTTAGTTTGCTATTATTTATAGGTATGCATAATTTATTTATCTATTTATTTTTATTTGTATTCTACATATATTATTTTACTTATTTTTATCATTATTTATATAGTTAAATTTATTTGTGTTAAGTTCAGTGTAGTTGAATGGGAGAGTGTAAATTAAGTCCCAATTGCCAAAACAGGTACTAATTGAGGCCCAGGAAGTTTTCGATACAGAGTAAATTGAGTCCCGGACCCAATACCTTTTTTCAGGTACCGGACCCGGCTTATCAGCGTTACCCAGAGACACCATGAAGCTTGCTGGGTAGTTTCCCATATATTGTGTGTGTAAGTCACTTAGTTAGCATAAGTCAGTAAGTCCAATTAATGAATTTAGTGTGATAAATGTTTTCTGTCTGGTGGAAAAACGATATACAAGGACTAAGTGCATTTTGAAAGAAACTACAATCAATACAGTCGTAAACCGTTGTATGGCTTAATCTTGTTGTCAGGTGAAAATGGTTTGCTACGTGAAGAATTGTACTGTGAATTTTTTACAATTTTGCTTGAACGCTCTCGATATGTTTCCCCATCACATCAGTCATAAATATCAAGCAACAATTAAGGGTTGCATAGCACGTCAGAAGCATAGGATAGATTTTATTTAACAAAGAATAACAAATAAAAATTACATAAGTAAAATACTGTATTGTTTTTAACAATTTTAATCAGTCTGGTGTTGTGAAGGTTGCAATACAAATTACAACTAATAATTATATATAATTATAATTAATATAATTTAATTATAGTTAATATAATTCACTGCGTAGAAGAATACTGTTCTCATTGTATATACAGTCGAACCTCAATGTTTCGAACATGAAAGTTTCTTGAAAAAAAAACGATGTATGGAAATTTCGAAATATAGAAAGATTGCAATTTTTCACCCTTTTCAGGCTAAAAACAATTACAGCTATTCATTAGGGTAAAAAAATCAACAAATGCAATTTTTGGGAAGTAATAATGGCAATTTTTTAGGGTGAAAGAAAAACAAAACTGATCGATCAATTGCACTTATTTGAAAAATTGTACAAATTAATGTGTGATTGCAGATTTTTTACAAATGTGCATTTATAATTTAATAAGGCATGTATTAAAAATATGCAAATATACAAAAAATTAATTTTTTTTTTTTTCGCTCAAGATATCTTCTAATGTCTATTTGTGTATGATTCATCCCCGAAGTCATGTTTAGGAGCAATGTTCACAACAAAAGAGGCAAAGTTAAACTTAATTAAAAATAAAAATTTCATTCTATGCTAGGAAAGAGATTCGGAGAATTTAGGTGCTCTTGTGCTTTTTCTGAAACAAGGCCTTCCATGAATTTCCACTGCAAACCAGTGAAACATTTTTTTTCTTATTTAATTATTATCCATTATTATGTATGTAGACTAAGGACTCTTTTTGATGATAATCACATTTTATATTTTTTTAAATTGGAATTTTTGTTCGATATACAGAAATTGTATTATACAGAATATTTTTTCTAATAAAAATTCAAGGTTCCTAAAAAAAGTTTGATATATAGGGATTTTCGATATATGGAAGTTCGATATACAGAAGTTCGACTGTAATTCAATGGATCCTTCAGATCGCTTTAAAAATTCAATTATTTCGTTTTAAATAATTTTATTACTCTAAAATTTACTATTTCTGAATCACAAATAATGTTTTTCTTAAAGTTTAACAAGATCTTAAATATTCAAATTAAATTCAATATACTATGACATCCCAAGCAAGACTGGGTTCTTAACCATGTATGTAAGTTCTATTTTCGTATTTATCTTAATAGAAGAATTCATCAGTTTAAATCATGCAACTGAAATTTTTATTAAACGAAAACAACATTAATAATAATAATAATAACAACAAGAAGTTTAAAAAGATAATGAAATACAAATAAAACAATATTAATACCTGAAATAAACTGAATTTTAAGAATCTTCTTTCCTACACTACGTATTACAATTTTTGAATAACCTACCAAGCAAATCATATGTTAAAACAAAAAAATTAATCTAACACCTGACAGTGTTACATGTATATGTTACAATACAAAAACGTAGTAAATATTATACTTTTACACCACTTTTATAACCATAATCCTAGTAAAATAAGTAACATTAAGCAGAGGGAATAAATTTATTGGAATGATATAATTAAATTGTGCAGCGTTCTGATAGCTCTATTAAATTATATTTAATCAAAACAGTATTACTATAGAGTAAACATATATTTATTTACTTGTATAATTTTTAAAATTAAAATATACTATTTCTTGATCATAATGTTTTTTATATTATAATGTATACATGGTTAAGAACCCAGCTTTGCTTGGGTTATCATAGTATATTGAATTTAATTTGGATAATTAAGACCGTGTTCATATTATTTGTGATCCAGAGATAGTAAGTTTTAGAGTGATATAATATTTTAAAACGAAATAATTCAATTTTAGATTGATTCGAAGTGTCCATTGAATTATAAGTTATGAAAAAGTATTCTTTTACGGAATGAAGTATATTGACAGAATCTTTTTATTCAAAACTGGCGTCAGATTTGGTTTTATCACTTTAAAAAATATATATATACAAAATTCACTAACTGGACTTAGTGACTTTTGCTCCAACGCACGAAATATTTTCAAAACGACCTAACTCCTCACGGTGTACCTAGGTAACGCTGATAAGCCGGACCCAATACCTGAAAAAAGGTCCAACCCAATTCCCTGGTAAAGGGGACTTAATTTACAGTCTCCGCTATCTCATTAAATTTTTTGGGACTCAATTCGGATACATCCGTGTGAATGGATACTTACAGTTCGAATACCCTATTGTTATTTTGCCTTTAACTCCTGCAGCTTGTAATATTCTTAAATTAAAAAAAAAAAATGAATTCTATATTTCTCTCTTGTTTAATGGGTAAAACCATAACCCAAAATTCGTTTTGATCTTTAATGTTGTAAATGCTTTTTTATTTATGATACCATTAATATACCACCCCAATCAAATCTGAATTATATTTAATTTGAGTTCACAATACATTTCATGTTAATCACTCTCCTTACAGCAGTGTTGATGGGTAAGAAAAAGAAAAACTAACTGTGAATATAGACCATGCATGGTAACTTGATTTTTAAGTGAAGTGAAAGAACTGCATTACAACAAAGGGCGGTACTTTGTCCCTAGAATGATTGATTTACTGGTAATCTGAATATTATTTGATGTCTACTATTTTATATCCAAATTCTTTTATTAAATATAGTTACAAAAAAAACCCTGGAAACAAGCCCCCATATAATTTTTTTTTCATGCTGCGATCGTAAAGGTTTTGTCCACCTAAATCGAGACGTTTACCCACTGTACAGCGTCGGGTCGTAACTAGAAACGACATGGGCTCTCCCGGATTGCTGGGTCACACAGAGAGTGCATAGGTGTTTCTGAGCGAAGCTTGTCGAACAAGATATTTTAAAGAACTGCATAAATAAGATGAAAATAAGGTGTATTGTAAGTAATAAATGAGATAAAAGACACAATTTTCAATCATTGATTCGATTCAGTTTCGACAATATGTTCGTTCAGTTGCTTAAACGCTCAGATTAGTGACACAATTTGATAATATGATAATTCGTTGTACTTGAGAAATAGGCTTTAGAAATAGTTTTCATTGAATCCTTGAATAACATTAATAGGTTATTGTTGGAAAATTGCAAATAGAAAAAAAACCTAAGATCCTAATAGCAGTTAAGAGCGCAACAGCATTCGGCATAATATTGCCTTTGAAATAAATCCTAGTAACAGCAAATTGATGCCATATCAATACATAACAAAAGAAAAAAAAATTCTTAGTCGCCAGTTTTGACATCATTACAAACAGTTATGAGCTCCAAGCTAAAGATAAAATAAAATTCCTAAGGTTGACGCAATATAGCAAATGAATTTCAGAGCTCATTTGAAAAACAACTAAACCAAGTCCATAAAAACATAAATGCATTAACTTATTTAGCAAGGGGTTATGCCAAAACCCAGTTCTAACCTTATAAATAGAGTTAAGATTTTTATTTTTACAGATTTTTATAGATTTTTTTAAAATTGCGCCATTCAAGTTACTTGAAACGGGCTAGTGATACGAGCAGTTTATACAGCAAAACATCCGCTAGACCTCATTGTCCATTACAGTCCTATTTAAATTAAGAAGTATTCCTAAGTTACCTAGCCCACATCGATATTAGTCTTACTATGATCCTACCACTTTAAAGTAAATAGCTCTTAGCACAATAAATGTTGATTTACACATTCAGAAATTCACTGAGGCTTAATGATTCGCTAACCAAATTGGAATAGAGGTAATTGATCCAAAAAAAAAAAATATATTACCGACTTTTCTAGAAGATTTATATCCCATTAAAGTAGTACAAAACTGGTGTAAAAAATTGTCTGTATTTGTGATCTTAGGACAAGTACAAGAAATGTTTATAAATTAAGATGCATAGGAAATAAGAATGGGTTTTCAACATTCAAATGAAATTTTAAGAAACGTCAATGTAAATCAAACTAAAAAAAGAACACTAAATCACGCGTAGCTTATAAAACGGACTAAGTAAGGAAATGCGGGTTGAGTACGTAATTTTCTCATTAAATCCAAATCTCTCAACTGGTAAGAGCTGTCCTTCTCGGAGCATGAATTATAAATTATAAACATTCGAGTGTCATAAATCAGCCAAGAGAGTTCGATAAGGTGAAGTATAATGAGCTATAAAGATTTCAGTTCCACCTCCTGGTAAAGTTGGATCCTATAACTTCTGCTGTACAGCTATGCCCAGTAGCGTAGCCAAGATTTCATTTCGGAGGTGTCCATCCACTTTAAAGAAACCCATCCAAATCGGGTAGCTCTCTCTAAATATAATATTTTCTGTCTAAATATAATATTTTCTATTATTTATGAAATAACATTCAAATAGGTTTATACAATTTTCGTTTACAGATAAAAATGAATAAAACTATTTTGAAATTTCGAAGAGGGAGAGGAGTCCGGACCGTCGGACCACTCTCTGGTTACGCCACTGGCTGTATTTATCTGACTGTGTTTATCAACCATTAGACCTGTTTTGTTTTTTAATTTTTGTGATAAGTGGAACTAGGGATGTGAATATGGAGAAAGTATATCTATATATACAGTTTCGATATTTTTTAATATATCGAAAAAAATATCGATATTTTTTAATCTTTTAAAGAGGGCTTAGGGATTTAAACATTTATATATTATATATATATATATATATATATATATATATATATATATATATATATATTTTCGGTTGGCTCGATAGACCTTGTAGATCTTTGGCCGCGCGATGTGATGTTCCTACAGAAATTTATTGCTTGCGGGAGTACAGACAGCCTGGAGGGAGTCACCCAACCTCGCGTTGCTGCGAGCCATGGTTTCCATGGTGCAGCGGCAGGCTGCCCTTTGCTCCATAACCACTGCAAATTCGGCAGTGTCCTTCCCACCGACTCACTCGGGTTCAAGGACAGTGACGAATCGGTCTAGATCCACGGATTATGGCTGTTCGGAGTCAGCAGGCGCACGAGGACCTATATTTTTTTCCCCGAGGCAGACAGTCCATGGACCAAACCTCTGGGCGGCTATTTTATGTCCTGGAAAACCACAACGCGATTCACGTTTAAGGTACACGGGGGAGGGTCATCACTCCTACGCCCGGATATATATTTTATATATATATATATATATATATATATATATATATATATATATATATATATATATATATATATATATATCGTACGATAGTTTTTCAACAATATCGCAATTGCAGTTCGATATTTCAATAAAAATATCGTTATTTTTAACCTTTAAGAGAAGGGAAAACGGGTTATCATTGAATTGAAGGTTAGGCAGAGATGTTGTTACAATCTGTTGGATAGGACAAAATCTAAAATTTCTTAACTGTAATAAATATTTTAATTTTCCCAACTGTATTAAATATTTTAATTTTCACAACTATATTATAAAATATTGTAATTTTCCCCAATTTTTTTTAGATTTGAATTTTTTACTTACCTGTTGCGAATGTTTTCACAACAATATTTTTTTTTCTATTCAAACACATTATATCAATGAAATTCGATTTATTAGCTCGAAAGATAGGGATGTGAATATCGAAAAAAAAATGTTGATATATATCGCATCGAGAGTTTTTGAATATATCAAAATAATAGTTTAATTTTTCTAAAAAATATATCGATATTTCGAAACATCGGACCTCGATATTTTTGATATTTTAAAAAGACACACAGATATCGATTTTTCTATGCCGATATAATTAATATATTGTTTTTATAATATCAATATTTCTGTACCAATATTATCAAGATATCGATTTTGTTAACCAATATCAATATAGATTTTTGCTTTCGACATCCCATCTCTAGAGCACAGCCGCTATAGATAGTAACCCACACACCACAACAGAAGTTTCTATAGTTCTGTGTTTGTCGAACCCGCCGTTCTTGCAGGTTTTTTTAAAATTTTATATTTATTTCTCTTTCTTTTTTTTTTTTAATATCGGTTTTCGATACTAAAATTTTTATATAACAGACAAAAATAACGATATATTTAAAAAATATATCGATATTTTTCAACATCCGTAAGTGGAACCTTCAGAAGCTGTTCTTTCAGTCATTTTAAGTCAAACTTTACAAAATCTAGTGCGCACTTAACCCACATTAGCTTACATTCAATGTTCAACAACATAAATGTGGAGTTAACATTAATGATTTAATTTATCAAAAAAACTATATAAATTATAAATTACCAAAAATATTTTGGTAATTATTGGGACCTGTCACTCCCTTATCTAAAGCGGCGTGGCCTGACATTGAGGTTACGTCCCCACCACCTTCCCTTATACATTCATTCTCATATACGTTCACTTTTTTCTTGTAAATAATTACCGAAATATACATGATTTTTACGTTTCCCACAGACGATAATCACGACTACCTCTACTTTTTCAGAAAATTAACCACAATAATTACAAAACTAGGAATTTAATTAAAATAATAATGTTTAAATTGAAGAAACGAATTTTCGTTCGTTTGTTAAATTTAAACATTATTCAAATTGCATAGTTAGTTCCCAAAATTGCATAGTAAAGACAAAAATGAACACAATTTTATTTATTATTAATAATAAATCGGCCAAGAAGTAAACAAAACAGCAAGGGATCCTTTTTAGTTGAGGTCGGGATCATACCGGAATTTCAATTATTACTGCTTTAAATAGATCACAGCTGACGATTTCCGCTCGCTACGCTCGCTCAAGATATAAACAAACCCCAAAAGTTCCTTTTCAGTTGAGGTCGGGTCCATACCGTAATTTAAATTATCTCTCCTTTAAATTATTACTTAAACTTCCCCAGATCACCGGAAGTCGACAGCACTAACAATTTTAAATATGTAATCAAGGCAGTAATAATTTTAATGATTGCAATGAATACGCGGTTTTCAAAAACCAGGACAAAGGGGAAGAATGGTGGGGACAACTGGTGACGGGTGGGGCTATAACCTTAGGCCACGTCCCTATCGATAACAAGAGTCTGGGGAAAGGAGATTCCCAAGGCGAGGATAGCCGATTCCACCCGAATCCTCCCTTCTTTTTTCTCATTGCTTTTCCTTCGTGATTTTACCGCTCTTATACAGAGTCCCCGTAAGGTTTTATATTATATTTCTACAATTAATAATATTTTAAATTTAGAAAGAAAACAAACTTTTTGGATTATAAATTAGGTATATTTATCACAAAATAACAGCCATATAAAATGCATTAAAAACAGATATTAATCAGATAACAACAAAGACTTTTATAAGAACATATAAATAGTATTAATGAAATAATACAAGCTAATTTCTCAAAAAATAAAACCAGCATATGGTATAAATTGAACAAATATAAAATACCAAGAATTAACAAACCAACCTTAAATCTAACAATTATAGAAATAAACAGAAAATACGATAATAAAGTCAATAATATTAAACAACCATTAAATTTTACACAAGCTATAAATAATATGAACACAATTTTAAACAAATATAATTACTTATAAAAAAAATATTAACAGAATTGAAAATATAACTATTATCAATACTCCATCCAGAATAGGCACTAAAGGGATTGATTATCTTAGTAGGCGACAATTTTAGTTTTAATTATAAACGTACATATAAATATACTATTAATCTAACAGCAGGTATAGAAAAGATATTGTCATATAGATTCGTCAGAATGTCATATTGATGATATTAGAAATCATACTTGCAAAATAATCCATAATTATGGAATACAATTTAAAGACAAATCCTTAAATTATCAATGTTAAAGAACAAATAAACCAATATTAATAGACTTTAAAAACTTTGGAAATAAAAATAATAATTTAGCAGTGATTAAATCTGATAAAACTAAAAATAAGTAAATATATTATAATTATAAATATATAATACAATAAATAAATAAAATACCAATCGATTAGTTTTTTTTTTGTAAAATAAGAAAAAACATTGCCAATTGTAGTAAATTAGTTTAAACGAACGAAAAACTAGCCGGAAAAAAAGGAGCCGAGAAAAAAATTATTTTATGTACTTTAAATAATTATTTATATCAATGTTTTCTGCCTTTGCTCTGCATGGATTTCAAAGTTCTTGTATACCAATCGAGTTGTTTTTTTGTTTAAAATATGGAAAAAATATTGCCCATTGTATAAAATGAATTTAAATGCAGAAATAATCACAAAAACTAAAAGACGCTTCCAGTAAAGTAGGCTAAAAAATTATATTAGGAAAAAGCAAGTCAGATTAGTTTTTATCGTCCTATAAAACCCTTAAATATGAATTTTCATAAAAATAAAAAAATAAAAATTTTTGGTCTTGGTTTCTCTGGACGACTTTATTCCTGTCGATGTCCGGCGTTCACATAATCATTCATAACTCCTAAGAATTTTATCCAAATTCAACGTTAATACAGACATTGGAAAGCTGAATTAATTATCTCTAACCCATACCAATCACTTTTAGAATTTATGCCTTTGCAAGAGAGAAAAGGTACCCTAAAATAAAAAAAAATCCTCAAACGTTTTATTTTATATCTCCGGTTCTAAATTGTTTATGGAGGTCGGGTTTGTTCTATTTCGTGTAGTTTATAAAGCCTTAAACTTCTCTAAAGTTTCGTATAAATCGGTGGAGTCGTGTTGAAGTTATCGCAGTTTATGTGATTTTCGAACAAAAATCGAAGACCCGAGGTGAAATTTTTGAGTAAACAAAATTTATTTTTCGATTGCTATGAAAATTCGTATTTGAGAGTTTTTTGGGCTGCTAAAAACGAATATCAACTTTGTTTCTCTCTTAAAAAATATTTTACCCCACTTTGTTACATGGCACAGTGGTCTGAACTCTTCCATCAGCTCGAAGTTGCTATACTGATTGTGATTTAATTTTGTTAGATTCTAATTTGCATCTATATACGATAGTAAATGGATAATTTTATTGATTTTAATCATGAATATAATCATAACGGATAATAATAATTGCATTTATCTTACTTATTTTTATTGAAAATTAAATTGTTAAAAATAAGTTTGACATTAATTATTAAATTTTTTGTTAATCATGAGCTTTAAATTATGAATATCAGTTAAAAACAAACATTATTTAATTAATTAATTTATTAATTAATTAATTTATCAATTTATTTATTAATTAATTAATTTATTTATTTATTTATTATTTAATTTATGTGATTTCTTCAATTTATACCATATGCTGGTTTTATTTTTTGAGATATTAGCTTGTATTATTTCATTAATATTATTTATACGTTCTTATAAAAGTCTTTGTTGTTATCTGAATAATATATTTTTTAGTGCATTTTATATAGCTGTTATTTTGTGATAAATATACCTAATTTATTATCCAAAAAGTTTGTTTTCTTTCTAAATTTAAAATATCATTAATTAAAGAAATATAATATAAAACCTTACGGGGACTCTGTATAAGAACCGTAAAATCGCACAGGAAAAGCAGTGAGAGAAAAGAAGGGAGGATTCGGGTGGAATCGGCTATCTTCGCCTTATGAATCTCCTTTCCCCAGACTCTAGTGTCTATTGATAAGGGAGTGATAGGTCCCAACTACTACCCAAATTTAAAAGGACAATAAAAGCTGAGTTAATTTTTAATAATAAATACTTTGTTAACTTATGCTTAACTTTAAGAAAAAATAGATAGAATAATTGGATAGTTTATAATAGATTAAATATAAATAAAAATCCTTAATCTTCCTAAATTAATAGTAATATCTATTAAGCAATGCATTACAAAAAATAACTAGGGAACTATATCACATTTAATCAATCAGTAGCAAAAATATATAGTTTGGAATTAAGGTAATTTTAATATAAATAGGTCCTTTAAATTTATTTGTCCATCGCATTATGTCTACATATTATATAATGTTCTTTTTATTATCTGCAATTTCATTATATAATGTTATTTTTTATATCATAAAATAAAGTCTTACTTAACATAATAGATTAGCATCCTCTAATAATATATACATTTTAAAAAAATCCAAATTATAAAAGGCAATTAAAATGAATAATATATTTAAACTGAATTCCAATTAAAATTACCCCAAATATCATAAACGACTACTTAAATTGACATTGTTGAAGTTTATTAGAAGGATCTGAAGTTCAAAATTTTAGAAACAAATATTGGACGAATCTCAAGAAAATATCAATTCATTGTATTTAAAAAAAAAAAAAAAAAACTTATTTATGATTTGATATACGTTTTTGATCTAAAAAATAACAGGTTATGGTGGAGCACAAGGATGATATGGATTAAACGTTTCATTATGAAAATATACGTACAAGATTGATTGTTAAATAACTTAATAAGATAATTTCTAAAATTTCAAATATTAATCAAAATTTGATTGTGTTATTTAATACTTATACTAACTTTTATTGTTGAACAAATATGCCTATTTGTTAGATTGGCAACCATTATGGTATCCAGAACGCCATTTTAGCAGTGTCCGCGCTTTTGAAACTGAAACCTCTCCTCAGTCTTTGTGGATGCTTGTTTATGATCACATATCTTCTGTTATGCCTATGTGAATTTTAGTCTCCCTCGTGTTTTTAAGTTATGCAGTGAAATAAATTCGTTTTATAATTATCTGTTATGAGAGGGATGTTTTATGTGCTTAATTCAATTTAATCTTGGGTAGTTGACTTCTTGTAAACTGCTGAAGACGGCCAAAAAGTAAGTACTTTTAAGTTTATATTTGTTGATTGATTATATACTTGAAACAAAATGGTAATAAAATGCTACTAATGCTAATTAAATTGTTTAAAAAAACTCTTTATTGTCGTATTCTTTGTTAAGTTATTGCATCCATCCTAAAACTTATGGATGGTTTTATGGTTAGTTTAATGTGTTTTTTTTAAATTTATAAATGTGCTATTGGCTGAATTGTGAAGTTTTCAATTTCATTTCTAAATTATTTTCAACCAATGAGTAGATTGCTGTTATAATTCTGTTTATAATTATCATCAAACAGTTTTAGAATTTAATGCTTATGTGTAAATATACTATATGTGCCTCTCGATTTAGCCCGTGTTAAATTTGGATTAACTCCTAAACCAGAAAATAACCTTTAATATAATGTCCTATAATAAGTTTCAGGTTTGGGAACCTTTTTTTCCCCCTACCCTCCCATTTTATTTATAAAATAGCATTTTGATATAATTTCATGCTCATTAATAACTTTTTGTTGATAACTTGCTTCCACAGTATGAAGCTGTCCTGACGACACGCAAGTTGAATACTTTTTTTCTTAGTAATTTATTTATGATTACTGCCCCATTTCTACGGGTCTTGGTGCATTATAAAGTCTAAAGCCTTTCTCGACAATATGACTAATGAATGAATAAATCGGACTGGTAGTTCCCCAAATTAATATGTTCAAATACACAGTCTGTTCAGTTTTATATGATGGAATACATTTAAAAAACAGAAAATAAACTTATTAAACATAATGTATAAACAACATATGTATTTGCATAACTAATTTTTAAAACTGACAAATTAGATTTTATTTATTTTTTTAAATGCTTTATTTCTGTTCGTTTCTTTTTCTTTGAATTCACAATTTCTTTTTTAATAAACCATCTCTTTGTGGATTAAGTTGTACTTTTCTAAATTATGTTTTCTATCATAAAAGTCTTTTAATTTTTTTATATTGTGAAACATGACAACTGTTTTATTAATTTAAAAAAAATAATTTCAAGATATATTCAGATTTAAATGTATGTATGCATTTATATCAAAACATAAAACTACTGATTATGGTATTCTTAATTTTTAACATTTTGTAAATGTGCAGTAAGAGGGTTAAATTTATCTGTAGGTTACAAAAATTTGGCTTTCATTTATAAATTATATGTAGGGAGTGGTGTCCTTTATAGTATAACAGCTAGCAACATCGCAAAAACAAGAATTGTAGATTGGCTGGTCTTTTGATATTTTTTTCTTATTGAAGCTTATTGGAAATATGGTACATCTAGCTGCTGGGAGCTGTTGCGTTTACTACTGCGCATCCCATTTGTACATATACAAAGGTGTTATTTTCTAGTAATTTTAGGTTGAATGATTTCTTTTTCATAACTTTCTATATGCTTTTAGCAATATAAAATTTAAATTGCCATACAGTTATGTCATTGCTAAATCTGTGCCAGACACTATTTTAGTAATTAAAAAAGAATATTTTGAAACCATTTTAGTACAGCTAAAATTTTAATATGATATAGTTATGCTATGAAAGAACCTAAAATTAATTTGCCAGAGAGAAATTCAGTTGTTTGATAACAATTAGACCGATTTATAAGAGCGTGCATCCTATTTGTCGAATTTTTTCTTTTTCATGATTTTCTATATCCTTTTAGCAATATAAATTTAAATTGCCAGACAGTTTTGTAATTGCTAAATCCGTGCCAAACAGTATGTTAGTAATTAAAAAAGAATTATTTTCAAACCATTTTACTATAGCTGAAATTTTAATATGATATTGTTATGCTATCAAAGAACCTAAATTTAAAAGACAGTTTTTTCATTGCTAAATCCGTGCCAGACACCATTTTAGTAATTAATTTTGTTTTTATTTTCAAACCATTTTGCTAAAATTTTAATATGATATTGTTGTGTTGGCAAATAACCTAAAATTAATTTTCGAGACTGAAATTCAGTTGTTTATAATAATAGCCAGATCGATTTTTAACAAAACACAGACCAATTTATAACAGAACGAATCCCCATATGTATTATACATGTTTAATAATAATATTGAATATACCCTATAAGTACATTTTTTATTGTTTTCTCCTTAATGGTAAGAATTATTAGCCTAGTATAAGAATACCAGGGAAATACTTCTGTGCTCAGATCACAAAATATTAAAAGTCCCTTTTTTCTGAAAGAGGCGTTTTCCACATTCCCGGGCTCTCATTAGTTGATGTTTCGAAGGTGGAAAAATATTGTGTCTTTCTATTTTAGTTTATGAGAAATCAACGGTGGCAAATTGCAAAAAGTCAAAGCCACAAAATTATATGCTGGTTAAATACCATAACCTTTGTCGAGTTATGACATTTTGCCACCTTAAATGTTTCACGTACCTTGTCTGTTAATTATAACCTTACCTTGGTAATGATATAGGTATGAAAAGGGAATACAGTTTGATTAAAAGTAATAATTAAATAGAGTTAATTCAATTTATTAGATAAATAAATATTGTCAATTTAAAACATGAAACTAGTCCAAGAAAACCTGGAAATCCCAGTGGCACCTGAGAATTCCCGGCGACAAAGGTTGTAAGGACCCTAATAAAACATCTTTTTGATCAAAATGTTAACGAATTTGCACCATAAATGTAAACTCTTGCCGCTGAGAAGGCCAGTTTCATGTTTAAAATTGACAATATTTATTCAACAACATAATTTTTGTCTGGCAAAGTAATTTTAGGTTCTTTGATAACATTACTATATCATATTCAAATTGCAACTATACTAAAATGTCCAGGTTCTCAGGTAGAATATATGCATATTGTCTTGTGATGAGATATTAAAGATGTGGAATCCTGACTTTATTATCCAATCGTAAGACATTTGCCTACAACTCAAAGCAAGAGGATCACAAATTGAAGATATGGACATTGCCTTGATATTGATATTAAAAATGCAAGGTGGATGTTTTCCCAACTTAAATATCCAATTGTCAGAGGTATGCGAAAAACTCAAAGTAAACAGGATCACAGATTGAAGATATGAATATTGTCTTAAGATTAGATATAAAAAATGGAAGGGGAATGTTTTTCCAACTTCAGTATCCAATCATCAGACATGCTAAAAAACTAAGATGAAACGAATCACAGATTAAAGATATGGATACTGAACATATAGAGATTGTCTTCAGATTAAAGATTAAATGTTGGAGGTGAATGTTTCCCTAACTTTAATATCCAATCATCAGATGTATGCCAAAAACTCAAAGCAACAGGATCACGGATTGAAGATTTGGATATTTTCTTGAGAATAGATATTAAAGATGGAAGGTGAACGCTTTCCCAACTTTAATATCCAATCGGTAGACAAATGTCAAAATACTAAAAGCAATAGGATCACAGATAAAAGATTTGATATTGTCTTCAGATTAGATATTAAACATTGGAAAATGAATGTTTTCCTAACTTTATTAGGCATATGCCAAAAATCTCAAAGCAATAGGATCGTAGATAGAAGATTTGTATATTGTCCTCAGATTAGAAATTAATGTTTTCCTAACTTTATGATCCAATCATCAGACATATGCCAACAAATTCAAAGCAGCAGTATCACAGATTGAAGATATGGACATTGTCTTGACATTAGAGATCAAAGATGGGAAATGAATGTTGTCTCAGCTTTGATATCCAATGTTCAGACATATACCGAAATTGTCAAAGCAACAGGATCACAGATTGAAGAATTTGGATATTGTCCTTAGATTAGAGATTAAACGGAAATGAATGTTTTCCTAACTTTATTAATCAATCATCAGAAAAATGCCAACAAATTCAAAGCAACAGTATCACAGATTGAAGATATGACTATTGTCTTGACATTAGAGATCAAAGATGGGAAATGGATGTTGTCTCAGCTTTGATATCCAATGTTCAGACATATGCCAAAAATCTGAAAGCAACAGGATCACAGATACATGATTTGAATATTGTATTCAGATTAGAGATTAAACGTTAGTAATGAATATTTTCCTAACTTTATTATCCAATCATCAGACATATGCCAACAAATTCAAAGCAACAGTTTCACAGACAAAAGAATGGATATTGTCTTGACATTAGAGATCAAAGATGGAAAATGGATGTTGCCTTAGCTTTGATATCCAATGTTCAGACATATGCCATGCCATATCCTTGCCAGACATTTATATTTTTCAAAGGGTAGATATTATTTTTTTCTTTCCTTTGATTTGCAAGTTTCTGACATTTGGTAAAAGCTATAATCATTAGGTTGAAGATATGGATATTGTTTCAAGATTGGAGATTAAGGGTTGGTGGTGAATATTGTCAATCCTTTAATCTCCTTGTACCAGGCTCATGCCAAAAATACATTTATGCAAACATTTCACCTTGGATGTAGATTGAATAAAAATATATTCAAAATTAATTAAAATCCTCTTAATAAGTTTGTTTTAAGCAATTAGTAATGTTAAAGCTTGTTGTGTATTCTGATAAGGGGCTTTGAATAAGGAAAAAGCAAATGCCTGGTATTCCGAAGTGACCCATTACCCACTCAACGCTTATGCTGGTATGTTTTGCATGGTTGTTTAGGGCTAAGTTACAGTCCCATACCACTCTTGAATTTAATTAGGGATTGATAAATTATTTGCGAATTCTATAAATTTGTTTTATTGAAAACTAGTTTCGAATGTTATACATCATCCTCAGTTCTAAAAACACACAAAAAATTCAAAAATAAGCAATTCAAAATATAGTTGGTATTATTATACATATTAAATTATATAAATCAGTATGATAAAAGATTTATGAATTATGAATTTAATTAAGACAAGAAATCAAATACATGTTGGTACTCACCAAGGTTTAAATGGATTATATCAAACAGAAAAGTTTTTACTGGCAATGAACGAGAGATAGACTGGATGTTTTTAGGTAAACGGTTTAAGGGTCAGGGTTTTCCCATTTAGGCCGGTGAGTAATTGTTTTTTCTGTTATAGATGGAAATAAATTTAAGATTGGACTATTGGTGATATTTATTTGGTCATTTAAGCAAAAATCTGGATTGGATTTGAAGGATTTTATTATTTCAAGTGCTTCAATTTAAGACTGTTTATATATATATATATGAAGCACTTGAAATAATAAAATCCTTCAAATCCAATCCAGATTTTTGCTTAAATGACCAAATAAATATCACCAATAGTCCAATCTTAAATTTATTTCCATCTATAACAGAAAAAACAATTACTCACCGGCCTAAATGGGAAAACCCTGACCCTTAAACCGTTTACCTAAAAACATCCTGTCTATCACTCGTTCATTGCCAGTACAATGCGAGAAGAAACTAGTACCAACTTTTCTGTTTGATATAATCCATTTAAACCTTGGTGAGTACCAGCATGTATTTGATTTCTTGTCTTAATTAAATTCATAATTCATAAATCTTTTATAATACAGATTTATATAATTTAATATGTATAATAATACCAACTGTATTTTGAATTGCTTATTTTTTAATTTTTTGTGTGCTCTTAGAACTGAGGATGAATGTATAACATTCGAAACTAGTTTTCAATAAAACAAATTTATAGAAGTCGCAAATAATTTATCAATCCCTAATTAGATTGATCCTTCTATACCATCATGCGGATGTCAACTGACTTTTTAATTTGTTGTATAGTTGATTAGTGCCCCAATAGCTGCCTGGCTGTCAGTATAGAATGTGATTTTCTTATTCCTAAGCCCCTCTTCTAGCAGCCTGAAGGCACCATGGCTAATAGGAAGTACTTCAGATTGAAATGCCTGTAATTGTAAATGCCTGATAGAATTGAGATTCCATTTAGTGGCTTGTCTTTTCTCCAAATCTCCGTTCCAGACCCATGGGCGGTGAGATAGCCATCTGTATAACATTTGACGCCATTATTGGACCTATGCTGTTTTGTTTTGTCTAGCCATCTGTATAACATTTGGCATCATTATTGGGTCTGTGCCATTTTGTTTTGTCAATGAAGACTGTAATCTGTGTATTTAGGTTTACGTATTTGAAAATCTGATTGCATGGTAAGCACTCTCTCACTTTCAATCCGCTTTGCCAACTCCCAATACCCAGCAGTGGATATTTTTTTGTTTTATCAGCCTATAAGTAGTTTTGTAGGCCTGTAATTTGAACTCCATGTGTAGTGGTAATAAGCCAAGCATTATCTCCTTAGCAGCCGTTTGAGTAGTTCTCATTGTGTCTGTTATCATTAAACAGGCCAGTCTTCGTATAACGCCACATCATGCAGCAGGGCTGCATAAGATACCATTGGTCTAATGGCTGTTAAGTACAGCCAGTGCAGAGCACTTCACCAAGATGTCCATTACTGATTTTAGGTCATAAAGTATACTCTCCATTCAGGAGAGCGATATCATCCGCATATCCTTGTGCATATTGCCTGCTGTGTTAATGATTGTCAGCAATGAATCAGCCACTAAACACCACAGTAATGGGGATAGTACACCCTCCTGTGGGCAACCTCCTATGGGTCTAATCCACAGTTCTGTGTGTCTTAATTCCGATTTTAGGATCCTCTGCTCCAGCATGTTATTCATCTAGCCAGAGATTACAGGATCAACATTTCTATACCTTAGAGTGTTAGCTGTAACATTATAAGGAGTTCTGTCAAAGGCACCTTCTATATCAACAAACATGCCTATCATTATTTCTTGTTGGTTTACTGATTTCCAAGTGCTTGATGTAATGTGCCAAATAATGTAAGGCTACTTCACAGGATTTTCCTGTTAAGTAATTGCTGGCAATCAGACTGATTAGGATGTATAGGACATACATCCAGCAACTGTTCTCTTATATGCATGCCCAGAATCTTTTCCTATGTCTTCATTAGAAATGATGACAAGCATATTGGTCTGAAGGCTTCAGAAATATCATATGACCCTTTATCTGCTTTTGGTAGGTAGTCTAGTTTGGAAATCCTCCAACTAGTGGGGATATAACAAAGTGCCAGACGACCCCTTAAAATTTCAAGTAAGTGTGTTCTGATAGCTGGGAGGTCTTTCTGCAATAAAGCTGAAAAGATCTCGTCAGTGCTTGCCGATTTGCTAATGAGTTGATGGCCCTTTCTAATCTCCTCATCGTAATAAACTCATTAGTTTT
The DNA here is from genome assembly GCA_948150685.1 of Rhaphigaster nebulosa. Classification (NCBI taxonomy): domain Eukaryota; kingdom Metazoa; phylum Arthropoda; class Insecta; order Hemiptera; family Pentatomidae; genus Rhaphigaster; species Rhaphigaster nebulosa. The sequence goes on along the minus strand of OX411308.1, from coordinate 157,309,048 downwards.
GTCCCACTGACTTTTGTTAGTACTGTTCCTAATTAAGGTGGGAATTGTATTCTCTCGCTCTAACAGGTCACAGTTGGGAAAGTGGAGGAGGCCAGGATTTTCAAGATATCCTTCTCGTCTTTGATAAACCCTTTCTGAACCTTCAGTTTACCTAAGATACCGTGACCAGTGTGCTTTGAGAGGATTTTATTGATTCAACATGCAGCTGAAGTATTGTCAACCTCCAGACAGAACTTCCTCTAAGTTTGTCTTTTGGATTTCCTTACTAATTTTGTGGTATTAGCAAGTAAATCTCTTAGCAGTGCTGAACAACTGCCTGGTGCATCTACAGGTTAGTTCACTGTTCCACCATGAATCATTCCTGCTGGAAGTGGTGTTCAGATATACTGTTCTCATGTTTATCAGGGAGGAGTTCAGGCATTCCAATTGCCATGAATTGCGCTATTTAGGGCGAGCACGTCTCTTCATTTGAGATATGCCAGTTGCCAACACGTATGCTAATGTCTTATGAAACTAGAGTTATATCAGTAACTTCCGATCTTACTCTATTGCAGAAGGTGGATAAATTCCTCCTATTCAATATTATAAGGTCATAATTGATTATAAATTCCAGAATTAATTCAACTCTTAGGTTGTTGTTGGAGCTGCCCCAGATTTCGTGATTTGCATTTGCATCTAGGGCAGCTATTGTTTTGGTTCCCATACAGTTCAGAATCCTATCAAGGTTGGCTGTTGGGAATGGATCTTCATATGGCAGGTACCCAGAATTAAGAGTGCTTCCTGTTGGAACTCTTATCTTCATCCCCAAAACAGGGCAAATTGAGCTACTGCAAGATCTTTGGAACAGAATTGCCAAAGAGGCAGCAGTCTTAGTGACCGTTTACACAGTACGCAGGCTCTGGGATTGGCAGTCATAAAAATAAGGCCATAGCCAGGCAAACCCAGGCCGTTTATTATTCCTGGATGAGGATGTCAATATCCTTACCTCTGATGTGCTGTTGCTAAAATCCACAATGCAGTGATTCTTTATTTACTAGCAGGGCTTATCTCTAGACGGCTCCGATATCTAGATTTCACCTCTAGGCTCTGCTATAGCCAAACTTTTTGGATCCACCCCTCCATCAGAACCCTCCTTTGATCACTGCCCTGGTGTTGAATCTCCACCACTCAGTGGTGTGAGATCTTCCACACCTTGCCTAGGAATTGATACCTGCAAAGCATCAATGGCTGCAGTTGTTGGCACTGAAGCTTAGCTAGTTTCCGCCTTCTTTTTTCATAAATGCAGAAGGTTACTTGGCAGAGGCAGTAACCTACCATCATACCGCACTCCTTCAGATCTTTGAGGCTTATCTCAGGGACTTTCATGAGAGCATGAAAGCCCTTCTCACCTTGCTGAATGTTGAGGAGGTTCCATCGATGAATGCCAGCAATGGAATAGTTTCTGACCCTGAAGCTTTTCATCAGTACCTCCCTTGTCAAAAGTTTGCCAGGGAAGAAGGCAACAATCCCATGGGCTTTGATAAGTTCCTCTACTCCCCCAATGCGGAGGGTGATGCTCTCTCTAATGACAATGTTTGGGATGATCTTATTCAGTCAAGTATAGGCTGACTGATTGACGCAGGATAGGACTCATTCTCCCATTTTGAAGCTTTCGCTATCAAATAGTGGGTGATTGTCCCCATCCTCATCAATACTGTCAACCTTATCCGTAATCAACTCCTTCAATGCATCGCACTGCTCGTGGGAAAGCTGAGACAGCGGATAGTTGCTTGAGACCAAGCACTCACTTGTAGCCTTTTCATAGCTTCTGTGACTGCCCTCCATCTCTCTGGGCTTGCAGCAAATGCAGAGGTTCCAGGTGAAGATCTCGGGCGTTTTTCCGCAATCTGTGTGTACTTCAGTGCCTGCCTTTGGGGTGCTACAGCCTTTGCTGCAGGTTCTGTGACGGGTGGCTCCGCCACACGTGAGAGTTTGGCCTGCTTAAGTTTCCTTACCTCCGACCTACCGGCCTTGTTCGCTGGTTTCAAAGGAAACCTTGCTTTCTCGGCTGTGGTCATTTGGCTCGGTACTATTGCTATAGAGCTGTGCCCTAGCTCAGGACCCTTCTCTTTGGGCATAACAGTCTTGACTTCTGATTCTGAGGGAAACCTTGCTGTCCCGTCTGCCAGCCCTTGGGGTGGTTCTGTTGCATTAAGCTTATTTTAGCCTTAGACAATTTGAAGAAACCTTAACCTGTATAAGTTGTGATGCATCAAAGGCAAGCGTGCTGTATGATCAAAGGCTTCTATTTCTGCTCATTCCGTGTTACTTGAAATATTTGGGTTTATTATGGGATATTTTTAAATGACATTTGAAATAATGATTAGATGGTTCCTCCCTAAAGTGAATGTGGTGTATTTATGAGATTTCATTTGAGGCTCTAGAATACCAGCCTGAACCACAGGATCTGTGGTTAAAATCTTTCAGATTTTTTCTTCAAGCATGATGTAACGCAGCCAGGTTTGACAGGGGGAAAGGAAAGTAGAAAAATTTGGCATACAAGTACTGATAAGATTATTTATTTTTCTATCCAGATAATTCTTTGTACCTTTCACATATGATTTAATTCCGGAAGCATAATAATAAAAATCCTCCCAACTATTCAATAAGACCAATTTGAATAAAGAGTGTTAGAAGTTAGAAGGTTTCTTATTATCCAGATAATGTTATTTGGGGGTCAGACAAGATGTCAATAACACAAAAGTTAGAGGGTTGTTTTATTTGCTTAACCGACATTTAACCCAAAATCATTTATACTCAGTAATACTTTTGGAAGAATTTTTAATTTAATTTCAGGTAGTATTTTATGAAGTAATTTTCTTCCTCTAGTTTTCTCTTTTATTCAAGAACTTTTTCGATTATTTTTCGACATTTCAAGGAATTCTCCTTCAGGGCAACACTCCTTGTCCGCATTATTCCATAATATTATAATCTTCATTCATCCATTCTCTTTTGTCATTTCTTAAAATCCATAAATTTTATTTCGTCTTGTATTAGTCACCATTATTTTTTTAAACTAATAAAAAGAGTGTATTTACATACTCTGAATATCATTGTCACAATGTTCTTTCCTGGCATTCATAAAATACTATCCATAATTTATACTTAGCTAATTTCTCTCAATATCACTAGACAATTACCTGCTTTCTGGCATAATATATTTTGTCTTTTAAATATTTTGTTAAGTTTATGTATTATCTATCTTTGTTTTCAGTAATTTTCATTTATGTATTCCTTTCTCATTTCTATGTACCATACTCATTTTTATTTATATGCATGTATATTTTTATTTTTAGTTTTTATTAATATCTGTGTAATATGAATGAATACAACTCTATTATTCATGTATCTATGATGCATGACAGATTTGCACTTACTAGCTCCTTTTATAAGCAGTTTTTTTTTTTTTTTTTCTGTAACTGTGTTTAAACAGAATTATACTTATTTGTTTATTGTAATTTTTAATTCCTTCTCTCTCCCATTTTCTTTGTATACTTGTCTATGTTTTGTTTTTTAAATATTTTTTTACGCATTATCTGTCTTTATTTTTATGTATTCTTTTATCATTACTTTTTGTATTTTATTGTTCTCATTTCAATGCCCTCATATTCATTAATTTATATATTAATCAATACTTATTTTAGTTTTTTGTTTTTCTTTATGTCTATGTAATATAATTTTAACTTTGTACATACTGCTTATTTTTTTTTATAAAGATACTTAAAATCTCATTAGTTTCAAAACATAAAAAGTGCATTCCATATAATCCATAAATGAGTGACTACAGATGGCCAAGTCTTATTTAAGGAAAACTTTTGTTCTATAATCTGTTCTATAAGTCCAATGTTTAATAAGCACCATTTCATATATGTTTATATAGTAGCAATAGATAGAAACATTTATTTTTTTACATATACAATACATGTTTACATTACTTTGTTTTGAATTTTCTTAACGTAGACAATAAACTTTTGTTCATCTGGCGAGGTGTTCATACAATTTATCTATTAATATAGGCAATCTTAGCAATCAATAATTGATATATATATATATATATATATATATATATATATATATATATATATATATATATATATATATATATATATATTATAATAATAATAATGATATATGATTAACATATACATGATTAACATAAAGTCATCCTTCATGGTAGCCAGAGACTTTCTACTTAACAATTTATTGAAAATTGAACTCTCACCATTTCATATCTATAATTTACTATTATATTACAGTTTTAAATAAAAGTATAGATTTTTGTAATTTAGGCCATTCAGAATTTTTATTGTTTCAAAAAATTTAATTGTTGTTTTCCAAAGAATGGTATTCTAAATTCTCTTAATATTGGACAAACTGCAAACTGAAGCAGTTTCCCCTTTTATTCTACCAAGGCTGATAATTTAAGTCGAGGATTTCTCCTCTTGTTTTAAAAATTATACGAATGAAGCATAAATTGCAATCATTCTTCTTAAAATAAAGCATTCTTTAATTTGTCGGATATTTTGTGTTACTCTGCAGACTTGCTGTTGTAATGTAATAAAATTTTTACTTCTTTATCAGTCCCTTTTTCAAAGAGGAAATGCCGAATTTTCTTCCCAATGCCCTCAACCATGTTAGATTCTTTTCAGTGATTAATTTTGCAATTATATGCAGGAGTTTTGGAAGGTCCATCCATTAGCAGCACTTTTATATGTAATGTGCAATTTTTAAGTATATGCATACAATATAATTAAACCCTGTTTGTGGATATGACATATAGTTGTATGTATAATTCACAATATTATTGTAGAGTGCCACAATTTTTAATTTATTTATTTTTTAAAATTTTTTTTATTTATTTTTTTATATATATGAAGTACCTTCGCAATTTTTCAGTCTCCCTCAATTTCTTCAAATCCTTATGATTGTGACCCGTAACATATTGCTGTTCCCACATTGGAGTTGAAGATTCATATTTTTTTGTTGTCCTGGCTTATTTAATATAATCATAGTCCAAATATTGCATATTCATTCTATTATAATCCTCTGAGTTTTTCCCTTTGAGTCTCAGTACCTCTTGTAACAGAACATGAAGTGACCTATAAAAATTAAAGAACTGTATAAAATAAAATTCATTCTTAGAGCTACTAATAACTTTTAAGTTTGCAGTTTGCATCTTTTTCAACAAATTTATTATCTCTTCATACGAAATACACTAAATAAAGTAGACTTTATCTTGTTACATCTCATTGTTACTATTTCTAACATCTATCTGTAACCATGCATGACACCTTGATCTGGAGCTGAATTTTTCATTTCAGTTCTTGCTCAGTGTATTGAAAACAAAATGGATTTTATGACAGTCCTTCAGAGGGCCAGAGATGGCCTTCCTATCAAGAGAATTCAGATTGAAGGTGGTCAGACAGAGGGCCGTATCGCTATGGACATTCGAAAACCGAAAGCCAAAGGAAGAACTATCATGTCTGGGCTGCATTATGCTGAAGAAAGTAGAGCTCAAGATAGGCTTGAGCAGTTGAAAGTAATTTCATTAGAAATATTTTCTATTTAAATATAATACATGAATATATAAATTATAACATAAAATTTATTTCAGTTGGATGAAGATCTGAACAATGATAAGAATATGTTTGGTTGTGAAGACCTTACTTCTGTCGGTACATTACCCAATCTTAATGATTTAAAACCAGAAAATTTAACAAATGTAAGTCAATATTTTTTGTATAAAAGTAAATTTATTTGTGTTGAACATATCAAAATGTAATGTGTAATGTTTTATTGTTACAATTTTTTTTATTTTTAGGTTTATCAAAGTTATTGTTTCAAGACAAAGTTGGGCACAAACCTCCTCATTAATGACTATAAGGATGAGGTTAGCATTGATTTAAAATTATCTTTTTTAAAAATAAATAAAATAAACAATATTCAGTTAATCACCATTATATACTATTCTAGCATAGCATAAAAAATGAACCTACTTTGAGACTAGGACTCTTGAGAATTACAAGAATGTACAATTAAAAAGAAAAACATATCTGGCCAAAATACTTCAATAGTAAAAATAAATAAGTTTTTGCATTAATGTCAATAAAAATAAATAAGCAACAAAAAATGAATTCTTCTCATCAAAAAGTGTACTTGTATTTAAAAAAAACAAAAATAGAATTAGAGAGAAAATATAAATTATAGAACTATTATATATCAGTGTTGCGCAAAATGTAGTCCCAATTACATTTTGCTCAAAACTGTTTTATATATATATATATATATATATATATATATATATATATATATATATATAATAATATAATAGTATACTATTATTGCTAAAGTAGAGTATGCTTCATTATATAATAATTCAAAAATAAGTGTTGTAACATATCAGCAGGATGGATTGTAATTATCAAGCAGTCTTATTCCTACATATCTACATGTTATAAAAGTTTTACATTTATTCTTACTAATCATATTACAGAATACACCAAGAAAACTCAATATGGTTTTTAGATATTAAATTCATGTACTCTATGAAAATATAATTCTATTTATATAAGGTAGTAAATGAACATGATTCTTCCTTTAACATTAATTAGTGTTAATTACATGTAGTTCTGATGCTTCGAGGTATTTCCCTCATCATCAGGATTTATCTAATTATTACAAAACCTAATGTAATATAATAATTATTGCATATTTTAAACAAATAACGAGTAAATGACATTTATTAATCTGAATTATTATACCTTTCAATTATATATCAACTGACTTAATATTGTTTTTTTGTATATTCCTCATTCTCATTAATTTATACTTATCATCTTTTAATTTGTCATATTATTAACAATTAAAAAAAAAAAAAATTGAAATAGAAAACTTGATTCATGTTATCCATTTGATCTTCCCATAAACTTTCAAATATTATTTTTTTTTTCCCCAAATATTTATTGCATTATTATGAATTATAGATTAATCCTTATTCATCTTATTTCCACTCCCTAGCCATGTTTTGTCAATATTGAAAATTTGCAAGCGTCTATTCTTTAAATCAGTTTTTATTACTAATCAATTATAATATAATTATTACACTGTATTATGTTTTTAATAAATAAATCCTGATGATCAGGGAAATACCTTAAAACGTTGGAGCTATATTTAATTACTTACTGCATAGTTCTACAGTCCTGTGTTGGCCTTGGCTTCTCTGATAATGTCACTCCATGTGTCCCTGTTCCTTGCCTTTTCTTTCTACCTGGTCATGCCTAACGTCCTCAGATCAGCCTCAGCATCCTGTAGCCATCTCCTACATGGTTGGTCTACTCTTCTGTTTTTAAATACTTTTCCATATACATATCCATTTCCTGAATAAACTATCATTCGGCATCCTCAACGTGACCGAGCCATTCTGTGCGGCATGTTTTGGGTGAGACCGATATCGTCATATAGTACATATTATCTCTTTATTTTTACGAATTCTCCATTTCTCTAATCTGTTATCATATATTGAATTTGAATGTTTTGAGATTGGTATCTATTGCTGCAGTTGCTGCAATAGATACCAGCTGCTGCAGCAGAAATTGTTGCTCGGTTGGCTACCATTATTCTTTTATTCACTTCCTTTGACATCTTATTTTTCTCTTTTAAATTCAACCCTAGATAGGTGAAGCTTCTTACACCTCAAAGGTGTAACCCTGTGCTATGAAATTGGCGGCATTATCACCTGAAGTGCACATATATTTTGTTTTGTTTTCATTAATTTGTAAACCCATTTTTTTGTTTTCAAAATTGAGATCATAGAGTCCTCTTTTAGTGACCGAACATTCTGTCCTACGAGACATTCATCATCTGTATATCCACAAACTTGATTGCATGAGTTCAAAATATTACCAGTAATATTAAATTTTTGCAAAACTTTATGTAGAGCAAGATTAAATAGCATGCATAGCTGAAAGGTCATCGCCTTGCCTCACCCCCATCTCAACAGGGAATTCACGGTTCACTCTACTGCCAACTTTAGCTCTGCTACTAGTTAGCGTAATCTTAATAAGCCTAATTAGTTTATGTGGGAAGTTGAATTCGCACAGAGTTTCTATCAATTTAGTTCTCTTAACACTATCAAAAGCCTGCCGGTATTCAATGAAAAGGGTATGCAAATCAATTTTGTACTCCCTATATTTCTCCAGTATGTGCCGCATAACAAATATTTGATCCGTTGTTCCCTTACCATAATGGAAACCACACTGATAATCTTTTAGTTTGCGCTCAGCATTGGAGATAGTCTTTTTTAGGAGGACGTTTGAGTGTAGCCTAACACTCCACGATAGTTTTCGCAATGTCTCATTTCTTATGTATGGGACAGATAAGGCTAGTTTCCCATTCCTTTGGCATTCTTTCACTTTTCCATATATCCATGATCAAAGAATACAATTGACTCATTGTAATTTCACCACTATTCTTAAAGAATTCAGCGGCAAGAGAGTCTTTGCCAGGTGCCTTATTATTCTTTAATTTCTCAACAGCCTCTAGGAAATCTTCCATGTCCAGCACTTCTATATCATTCTCATTATTCAATATCACAGTCTCACCTACTACATGACCACTGCCCATACCAGTATCACTTCCTCCAACATCTTCCTCACGTCCAAGGATCTCACTGTAGTATTCAGCCCATCTGTCCACAACCTTTGGCATATCTTCAATTATTTTGCCAATCTTATCCCAGCATGCATCAGATCTCAGTTGAAAGCCTAGATTATTGAACTTTACAGCTCCATAAAATTTCCTAGTTTCATTTTTCACTCTCGTTTCTTCAATTAGTTCTTTAAAAAATTCCTTCTTCTTAGCCCGGATTATCTTCTTAGCTCTTATGCGATGCTTGTTGTAGTTAGAGGTGGTTTGTCTTTGTAAATAGATAGATATAGCCTGTAATCATTTCGGATCCTTAGGTCTTCTCTGCAGTCATCATCGAACCATTCAGCAGCTCTTCTTTTTATCTTTTCTCCAATTACCTCCTCCGTTGCCTCCTGAATTGGATTTCTAATTTCTCTCCAATTCCTCTCAAATTGTCTACCTTCATCCTCTATTCCGCCTTCACTTTCTTTCAATATTCCGCCTTCGCTCACTTATAGCCTTAGTTTATTCTTCACTTTATTATCACAGCTCTCTTTAAACTCCCTCAACTTGTCAGGGTCTTTAAATTTTTGGAAGTCTCAATGTTTTCTTTTGTGAAACTTTCCCTGCATCACATTGGTCAGCCGTTCTAAGTTTAATTTTGACTAGAATGTGATCTGAGTCAACTTGGGTCCTCTGGCTGAGCGTACATTGATAATTGATGAAGAGTGAGTTCATGATATCAGCACATGATCGATTTGTGTAAGCAAACCATTTGCCACCTTCCACGTAGCCATATGAATCCTTTTGTGGGAAAAACAGGTACTTTTGATGATCATGCCATTAGTTTCAGTGAGCTGGCATAAATGCTTGCCATTTTCATTAGTCTGCTCATGTAGTGAGTTAATCCTTGAAACTGTCTGTGTTGAGCTCTACTTACCAACGTGTGCATTTAAATTGCCTAAAATGATTTTCGCGTCATACCTAGGTGTTGCTTGTATATTTCTTTCTAGCTCTTAGTAAAAAAGACTCTTCTCGTCATCGTCACTCTCCTTAGTAGGAGCATAGGGAGAGAATAAGATCAAATTTCTGAATCTACCTTTCAAACGTATTTTGGATAATTGGTCATTTATTGATTCAAATAGCAGTAACTTATGGCGCATCTCTTTAGTTATCATCAAATCGGTCCCTCTTCGTCCAGTCTTTTGGCTCCACTATATAATAATGAATATTATTTTTATCAACTCTACCATGTCCACTCCATCTGATCTCCTGCAGCGCTAAAATGTCTGTATTAAACTTAATGATTCGATCTACCACTTCTATCATTTTCTCAGGTTGCAGCATAGTCCTTATATTCTAAGTAGCGAAAGTCCAGTTTAAGTTCCTGTTTTTTTTTCTGTTATATCCAACCGGCTTTTCAATATTGGGTTTCAAAAATGTTAATTTTACAAGATGGAGTGTTAGCTCAATGCTCAACCCCCAACCTGGAGGACCAGGTCATTTGATTTTGGGGTTTCCATCCCCTATTTTCGGTGTTTCTTCTATTTGTAATTAGCATCAATAAATATTTAAGGAAGAATTTTGTTAGCATATTTCCTTATATAGATATGGGTTTGTTCGGGCATAACCAATCAACAATTAACCGATTATTTCCTCTTTGACAAATATTATAAGAAATATAAATGCTATACATTTCAGTATACTGTACATGCTTTACTGATGTATACTATGCATCAAAACTTATGATTGAAGTCTAGAAGTTCTATATCATAAGCTTAAAGGGAATATCAACATGAGTCAGTCTCATTATAGCAGCTCTCTATTCATACCAGTCTTATAACCAACCTATCTTTGCCTCATAATTCCACAAAATTTTATTTTGAAACATTGAGACAAATTTGATTGTATATGAGCGTAATAGCGATTCTATTAAAAACACCATACAGGGATTGACTTGGATTCCAAGCTTTTATTATAAGTTGAATTAAGAATAAATTAATTTCTCTTTCTGCTTATTTTAATGACATAAATACCTTGAGATTTTTTAAAATGAAGTATTGCATAGAATATTTTTAGATCTTGTAGATTTGGGTGTTAGTAGTAATTAGTGATTGATAAATTATTTGCCATTTCTGTAATTTTGTTTTTATTGAAAAATAGTTTCGAATGTTATACATTCATCTTCAGTTCTAAAAACACTCAAAAATAAGCAATTTAAAATACAGTTTGGTAAGTATTACCATACATATTAAATTAGATGTAATATAAATCAGTATTATAAAACATTTATGAATTTAATTAAGACAAGAAATCAAATACATGTTGGTACTCACCAAGGTTTAAATGGATTATATCAAACAGAGAAGTTTGTACTGGTTTGTTCTTGCACTGAACTAACAATGAAAGAAAGGTGGGGTGTTTATTGGCAAACGGTTTAAGGATCGGGGTTATTCTAATAATTTAAGATCTTAAATTTATTCACATTTATAACAGAAAATATCTGATGTGGACACCAAATGACTTCCTTGTACGCCTATTAAACTATAAATCGGTGGCTCAAAAAGTGATCCTCAATTTTGTTACTAGTTTCCAAAGATTGCAGTATCTCAAAAACGACACTCGGCGTCACGACATCCATCTATTGACACACACACACACACACACACACATACTCTTGTTTCTGGAGGTCTCATTCCATTTTTTTCTTCATGTTCCGTAACAACATTAGAACTGCCAATATCACTAGACAAAGCATTGGAAATCGACAGTTTCGACATTTTAAGCAGAAGAACCCACTCAGCTCATATCTTATTTTCCTGCTGCAGACTAGTTCATTTCACAAATGGGGTAGAAAACCAGTATTTTACACTCAATTTTAACACTTAATACAAGTAATAAAAATGTTTAATTGGATTCTAAACCAAATTGTGTTTGTAACCTTTATTACCGAAACATATGATTTCTGAATTTAATTTTAATATAATTTTTGATGTAAGTTTATTATGACCTTCAAGTAAAGTACCCTTTTCAGCTCACCAATTTTAACAAAAATCTACTACATTAGTAAATACATTCATATCGATATATTTACCAAATTTGAGATGTTTTACATTATATTTTAATATAATTTTTGATGAAAGTTTATTATGACCTTCAAGTAAAGTACCGCATCCGGTTTTCTAATTTAGATCAAAATCTAGTATGTTATTTAAATCAATATATAAATTATAAATACTAAATTTTTGCATAGTATTTTAATATAATTTTTGATGGAAATCAGTTATGACCTACAGATAAAGTTCCAAGCAGTTTCGGTGATCAAGCAGTGACCAAAAAGGAAGGTTCACAACTAGATTATACAGTAATCCTAGATACAAAATTTTAACTTTCTACAGTTAACCGTTTTTGAGTTATGCGAGATACGTACGTATAGACATCACGACGAAACAAGTCAAAATGGATTCAAGGATGGCCAAAATGGATATTTCCGTTGAAAACTGAAAACCGAAAATTTTCACGATTACAATACTTCCTTTAATGCGTACAAGGAAGTAAAAACAATTACTCACCGGAATTACTGGAAAAACCCCGATCCTTATACCATTTATCTATAAACACCCCACCTTTCTTTCATTGTTAGTTCAGTGCGAGAACAAACCAGTATAAACTTTTCTGTTTGTTATAATCCATTTAAACCTTGGTGAGTACCAACATTTATTTGATTTCTTGTCTTAATTAAATTCATAATTCATAAACGTTTTATAATACTGATTTATATTACATCTAATTTAATATGTATAATAATACCAAACAGTATTTTGAATTGCTTATTTTTGAATTTTTGTGTGTTTTGGAACTGAAGATGAATGTATAACATTCAAAACTAGTTTTCAATAAAAACAAAATTATAGAAGTGGCAAATAATTTATCAATCCCTGATTAGATTGATCCTTCTATACTATCATGCGGATGTCAAATGATTAGTAGTAATTGTTGAAAGCTTCTGGTTTGTTAAACTTAATTATTATTATTATTAAAATTACGAGGAAGTCGATAAGCTGCTGTATGTGTGGCATTGTAAGCTATTGGTTGTCTGTATAAATGTTTGAAAGACCATGTTGTTTGAAAAAAAAAAATTGTTGTATTATTTATCATGATTTTAGTCATCCTATCGATATCGTTTTTTGAAAAAGGCTTAGACACCAAAAATTCGAAATTTATGTTTTAATTTATTATTGAACGTAAGCACTACCTCTATCAATTCCCGCTCAAAAATCAACTATTGGTGGCGTAAGTACCAAATACTGACGACTTTCAGTCGTCCTTCTGGCCTTGACCAGTGCTTGAAGTCTGAAAAGTATTTAATTATAAAAGTTTTGCCATTTTAAGAAACTCCTATTGTACACGATAAAGAATAAAATTTAAAAAAAATATATCGTTATTTGGAGAAAAAATGTTTCATGTGTTTCTTGTAAAGTTTGCTCAATGGGGCTTATGCTTTTTTTTAAAAAATGATGTTAATAAATATAGAAAAATATTTTTTTATAAATGAAAACAAAAAGTCAATTTTTTTATGATTGAACCTAATAGTTAATTCTATTTATTTTTGCTCATTTTCAGATTTTGGGACATATTGACACTAATCAAGTTGTGATAATAAAGGGAGTTACCGGATGTGGTAAAACCACTCAGGTACCTCAGTTCATCCTGGATCAACATGAAGTAATGAATATACATTGTAATATTGTTGTCACTCAACCGAGGCGAATCGCAGCTATTTCAGTAGCGAAGAGGGTTTCCAATGAGCGAGGGTGGCCATTAGGTTCTATTGTTGGATATCAGGTATTTATTTATGGAATTAGCATTTTAGTTGTTTGTTTTTTTAAATTTTACTGAGATAGCTATATAAACGTTATGTGATGGTTTTCAGGAAAAGGATTGTTATGTGAATGTAGTCACAGATGTTAAACTATGACAGAAGTAAATCCATAAATTACACAAAATGATATAAATTTATTTTTCAGTGTTTATTCCAAAACATGAACTACTTATAATGGTCATTTTTATAATTTGAATATGAACTATTTATTAATAAACTATAGTATTCTTAGTTTAACAATCCTGAAAAATGTCTTCTTTTGGTTCAAATACAATAATGATGCTTAAAACAATTTGGTGTAATAGTAATCATGTGTTAAAACAAACAAATCGTCCTTTTTTTTGCTTATAATAATTATCTGAGATTAGTAAACTAAAGTTTTTCATTAGCATCTCTTGAAAATTCTAATTTATAATGTAAGATTTTGATGTATGTTTTTTAATTAAAAAATATATGCAGCAAAACTTTGATTAATTGTCAGTACAGTAGAACCTCCCCAAACAGTGGAATGTATTTCAAAGGAAAGTGTTCACAGAAAAATTGACAAATAACTACGTAATGCACTGTTATACAAAGAATAATTTATTACAGGTTGTCCAGCAGCCTTGAATTCCTTGAAGATAAAGAATTCTGCTTGATTTTTCGCTTTGGGAATTATGCTTGACAAACGGTCAGTCGTCGGGAATTTTTAGTTTTTACTCTAATAATTCCATTGACCATTAGTCCTTAGCGAGAAGTGTACAAAATATATGGAGGGTTAATGTAATTGTTGTTTACCATAGCATCTCTTATTCCTAGAAAATTAGAAAAATCCTCTTTCCATTAACTTTGGCTATCAGTATGCCTTTCTGAAACATGTACTCGTTTTATTTTCTTTCTCACCGTTCATGGCTTGCTCTGTAGCTAAGTGAAATAGAGATACTACGGAATGTTAAAATTATGTATTACCTCCAACAGTTCCTGCTCCGCCAATGTACTGGGATCTCTTAAGCACTCCAGCACCAAACAACTCCGAGTTTCAATTTCAACTGATTTACAATCATTTATAAGTTCGATGGTTTTTATAATAAGTTCGATGGTTACAGTAATCTACACAGGACATTGTAACCTAAACAGTCAAAACCCAAGTTGGGGGGATCACCCTTGTGTTGATTCTGTCACTACGAAGATAAAACAGCGTATCACATTACCTGCTTGTGCAACAGGTTCTCAAGATTGAAATTCCTGTTATTCGGTCTGGACCACATAACAGAGCCAAAGCAGTGTGAGCTCATTAATCCCTTAAATCTCTTGAGATTTATGGAAAAATCAAAGGTCATGTTCTGAATGAAAGTAGACGTACAATAGACCTGTTTAGGTCGCAGTGCTATCATGCTATTTAAAAAAAAAAAAGAAGTTTGATGGTTCACCCCTTGTTTTTGAATGAGAGGCCAGTGTGATAAAGGATTGCCATGATTCATTTTATTCTCATAATTAAGAGTATGAGTGATATTATTACTTACATTACATTTTTACTTATATATTACTCATGTTCACTAAGTTTTGAATCTTTTAAAATATGCAGTTCAAGCATAATAAAATGAAACATATTCTCGTTTAATTATAAATATATTTAATAATATTATTCATGTAATTCTGTTTACAGTAAAATATCTCCTAACGGATACCTCTCTGTAATGGACAATTTTAAAATGTCTTGACCTGAAAGTAAATAAGTATGGGCTCATTAATATAATTTTTTTGTTTACATAATGATTAATGAATCTCCCCGTCTGATCCTTAGTCCCAAAATACGCTTCCTTGATTTTATGGAATTATCTACAATAGATTATAAGAAAACAGAATCTATATTTTGTTTTGTTGTATAAAAAAAGTTGGTGAATAAAATTGTGGTGAAATTTATTCCTATAAGTGAATGTTATTTATTCACAATTGAAATTATTGTTTTTGTGCTGTATTTTTTAATTGTTTTTATTTTATTTTTATTAAACAATTCGAAAATATCATGTTGAGTCCTCAGTGTTAGAAGTTAGGTTACCTAATTGCTACATTTTTTCATTATTAAATAGAGATACATCTTTTATATTTATTCAAATTCATTGTAACAGCTTATTGTATATGTTATCAGGAGACATCCTAATACTTTTATGGTTCCAATTTTGTTTTAAGTTTAAACCAATAAATCGACTAAAAGCACATTGAATTTTACTGTTCCCAGCCTTGAAATCCTTGAATTATGCTTGAATTTTTTCATGACTTATTGCTGCACACCCTGTTAATAACCTATGCACTCTACGTAATGAGATAAAGTCAAAATTTATGCCAGTTTCTTAAAGCACCAAGCTATAGCAGCCAGAAATGATCTCTGGTAACAGATGGTGATCACTTCGTGATGGTGCTATAGCCGCCAGTAAGTTTCTTTTGGTTAAGGTGAAATTTGGCACATGCACTACATTTTTGGCCACTTACATTGTTCCGCTTGAATTTGTTATAGGTATTTTTTAATGGTAATTCTGTCATCTGTCTATTTGCTTAACCGTCAGGTCCTTATTCCTGATGGTGACGGTTAATCGAAGGTTTACTGTAAATTAATACATTTATATTTTTAATTTTCTTATATTCTAGATCGCTCTGGAACGCAACTGTTCTCAAGATACCCGTCTGATGTATTGTACAACTGGTGTTCTTCTTCAACAACTAGTGAAGAAACAGTCTCTTTCTGATTACACTCATATCATTGTTGATGAGGTTCATGAAAGAGACAATGAAACTGACTTCCTTCTTATTATATTGAAAAAGTTGTTAAGGAGTGCTCAGTGCAGAACGAAGGTAAATCACCTGAACTTACTCATTTCAACTTCCATCAACTAGCCAGTTATTATGTACTAATTATTTGAATGCCTTGTATAAAAAATGCAATGCTTCCTTTACAGCTTACAAGGAAGTAAAAAAGAATAAAAAGAATGATATAAAAACTGGCTATAAAAAATCTATTGATTAATTTTTCATTTAATTAATTATTTTAGGTTATTCTGATGTCAGCAACAATGAACGTGAACCAATTTTCAGATTACTTTTCAAGAACTGTAAATAGTCTTCCTATTGAACCTCCTGTTGTCGAATTGGCTCATATAGCCAAATTCCCAGTTCAGTATTACTACCTGGACAGTCTTACTAACAGGTTGCCTGGTGTAAAAGTATGTTTTTTATCATTTAAGCTCTATACCTTGCCTTATTTCTCTCATTTGCTTTTAAATGTATTAATTTTTTTTTCTAGATACCTGAAATTAATCTCAATAATCCTTCAATTTCAACTTATTCTTATGACTTGGCTAAAGCTCTTATCGAGGTTTTCCGAGTTATAGATGAGCATGAACATCATGATAATAATTTCATCGGATCTGTTCTAATATTTTTACCTGGTATTGCTGAAATCGAAACAATGTATGCTAGACTACACAGTCACACAAGGTTTGTTTTTGTGTTTTGTTTTTATGTAAACTTTAGTGATTATATACTGTTTCTGTAACAATTGCGGCCTGTTTCACCCAAGGCAGTTCTGTTGATTCAACTAGCTGGTATGGTGGATGTCAGGAATAGAACGAGACAGGCTTTTAAGTAGGAATCGCCTCTACCTCTTCACACAGAGTCAACTGAAACGCTGAGGTGGGTGTACATTCAGCACATGTGCCACTGAGGGACTCCTCCTAATTTGTTAATTCAACTGAAAGGGACCAGCGGTGGGATTTGTATAAATGGAAGTTTGCGAAACGAAGTTGATTCCAATAGGTGCCTCATGTGAACAAAATTCACTTTTTTTTTCAGACTTGATTGAATATCGACAGAGCAAATCAACAAACTGCTTCGTGAGAAGCAGGCCTGATCCATCGGGTTTGTTAAGCCTTATTATCATCAAGGACAATTTTTAAAACATTTAGTTATGATATATTACTAGTAAAGATGTACTGTAAACATAACTTATCTAGTCATTTTTGGTTTCAGTTCTGTTGAAAAGTGGTGGCTGTGCCCACTTCATTCATCTGTGACTTACGATGAGCAAATGAAAGTCTTTCAGCCCGCTCCTAAGGGTCATCGGAAGATCATCCTCGCCACAAATATTGCTGAAAGTTCCATTACTGTACCTGACATTAAGTATGGTTAGTTTGCTATTTATAAGTTGTTGATGCTCCGAAATCCTCTTTTATATTCTCCCAGTTTTCGGTTAATTTGTGGTTCCTGTGTATTCAGTAGTACTTAAGAAAAAATGTATGTGACAGATAGAAGTGATGTGCCTGATTTGCCTTGCCATTGCCAAATATATGTGTACCAATCACACATGTGACTAACCTCTCCACAGATTCCTCATATTTACTTAAATAATGGATTTTTAAATTCCTGTTACTCTAACATACACTGATTCTCCACAAAACAACCTTAAAAAGGAGTTATATCAAAAAGCTTGCCCTGCCAGAAAAGGAGGAGACTTAGCGATTCACGGATCGGTTTGTCATCTCTCGCCAATATAAATTTATAAAGTTCTTTCAGACTGAAACTGGTAATTTTTATTAAAGGATTTTCTCGGTGACAGATTGCTACTAACAGCTAAGCGCCAGTATAGTAAACCCGCCTCTGATTACAATGATAATACAGACAGTTATAACGATATTTTTAGTTTAACCGACTAAAATACGTAATAAATTTTAAAATTATAACCTATAAAATGTTATTAAATCTAATTTGCCCACACATTTTCTAGGAACAAGGTCAAAATGAAAATAAATCTGTCTAAATGGCAAAAAAGTTTCACTTCAATAAGTTTCACATTTCCAAACTTTTTTAATTAATTTTTTTCCGAATAACAAATAACACTTTCACACAATAATTTCACTCTTATTGAAATGTTTTTGTAGTGAACTTGCTTCCACGTGTGTGAACTTGTCATGGCAATGATTACAGTCAAGTCCGAAATGTTCAGAAATAAATCAGGTTTTTTGTTTCTATAACTTTCTTAGAAAGTCAAATCCCCACATAGGACATAAAATATCTTAAAACACTCCTAAACTAATGCTAAATTTCATCACAATGTTCATAAATAAACTTTTTATTGGCCAAAATATCGCTGGCTTGGAAGGTGAGTGCCACAATATGAAAATTTTTGTTTTTGCTTAAAGTACTTCTAATCACATATATTTTTTTGAGAAAAAATATCAGATTTTTAGTCACAAAATTTACCGCAATAACAATTTATTTTTGTTTTTTATGAAAAACTGCCGTAATTTAATGCACATTTCATATTTAAATGATCAAAAAATGATGAATAACTTTTTTTTAAAAACTAAGAATGTAAGTAGTATTGACTAAGAAAATGTCTAACTTGATGTTTTATCAGTTAGATGAGGGACAGTGATAAACCTAAATTGGCAAACATCAAAAGCTTCTCTTCTAAAATTCCACTTTTTTATAATGTGGCACTTTTCTTCCAAACTAGCAATATGTAAAAACAACATATCATTTATTTCTAATATTTTTTTTAATACTTCAAATCCGTAAAAATTATACAAATGGTACTAAAACAGTTCAAAATACTTGTATTTAAATTTCAAAATAAATGTATTTTTATATTACATTAATGTATTATACAGCCTAAACGGCTGTAGTCACCTCAAAAGGCAATAAGAACAACAAAAATTATCTGATTGGAAAAATAGAATTTTTGAAGTGTTATACCTCGGCTCCCTTTCTTCCATTTGCAATGAAAATTCGGACACCATTTTGAAATGAATTAGTGGATGGTAAAGTCTAGCTCCAAGGATCATCATGGGGCAACTTGGAACTTTGGTGCCAAATCTAAAAAAATCTATCAGTTGTCCATGAAAAAGGCAGACAGACGGATTTTTTTTACTCCATTTTTGGATTATAGTTATCTTGAAATGTTAAACGTCAAATTTGGAGAAGGGTGGGATTAAAATTTGTTTGCTTGGTCAATTGCAAAGTTCATTATTGAAAATAATAAACCAAAATGCAAAATTTAAACATCTTGTCCATCGAATTGATAAAAGTTCAATTCGTTTAATTTCAAAATGAAATTATTGTTCAATTGGACAAAAAATAAGCTCAATTAACCATTCACTTTTGTTTTGTAGTCGTCATCTTAGGGATATCAAAGTAAAGCTGTCTTCAGCCATTGAAATAAAAGAGATTTTAGAGTATGGTTTAAAGTTTCTTTTGTTGTTATTGTTGGTTGAATAATTGTTTCTTTTAATTTTTCAGTAATAGATTTCTGCCTGGCCAAGCAACAGGTGTTGGAACCTGAAACAAGCTACTCTTGCCTACAGCTGACTTGGATCTCGAAATCGCAAGGCACTCAGAGAGGTGGCAGAGTTGGAAGGGTTATGCCAGGCCGTGTTTACCGCCTCATTCCGAAGGATTGTTACATGGTCAGTGATATATTTTGATATGTTTATTTTATTAAGTTTAATAATTGTTTTATGCTGTTTGTTGTTAATCCATTACCAAGGAAAATTAACTATTTCTTCAACTACATAAGTGATACATTGTTTAGTGTTACATGTTAAGAAGTATAGAAAAAAAAAAATTATTTCAGTCTTTTGAAGTTCCAAATAATAATTTGTTGATAATCAGTCAGGTGAAAAAACAAAACATAAAGAATTTAGTTTTGATTTTTGGCCAGCCGACATTTTGGCTTAACTGTTTAAGCCATCTTATCTTATCGAGCTAACAGTAGCCTGCTCTAGCTGCTTTAGGTCAAAATATTGGCTAGTTTATATAATTAAAAAAAAAAAAAAACTTGTTTATTTGATTGTTTTTTCTTATATTTTCTCCTAATTGATCTCTAAAAAATTATTATTTGAAATTACAATCATTTTGTTTAACACATTGACTAACACAGTACTTTTTAGGAATCTGGTGTAAAATAAACAATTTTAGTAAATCATATTATATTATTTAAAACTTTAATTATAGTATATAGAAATCATCAAAAAGCCAATTGAATGTTTTTTTGAAGAAAAAAAAAGGTCTTCCTAATTATCTTCTAGTAGTGTCCTTGACAATAATGCAAACTTCAAGTTCTCATAGTTGGCAGTCAACTTGTTAACTAATCTTAACATATTCATCAAGTTATAGAAAGTTTTGCTAATATCACAAACATAGACAGTAGCTGTGCATCACTTTGTTTCTTCACATATAATAGCATTAAAGTCATAACTGTTATAAGTTGTCTTCACAAACGATTTTTTTCCACTACCAATTAGACCAATTCCACTTTAAATAATGTACATCCCATCTCGGGTAAGTTTCTAAACTCACCGATAAGCTCATCGATGGAAACCATCTGGCCGTCTCTTTATTCAACGATTAAATCACTGATGACCCATCAGTTCCATCGGCTGTTCGGGTCGATGGACCAATGAATGTAACCTCATTTCAGCCTCCATTTTGTTATTTCTGTATTAAAATTCAACAACTGATCTCATGCAAATGGAGTCTTTCATGGCTAATATTGTACTGGCATACTCAGACGACAATTTTAAATCACATTTTTGCATTAGCCATTCTTCAGTAGAGCTAACAATCAATTATTGGATATGATATTTAATTGAACTAGGACAAAAACGGAAACAAATTGTGAACTATATTGCTGAATATAATTATTTATGATATAATTATCTATAATTTTTATCTATGTGGTTTGTTATCTTCCGATTGAATTGTTGGAAGGTTGTCTCAAATCTGCATCACTGCCCATCCTTGATGGATTTAATCGGTTGTTGTTTTTCATCTATGGCATTTCAAGATTTTACCATTTCAGGCTTAAAGGAAAAATTTCTTTATTAATCTTCTATCTTTAATGCATATCATAGTAGGTTGGAAACAGGTCAAATTAATATTTTTCTATCAATAAAAATCATTGTTTATCATTCCACTTATTAAAAAATTGATGTCTGTTACACCTTGTTTTAGGAGTTGCCGGAGGATATAACTCCAGAAATAATGAGATGTCCTCTTGACCAATTGGTCTTGAAAGCAAAACAGCTAAGGATGGGCAACCCAGCTACACTGTTGGGGTTAGCCATTGATCCTCCTGACCTATCAAACATACATAAGACTATTCTTCATTTAAAAGAGGTAAGACCCATTTTTGTTTTTCTATTTTATAATTTTATAAAGTAGGTGAAATTTTTTGGCTTTAATATGTTTACTAAAAACTAAAAAAAAATGTCTACCTCAGTTTTAGAAAAACACCTATAAATATGTTAGCGATAATGCTTGTGCCTATATAATTTGTTTGGAAAAAGAGTACCACAATATAAAAAAATGGAACTTTAGAAGAGAAGCATTTGATGTTCGCCAATTTAGGTCTATCATTGTCTCTCAACTAACTGATAAAACATCAACAGTTTTTATCTTCATTTTTGGATCATTTCATTATGGTTCATGAATCAAATTGGGACAGATTTTCATAAAAAAACAGTAGAAGCTCCTTTAAATATTATGTATAAAATAATAAAAAAAAATATTCTTTCACTAAACAGTAAATTAGATGGAAAAAAAAAATATATCAACCCAAAATATATTATTGAATGTGTTAAAGTACAAAATAATATTTTTAAGATGATATAATGATACATGAACATGAAATAATGATATAAACATGAACTATATGTTTATATAGTTTATAATAAACATGAAATAATGATATTTTAAATTATTCATATAGAAACAAAATTGATACCTAAATACAAAATGTCACCTAGCATTCATAATGCTATTCAATATAATTCTATTCAAACCTATTATTCACAATAATAATGATAACAAAATACTTTATTTTTATCTTTATCTAGACAATCTTAATAAAGTTACTCTCTCATCACAGTTTGAAGTAATTCATCATGTTTGACTAGTAAGCTTATAATAGCTAAACTAACAATTATATTTTATAGTGGTAAATATTGAAACTAAAAGTGGCATTTATTTCCAATGAAATATACGTCACTAAAAGCTTTCAATGCAGAAAAAAGAAAAATCAAATTGTATTGTGGCATTCTTCTTCCAAGCAAACGGTATGTTGAAATCTGTTTTGAACTTATTTTTTTTTTTATCTTTGTTTACGAATATCAAAATCAAAAACTGTTGCTATGCAAAAAAAATTCATAAAGATGATGCCGCAGAGTTATTTTTTCATGTTTAAGATATGAAAAATTTTTGTTTAAGAAAAATAAAAAACAATATGTAATTAATTGAAATCGTTTAGCTGTTGAACATCTGTAATTATGCGCCACAATTACTAGTTGAGCCAAAGTAATTGAAATTGTAATTACACAGGCCTACAAGAGAAAAACAATTTTTTGGTGCCTAGGATTTAGGAATGGATTTTAGCTATTTTTGGGGCACTTAATCTAAATATAAAATCAGTTTTTTTCTATCAGCTCTACTAGTATGAAAAACGAAGTAAAACCACCTGCTTGACCCTAGCCACTTCCTTTCTGCTTGACCAGACTGGGAATCCTATCCTTCATTTCAACTAAATTTGAGGTCAGTTAGTGAGTTTTAGCTGTGCAGGACCGATCGAAGTCGATAATAAATGAGTTAAAGTAGATAAAGTTGTATAAATCATCCTGATGTGTTTTGCTACATATGCGGTGAATATACATTATAAGATAGCAGAAAGACTGTTAGTGACCTTGTAAAGAGAGCTTATCATGGATACTTTGGTGTTTGCTTGGTGAACAGGATAAATCCTGGGCACCGCATCAGGTTTGTAAAACTTGTAAAGAACAGTCATACCAGTGAATTAGCAGGAAAAGAAAAAGTTTGAAATTCGGCTTACTGATGGTTTGGAGAGAACCAAAAAACACATTGATGACTGTTATTTCTGTCTAGTAAATATTACTGGAATCAATCGAAACAACCGTAGCAAGTGGACTAATCCTGATTTAGTCTATAGAAGTCCGGTCGCTCACTCAGAGGAAGTACCGATCCCAGCATTTCACCAGCTTCCAGAGCTTTCTGAGGACGAGTAGTGTTCCTATAATCACCCTTCTGATACTAATGAAGGTGGCAGTGATTATGAGAGGATGGATGTCTACAATTCCTCAATGTTTCAACCAGGATGAGTTAAATGACCTCGTCGAAGATCTCAACCTGTCAAAAGAAGCTTCTGAATTACTGCCTTCCAGATTGAACGACAAAAATTTAGTGGAACAAGTACTTTTTACTGTACAAGAAAAAAGGGTCTGCTACCATTCTTCTTGTCACAATATTAGAGGACTCTTGGAAAAAATGAGTGCCTGAATATTTTCCAGATGATTGTTGTCTATTTATTGAAAGCTCTATGCGAAGCTTGAAATGTGCTCTATACAATGGGAACAAATATGTTTCAATACTAATGGCCCACTCAACATCAATAGGTGATTTGTGTGGACTTAAAAATGGTGAACTTTCTCCTCGTACAGCAAAGTGACCACATCAAACATCCTTGTTTTTCCTGCCTCTGGAATAGCAGAGACAAAACACCACTGGGGTAGATAGGAGTGGTCTAATAGAGAAGACTGGTCGTTGGAGAAAATAACGTTATTAACGAACCCTTAGTTGAAAGAGAGAAAATTTCTTCCACTGCATATCAAGCTGGCCCTTATGAAGAAGTTTGTAAAGACTCTTGATAAGGAAGGATCATGCTTTGCATTTATCCACCTGAAAATTTAGGAGACAGCAGTGAGGATCAAGATTTCATTAAGATATTAATATTATAGAGGGCCGCTATCAAGGAAGATAGACTACGTACATAATGGTAGATCATTGCTCGAGTTTAGAAAGGGACTGTTCCAAGATATATTCAAGAAGGTCAGAAAAAGAAGCTTCCGAAGTGTTGAGTGACTAGTTGATTCCATCAATTATTTGATACTATCTTTGTATATATAATAATATTAGTATATACTAATAGTATTTATACAATATAATGATATTTGTATAATATAATAATATTTGTGTAATTTAATAATGATAATTTCATGTTTAATTTTTTTATTTGATTCGTGGATTTAACCTAATATAACGTAAAATGTAAATTTCACTAAAATGTTGTATCTTAGAAATTTTACCTCCTAGGCAAAAACTAATACCATATTTAAATTCAGGGCACTAAATTCATATGAAATCAGCTCTAAATACCCTGTCACCAAAACTGTACTGTTGGTCTGTGTTATTTTAAATTGTAATATTATTGCTTGGCTCATTTCGTAAATATTATTTATTGGCTTGTGTAATATTATTTCTGCATTTCCAATTACTTAACATACATGAAGAGCCTCAACTGCAATTACAGTAATTGAAGGGAGTAATTGTGATTACTTACAATTACAGTATTTATAATGGAAGATTTATTTAAATACTATGTAAACTCTTCTGAATATTGTAGAACTTCAATTTTCAGATCACATAATTTTTTAAAAGTCTATTGTCCCGCCTGTGGTCAGATTTTGTTGTGAAAAAGTATGTTGAAAAGGCTAAAACTTTTTTCTTTCAATTTTCCATGAAAGTTGTCTATTTCTGAGCAGTAAGAGTAATAGCCTCTCCA
Organism: Rhaphigaster nebulosa; assembly: GCA_948150685.1. Taxonomy (NCBI): domain Eukaryota; kingdom Metazoa; phylum Arthropoda; class Insecta; order Hemiptera; family Pentatomidae; genus Rhaphigaster; species Rhaphigaster nebulosa. The sequence goes on along the minus strand of OX411308.1, from coordinate 157,283,903 downwards.
GTTTTAAAAAAAAAATTGTAATGAGTTACACCAGTCATACTCCACCAAACTGTCGCCATTACCTTTCCACAACAGTAAGTAACGATGAGCAAACTTTGTAATGTTTAAGTTTTTTGCGATCAGTCAGATCATGTGGCACCCTTAGTCCATTTTTCTTTTTCTCCCAATAACATGAAGGTGTTGTATAACAGAAGTATGCCTGATGTTTTAGTGTTTTGAAAGTTTCCGATGTGGATTGGCTTCTACTTCTTCTTCTTTCCCTATCTCCGCCGTGCCGTTAGGTATGGAGCAGCCTCAGGCCATCTTCTGTACGTGTCCCTGTCTTGGGCCATTCTTCTTGTCTCCATCAAGGAGGAGCCCTGCTCGCTCCCGACTCTCTCCATATAACCATTATATGTTCCTCCAGGATATATCTCGTTAGTCTAACTCCGAGGGTTTTCCTGATAGTTTCATTCCTCACTCGGTCTCATCTGGTCTTCCCAGTTACTTTCCTTAGATATCTCATTTCTGCTGTTGTGACCTGACTCCCGTGTTGTTCTAAGAGAACCCAACTCTCTGATCCATAAAGCAAGACTGGGAGGAACACCGACTTGAAGATGCGGAGCTTGGCATCATTGCTGATTTCTTGTTTTCCTACCAGGGTGATCGATATTTGATAAAAGACCTGGTTAGCCTTTTTTTTATTCTGTTGAGAACCTCCTGGTCTATTTTGGCGTCCCAGCTAATCATAGTACCCAGGTAAAGGTAAAGGTAGTCATCCACCACTTCCAGTTGTCGTCTGTCACCTACGATTCTCAGATTTTCCTTTTCCGTGCCTACATGCATAACTTTACTCTTGTCTGAAATTATAGCAAGACCTCTTCTTCTTAGCTCCTCCTCCACAGCGACTTGCAGTCTTCCAGGACTGTCAGCAACAAGCACAATGTCATCTGTGTACAGGAAACACTGCACCTGCACTGGTATCATATTCCAGTATCCGACAACAGCTGTCGGCCTCTACTAAGGCCTTTAATTCTTCATTATCGATCTTAGTTTTTGTCCTTCAAGATTCTTTCTCAAGATTTATATTGCCGAATTGAAACTGTACCATTACTAAAAACCATGTTGATATTTTTGAAATGCTTTGTAACTATTATTTTCAAGTTTAAATACATATAAGAATGCAGTGTATAATTTCTCAGATGAAATGGAAGAGAAATGTTTAGATAGATTAATTTAATATCCCTTGTGTCAGTATTTGTAAATAAGGAATGGTTTCTTACTTAAATGATTTTGTTCATCATTAAAATAAACAAATCTGATATTTCATCTGTTCCAACCCAATAAAACATTTTGTGGAAAATGATCGTTTCTGTGGGTTAAAGTATAATTTGATTAAATAATTATTATATTGACTGTTTTATTAAGGCTGGTGCTCTTCTTCTCACCTCTAATGGGCAATATAAGGATAATGACGGAGACTTGACTTTCATCGGTCAAATTATGGCATCGCTTCCTTTGGACATTCATCTTTCAAAGTTGATAATCCTTGGTCACATGTTTTCTTGCCTGTCAGATGCCATAATTATGGGTTAGTATATTGTTTTATAATTTATAAATATAATAAAATATTTTTTGAATATCTAACCTATGTCTTACTCTTGTTTATTTTAGCCAGTGCCATGTCCGTAAAAAGTATCTTCAGCACACCTTTTAGGCAGCAGTTGGAAGCATACAACTCAAAGCTCACCTGGGCAGATTCTTCATGTAGTGATCCTATTGCCTATCTACATGCTTATTCGGTAAAATCAATTTTATTATTAAATCTTTATTATTTTTTAATAGTTGCTTTAAATATTTTATTCACTTAAGTCCCTCGTATCTAAAACCCGTTCAAACGAACGGCCGGTCTATTGCATGATTGTCTCTACTGTGTTGGTGCTCGGTGTAGGGAGGTAAATATCAAACAAAAATATCAATAGTTTTCCAATATGTCAATAGTAGTTCGACCTGTCTTTAAAAAGATCGATATTTCGACATATCTGACATCGATATTTTTAATCTTTGAAAGGAGAAGGAGAAGTGGATTTACATTGAATTGAAGGATATGGTAATATTGTCACCTTAATGTCGAATAACACTATCTACATAAATATTGTTTGTAGATAATGTCTCCTAAGTATTGGAACAATTAAGTACTATTTATTTTCAGATTGTTCTAACTCAGTTTCTAGCTTTTTAAAAACATAACAGAACACTAACTAATAAATTTTAGTTGACATCCGCATGATATAGAAGGATCAATCTAATTAGGGATTGATAAATTTTAGTTATATTTTTATAATAAAAACTTTTACGATATGATTCTAACTTTCAAAGAAACTGTTCTTCTGTAGATAGGTATGAGATTATGGTTACGATATTTATAAATTAATAAGTATCAGGTTTGTAATAGTTCTAATAGAAACAATTAAATATTAATGTATTGCTTATAAAAAAAAAAAATAAGTCTATTTTGTTGCTGTAACATCGCAAGGTTTATAATTAACAGACACACAAACACACACACACACATATCCGGACATTTTGAAAATTTGGCATTTAAACCTTGTCAGACTATTTTAATGAATATAAGACCTAACTGATATTAAAGGCCATTTAATTATTCATTGATATAACGACTTTTATCAAAATTATTTGTTTTGTTTTTTAAAACTGTTAAAGTGTAAAATTGATGATATAAAGTGGCACTTATGATTAGTTGATTTTAGCCAAAAAAAGTTATAAAATTAAAATTAAAATTACAAAAATTATTTGTTTTGTTTTTTAAAATTGTTAAAGTGTAAAATTGATGATATAAAGTGGCACTTATGATTAGTCGATTTTAGCCAAAAAAAGTTCCTGTCTCATTCCAGGCATATACTTATCTTAAATATGTAATTTTAGTTTCGTACAACTTTTTGTTTTTGAGCTAGACTTATCACATACATACACGCACACACAGACCATTTTCCGAGACTTGGTTATTTGGGCTACAAACACGTATCTCTGTCGAAAACTCTAATTCAAAATTTTTCACAGTCGCAATAATTTCCCTTGCTATGTATATCCAATATAGGTAAGTGAAAGTAAAAAAAAAGTATTAGAGGGAGTTTTTGTTGACCATATATGTATATTTAAAGGAAGAAGTTGGTCAGGGAGGGGTGTGGTCAAAGAATTACACTATTATAAGTAAACTTATATATATATATATATATATATATATATATATATATATATATATATATATATATATATATATATATATATTATGCCGATGTTTCGGCCTAAGTTTTAGGCCATCTTCAGGGCTAAAAGGAAAACAAAATAACAACAATGAAAAAAGACAGAGGCAATACCAGTAACAGTAAAAAATGATAAAAAGAGAAATTACAAGTAAGATAAAAAAGTATGAAGTATAAAAAGAAAAAGATAACACTAAATTACATAATATAAGAGACAAATGAAAAAATAAAATAAAATAAATGAAATAACAATGTAAAAATTAATTGAAATTAAAATAATGCTTTATTTACACAGGGAATAGTAAAATGTATGAAATCTATTAATTAAAAAGACAAATAGTATATACTAACAAATAAAGGTTTGGTAATGTGTAAAGCATACAGAGATAGTTGTGATGTGACAAGTTATGCAAAAGGTGACAATGATGTTAAAGAAGTTGACATTGTTGTAATTAAATAATTATGAGATGAAGGAGTAAAATATAAAGTAATGTAAGCCTTGTTTTGGGGCTTACATTACTTTATATTAAATAGATAAAAAATTCTATGTGGTGAAGAAAGAAGAAGGATAGAAAACAATGAGGAAGATGAAATGTAAAGAAAATGTGATAATTACATACCAGAGAGGCGTGTGGGCGAGCTCCAACATAATAATACAAATAATAATAGTTTACCGGGAATTAGAAAAACCATTAAAACAATGTTATCAACTCACTGATTTGAAATAAAACTAACACTAAATTTAAATGCTGTGTGATCAAAAGATACAACAATTGATTTAAAATTGTAAAAACGTATTGATTTAAGATAAAACAATTAAATAAATTTAAAAAAAATAAAATTAGAAATAAATATAGGTGACGGGTTAAATTTACTAGAAAAAATTTGTATAAGTTGTCGGCAAAAAAAAAAAGTTGGGGTTATGGAAAGTTATGTTTTTTTTAATAAATTGAATAGTTGGGAGTAGGTTAGAGAAAGGTTTTGTATATCAGTTTTTTTATTGACGGGAAGGGATTCTAATTGGATGAAGATGCTTTCTGAGAGGAGTCGTTTGTCATGGTTAGGGACTGTAGCGAGGATTGAAGTACTGTCAAAATCAAAAGTGTGGTTTAAGGATGAAGCGTGTTATGAAAGTTTAGAGGCAGTCTGGTTACAGGAAGAGATGGAATATTTATGTTGGGTGATGCGATCTTTAAGGAGGTTTTTAGTTTCGCTGATATAGGTAGAATTACAGTTGGGAGTGGAACAGGGGATGCGGTATATGACATGGGAATGGTGTTTAAGAGGAATGGGATCTTTTACACGTGTGTAGAGGTTGGAAAGTTTGTTGTGGGATTTGAAAGCAATTCGCAGGTTGGGAATTGAGGAGCATAAGGATTTTTGTATGTTTTCAGAAAGGGCGGGGATGTACGGAAGAGATCTGTAGAAGGGAATGGCAGTGGGTGGTGAAGAAGTAGTGGTAGAGGTGATGGGAAGGGGATGGTTTTTGTAGTTGTGGATGAGTTTGTTGATGGTATTGAGGGGAAAGTTATTGGTTAAGAGGATTTGTTTGATAAGATTAATGTTGGTTTCATGAAGGTGGGAGTCGGAAAGGGAAAGACATTGATGTATGAGATTTTTGGCGACGTTTATTTTTTGGTGTTAAGGTTGTTGGGAATAGTAGTTTAAAAGTCTGCCAGAGTAAGTCAGTTTGGTATACCAGTCTATGTATATAGTGTTGTCAGGATTTCTTATAATGAGGAGGTCAAGGAAAGGAAGGGAATTTTGCAATTCACGTTCAACGGTAATTGCTTTCATTCAAATGCTTTATATTTATATATTTTTTATTGCTCTATATTAGCTTTATAGTTCATACTTTTTTTATCTTACTTGTAATTTCTCTTTTTATCATTCTTTACTGTTACTGGTATTGCCTCTTGTCTTTTTTCATTGTTGTTATTTTGTTTTCTTTTTAGCCCTGAAGATGGCCTAAAACTTAGGCCGAAACGTCGGCACAATATATATAAATATATATATATATATATATATATATATATATATATATATATATATATATATATATATAAGTTTACTTATAATAGTGTTATTCTTTGACCGCACCCTGCGACCAACTTCTCCCTTTAAAAAAAAGTATTAATTTATTAACATTTTTCAATAAAAAAAATAAATACTTATGACTAGGAACTAGAGAAAAAAAATTAATTAAATTGCTTAAACATTAAACAAATTAAATAGGAAGGAAGGATATCAATATTGAATGAATAATGATTGAAGCCTATCAAACTTATAGACCTTATATACATTTTTTTTTTTTTTTTTTTGGGAATATCGGTTTTCAATTCTCCAATTTTAATATCAATATTATGATATATCAAATTAAATTAAATTAAACCAAATTAAATCAAATTAAACGACATTTCGATATATATATATATATATATATATATATATATATATATATATATATATATATATATATATATATATATATATTTTCTCTTCACTGTACTAAACAACGAAAAAACGTTATTTTACTGTTTCAAAACCTTCATTTTAAGATATGTTAATAGGAGGTAAATCCTTGGCTCATGGTCCTTACTCGTCCTAGCTATCCTAGCTAAAGTTTGTGAAAAATATTTTTTAATGCATTGGTTCCTTCCATTTCTAAAATAGCCTTCTCTTGGTTTACCACTCTACATAGAAATTTAATTTCAGTTTTAGTGATTCTGCTTATGAGTGAGCTCAATTACATCAGGGTTAGAAGAGACATTACTTAGAATTGTGGAGTTTTACTTTATCACTCATATCCCACTTGCCGACAATGGTGTGACTAATATGATTATAGATCTGATTTGCTTAATTTATTCTGTTTAAAATTGTCCAGTCTATCCTTCCAGAGTTACTGATTACTGTTCCCAAATAGCCATTTCCCTAAATTTTATTATGTCTGTTATAGTAATTTTTTTATGGTAGTTATCATAACTAGCTATTTACTTTTCTGTTATAGCTTTGGAAATTCAAATCAAAAATGGGTTACTTCAAGAGATCAGGTGGGGAAAGTGAAGTTGATTGGTCTCGAAAATGCTTTGTTCAAGGAAATCTTATCAAAGAGGTAATTATTTATTGTTTATGTTTTTTTCAAGCAATATTTTTATTTCATTTCATACTGAAATGCCTTAATTTTTATGCAAATTCCAGGTTTCTCGATTAGAAAATGAAATTGTGCAACGCTTGAGGGGACTTGGAGTTGAAGAAATGAAAGGAGAAACAAGTGTGTCATGGACTGCTGTGGAAAAGCCTATAATTTTAAAGGTAGATTGACATTATTAATAAATTAGAAACTTTTAAAAGTGTTAAATTATAGAAGGCTCTGGGTGACACATTGGAGTGTCTCAAAATTTGTATGTAATTGAATTACATCATAAATTAAAGTATTTAATTAAATAAATAATTAAAACAATTTAAGGACAAAGGGGTTAAACTTCTTTGTAATGCCAAGGACTCTTTCATTTTATAAAATGAATGAATAGTTGTAAAACATTCATAATACCCCAATAAATGACACTGACAGCTCAAATTTGAAAAAAAAAACAGACTCATCGTTTTTCTCTTGCGAACTTCAATCATAAAAAAACTTATCTTTTTTTTTTTTTTTTTTTTTATTTATTTATATGATTTATTACTTTTAGTAATAAATAAGGTGCCGTAAGTTTTTTTTTAATAATTTCAGTGTACAACTTGATAGAAAAGTTAGGGAACCACTGATCTGAAGGTAAAGCAATCAAGAAACGAAATTATTTCCTCAGAGTATTTCCATGTACCACTACAACGCATGAATGGTCATGGATTCATTACTTGGTAGGGACATGCTGTTTCTTGACCTTTCGGTTATACAAAGAGGTAATGTGATCAAATGCTAGCTTTATCCCCAAACTCAATGAAGGCCAGGTTCCCATTTTATAGAGGTCGGATCTCGTGGCCCTCATGGTCCATATGTGGTTGATATAACAGAAAATAAATTTCTACCTCATCCGGGCTCAAACTCGGGCTTGAGTCCAGAATCATACCGACTGAGGTACTCTAACCTTCCTGATAAAATTAAATGTAGTTGATTTAAGAGAACTTATCAGATTTGCTGGTACACGAACACTAGCAGATGAGCAACTCTCTTGCATTTGTAACATTTGCTTGCCATCTATCATTTAGTTTCTTTCGGTTATGCCTTTTAATTAATTTATCAAGTGAATCAAAGTCCTTTGGTTATGCCTTTTAATTAATTTATCAAGTGAATCAAAGTCCTTTGTAGACACGGTCACGGTTATGTGGCAACTGAATGCTCTGGGACAAAAGCTGATTGCAAACATTGAAAAAAGCAGAAAAGATAAATGTTTTGTTTGCTTTCTCTCACCACCTGTGTTACTGAAAAGAATGCTAGAATTTAAGAATATGAGGGAATTTTATAAAACCACTAAACACTACTTTTTAGTAATTTTTAATTTATAAGAAAAAAAGTTCAAACACTTGTGATTGCAGTTTTAAAAACTATAGAGTATGACAATTTAAAAAGTAATGGGATACTTGCCCCATCAAAATACTATTTGGGAGACCAGCTACAAAAGTTGTCGAATTAGACTTTTAATACCATGAGGGAATTACATTTTGAGGCTTTAGACATTTTTTTCATATTAAATAGTATAGCAAACAGTTTAAAGAACAAATGAAAAGAAACTAAAAAGTTATATCTACCAACTATTTTTACTTCCTTGTACGAAGTAAAGGAAGTATTGTATTCGCGAAAATTTTCGGTTTTCAGATTTCAACGGAAATATCCATTTTGACCATTCCTGAATCCATTTTGACTAGTTTCGTCGTGGCATCTATACGTACGTTCGTATTTCGCATAACAAAAACGGTTAGCCGTAGAAAGTTGAAATTTTGTATTTAGGATTGTTGTAAAATCTAGTTGTGAACCTCCCTTTTTGGTCACTGCTTGAAGTGGTACTTTACTTGTAGGTCATAATTGATTTTTATCAAAAATGATATTAAAATACTATGCAAAACTTCTCAAATTTAGTATTTATAACTTATATATTGATTTAAATAACATACTAGATTTTGGTCTAAATTGGAAAACCGGAAGTGGTACTTTACTTGAAGGTCATATTGACTTTCGTCAACAAATATTAAAATATAATGTAAAACATCTCAAATTTGGTAAATAGGACTTTTATATCGATATAAATGTATTTAATAGATTTTGGTTAAGATTCGTGAGCGGAAAAGGGTGCTTTACTTGAAGGTCATAATAAGCTTACATCAAAAATTATATTTAAATTAAAAGAGAAATCATATGTTACAGTAATAAAGGTTATTTGGTTTTCAATCCAATTTAACATTTTTATTACTTGTAAGTGTTAAAATTGAGTCTAAAATTTTCCTCCCCATTTGTGAGATCAACAAGTCTTCATCATGAGAATAAGATATTAGTTAAGTGGGTTTTTCCGCTTAAAACGTCGAAACTGTCCATTTCTAATGCTTTATCCAATGATATTGACAGTTTTATTGTTGTCATGGAACATGAAGAAATTTCTTGGAAACTAGTTAACTACTGAAGGAAAATGACATATAATAACGGAATGAGGCCTCCAGTGACAAGAGTGTGTGTGTGTGTGTGTGTATATTTTTTTTTTTTTTTATATATATATATATATATACGAGGGTGGGTGGAAATCTGGATAGGCCCGTACCTATCCGCGTGTGGGATTTCTACCCACTAAAACCTCCCTACACCTCTTTCCCACCCGCCACTGGGCCACCGTTAGGCATTACTTCATACAGGGTGATTGGCTGTGTGCCGCCTCATTGTTTTAGGCTGCCACTATTTAGGCGCGCCTCTCCTTCTCCTTCCTCAGCTTCTTGATGACCTCTGCCGCTAGGTGCTGGCCTGCCATCCAACACTTCTGTGAAAGCAGCATCAGGCTGACGATGCTGTCTACTGTGGGTCCTGAGCCACAGATTCCTAGAAATTCTCCCCTCTCTTCTTGAAAGCAGGGACAGCTAAAAAATACATGCTCTACAGTCTCATCTATTGTTGGGCACCTTGGACATATAGCGGTATTGTCCAGCTTGAACCGCACTTGGTAGGCTCTGAAGCAGCCATGTCCTGTGAGCATCTGTGTTAGGTAGTAATCTACTTCCCCATGTTTTCTATCCAGCCAAGGTTGGATTTGAGGTATCAGCCTATGAGTCCACCTCCCTTTCAATGTCGTATCCCAGCTACGTTGCCATCTCTCGGCCATCTGCTTCCTTTCCTCGGTACTGGAGATGCGATCAACTCTCGTATATGAGCGTTGCCTCTCTTCTGCGACCAGCTCTTCTTCTTCTAGGTTCGTCGATCTGCTGCCCCACTCTGTCGCCCAGGCATTAAAGTCTCCGGCAATTACTATTGGCCTACGCCCTCTGACGTCTCGTACTATGCTATCTAATTGATCTTCGAATTCCTGGATTGTGGTGCTCAGCGGGGCATAGCAGTTGTACAGGTACAGATGTTGTATCTTATCCCAGACAAAACCAGTTGTAGGGGCCTGCGGCGTTTCCTCTATGCAGTTTTGTCCACATGCCCATATTGCTGCCCTTCCTGTGACGTCGGACACCCAACAGTTGCCGTCCAAGTTTTTATACGGCTCACTCAAGATCACGGCATCCACTCGTAGATCTTTAACGGTTTGCCATAAGAGATCCTGGGTGGCTTCGCAGTGGTTGAGATTAAGTTGGAGGATTCTCATCTGCAACGATTTTTTATCCTTCTTTGTTCTTCTAGAGCTCGCTGTAATGCCGGGCATTTGCTATCACCGCACGGGTGTCCGTTACTGCTTACTCCATCGCATAGTGCGCAAATAGGACTCTTCTTGCAGTCCACTGCTTGATGACCCTCTTCACAACACTTGCGGCAACACTTCGTTTGGTCGGGCCCTTTGCATTGCCTGGCCAGATGTCCGAAATCCCAACATCGGAAACAACGCTGTAGTCGGATTTTCTCCCGAATCCGACTGATAACCAGTCCTTGTGTGTGTGTGTGTGTGTGTCAATAAATGGATGACGGTACGCCGAGTGTCGTTTTTACTGCAATCTTCGGAAACTAGTAACCAAATGCAGGATCACTTTTTGAGCCACCGATTTATAGTTTAATAGGCGTACAAGGAAGTCATGTGTTGCCCACATCAGATATTTTTTTTCAGTATTAACTGATTTGAGAGAAACCCGATATGACTTTTTTTTTTTGAATAGCCCATTTATGTTTCTTGAGCTGTTGCAAAAAGAATCTGGAACTTTCTATAGTTTCTTATAGGTGAAAAGCATTAAAAGGACAAATTTAAAAAAAAAAGTACTGTAATTGACTTGTTCCCATGAAGTTCTTCAAATTTTTCTTTGGTTCGATGGGAAGTGTGTGGACAAGCATTATCTTGCTGGAATAGAACTTCTTGGTTAATTAAAACCGGATAATGTTCTGACAATTTCGTGTGCATTCTTTCCAATTGTTCGCAGTAGAATTTAGAGTTCATGGAGCATCCATCAGGATGAAATTCGTGATGAAAAACTCCTTCGAAATTCCAAAAAATGCAAATCATGGATTTTTTTTTCAAACTGACCCCTTGTAGCAATGGGAAAAGCCATTTAACCGCGATCTAGCCATTGCCCATGGGTATTAGGATTTCAGTAAACCCACTTTTTATCACATGTGATAATTTTGCTGATAACAGAAAGGTTTTTCAGTAGATTTTCACAAGTTTCTAGCCTCTTGGCTGATTGCTGGGGAGTAAGTTCGTGCAGGACCAGCCTACCGCGCTTTTACACCTTCCCCATGTCACTCCCTGGCAACCTTGCGAATACTTATGGACGAATATGATTCAACAGCTTGCTACAGAACCTCATCAATATCCATTTATGGTCGCCCGGAGCCCTTCTTCCTTTCCAAGGTCGTATCTCCACTGCTAAATCTTTCAAACCAATGCCACGCTGAGTGCTGGTCAAGGACATGTTCTCCTTCATATTTAATAATTTCACGAGCTGTTTCAGAGGCTGTGAAATTTTGTTTCCAGTAATGCCTTAAAATTACGAGAATTTTATAGGACACTGTCATCTTTCTTCTTAGAAAGAAATAACTAAACTAAGGCTTTTTTTGAAGCAGTGGGATGGTTATAAACAAGCTTAGAGAATGCTCTAAAGTGATTATTAACTATTGGTAAACATTAAAGAGGATTAAAATATTTATAGTCCTTTGAAATCTTGAATTTGATAAAACTCAATCATTCATTAATCATTCACTCAATCATTCATTAATCATTCAATCATTCAGTCATTTTTTTTGTGTACACCCTATTATTATAGCCATATATTGGTTACTTTATTTCTTTATTAAATCTCTATTTTATTCTTTTTAATGTTTTTATTTTATTTTATTTTTAGCTGATCATTGCTGGAGCATTTTATCCAAATTATTTCATTCCTTTTGGTTCTGATGAGAAGGATGCTGTTAAACTGCTCGGTGGGCGAGATCCCCTTACAACAGTTTATTTAACAGGTTTACCTAACAACCAGCCCGGCCCCCTCTACACCCATGCCATACGAAACCATTTTCTCCATTGTGGATCCAATATTGAAATTTCATTTGATGGTAGCAGGTATTAATTTTAAAATTCATTCACTCATTTTGATTTACTTCCACAACTACCTAAAGGTAGTGGGTGGAATATTGGTCATAGTATATAACAAAATTAATTTTGTTTATCGATTTATAATTTGTAAATTTGTGATATTGTTTCACAAAATTAACAGATTAAAAATCTATAAACAAAATTTGTTTTCACTATGTTTGTTATGACTTATTATTTTTGATGTACAATATCTTTTTTTTAATAAAGCATCTTTTATTGCATGCGTATGAGTATAGTTATAGTTCTTCCAAAGATTTAGATTTTCTGCCCCTGCTACAGAGACGATTCTCCTACAATGTGGGTGGTTTCATTTCCCCATGGCCCTCGTTATAGCGAAGGTTCACTGTACTTCCATTACTCATTTCTTAGATTTTTTTTTTATGATTATTTGTCTTTATAGTATGTGTCATCATAATCTTTTAATTCTTCTTGATTAACCCTTTGAAGGGCATAAGCCCTCTCATGTAGGATAAAAAATTTTCCGTGTTGGTTCAATCAGGAATGACACTTGAAAAATGTTAAAAAAGTGCCCTCCGTCTAAAAAACTGGGTGGGGCATGTATGATCAGTTTCCAGTTAGGCACATAAAATTTCATTGAAGTTTTTTCATATTTTTTCTTTAGTTAGGTACAATGTGTTTATATTGTCACATACAAGCACAATAAATATACTTTCTTTTTTTCATTTACTTAAAAAAAACCAATAAAATAAAAAATAACTTTGATGATCAGAATAAGACATACTACTATATCCGAGCGAGAACTCTCCCATTAGATATCTATCTTTCTTCTTCCGAATCATTAGAAATGTAAACGATATAAGTGAAATATGTTTATTCGTATAAACAATGGAATATTACCAAAATAGTTTATTTAACACAAACATTTGATGAAGCTGCGTAGTTTATAATGACTATGTTGAAGTAATAGTTTATACTTAATAAGTAATTACCTTGCCCCAATGGAAAATATCTCTCCAATTTAACAGTTAAGCAATAAGACTCAGCTATACCATTTTCTGTTTGTAGTATTCATATTTAACAGTGCCTTTAGGGTTAGACATGGGAAAGAATATGTAATCTTCTCTATCATTCATAGAAACTTAAAAACTACATTTTATTTACAAAATAACATTTTCACATAGTCTCAAACTGCTTCCATAGATAAGAAGTCATGACAACGGCACGTACGCAAGATGGATAGGGCCTGTGTGGACCTATACCGTACATTATCTCAAAAACGGTAGATTTTAGAGCTTTATAATACTGGGCCAATCCAATATGTTCCATCGGAACGTATAGGATCTTGATGCCCGTGTCGAAATCTTTGAAACGCGTCCCATCCCATCACGATCCACAGACTCACCATCTTCAGAATATAACAATATCTTAGCAGAACTGTAAAATGAAATTAAAATTTAACTAATACTATCTCAAATAATAATATTAAAAACAGCTTCCCATTCTACCATGGAAATATCTGCCAGTAAATGGAAAAAAGGAAAACAAGTTTTAACTACTTTGAACTTTTGTTAGCTATGTCTGTACTTCAAATGAACATTGGCCATATTCGTCCCACCAAACACGAAGTCTGTCTAGAGAGCGCTGACTAGCAATTTTTATGCCTTCAAACGCATTTTCTGTAGCTTCTGCCATCGAATGGAATGTAACTACATTATTTTAAATGTAAAATTCCCAATTTTTGATAAATAGCACAAATATGACTACTGTCCTTTAAAGAGTGAAGAAATTCGTCAAAGCAATGGAGGAATCAGGGTAATTATACCCTTTTGTCGACATGAAAAAATTGCTGGAATCCATAACATTCTCATTTATTTCATTTAATGGTAATATTTTGCAGTAGGTGTGTTTGTTCTTTATTTTCTGTTTGCTTGGTTTTTTTAGGACTTGAAACCAAATTTAGTAAAGCAATATATTCGAGTATGAGTGGTTGCATACTATTTATGATGTTATTGAAAATGCAATATTACAACTTGGAATGTTTTGGAATGGACCATCAGATTTGTTCCAGGAAGTTCTTTTCTCTTATACTTAATTTTGGCTCTCAGGAGTAATTTTTTGTTTGAATCAGTTGGTATTAAATTGGTTTTTATTTCAATCTGATAATATTTATGGTCCTCACACAGAAATAGACCAGTAATTGTTTTGTTAAGTAATGAAAAAGTCAGGGCAGTCTTTGAACATAGGCTAATATTTATTTTAGCATGTGAGCTTAGTGTTTATTTTTGGGAAGCAGTTATTATAAATTGCAAGAGCTTCCTGCTTAGTGGACATTTTAAACAGCAACCAGAATAACATGATATCCCAGTCAAGTAATTTTTCAGGAAATCAACATAAAAAAAATCTGTTAAAACACAAAGTTATCTGTGAGCCATTTTCTTATTTAACTTTTTGTAATTAAAAAAAAAAAATTAACACTACAGCTCATAGAAGTATGGAAACCTTTAAAAATTCAGTTGCAAAGTATATAACTATAATTTATAGTTACAATGAATGTTATATTGGACTCTTTAGTAGCTCATTAAACAATATTATTGTTTTGAAAGAAAATAATTTTCACTTTTATAGCCTTTTATCACAAGGATTAGTTGTGCTGAAAACTACACTATCAATAAATCGTAATCCTTTTAAATCATTTGATACATCCTTTAAATCATTTGATACATCCTGAGTTTGCAGTTTATAATCAGAAGTGTTGCTTACTTGTTTCATTTTCACGTCTCATTTTGAATTTTTACATTCAATGGCTTATTGCAAACCTCTCTCTACTGAAACTCGTCCAGCCATTCTCACATTACATCGAGATAGGCTATCAGTATGTAACATTGGGAAAAAATGAGGTGTTGTGCTTTGACAGTGCATCTTATATTACAATGCTCCAGAGTGTCCATACTTCCCTGAGCGGTAGTGTACATGATGCAAGAGAGGCTTTATAATATGAAAGAAATCAAATTATTTTAATTTGCATTAAATAATAGTGTTACTGAATTTTTTTTTTCATATTTAATTATAGCATTTATACTTGTATTTTCAGCAAAATTTACCTTACATTCGGAAGTAGTATACCAACTAACCATGAACCTGAAAAATGTGTTCTGATGCCCGGAAAGATCAGCATGGCTGTTTACAGGAGTATAAAACTACGCCAGCTTCAGATGCCGATCACAGTACCAGTGCTATTGTAAGCAAATGATTCAACTTTTATTTGGCTTTAAAATACACTTATAAATAGCTAATTTACTTTTTACTTTCCCTTACCAATATACGAAGTATATAGTAAGGGGAAGTATTGCGATCGTGAAAATTTTCGAATTCGAGTTTTCGACGGAAATACACGTTTTAAGGTCCCTGAGTCCAAATGACCAAGTCTCACAAAATGGTCTGTGTGTATGTGAACAGTCTAGCTCAAAAACGAAAAGTCGTATGATACTGAAATTGCGTATTTAAGGTTGGCACCTGCATGTGATGTTACAGCAACATTTTCGTCAAAATCGATTAACCGGAAGTGCCACTTTATATAATCGATTTTACACTTTTTTAAAATTTTCTTGAAAACGGCTCTAACGATTTTGATGAAACTTGCCTAAATTATTCTTAATAAAGGTCTTTAACTTTTCATTTATGTAGTAAATCACCGAGGAATTGCAGGGAAAAAAGTAATGATGAAAAGAATATTTTATTTGCGCATAGCATAAAAAGTATGCATTTTACGGTAAATTATGTGTAGAATTGTATGAAAGGTAATTGAATTATCTAAAAAACAATGAAAGAATGCTCAAAATCGGAACAGTATTAGCAAAGATACAGCGCATCGGACTAACAGGAAATAGCAATTATATCATGGATTTTACACTTTTTTACAATTTTCTCGAAAACGGCTCTAACGATTTTGATGAAACTTGGCTAAATTATTCTTCATAAAGGCCTTTAACTTTTCATTTATGTAGTAAATCACCGAGGAATTGCATGGAAAAAAGTTATGATGAAAAGAATATTTTATTTGCGCATAGCTTAAAAAGTATGCATTCTTCGATAAATTATTTGTAGTATTGTATGAAAGGTAATTAAATTATCTAAAAAATAATAAAGGAATCACAAAAATCGGACCAGTATTAGCAATGATACAGGGTATTTTATGAGGAGCACAAGACCCTAGATGGGTAACCAAGCACATCTGAAAGGAGGCGGATGCGACCGAACCTTTTCCCACCTATCCGCCAATCTGTTGTAAACAATACGCTCTGTAATAAAGTAATTTAAGAATACAAAAGTGGAAATTAACTTAATAATTTCTACTTTCACATTATTTAATGGAAAGAAAATGTTTCCATGGAAACTAAACCAGAAACTTTTAAAATATATTTGCAACTTGTCAATGTTAAAATATATAGGTAGTGTACAGTATTGTTGTACTAAAATTGTTTAAAAAACTTTTTTATTGTACTTAAGTGGGAGAAGATGTGTATGCTGCTGAGTTTATTAGAAGCAGTGTTTACGTGAACTCTTTAAAATTGTATTAAAAAGATTATTATAGGACAGTAAGGTAAAGTTGTGTGATGCGCGCACCGCACCAGATTTTTTAATTAGAACATTCAGTAGGGTGAATCTCTTCTGTGCTCAGACTTTTTTAGCCTTAAAAATTAAACGTATAGGTTTATTTTGTCTCGAACTCTGAATTTGTTGCCTTTTAGCTTATAGTTGTAGAATATTATGTAATATGTTTTAAATATCATTACAATTATAAGGTATTATTTTTATGTTATTACATTTTTTTTTTTATAGACCTCATGAAGCTCGTAAAAGGGCACAAGAGGTTTTCGGGGATAGGTTGAAACCGAGCCTATTCAATGTTAACAAAAGGAAAGCAGTAATGCCTATTAAAAAGACAAACATGCCTTCTCTTGGAACGAGCATTCTTCCTGTTGTCATCACTCATGTAAGTTGGTTTGTTATTATAAAAGTTTAACTATATTTAAGCAGATTGTATATTGAAGTGGTAAAACTATTTGACTATTTTTATAGGTTGAAAGTCCTTCCAAGTTTTGGGTAAATATTAATGAACCCGTCAACTCTAATAGAATTTATTGGATCCATTCTGCACTTAATAGGTAAGGTTTTTAAATTCTTAATCTTGTTAGCAATATGTATGTAGTCAAATTTTCTTTCTTAAGATATGTTTTTGTTGTTATCTATATGTTTTTAGAAATTAATATCAGTTACATTCTGTGCAATCGTGTCCTTTTAACTGATATGTTATTAATTCATTGTTAGTTAAACCGTCTGTCCTTGCTTCAGTAAATTCTTTCTTCTCATAGACATTAAATTTTTACTGATGAAAATTGTTTTCTGCTGCAATCTTACATGAAAATTGTAAATTATTTTTATTTAAGTCCATCTAACTGAAATATTTTTGAAAATGTACTTTTTAAAAAAAAATTATTATATTTTTATTATTTTCTTAATGTGATCATTTGTGATTGTCACCGTAACTCTCATTTTTACATTTTAATAGAAGTTACATTAATTTGGTTGTATTTCAGAATGAGTGAACCTCTGCCACCATATACCGGTCCATATGATGATGGATCTCCTTGTATCGCTCCCTATAAAGATAAGAAAGGTCCTCCCGAGTATTACAGAGCTCGCATTATCAGCAGCATTGAGGTAGATCAAAGAGGAGCAGTTCAGAGAGTTCAGGTTAGTAATTGATTAATATATATATATATATATATATATATGAAGGAAAGGACATGCTGACCAATCCCTTGCAATAGTAATTATAAATCTAATCATTGTCAGGTGTTCTTTATCGATTATGGTAACGAAGAATCTGTCTACGCAAAGGAACTGAGAGACTATCCTAAATCTTTGACTAATGTGAAAGAGGAACCAGATTTAGCACTTGAAGCAAGCCTCGCCGAGATTGGACCATCCTTCACCAAGAATCCACGTGGTGGTTGGTCTCCTGAAAACTGTAAGGAGTTTCTCAGATTCTTGAAAAATAATACTGGTATAGCCAAAGTAAGTAATAAAAGATATCTCCTAGGTTATGATACAATTTTTGGACAGTTTTAAATATTTCATTATAACATAATCATATTAAATTAGGTTAGCTTTACTCCTATTGAAACTTCTTTAAATGGACACATCTCTAATTTCATAAAGGCCCCATCTTCTATTCTTCTACAATAAAATGCATATATGTTCATTTGATATCCAGCTCCATATATTTCTGTTATCTTTAAAAGTTCAAATCGCCATGACATTAATACGGTTTTTAAATTAAATCCTTAAACTCTACTGACTTTCAATAGTTGTAAATCGATTAAGATTGAAGAACTGGGATCTTTTGTAGTCTGGCATGTGGGCCTGTAGGTTTTGTTTTCAACAATACCAACCCCAGGCAGCAAGTTAGCGGCTAGCAGTTGATTACTGCTTTGAGAAAATTCAACAAAGCATATTTCGTTGGCACTGCTCAGCAGTGAAGCTATGACATCATCGACTTACGGCTGTGTCTCAACCACTTTTGAAGTAGTCTAACAGTAATATATGTAATGGTTAGCATTTTATTCAGACAAAATGGTATGTATTGATTAAATAAAATAACAACTCTACCAATGAGTGTATTTCTGCGCTTACGATACAAATGAAAACCATTTATCAGTTGACATCCACATGATGGTATAGAAGGATCATTCTAAAAAATAATAATAATCCAATCCTTTCTGCCTTAATTAAGGGATCTATAAACTACAATAATAATAATTGGAATGATAGAAACTATGCCATATTTGTTTTCCTTTTATTAGTTTATATTATTGTATTTATTTTCTTTGTTCTTTATGTGTCAAATTAAGTTTTATAATATTAATATCAAATCTAATTGCAATAGTATGCATTGATATTTTAAATACATATTTGTTCTGTTTTAATGGTGACCGCTAATTTTTTTTTTTTTTTTTTAGATTTTTTCTGTTGTCAATAATGTAATGGCTGTAACATTATTTTCATCAGAGTTAATTGGGAAAAAACCAAAGACTGATTTTCCTTTTGAAATGTCGTTTAATTACTACCTAATTAAGAATGGTTTTGCAGAACCCATTGACGAGCCTTATCTTTCAAGGGTAAGTATATAAAATTTAGAACATTTATTAATGTCAAAATGCAGTCATCACCAGATAAGTGGGACATTAATTTTTTGTAGAATATATTCAAAATAAGATTAACAGTATAAAGTTTTGACCACTTTATCGAGTTGATTTAGTAGGAATCGAGCAACCTTTTAATAACTCTGCACCAATGTTCACAATCAATCATAAAATTGAGACAGGATGATCATGATTGTTCCTTGCCTAACAATTCATTCTAAAAAAAATTTTTTATTTGGTTTCATTTTTGCATAGATTAAATATGGTGATTAGTGCATGGGCCATTGCCGACTATGATATCATCTCAAAAAGATGAAAATATTGGAAGATTCCACTTGCCATCTGTGCCTTGAGGAAGAAGAAAAAGCAGAACACATTCTTTGTGAATGTGAAGCTCTTGCCTTCCAAAGGCTACAGCACTTACAACAGGCAATAATTAAACTTGAGAACATTGCTAGATTTAACCCTAAGGAATTAATGTGCTTCATAAGAAGCATACGATTCCTCACAGTATCTATTCCTTATGAGTATCTCACAAAAGATCCATTATGGGTCGTGGTGAGAAAGGGTTGACTCGTCCCTCATATAATTATAATGGTGATTAGTAATTAATTATTCAAAATTCATTTTTTAAGGTTACTCATAGTCAGAAAAACTGTTTATACAATGTTGTCATGCCCTATTTCTAAAGACATCTTGTTCTCCCAAACTGATCTTGAGCTTTTATATTAATTTTATATTAATCTTTTATATTTGTACCTCTTAGATATAGAATACTATGCCACATTTCCCTTATTTCATAGGAGAACAGTTTGTGTTCTTTTAAAAGTGTGTAATTCTCCTTATCATTGGTCAAGGACATAGTTATCTATACTTCTGGATAAAACAACCAAGTTAAAGAAAAATGTGTAATAATAATAAATTGGTAAAAAATGGACATAGTGCCCTATGCCTTAGCTTTACAGATATGTGGATAAACTTCATAAGTTTAATTTATTAAATATAATTTTTAAAAAAGATTTATCGTATTATTTTTATGTAAAAACTTTTTACTATTTTAGTATCCAATTTTTATAATTATTAAGTATTATTAATAATTTTTTGGGATAATACAATGTTTTAAGACTATTTTTGTGCCAAATCTTGAAAATTTCAGGAAAGCATTTACTTTCTCTGTCTAATCAAGAAAAATATTGCAAACATGAACATTGCCATAGTTCATAACAATTTATATTTACGTTCAGTTTTGACTTTGATACATTAATTTTATGCATATGCAAAAATAATGAGAATTCCAATTATTTTTAAATATCAACCAAATAGCACTCCACCATTAAATGTAAGAAGTGGTTCTAAATATAAAAAGAAACTGAATTAGAGACAGCTTTAAAAAATCATACTGTGCATTAGTAGAAATTAATGCAAGCCCCAATGGTTTTTATATTTATATTTATATTATGGTTTATATTTTGTTTCATTTATTGTTATTTTATTGATTTTTCCAGTAATAATTAAAGTCAATATCATTTATTTATAGGAAAATCATATGTTAAGAGAAGCTTCAGACAGGTCATCCACCGCAAACAACTGTCTTGATATATTGAATGCCGACTTGTATAATGACAATTTGTCTGATATTCATTTTGCTCCTCCTAAACCTGAAGAGTGTCGAAGTAAGGTGAGTTAATTTTAATTTTTTTTTTAAATTTTATAGTAATTCTGGAATTTGGAAAATTCAGAGTACCTACCAATCCGGGAAATCTGGAAATAGTTGGGAGGGAGGCTAGAATTTTGAGAATCATTTTAAAAGGTTAGGATTTCCTGACTGTTGATTTGATTTATTTTAGATACAGAAACAATCAATACGAGTTAAATTTTTAACTCTACCCACTTATGAAAATCATGTTTGCATAAGAAATGAAGAAAAACAAAGATGTGCATTTAAATTTCAAAATTGTATTAGGAGTATTCAAGCAATTTGTGCTAAGGGTGCTAGAGTTGAGGAACTGATGGAGTATTTGTGTTTTAAATATGGCCTCTATAACAGTCTGGGGTCTGGTAAGCCCTGTTATTTCGTAAATGCACAGAGAAGGTCATCGGTCAGAAGTTTTCATCTCAATGCTTTTTGTAAGTAAAATGGAATGTAAAAAAAGAATGAGGAAGGAATCGGCACAATATTAGAAGAAAGAGAAACCTCCTGTTACCCATCATCCTCTTCTTCATCTTCTGAATCTTCACATTTGCTTTCTATCAAGGCATGTTTAACCACATTGCCAAGCCACTCTGCGTTTGGTATTTAAAAAAAAAAATTAATTTTTATTAGATCACCTTATCTTAGCAAATAACACTTTAGCAGGTTAATATCTATGCTAGCTATTTAGCATCATAACAAATTTAGCATTTAACACAAGTTGTATGAATACTTTTATTATAATGCAATGGGCTCTCGCTAATCCGAACGACTCCTTTAAAAAAAAACTTTGAAATTCGAAGTCCTTTTAATTTATTTTCTCAATTTCTTTGTCAGTCTTTCTCAGTTTCTTTGTTGGATTGATCTTTAGTGTGAAATTGTATTGTTAATACAATGAGTAGTTCTGCTTTTCAAAAAATATAATTAACTATAGGATCATGAGTTTTTAGTCAGAGGCCTTGAAAAAGGTACTTTCAACTTTTGAACAGACCAAATTTCAGAATGTTTCTCAAGATAATAATTAAAAATTTACTGTTGTAAAATTACTTATAGTATATAATTTTAGTTTTTAAATTGGCTTGTTATTAATTATTTTACCTTTTTCTCTAAATTTTTTGATAATCCAAATCTCCTTGGTTTTAATTAGTTCTGATTAGTGAGACAACCATCACAACACTATTATGTCAATTATATTAACAGGGTGAATGCTCCTTAATTCTCCTCAGATAAATCTATCTTCAGACCAAATATTCTGCTCAATACTCTATTTACCTTATGGCGTTGTTCTTCCTTCAACATAAGCAAACTTATTTTGTAGCCATAAAGAACAGTGGGAAAAATAATAGCTTTGTAAATCCAACTTTAATGTTTTTGCAAAGATGGTGTAAACTAAGTCATTTTTTCATTGAAAATTAACTAAATTAGCATTACCTGTCTCATTTTTCATATTTTTTAGTTATTGTAGATTGTAGATTTCTCTGTGTATTCGATTGTATTCCCTGTTACGTTTATATAACCAAATTTTTTGCTGTTTTTACTACTAACCATTTTTTACTTGCCCTTTGTTACAGCAAAATAACTTAATCTTTTTTTTCTTAGTAATTTTACAATATAGAATAGGTATGATACAAAAATATGCTAGGAAGTTCATTGTTTATGCTTGGTAAAATCCCTGAAAATTCAGCCAACTGGTATTGGTGGAGTACTAGTCCGACAAGTACAGCCAATAGGCTAGTTTTTAGTTTTTATAGTCCTTAATGGGGGAGGGGATAAGGGCCATATCATCCTTCCATTTATTGAATATCTTAAGATTTAAATTAAAAGACAAATTTTTTTCAAGTACTTGGATTCTAGATATTTTCTATGATTCATCTCTCAGCCAAAATTTATAACAACGAAACTTTTCTTCTCAAATATTATTACTTATCGCTTTTATTTGCTCACTCTTTTACTTGTTTCACTGAGCTATCAATCTTTGCTTTCCTTTTCAACAATTACTCATTCCAGGAAAATAATTATTGCCTGCTTTTTTGTCAGCTCATATTCATTTATTTTTATTAATAGGAATGAATTGGAGTTGTGTGATCTTGAATATTAAGTTAGTGATTTTAAATCTTATTTTACTCGGTATTTTTAATTTGAATGGTTGTTACAAAAAAATTTTTTACAGGTAACTTTAAAAGGTCCTCGTTCACCTTTGGAAATGAATTTGTATTCTCTTCCCAAAAAGTGTCAAGGAAAAGAAACGATCATTGAATGGAATTCTGTTAACTCTGTTCTCTTGGATACTTATCCAATGGACCCACATAGCCGGTACTTTTTTTATTTATTTTTTATAAGTTTTCTTTTCTTTTGGTATTTATTGAATACATTATATTTTAAATCAGGATAGAAGTTTGACAAGCTCTATGAGTTCGTGTTTTGCTCCTATAACAAAGAGCAAGCTTAGCTTGGTTCAGAGATTCTCTATGTAATATATATGTACTTTTAAAAACAAAATTATGGTGTTTTATTTATTTAATTTTTATATATGGTATGAATGTGACAGATTTTAATTTATAAATAAATCAGTTTAAAAAATAAAATGAAAAAGGCTTGAGGTAAAAATTAGTAAGATAATCAAAAATATATTTTCCTGAAAAAAAAAACTTTTTAAGAATAGCTTTATATCCTAGTCAAGATAGTCGATTTTTATTATTTCAGGCTTCTCATTGCAGCTTCAGTGACACAGAATGCTGGCACAAATCGATTAACCTTGAGGAACACAACAATTATGCCTAACATCCACGGTTTAAGCTCTTTGGTCTGTCTTATCTTCGCTCCAAGGGTAGAACTGAGGTATATATCACAAAACTGGTCGCTGATAGTAAATAAATTTGTATATATTATTATCTTCTTTTTGACACCTTAAGGTATATATCAATTTTACAAAAATCAAAACAATACCTTATAGCATGTTTCTTACCAGAGATTGTCTCATTCAACAAATTCTTATTTGAATAGTATAATATCAGTTGTGCCTCTAGTTTTGATGGGGAGAGCGATGTTATGTAAAACAAACATAGATCTCGACCCCGTTTCTACTAACGCCGAAGTGCTCTGTAGAGCACAAACAATGTAAATAATGTTGGGAAAAAAAATAAGTTGATATGCAATAAAATAAATTAATTATAATTTTGAAACGAGAGAAATTACAGATAAGTATAAAAAAACTATAAACTCATTAATATAAACAAAAGGCGACTTACAACTAGACATAAATTAAACTAATTTTCAATTAAATCGTTTTTGTTCAGTCAGAAATATTGGCCACTAGAAATAAACTAATAATTTATTTCACTTCATAGTTTATTAAATTCACAGATCTCTTCAGGTGAATTAGGTTTGGTACCACCAACGCATGAATGGCGACGAAATAAAAAAATGTCTTTGTTACCTCGATAGTAGTATAACTGATGTATTGAGAGGAAGGCTTTATTTCTAACATCCATTGATGAGAGGTGCAGCTGGCAGCTGGTAGACTTCGTCGGGAGAAATGACTATGTCTAAAATGACGAGCGATGTCTGACGAAAATGGTTATGTTTCCTCACTCTTCCGCCTTCCTTAGGAAACTGGCCCGTCGGGCAAGGGGGGCACAGTTATCTCTTAATAATCCTAAACTGTATGTGTATCGTGAAAACAAAAACAATGGCACAACTAACTTTCTCTCGTTTCAATATAAATAAAAGGATAATTACTGTTATTTAATTAAAAGTAACTCTA
This sequence comes from Rhaphigaster nebulosa, assembly GCA_948150685.1. Taxonomy (NCBI): domain Eukaryota; kingdom Metazoa; phylum Arthropoda; class Insecta; order Hemiptera; family Pentatomidae; genus Rhaphigaster; species Rhaphigaster nebulosa. The sequence goes on along the minus strand of OX411308.1, from coordinate 157,259,307 downwards.
AGTGACAAAACAAAAAAATAAAGTTTATGGCTTAAACTAATTTTATAAATTATGTTAGGTTGAAAGTGAAGGAGCACTATTTCAAAAATTTTTAATTTTGATAGGTCAGCCAAATGAAAGATTTTTATGTTTTCCTCACTTGCATTTTCGTCAAAAATTGGCGATGGCTATTCTAGCTCTACTCAATACTCAATTATCTTGATTATACTAATGTTAATGTTAACTATTCATAATTATGAATTACTAACTAAAAATACTTTGTCATCCTAGGGCGGACTCTGAAAGGCGGCAGTTGACAGGAGCCCTGTGTGGACTTGGCTTTGAACCAGAAACTGGAGCAGCTTTTTATCCAGAAAATGATCTCGAAGCGTTGTTTGATACGAAAATTACTCTTATGGATTTAGAAGTGGTGATTATCATTTGTAATATGTATTTAGCTTTATTTATACTTGCCATAAAATAAAAATCACATTTTAATATATAAATAAATCGTAACTAATTAAATAAATATTCATTATCACGCTAAAAAAAAAAATCAGGTTTCTGGAATGAAGACTGTTGGTACTGAAATCTTCACTATAGGAATAATATAGATTTCAATTTTTTTCAACGTTCCAGGAAATTGAAGAAAAAAACTATATTAAATTTATATTTATTAGCCTAAGGAACATTTTTTTTTTTTTAAGTATGTAAATATTATTGTTTTTACTAAAAAAAAAAAACAACTCAGCATAGGTGTTAGTACTATGTAATATAGAAATTTCAACAAATTCTAATTTATTCTAAATGCAAAAAAAAAAAAAAATATGGTTTACATCTCACAGATTAGGCAACAGTTAACTTACAAACATAAGTTAATTTGGGTTCAGAAAGAGCTTATTAAATTGGTTTAATAGTCAAAACTTCAATAGTTCAATATACGAGTTATAGTTTAAAAAAAAAAATAATAATTCAATTTTTCATCATTTTTTAGTGTTAGCCCTTCGTAATGAAACATTAATGATTAATCAATTGTCAAAATCACATTCTCGCCTGAATCTTCAGAGTCCCAACGTTACACTAGAGCTCCACAGATAATTTAATTAAGCCACATTACCTGAAAATTACCCACTTGAAGCAAAGAATTATCCTAAATGGAGTAATAATACCCGTATCGGCAACTCTGTTTTACTGTTTATGGGAGATATTATCTTTATATGGTTATTCTGCATTAATGTGATTATATGGTTATCAGCCCTGCTAATGCTTGAATTGACGAAACATTGATCAGTTAGTTATTAACTGCTAACCAACAGATTAAAGGCTTTGTTCTTCAAAGCTTATCATATTATCTTCAATAATAATCTTATTATAACTGTCTGTTTCGGATTTTTGCTCTCATTATTTGCATTCTGTTATGCTATTTGCATACTGTTCAAATCCTCATTATTTTGATTGGTCCATACTCGTTACTAGAAAGCTTTTGGTTTAATTCTTTCTTTTCATTTTTCTGCTGAATTTATTTTTGTTGCAACATTCTCTCATGATGTTTAAAACACAGTAAAGATTTCTTATTGTTTCCGAACATAACGCGAAATCATGAGATAATAACTACTTATTTAATTTTTTTTTCAGGTAAATAAATTGAGGTTTTGGATGGACTATATCATGGGCGGAGGAGAGGGACCACATAGTGAGCTATCGAGGCCTGGCATTATAAAATCGCAGGAGAGAATAAAAACATACATCTTAGAGTATGTGTCTAATATTTTGACCTTGTTTATTTGTATGGTGTGTACATGGATCTGTAAAATGTTTCTGTGCTAGAGAGAAGTGTTTTCTAACCTACTTCTATGAATGATTCAAAATGAAATATTTTCCTTACTTACAAGTTTTCAAAGCTTCTCTTAGGTACCTATGAATGAGAATAATATAAGCTCCTTAATATCATGAACCCAATGATGCATTTTTTAATTATCTGAAAAATACTTTATTTCTATAGAGAAAAAAAACTTGTTTCTGAATTTTTATTTTTGGAATGAATCAAAACTCATGTTTGTAGAATCGATTCAGTGGGTTGTAGTCGTAATCAATACATAATTCAATGCAATACACAGTTGGTATCAAGTTGTATTGTTATAGTTTTCATTGGATTTTGATTCATTTTTGAATACTTGTTTATTTCTAACTTTTTGCCCTAGCTTTGTACTCACAGAGTGTCTAGCAATCTGGAAAATAGAGGGAATTTTTTAATTTTAGAAAAATCAGGAAATACAAAAAAAAACTGGGCAAACAGCTGCAGTGAGAAAAACTAAAAAATGAACATAATCTACAGATTCTTAGCATGTAGATGGTATATTACATCGAACTTTAAAGAAACAAAAGATGTCTTTGTGGTTTATTATTTTCAATAATAATCCTTTTTTATCAACCAGGAATATCAGTGGCTAATAAATAATAAATAATTTTGTAAAAGTCCTATTCCTAATATAAAGTTTACCTGCATCAACATTTGATAAGTGATTTTAATATTTAAAAACTTATGTAACAAATATTATCAGTTTGAGTACGTTTTGCTATTTTTGGTTAGGGAAAACTTGTTAAAAATATGGAAAAGTCAGAGACTTTCCTTAAGCTACTTTGCTGGACACCCTGTACTAGTGTTTAGTGACCCATTTTTAGACGAATTTTAAGTTCCTATAAGATATCACAGTTTGATAGAAATTTTAATATATTAGCCATTAATGTAATACCCAGCCTGGTAAAATACAAACATAATTAATTTAAAGTCTGTTATGGTTTTTAAATATTTAAAAAAACCCAAAAAATTAAAAAGTTGATATTATGAAATAATTGTTTTATTGAAGTAATGATTATTTGAAACTGTCATCATTAACATTCAATTCCCCATCACTTCTAGTTTATCTATAATGTTTACATAATTTTGGACCAAATTTGCAGTTTGCTGTTCAAGAAACGTCCTTTTATTACACCTCAGCCTTTCTCATATCCTTATGAGTGGGACCAGTTAGAACCTGATGAGCTCCTTGACCCTCAGGGTTGCGGCACCAGCTTGTATCCACTCATCTGGGGTGTATCGCTTGTTGGAGAAGGTGCAAGAGACAATGCTATTCTTTCAAGACTGGAAACACTGAACATGATTGCTGAAGGGTATGAATTAGATTTACTGTTTTATTTTCTACTCTATTTTTAATTATATATTGTTAGAGTTGGGATACAGTATAGCATCATTATAATACATATTACAGAGTAAAGAGGGTGAGAAGTACCTGCTATGTATGGAAGTAGCATATTCATAATAAGTAACGTAAACTAGACTAAAAATGTCTGATGTGGACAACACATGACTTCCTTGAATCCCTATTAAACTATAAATCGGTGGCTCAAAAAATGATCCTCAATTAGGTTACTAGTTTCCGAAGATTGCAGTAAAAACGACACTCGGCGTCCCGTCATCCATTTATTGACACACACACACACACACACACAAGGACTGGTCCCCCCCCCCCCCTTCGTCACTTTCCCTACGCTACCTCGCCACTAGCGCTCGGAGTGAAAAAGAGTCCTATGTACAAACGCATTTTTTAGGTATTTAATTAAACCTCACATAAATTTCATGAAAATAGGGTTGTAGAGAAACTCCTCGGGAACAAATACCGCTTTGAAAAATGTCTTTAGTAACATTTACCAGTTCAAATCTCTTTCGAGAACATCTGTTTTTAGGTTTCTCAATTTCAACGAAGTATATAATAAGGGGAAGTATTGCGATCGTGAAAATTTTCGAATTCGAGTTTTCGACAAAAATACACGTTTTAAGGTCCCCTGAGTCCAAATGACCAAGTCTCACAAAATGGTCTGTGTGTGTGGGTGTGCGTATGTGAACAGTCTAGCTCAAAAACGAAAAGTTGTACGATACCGAAATCACGTATTTAAGGTTGCCACATGCATGTGATATAGCAACATTTTCGTCAAAATCGACTAACCGGAAGTGCCACTTTATATAATCGATTTTACACTTTTTTACAATTTTCTAGAAAACGGCTCTAACGATTTTTATGAAACTTGCATAAATTATTCTACATAAAGATCTTTAACTTTTAATTTATGTAGTAAATCACCGAGGAATTGCAGAGAAAAAAGTTATGATGAAAAGAATATTTTATTTGCGCATAGCTTAAAAAGTATGCATTTTACGGTACATTATGTATAGTATTGTATGAAAGGTAATTACATTATCTAAAAAACAATAAAAGAATCATCAAAATCAGACCAGTATTAGCAAAGATAAAGCGTATTTTATGATGGATAACCTAGATGGATAACCGAGCGCATCTGAAAGGAGACGGATGCGACCGAACCTTCTCCCACCAATCTGTTATAAACAATATACTCTGTAATAAAGTAATTTATGAATACAAAAGCGGAAATTAACTTAATAATTTGTACTTTCATATTATTTAATGGAAAGAAAATATTTCCATGAAAACTAAACCGAAATTTTAAAAATATATTTGAAACTTGACGAAGTTAAAATATATAGGTAGTGTACAGAATTGTTGTATTAAAATTGTTTAAAAAACTGTTTTATTGTGCTGAAGTGAGAGAAGATGTGAAGAAGTGAATGCTGCTGAGTTTATTTCAAGCATTGTTTATGTGAACTTTTTAAAATTATATTAAAAAAATGATTATTATAGGACGGTAAGGGAAAGTTCTGTGATGCGCGCACCGCACCAGATTTTTTAAATTTGGTTTTAGTTATGATTTAACGAAAAGGTGATGTAATTCCCTACAATAACAAAAATAAATAATTTAAATCGGACCAGTATTAGCTGAGATATAGCATAATGAACTTCATAGACTAATTCTCCGGCACTACAGGCCATCATGGCCCTAGGCCTCCTGACTTATCAATTGGGCTTCTGACTTCCTAGCATCTATCTACTTCATCCTTCCTTGGATTATTTCTGCACTTCTTGGTCTTTTATTTTTATTTTCCCACTGAAGTGGACATCCAATATTTTCCTCTGTACCATTTTACCCTCTGATTACATGTCCTAACTATCTAGCCTCAAACACAGTTTCTTCTTAACATTCCCAGTTCGTTACTCTCACGGCGATAATCTTGGGACAAGCTTCAAATTTCTACTCCATAGGTGCCTACTGCTTTATTTCTTTGCTGAACTTGGTCAATATCTTTTATAAAATATTCTGCAGTTCCTTTCCCGAAACACTCCAAATGCTCAATTGAAAGATAATTATCTAAACTGTATACCTAAGCAATACGGAAAGTTCTGTGAATAGACAGACCATATATTTTTTAAATATTACTATTTGGAAATAATAAACCATTGTGCAATAATTTGCAGCATTTTTTTTTTATTGTAGTTGCTCTATTTTGTGTTAATATTTCGGGAACATATTATTTTAAGTTGCTTTAAGTACTTTTACTTCGCCTTCATGATTGTGGTCTGATCATTTGAATTGGATTTGATGAGTGACGGGTACGAGGCATATTCGAAAAGTAAGTACTGTTTCATTCTACCACTGAAGCCATTTTTGTTGCTCTATGTTTTGTTTTCAGTTTGCTGTGCACATTAAAATGTTTAAAACAATTACTGTTCCCGTCGACCATGAGATTCATGCTGTAATTCGATTTTTTAATGCAAGGAATGTGAAACCATAAAGATGTTTACGGTGAAGATGCAATGAGTGATGGGATGGTGAGAAACTGGGTTAGAATGTTTAATGATGGTCTGACAAATGTCCACGATGAGGCTCGGAGTAGTCGGTCTTTTGTTGGCAATGATGATTAGGTAAGGAAAGTTGATAAAAAAATTCATGAGAACAGATGTTTCACAACCACGCTTTCAGACGAATTTCTGCAAATTTTTCGAACTGTTTTGTACGAAATTGTTACATACCGCTTAGGTTATCATAACCTGTGTTCAGATGGGTTCCAAAAATACTCATTGATGTTCACAAAACCAAGCGACTTGGCAGTGCTTTGACATTTCACACACTGTACTGTGAAGAGGGAGAGGACTTTTCAAACCAAATTGTGACAGATAATGAAACTTGGGTTCATCATGTCACACCAGAATCCAATCAATAGTGTGGAGACACACTCAATCTCCGAAAAAACAAAAGTTCAAAACGACAATGTCAGCACGAAAAATCATGTGCATATTGTTCTGGGATAGAAAAGGGGTTTTGCTTACTGAATTTCTTCCCAGAGGTGAAACCATTAATGTGGCACGGTATTGTGAGACTTTAAGAAAAGTATGGCGTGCAATTCAAAACAAACAAAGAGGAATGTTCTGTAAAAAAATTGTGTTGCTCCATGTCAATGCTCAACCCATACTGCTGGTGTCATTCAAACGGTGTTTTGACAGTTGCGTTGGGAGCCGTTCGATCACCCACCTTCGAGCCCGGACTGGCGCCATCTAACTACCATTTGTTTCTGCATATGAAGCGCAAGCTAGGTGGCAAGTGCTTTGGATCTGACAATGATGCGAAAAATGCTGTGGAGTCGAGACTATCATCACTGGTGGGAAGTTTCTATGAAAGTATAGAAGAGCTGTTCACCCACTACAAGTGTTTGAACATTGATGAAAACTATGGAGAAATATAGTTTAATGTAATTAAACCTCTCCCTCTTTAATGTGGCATCTTCATGTTTAATGCTCTTTCATGTAAATAAAATTGGCTTGAAAAAAAATTGTTTTATTTTTCAAAACGGTACTTACTTTCCGGATACGCCTCGTGCATTTCTTTTACAGAGTCGATTATGTATGGGTAAAAAACTTAAGGATGATTCTTTTAGAGCGCATGCGCCTAAAAATAACCTTTTGTTATTGAAATAACAATTAATCTTTGTATTGGAAGAATGTAAAACAAATCAAAATGTTAATAAATAATTCAAGATGGTATATTTGACAAGGTATCAGGGACTTGAATAAGTTCTCGCTGTTTTTTTTATGAAAATAAATGCTTTATTTAAAAAAATTGTAAAGAACATGTCATTGAAAGTATTGTCCATCACTAGCCACTACTTTCTTCCATCTTTCTGGCAGCATACGAATACCATGTCAAAAGAACGACTCATCTTTTGAAGTTATTTTGGCATTTTTTGGCATCTTCATAAGATTGGAAGTGCTGCTCAGCCAGGCCATGAGTCATTGATTGGAACAAGTGGTTATCAGAAGGAGCAATGTTTGGTGAATACGGCGGGTGGGGTAGGACTTCCCATTTGAGCGTTTCCAAGTAGATTTTGACTGGTTTTGCAACATGTGGCCGAGCGTTGTCATGCTGCAAAATTACTTTGTCGTGTCTTTCCTCGTATTGAGGCCGTTTTTCCTTCAATGCTCGGCTCAAACGCATTAATTGTAGTCGATAGCGATCTCCCGTGATGGTTTCGTTGGGTTTGAGGAGCTCATATCGTCTTTAAATTTTTTCGGTGCACCAGAGCGTTCTTTATCTTCAATATTAAAATCATTATTTTTAAAGCGTTTAAACCAATCTCTGCATGTTGTTTCCGACAGAGCTTGGTCGCCGTAAGTCTCCACAAGAATTCTATGTGCTTCAGATGCAGATTTTTTTTGAAAAAAGGAATGCAGTAAAATTCCCCACAAATACTCTTTTTTTTTGGCACGAAATTCGACATGTTTAACACTATGAAAAAGTATGTTGTTTACACTTTGGCGGAATAACATATACTGTGATTTCGAATCTAATGGTGGAGCTTCTCGATAAAGTTGGATATAGTATTGTCTGATGCAAAAAGACTAAGATAACACCATCTGTCGGGAAACAGCGAGAACTTATTCAAGTCCTTAATAGCTATCTGAAGTTATGTAGAGGGAGAGGCCTTTTCCTTTCTGGCCTGACCTCCCGCCTTTGCTCTGCTTACACGGTTCTCCTGTAACTTATTTGCCTATATATATTCTTTCAACTGTTTTTTGTGGTTGATCAGGCTTATTCCCATGCTCATTATTTAATTTTTTTTTTCAGCAAAGAAATTTTCAAGACTGCTGTTCAATGTGAGTTATGCCAAGTGTACAACGAAACATTACAGGAACTAAGATTGCACCTTACTACGACATTACACACGATGAAGCTGGCTGATTTCAAGGAGAGCATGAAAGCTGATAAAAGGAAATGACTTGAAAAAAAAAAAGATTTCGTGATAAGTTAACTTGTTGAGCTGCCATTTTAAATTTAATATGATTTATTATTTTTAGATTTATTTTTCTGATTTTTATTTTTGTTAAAAATTGTAGACATTTTATTGTAACCTTTTTGAAGGTTTCTTTAAGTATTTTATTTTATATTTCTTCTTTTTAAAAGAAGTGTTTTGGTTAATATGCTTATTTTCATTTTATGTGTATAGTTTATTATAGTATTTTTTTAATTATAAAAAAACACATGTACCTCTAATTTCACTGTATATAACTATTTCATTCTGATGAGCATCACCATCACAATATTATATGTTTCAGGTTCCTGTGTAGTTTTAAATATTTTCATATTTATTACACTGAGATCTAATTATTATTAGCATTTTTGTAATTTTATTAGACCTATCATTTAGCTATTCATAGTTCCTCTAGTTTTTATGAATATAGTTTCTTTTGTAATTTGAAAATGTCTGGATCAGTTTTCACTAGGGATTAATGATCCTATTTGGTACATTTCTATGATTAATTACTTGCAACTATAACCTGACTGAAAGAATTTTTTTTAAATGTTTTTAAATAAATGTTATATTTGTTCAAAATTAAAAGTTGTTTTTATTTCTCGTTATTTTTATCTGTCTGTATCCCTAAGCCAACTATTTTTAAACCAATCACTGCTACCCAACATGTCTTAACAAGCCATTGAAAACTGATTTTTATTGTTATTTGTTATTGCTTTTTATTATGAGGAATTTCTTATTATTTAATCAAAATTTTATCCTTCTAATATTTTTGACTAATAATAAATAATATAAGTTTGCAATATTTTGTTACATTTTTTCTTTAAACACCATTATATATTCCGCTGATAATAAGGAGGACGTGCTATCAAGAGCTTAATAATTATTCTAGTTATTTTGGCAAGATCTATACCATAGGTGGGGAATCTATTTGCTATTGGAGGCCACTTCGAAATTAGGCAGTGAGAAATGAGGCTGCTATGATTTTTATATTTCACTGCTGGTATTTATATTTGTTTAAGCACACACATTTATAAATATATTTTTTTTTAGTTAACACTGCAATATTCCAACTTTCGTTTTTCCTCTTATATCTCATGAATGGTTTTGGCGTTTCAAACAATTTCCTGACTATTTATAGGTAGGCTAAAAGAAAAACGAGTTAAAATTTTATGAATTTCCATTCGCTTTCCCTTATATCACATGAACGGATAAATGGATTTTCGCTATTCAAATGATTTTCTAACTATTTAAAGGTAGATTAAAAGGAAGAATAAGCTTGAAAAATTTCTGATTTTCCATTTGCTTTTCCTCTTGTATCTCGTGGACGGATGAATGGATTTTCACTGTTCAAACGATTTTTGAACTATTTAAATGTAGGCTAAAAGTAAAACGAGTTAAAAAAATTTCTGACTTTTCATTCACTTTTCTTGCTATATCTTGCGAACCTTACCATAAATATCATTGTGGGTCAAAATTATGGTTATTGGCCGAATTCGGTGATTGAGTCTCTCATGCAATATGTGACATGGGATAGTACTGTATACTGAATATGATAACTCCACGTTTGGTTGATCATAAGACAGTTCTTTTTAAAACAGAATAATTTTCAAATCCATTTCACAATGTATTGTGAAATGTATTGAATGTATTTCTATTCAATATAAGATACTGCTGCTCTAAAATATAGTAATTCTGACATACTAGTAGAAGATACTTTTTCGTTTAGCTGTAATTCCTTAGGTTTTATAGATGGAGATAAGCTACTTCTGCATCAAATCTGCAGTAGTCTGAACTATTTTAAGTGATGAAAAACAGAAAATACGAAATTTGGAGGTAGGATAGTTCTGCTCAGGAGCAGCGATATATGGTATTCACACTCAGTCTGGAGATCTCTGAACTAATTTCCTTCTCCCCGTACAGAGGCAATGCAAGACTAGGAGATCCCAACTGTTTCATTGGTATAATTATGTATAAAAAACAAGTCCTTTTTTACATTTTTTTAAAAATTTATTATATCTGATTTGAATAAAAACTAGTCATAATAAAAAAGCTGACATTGAATTAGAAAAATTAATTGTTTACTTAGTAAGTGGTAAACATATCCATAATCAGAAGGTACTGATAGTAATTGAACTTAAAATTATGAAAAAATATAACTATTTAAATATGAAACAATCGTTATCATAGGCTTTTTTGGGAAAAGGGGAGCCAAATAGAATTCAGTTAGGGCTTTTGAAGTTCCAAAGTAGGACAGTACTAAATCTGCAGAGACGGGAAGGAGATTTTTTCAGGCCAAAAAAATCAATAACATATAAAATGAAAAACTATATGAATCTTTATCAACAAAATTAATATATTGGATATTGATTCTAATAACATTTTCCTTTAATATTACTTATAAATTATATAACACTAATTATAAATTCAAAACTAATTATCCATGTAAATATTAACAAATTAGTCTATAAAGTTTCCAAATTTATATTTTTTATTACTCCTACATGAGCCACCCCTAAGGGTCCAGGACAGATCTGAAATTACGGGCCCATTTTTAAAAATAAACTCAGTATTAGTAAGAAAAAAAAAAAAGCTTATAAGTAAAATAATTAACATTAACTTTTCAAAACAAAATTGCGAAAATTATAAAACAAAAAGTGTAAGAAAAATATTGTTTAAAGATACATTATTTCCTGCCAGGTATGTTTGCAAATATTTTTATATCGTTAACACTAGGGCAAAAGCACTAGTGTTAATGATAATAAGCACTGTCGTGTATAAGGAAAATTTTAAGAATTTTTAATCACAAGTCTTATTTTTTATCTATTATATTCTGATCTTTTTACTTTCCCTTACCTATATACGGAGTATATAGTAAGGGGAAGTATTGCGATCGTGAAATTTTTTTATTTTGGAATATTATTATTCCTTTTTTCAAATTAATCTTCAAAAGGTAAACAAGTCAACATAAAATGTACATAAAATAAAAACTAATAATACACTATGTAAAAAAATATATACTTAAAAAGTAGCATATTAGTAGTGAGTTAATATAAATTCATCGACTAGAAATCAGATACCTTTATCATGTATTCTAAGAATGGATTAAAAAGTCTTTACCTATAAGTCAGAAACGGACTTCTTAAACAAATTAATTTAGAATAATTTAAAAATTCTTATTAATTTGGAGCTTAAAAATTCATTACACAAAGAATATAGAAGTAAATTTGTTAGTAAAATGTTTGAGTAATTAAAAATGAGTATCGATTGATGAGAGAGGAGAGGTGGTGCCAGATAAAAAAGAGATGCCGGAAGTCTGGCGTACAGGCAGTTCAACAGTAACCTGGAAGAAAGAGATCATCCTGATGGAGGACCCAGGGCGGAGGATGATTGAGGAGGAAGAGGTTGGAGGAGGAAGAGAAGGCTATTGCGAACATTAAGACAAAAAAAACAGTAGGCCGAGATAGCATAGTTTCAGAATTTATTAAATATGGAGGACCAGAGTTAATATGACTGACTGGTGGTGACAGAATTCACGTACCTTGGCACAGTAATCAGTAGATCTGGTAAAGTGGATTCGGAAACCTCGAGCAGAATCTTTAAGGAAAATTTCATTTACTTCCAAATCTGTAATTCTGTTATCGGAAAAAGAGAGGTGTAACAAGATGTAAAGCTCCACTTATTCAAGTCAGTTTTCCTACCAGTACTTCTTTGTGGAGCGAAGAACTGGATTCTGAATGAGAGGCTGCAAAGCCGTGTAACTGAAATGAAGTTTCTTAGGAGAATTGCGAGGACAACAGGAGGGACTATGTATGGAGTGACAGGATTAGGGAAGAGCTGAAAGGACGCCCAGTGACGGAAACCCTAGAGAAAAGGCAACTGAGATGGTATGGTCATGTCTGCCGCATGGACCACCACAGAGACCCAATAAAGCCCATGGAGGCGAGATTAGTGGGAAAAAGGAGGCGGCCAAAAACCTCCTATATCAACCACATGGAACAAATATGAAAACACAAAGAAAAAACCATAGAGATGAGGATCCTTGCCAGGGATAGAGATGCATGGCACAAATGGCTGAAAGCACCCTCAGGCTGATAGGTAATTGGGTGGAAGAAAAAGAAGGAGGGAACATCAGCTGTTTCTTGAGGGGTTTTGGTACATTAGCCCAAATTCATCTGCCTAATTCAAAACCTCCAACGTCTAACTATGTTTTGAAAAATTGATTAAAATTATTTGTCATTATAATTATAAGAAAATTTCCTAATTTATTGACTAGTGTCCTTAGGTTTTTCCATTACAGAATAGAACTCTTCTCCGTTTTTCCCATATGCGTCGTCGTGTGAAAATGGTTTTGCCTGAGCGAAGAAGGATACTTCTTGGGGAGGGTCCTCGGTTTATAGCTGGTCTTCACATTCACCCGAAGAAATCCATACTTCTTAATAGAAACTAAAATGCATCTCCCACAGAAGGTGTTGTAGGCGGTGCTTATAATTAGATTTAAGTTTACCTTCCACAGAAACCAACATTTCCTGACGCACGTCATTGAAGGGTTTGCTGCATGAAGGAGCTCCATCCAGCGGAGTTTGGACTTCCATGTACTATTTGCTGGCCAACAATTTTTTTTTTCTTCCTTCTTGCAGCAAACCTTTCATTTTTGGCCACAGAATAGTACATGTAAGTCCAAACTCCCGTGGATGGAGCTATCTTATTCTCTCAGCAAACCCTTCAATTATATTTTTCATATATTCAATTGAAAAATTTAAATTCTTTTTAGCTGTATCCATCATAAAAATCAAAGCTGGAAAAAAAAAAAAAAAAAACTGGCTTTTTGTAGTTTACTATTAGAAGTTAACTAACTAGTAGTTGACATGTAATATTTCAATAATTGACACCCCTGTCAACTACAGAAAAATAAGTTTTAAATTAAGATAAAAGTCTAAAATATTGTTTCATACTTCTCTGTAAATGTGATTAATATTTTTCAATATAGAAAAATTGACGAATGTTCTTCTAGTTGAATGGAGTGTCAGCCATTGAAGCTCTGATTAAAAGCGAGTACTAGTGGTTGACATGTTGTTATAGAACTATCTTGTTATCTCATTAAAAACCGCAAATTTCTTCTCCAAATCTAGAAGATTTCAGCCTCAACAGACGTTTGTTGCTAACTGGGAATGTTTTAATAGCATTCTCACTCTCGCAGTCCTTTAAAAATTTAGGGGTGCCACACTTCCTTAATCTGTTGACATCCGCAAGATTTTATAGAAGGATCAATTTAATTAGGGATTGATAAATTATTTGCCACTTCTATAAATTTGTTTTATTGAAAACTAGTTTCGAATGTTATATATTCATCCTCAGTTCTAAAAACACTCAACAAATTCAAAAATAAGCAATACGGAGAAGAGTTCTATTTAGATAGTTTGGTATTATTATACATATTAAATTAGATTAATATAAATCAGTATTATAAAACATTTATGAATTATGAATTTAATTAAGACAAGAAATCAAATACATGTTGGTACTCACCAAGGTTTAAATGGATTATATCAAACAGAAAAGTTTGTACTGGTTTCTTCTGGCATTGAAGGAAAGGTAGGTAGCATGTTTATAAGCAAACGGTTTACGGGTCAAGGTTTTTCCAGTAATGCCGGTGAGTAATTGTTTTTTCTGTTATAGATGGGAATAAATTTAAGATTGGATTAATGGAGATATTTATTTGGTCATTTAAGCAAAAATCTGGATAGGATTTGAAGAATTTTATTATTTCAAGTGCTTCATATATATTTAATTTGAGGCTGTTTTCAACGTGATATATTAATTTAACTCGTGAGTCTTTGATGAATTTATGATTTTTTTTTTTCATTTAAATGAATTGCAAAGTTGGAATTATCTGTCTTATTATTATATGCACGTATATGTTCCTTTAATCTCTGATTTAGCGATCTGAAAGTTTTTCCCGTGTATCTGGCTGCACAATCATTACAATTTAGTTCGTATACTCCGCTTTTTTGGAAAGGGTCTATTTTGTCTTTAGGAGAAGAGAAATATGAGAATAGGGTTTTTTCTATTTTAAATGCAGGGTTTAATCCTATTTTTTTCAATTCATTCCCGACTTTGGTGGATATAGGGCCGTAATATGGAATCAAAACATAATGTTTCGGGGGCATATCTTCGGGGGTTGTTGAATAAATATCGTTGTCTTTTTTGTATTTGTTTTTTAAAATATGGTTGATGATTTAAAATTTACAATATGATGGAAATATGATTTTCATAATTAATATAGTTGTGAACTTTTTTTTAAAATTTATATTTTATTTATATTGCACTATGTTCTATATTTTATTTATATCAAATGTAAAAAGACTTATTAATAATATGTTATAAGTTTTAAAATGATTATTTTTTAGTAAAATAATATTTTATTATACTCATATATTTTTTTTCAAGTGTCTCTTTTATTTACACAATTATTTCTTTTGAATTATATCTTGAAATGTTTAATTCCTATTGAATCGATGTTTGCTTCATTCGATTCAGCGTTAAAAAAATGCATAAAAACAAATTTCTTATAGTGTTATTCAGGTAAAGATGTGATGAGCGGCTATTTTTTTTTCCGCAAAAAGACCGGTTTTAGATCACTTTGCGCCGTTTTACCTAAAGCCGGCTATGATAATTGTTTTAAGTTAATTTACAAAACATAACCAGGTTGATATTAATTGACCATTTTATTTTATATCATTATTTCGAAAGACTTTTGGGTCCTAATTCCTGGACTTCGACTTCTAGCTTTTAAGATATTCTTGCTAGATTTGGTATTATGAAATTACAAAAATACTTTTATTTTGATATCAATTGGCCAATTTTTAGAACACAGGCCCCCAAACTAATTCTAACCTGGTTGAGCTGAATTTTAAATATTCTACTGGCGTATTTGTAGCTCGAAAGATATTAATTCTCTGGAATAGCGAGGATACTTTCTGATTTCGAACATTCAAGGTCATAGTAAAATAGCAACTGAATAATGTTGGCCATTTCCTTGTTGGCCAGTTACCATTTTTCATATCTGTTATACTAAATCATACCTTTTTTATATTATATACTGATAAAGAAAAGCCATAGATTTGTTTGATATGTATTGAAAGAAAATATGTTGTTTATAGAGCATAAGTCATTTCATGCAGGCTGAAAATTTTTGTGTTGATACAATGGATATTGGTCCTAGCAATCAGGAATGACACTTAAAAAATATTTAAAAAATGCTCTCCCTTCAAAAAACTTTCAAAAAATGTATATGGCCGATGCCCAGTTAGGCACATAAAATTTCAGTCAAGGGTTTTCATATTTTTTTTAAATTAGATACAATGTATTTATATTTTCACCTGCAAACATAATATATATATACGTAGTTTTTTTAAAAAGGCGTAAGCCCCATTCAGCAAACTTTATAGGAAACACATATTATAACTAGGGATTGATAAATTATTTGCCACTTCTATAAATTTGTTTTATTGAAAACTAGTTTCGAATGTTATACATTCATCCTCAGTTCAGTTGACATCCGCATGATGGTATGGAAGGATCTATCTAATTAGGGATTGATAAATTATTTGCTACTTCTATAAATTTGTTTTATTGAAAACTAGTTTCGAATGTTATACATTAATCCTCAGTTCAAGGTTTAAATGGATTATATCAAACAGAAAAGTTTGTACTGGTTTCTTCTCGCATTGTACTGGCAATGCAAACTTTTCTGTTTGATATAAACCATTTAAACCTTGAACTGAGAATGAATGTATAACATTCGAAACTAGTTTTCAATAAAACAAATTTATAGAAGTGGCAAACATTTATCAATCCCTAATTAGATTGATCCTTCTATACCATCATACGGATGTCAACTGACATATTATAACGATTGTTCGCCAAATAACAATATATTTTTTTTTAATTTTATTCTTTATTAAATTTTATTATACAGTAGGAGTTTATTAACCTGGCAACAACTTTATAATTACAATATATTTTTAAGGCTTCTAGCACTGGTTAAAGCCAGAGTGACGACTGAGAATCTTTAATATTTGGCGCTTATGCCATCAATATTCGATTTTTAGACTATTTCCAATTTTTTTTTCTCGATATTTCGTGATCGGAAATCGATAGGGGTGGTGCTTATGCCCCATAATCAATTGAAACCTAAATTTCGAATTTTTGGCGCTTAAGCCTTTTTCAAAAAACGCCGTCGATATATATTTATACTTTCTTTAATTCATTTACTATTAAAAAAGGAAATTATAAAAAAACTAAAAAAAAACTTTGATGATCATTGTAAAACATATTAAAAAACCTCAATACACTTACAAATAATTACTTAGATTAAAAATGTCAATATAAAATAAAAGCTCCATAAAGCTGGGACAATTTTATCAATTTAGTTTTATAATAAATAAAAAGATGATTATATCTGTAAAAATACATTTTTATTTCCAATTCATTTCAAGTAACTATAGATATTATATTAAAAATAAAAGTAAATTTATATAGCAAAATAAAAGGAATAAAAAAAAAAAAAAAATGTAGGTACATTCCTTTCAATGTTCACATAATTATTCATATTATCATAGCAGAAATGTAAAATGATATAAAAATTGCATTAATACTATCTCAAATAATGATAATGAGAAGAGCTTTCCGTTCTACTAATGGACTAATGAAAAATTCTGGAAATATTTGTCAGTAAATGGAAAAACTGAAAACGTTTGTTACCTGTGCCGGTACCTCAAATGGGCACTGGCCGTATTTGTCCCACCAAAAACGAACTTTGACTAGTGCGAGCTGACAAACAATTCTAAGCCTTCAAACGTATTTTTCTGCAGCTTCTGCCATCTGGTGGAATATAACCAAACTATTTTGAATGTAAAATTCCCCCTTTTGTGATAGGTGAGACAAATGTGGCCAATGCCCGTTAAAGATCTAATAGAAATAAACATCAATGATAATAATTTCTGAAATAGAACAATTAAAAACGTTCCCCAATGTCAGGGACGTTATCATACGGTGATAGGGGTGTCACCTCCCTCCTTCCAATTATTTGAAAACCCAAAAAGTTGGGAAATTTGAGAACCTAATTCAAGAAGCTAAAATTGTGGTAAAACATTTTACTCAAACAATTACTAAAATTTAAAACTAATTCCAATACATTATAAGTTAAGAAATTGGGATTTTATCGATATGTGTTTGAAGTTTGAATAGAAATAAAACAAATACGAAGAAAATGGTCTAGGTAGCGGTCAAGAATAAAATAAAACAGTTGTAATTATTTATTTAGTGCCAACCCACATTGTAGGTCATCATTAGTGCTCTGGAGGATTAGATAAGACTAACTTAGAGTAGGCAGAATTAAAATATTTCTTAATATGGTTGGAAAAATTAAAATATTTAATGTAGTTAGGAAATCCGGTCAACAGTTGTAAAATTTTAGGTTTTGCTCCTTCCCCCAATAAATTTTTGTAGTCCCGCCCACTATCACAACTATCTTTAAGCTAGTAAAGTTCGTGAGATTATTTTAATAAAAAAAGAAAATCAAAATCACCTTTTCATTTGGCCTAATAGTATCCAAAACATAAAAATAAAAATATATGGAAGACTGGCGTTATTTGGCATAAGGGGTTAGTTGGCATACAGCTTTTATTTCCGTCCATCGTAGGGCTATATCGCTGTTTGGCTATATCCTACTAGTAAGGAGGGTATGTAAAGGTGTACAATCCATTATAACTTTAATCTGCTTGAAAGCGTCGCAAAGAAAAAAACGCTGTTTCATCGTTTTTCTGACTGAGTAAATTTTTTCATCGTAAATTTTTTTATTCTGGTGAATCTGTCCATCGAATTAAGATCCTGCTGATGGTGGTTTTCGCAAGAGTGGTTAACTGTGGTTGTATGAATCTATCATTATTTTTTACTTACTAGTAAAGGAAGTATTGTAATCGCGAAAATTTTCGGTTTTCAGATTTCAACGGAAATATCCATTTTGACCATCCCTAAATCCAGTACGTTCGTTCGGTCGTATTTCGCATAACTCAAAAACGGTTAGCCGTAGAAAGTTGAAATTTTGCATTTAGGATTGTTGTAAAATCTAGTTGTGAACCTCCCTTTTTGGTCACTGCTTAATTACCGGAAGTGGTACTTTACTTGAAGGTCATAATTGATTTCCATCAAAAATTATATTAAAATACTTTGCAAAACTTCTAAAATTTGGTATTTATAACTTATATATTGATTTAAATAACGTACTAGATTTTGGTCTAAATTGAAAAACCAGAAGCGGTACTTTACTTGAAGGTCATATTAGACTTTCATCAAAAATTATATTAAAATATAATGTAAAACATCTCATATTTGGTAAATAGGACTTTTATATCGATGTGAATGTATTTACTATATTTTGGTTAAAATTGGTGAGCCGAAAACGGTACTTTACTTGAAGGTCATAATAAGCTTACATCAAAAATTATATTTAAATTAAATACATAAATCATATGTTTCGTAATAAAGGTTACCAATTTGGTTTCCAATCCAATTAAACATTTTTATTACTTGTTTAAAGTATTAAAATTTAGTGTAAAATACTGGTTTTCCTCCCTATTTGTATATAGATGAATGTCGCGACGCCGAGTGTTGTTTTTGAGATACTGCGATATTCGGAAACTAGTAACCAAATTCAGGATCACTTTTTGAGCCACCGATTTATAGTTTAATAGGCGTACAAGGAAGTCATGTGTTGTCCACATCAGATATTTATTTCTGATGTTTGAGAATGTGTGGTATCCATCTCGTTTTGGAAATCTCTGCGGCGCTAGTTGGCATAGTAGGTATGGGATTTGCTGGCATAGTTATGACCTTTCAATTATTACCTATGCCAATTGACCCCTCCATTACTGTTTATTAAAAAAGAAACAATTTCTGTAAAAAAAATTATAAATACGACTAAAAGATAGGTTCTGAGAGAATAATCACTTATTGTTTTTAGGTATGGGTAAGTGCAAGAGAAAAACAGACCGAGCAAATTGACCAATTGTGAGGTTCGCCGAGGCCATTCACACCCATTATACATGTTATACATATTTTGATAAACTAAAAAGCGTTTCTCCACGAAAATTACTGTATTCTGCTTAAATATCCCTATCCATAACAGTTTATGCCAACTTACCCTAAGGAGTATGACAATTAACCTCGCATCCGGAATTAGTTGCAGTCATTTAGGAAAAGTTTTTTTGGGATTACCTAAAGACGGTTTTAATTAATGTATCCTACATGATTTTGTAGCCAAAGAATTAAGCTATCAGCCGATTCACCAGAATCTCTCCAAGGATTGCCCTAAAAAAATGATACCCCCAGTCTCCCGTATATACTTATTATATTTAACCACATTTCGGCATCCATAATGACATTTTCAAGTATCTCTCTTGTTATTGTCTATAACTATAAATAAAATTAAAATTCAATATTGTAATAGAGATCAGCGCTTAAATTTAAATTTCAAAAAAATATCATCTTAAAGAAAACGTCAAAGGAAAATTTGCTTTTTTTCGTCTTCCTTCCAACACTGACTTGAAAAAAAAGAAAAAAAAATCCATTTTATAGGTATCTAAAAAATCATATAAATCAGATTCATATAAACTTTGTAGATAATAAATATATAGCAATTATTAAAATTTAAAAAAATTTACTTCCTAACTTTGGAACATCTTCCCGAATTATTTAAGCTAAATTCATTGCATTTTTTCAACATTTAAAAAAATAAATAAATTAACAAAAAAATCAGCGTAAAATGGATGGCCAACTGCATAACAGGATCTAACATCTGCCAAAAACAAAGCAAAAAGGTAATCCAAAAAAATTACTTTGACAGAAGTTATATGCGAAAACAGATGCAAAGCATAAAGGCTAGTAAAAAAAAAAAAAATACTTAATTCTTCCTTAAAAAGTGTATTTTTTAAGTCTGTACCAAAATAGAAATAAAATCAAAATCATATCTTGACAATTTTTAGTTTTAAATTTAGTTTTAGTTATTTTTTTTTATTTACTATTTTTTTTTTTTTTTTTTTTTTTTTTTTTTTTTTAAATTTACAAAAATGAGGGAGCGGGGTAGCTCAGTGGGTTAGGCACTGCGCTACTAATCTCAAGGTCCCGGGTTCGAGACCGGCTGAGGCAGGTAATTATTTATTCTGTATTCAGTCGCGGATCGACCCTGTGGGATCGGGGGACCCTCCTGGGGCTCACCCAGCCTTTATAAAGTGGGTACCCTTAATTGGGGGAAAACCTGGCGGTTGAGCGTGATCTCGGCCAAATCACCTCCTTACACAACCGTTGGCTTAGAAGCAGTACGGTCCTTACCCCAAGTACTGAGCCCAAGACCCTTCACGGGTTGCAGTGGTACAGGTTTTTTTTTTTTTTTTACTAAAATATGTATATGTATATATAAAGGAAAGTTCATATCATGCAACTGCTACTTCCTTAACGAAACATTGCAAATCGTTCTTGAATTTCAAATGGTAAGGTTTGATTCGGTATCCTCCAGATTTGGCTACATACTTATCGAAAATATTTAAAGATAATTTATAGATTGTATAAATGTTGAAATATAGTATGTTTTAATTTCCTTTCTATTTTGGCGCCCATTAAAAAACAAATAAAGTTTTATTCTTTATAGCCAAATCTCTCTCTCTTTTTTTTTAAACTATCTCATTTTTCAATTTTGATTTATTTATTGATTTATATAACTTTAACTAAGGTTAAATCTGGGTAAGTGAATACTCGGTACAAGTGCATATATGGGAACATATTTCAAATCTATTTTGTTGTGACAGCTGCCTTATATGAAATTTGAAGTGAATATTGAAATCCCCATAGATGGAAGTTCTCCCAACAAAATAGAACTTACCTCATATAAATATATCAGAGAAGAATCTATATTAATTTTTTTTTTTTAATTTCTAAAACATATATACCAAACAATATAATGTCAGTTTTTTAACCAATTTTAAACAATGAAGCCTTTTACACTTCATTACGTAAGCAGATATATCACGAATAATGTTGTACAGAAACGTAGATATCTTTTGCGCGAGGTCGTGAGGTAAAAAGCCTTGTGGATTTAAACGCTTCGTTAGTTTTGCGCGGAGACCTCTTTGAGAACTGAACCTGCTCTTATCAAGTTCGACAGCAATTCAATTTCATATATTTAAATGTGTGATGTAGTACATAACCGAGGAAATGCATGGAAAAAAGTTATAATGAAAAGAAGTTTTTATTTGCGCATAACTTAAAAAGTATGCATTTTATGGTAAATTATGTCAAGACGTGTATGAAACTTAATTAAATTATCTAGGAAAAAAAAAAAAAAAAAAAAAAAAATCATCATCAAAATCGGACCTGTAATAGCAAAGATACAGCGCATCGGTCTAACCAGAAGTGGAAATTACATCATGGATTTTATTATTTTCTCGTAAACGGCGCTGACGATTTTGGTGAAACTTGCCCAATACCTTCTTCTTAAAGATCTTTAACTTTTCATGTGTGTAGCATATCAACGAGAAAATGCAGGGGAAAAAGTTATAGCGAAAAGAAAATTTTATTTGCGCATAACTCAAAAAGTGAGCCTTTTATGGTAATTTTTTTATGAAATCATATGAAAGGTAATTAAATTCCCTAAAAAACAAAAAACTATTATTTAAATCGAGCCTGGATTAGAAAATATACAGCGTACGTCATTGGGATTACTAGACTTAGAGGGAAAACCGAGCGCTTCCAGAAGGAGACGAATGCGACCGAACCTCCTCCCACCGGGCCGCCAACCTGTTAACTGGTTAAATGTATTGTAATCACATAAAAGTAGAAATTAACTTAATTATTTCTACTTTTATATTATTAAATGGAAAAAAAATGATTTTTTACCTTAGTGCCATATTATGAGCAAAAATGTTCTTACCTAGAAATCTCAGCTCAAATTTTTTCACAGTTCGATATTACGCATGAAAAAATCATTTAAATTGATAAAAAATATGATCCAACTATAAGTAATATTCATGTTTTTTTTTACCAAAATCACAAAACTAAATGATTCGCCATAATTTGATCCGGTATTTCATTAAAAACATCAGTCTGAAAAGATAATATAATTTGTCTATGATCCGTTTTCGATAAAACTTTAGCTCAAAACAGGGACTTTGCTACAATTTATTGGGGGAGACAAAATCTAAAATTTCCAAACAATTTTGACCGGATTTCCCAACTACGAGTATATTCAATATTATATTTTGTATTTACTGCATTTTTTGGATTTGAACTTTTCACTTAACTATTGTGAATATTGACAATTGAAAACAATAATTTTTTTTCTATTCAAACACAACATGGTATCGATAATGCAATTTCTTAGCTCCAAAGGTATTGGTATCATAGGAGTACGCAGCGCCCTTTATTAGTGGGTGCACGAACCACAGTACTGGGGGATACTTCCATACTCCCCAGTCGGGAATATTCTTTACTCTCCTGGAAAATTGTTTAAAGAATATGCTGTCTAAAACCTATTTTAAACAATTTTTGTGTAGAAATTAAAACAAAAATCTAACGCTCTTGGACTACAAAACTACAAAAGATATAAGACTGACTTATTAGCAGGTGCCTGTACACCTCTGTCGTTCCCTATGTGTTCCCTATGATTGGTATTAGTTTTAAATTTTAGTAACTCTTTGAGTAAATTGTTTTTCCTCAATTTGTGCAGTTTTAAGTAGGGTCTCAAATCTAAAATTTCCTAAATTTTTGTGTTTTCAAATTATTGGAGGGGTGACAACTTTCTACTCCTTCTATAGCGATATCCTTGTTTCAAAGTCGTGAGGTACGAAAAAAAAATTCAAGATAAAACCTTTCATGGCAGTTATAATCAATCTAGCTTATAATAGCTCGAATAAATGAAAGATAATCTCAATGGATTTTATCTTCAGTGGAACTGTTTAATTTGTTATCTTAGTTTTATTCGATTCCTCGCCGTAATATTTAAAAAAAACAAAGTTTTTTTTTTTAAAGTAATTTCATTTTTCATTACTCATTTTAGTAATTCTTAGCTTAGGCAATTTCAAGATTCAAATCGTGGAAACATAATTAAATCCATATGAAACATATGTAAATCTGGAGCAGGTCTGGTCAACCCTTATGGTTTGATAAGCCACTTTCTTGACGCGCCACGCTTCAAAATTAGGAATATTTACAATCATTTTCTTTGAAACGGGATGTCCGATTTTCGTTCTGTAAATTGCAACTTATTCCTTATTGATATAGAATTGCCACTAACTATGTTTGAATGTTGTA
Organism: Rhaphigaster nebulosa; assembly: GCA_948150685.1. Taxonomy (NCBI): domain Eukaryota; kingdom Metazoa; phylum Arthropoda; class Insecta; order Hemiptera; family Pentatomidae; genus Rhaphigaster; species Rhaphigaster nebulosa. The sequence continues at coordinate 157,235,747 of OX411308.1, read as the reverse complement.
CTTTGTCAAATAAGGGTTGTAACAATACTTGAATATAAAAAAGTGGCTTTAGAATTTGAATAAAAAAAAGAAGTCTTATACAGCTTTAGAGGTAGATTATTTTGGTAAAAAAATGTAAAGAAAAAAACATAGTTAAAGACGTCTAATCAGTAAAATAAAATTTTCTCGCCAAAGGATTGGAGGGTGGGGAGCGCTTAGCTGAAAGGGAAGGGGCAGGCACTAGTCGGGAAAAACATTTTTGGCTCTAATTCATCGGCACCAGAGACGTTCCTACAAACATTTATTGAAAGGACAGAATCTAAATTTTCTCTACAATTTTTTTTTTTTTTCACTGGATATTCTAACTGTATTAAATATTTTAATTTCCCCAACTATATTCTGAAATATCGTAATTTTCCCCAAATCTTTTGAAGTTGAACTTTTCACATATCATAATTATTAAAAATGATGACAGTTGACAAACTTTTTTTTTCTATTCAAACACAATACTTAATCGATAAAATTCCAATCTTACAAAAACGGCATGAATATATCCATACAATTGAGCACTTTCAGCTCCAAAATATAATGTACCATAGGATGGCATATACAGCCAAAACTTTCTGAAATAATAAAACAAAGTTGGTGGAGTAAAATATAGCCCATTGTTCTTAATCGAATAAAATATTTCTTCACCTAAATCATTAAAAAAATATATTGATATTGGTTTTAATTTTTAGTAATTCTTTGAGGAAATTGTTTGTCTACGATTTTCACAGTTTGAAGTAGGTTCTCAAATTTCCCAACTTTTTAGAATTTCCAAATGGGAGGGATAACACCCCATCTATCCCTTCCTGATCGCCACATATAATAAATTCTTCTTTTAGTATTTTTGCAATCAAACAGTTCGTATCTCGTGTTGGTGTGTTTTTATTTTGTTAGAAAAATAAGTGAAAATTATAGATTTTCAACAAAATCTTCATTCAGATTACCTCTGTCAGTCAAAAGAAGAAAACCGGATTCGTCTAACAAAGCAAAACAGTAAGTACATATTTATTACTTTTGATTATAGTGCTGACAGGCATATCATTTTGTGATACTTCTAAATTATTGTATTTCGTTTTAGAAATATTGGAAGGTATACCAATTTTGAAATAATAGTAGACAGCTTAGAGAATATTGTATTTCCTCAATTCCTTATTGCAGATAATGGATAAAATAAATATTCTTCACGTTAGGAGTCCATTTTATTCAATAGAAATGAAAATCTAAGGTGATATCGATCATAATATCGTGATATCCATTTATAATAGATGTAAATGAGGCACTCGGTCATTAAACACGGTATCTCACATTTTCTCTCAATTGAAGTATTTGGAAACACCCGATTCGAATTAAACATTTCTTCACCTATATCATAAGAAAAGTATTGGTCATAATTTTTAGTAATTCTTTGAGGAAAATGTTTTCCTACTATTTTCACAGTTTGAAGTAAGTTTTCAGTTCTCAAATTTCCTAACTGTTTGGGATTTCCAATTATTGGGAGGGGTATACCCTCCATCTATCCCTTCCTGATTGCCACATATACTAAATTCTTCTATTAGTATTTTTGTAATCAAAAAGTTCGTATCGTGTGTTGGTGTTTTTTTATTTTGTTAGAAAAATTATTGAAAATAATAGATTTTCAACAAAATGTTCACTCAGATTATGTCTGTCAATCAAAAGGAAGAAACCGGGTCCGTCAAATAAAACATAACATTAAGTTTAAAGGCATATCATTTTGTTATACTTTTATAACATTCATATTTTTTTCTCTTGGCTCCTAGGGTCAATTGGAACAAACGGCTTTTCATAGAAACTCAACCGAAACTTTTAAAATATATTTTCAACTTGACAAACCTAAAATAAATAAGTAGTGCACAGAATTGTCGTACTAAAATTGTTTTATTGTACTTATGTGGGAGAAGATGTGAAGAAGTGAATGCTGCCGAGTTTATTTCAAGTATTGTTTATGAGAACTCTTTAAAATTATATTAAAAAGATAATTATTATAAGACGGAAAGGAAAGTTATGAGATGCGCCAGATTTTTTTTTTTGCGCGCACTGAACCACATGATCTCTGTATTAAATGTTAATATAAATTTCATTGTAAGTTTATTATGTATGACCTTGAAGTAAAGTACTCTTTTCAGCTCATCAATTTTAACCGAAATCTAGTAAATACTTTCATATTGATATAAAAGTCCTATTTACTACATTTGAGATGCTTTACATTTTACATTTGTATATTTTAATGTAATTTTTGATGAAAGTCTAATATGACCTTCAAGTATCACTTCCGGTTTGCCAATGTTAACCAAAATTTATTATGTTATTTATATTAATATATAAGTCTTAAGCACCAAATTTGAGGAGTTTTGCATTATATTTTAATATAATTTTTGATGAAAATCAATGATCTTCAAGTAAATTACCACTTCCGGTAATCATGTAGTGAACAAAAAGGGCGGTTCACTTTTATAATGATCCTAAATACAAAATTTCAACTTTCTACGGCAAACCGTTTTTGAGTTATGCGAGATACGAACGTAAGTACGTACAGACGTCACGACTTCCTTTAATACGTACAAGGAAGTAAAAAATGAATAAGGAAGGAAGAAAATCAATATTGAATGAATTACTAAAACCCAATAAAAGTATTAACATGTACAATTAAAACATTCACACTGTGGCCCCCCTCGGAGCTACGGACCGATCCCCTCGCAGTCGCCTTGGCACGCCACTTATAATCCAAATAAAAATGGATTTCATATTTAAATAAATTGATCAAGTTTAAATTGTAACAATGTATGTTACAGTAAGTTAAAATGTTTGATTTATTTCTTTTAGGATTTTAACAAGTTTCTGAATAAATTGTCTTTTTATACACGTTTGTTTCCTTATAAACAATTTTAAAACAAAGGCTAACATTTTTCATTTAGAACAAACCCACTGCACGTGCCGCCACTGGTTTTGATTTAGCATTTTTAGTAGCATTGATTAATATTTTTATTATTTTTAAATGTGCATGTTTGAATAGATGCTAGTCTAAAAAAGAACTACATTAAAATGAATCACCATCAGAGTTTGCAATTAATTGAGAAAACCATGTACTACTACAACTCTGATCTATGTTTTTAATATATAATTTTTTTATCGATATTGAAACATTTCCAGGAAATCTCTTACAATGATACTAGAGAAGTTTCGCGATTTTACAAAAAATATTTTTGTTATTGTTTAAATGTGTATCTTATAATCCTTCATAAACTAAAATGCCAAGAGGTGTATTATCATATAGTAGAAGAGCAGTCAGTTTTCCTGGTTTATTAGTAGACCAGTTTGGAGATGATAACCCTGAGGTCAAGCCAGTCCTTGTAGTACTGCTGTCTTGTGAGATCATCTTTCTTCATAACATCAACATCTCAACGCTTTGACATGTGAGTTTTATATATTCATATGTGATGTTTGTGCATTGATTTTTGTTTTTATCTCATTTTTAAAATACAGACTTTGATGTATTGAGCCGATTAGTATACAAATTTGATCAAGGCAGTTTGTATGTTTCCCCTTCTAGTTTTGGTTCCATACATTCTTAACCTGTTATCTGACCTGTTTCTTTTTTTTTCCTTTATTCTTTTTTTTTTCATGTTATGCTAATATTATATATTAAGACTTTGAAAATACCTAACTTTTGAATTTAAATATGATATTTTAATCATCAATATTTTCCACTCAAGTTTAATCATTTTAGTATTGAAAAATGACTAAGCGCCCAGCAAGGACTAAATACCAACAATGATCAAATACCTAGAATTCGTCCATGAATTATAGTGTATGTATTATGAATTAGCCAGTGTTCATGTATTATATACCTTGCCTGTCCATATTTTTTTATTATTTTAATCAGGATTAATAATGTTTGTTTAAGCTCCTTAAGTTGCTCCCAGGTGCTGAGTAGAAAGGATTTATTTTAAATTGAATTTTCATCATATTTTTGTGCTCTTTACTTTTCTCTTTTCATTCCACTACTAATAATACAATTGAACAGATGAAAGACAGTCATTTCATTGCTTGACATTTAAACATTTTTTGTAAAATTTACACATATATAAGATTGTAAGCATACTTGAATATTAACATTATGATGGTTATTGAATAAATAATATTTGAAGGAAGCTGAAGAGAGGCTTTACTTATTCTTTTATAAATTAAAAAAATCATGAACAAGGAATTAAAAAGAAAAAAAACACCAAATATGAATTATTTGAGTTATAAAATTTATTTATTTATCTATATTTTAAGCAAGAATTTAAGATGAAATTCATTAAAATTATGTTTACAATTCATATTGATCTTTTATTTAATCATGCATCAGTATATATTTAATTAATATATCGACACAGGTTCAACTAACACTTCATTCGTTTCTTGTACATTGATGTCAAAGTTTAATTTACTCATTATTGAGATATCTCTCCACTTACAATAGTGATTTTTTGATATGGTCAATGCTTAATATTTTTTGTGACTAGTCAATGCTTGTCACAATGAACTGTAAAGAGCATTCACAAAAGCATTGTAATAAAATTGTCACATAATGTGTTAATCTCCCCCCTTCCTCATTTTTTGTATAACTGCTACTGCAAATAATTCTTGAAAATCGTGCCTTCTTGTAACTCGGCTATTTCTTCACCATTACCTTCTTCTTGTAGTATAAGTCAGATTGAACCAAGTCACACTAACAACTCATTTTCTTCGATTTTGTGATGTGGAATTTTACAAGAGGAGTGTTTGAAGTTTGCTTATTTAGGTTTATTGCTGTCCCTAACTCACTGATGAAAGATCAAGTTGGACATTTTATTAGTCAATACTACTTTCCTTTTTTGTGTTAAAAAAAAAGTTAATATTCATCTTTTGATAATTTAAACATGAGCCGTGAATTAAATTGTGAGAGCTTTCTATCAAAAACTAAAATAAATTGTTATTACGGTAAATATTAAAACTAATAATCTGACATTTTTCTTCAAAGAAGTATACTTGAAACTCAAATTTCTAAGAAAAAAAATAAAAAACAAAAATTTTGTATTGTGGCACTCTCTTCCAAACAAACGTTCCAAAACGAAAATTAACACATATATTGTAATGTTCTTAAAATAATAATAGTTTTGGCGAGGATAAGGTTCCTTCATAAGATCCTTATTTCAAAAATAGTATATATTATATTTTATATTTTTTTAAATAAGCAGTTAAAAGAGTTTTATAAGCTGTACAATTTCATAATGTATCCTTCCATTTATTTTTGTGTCTTTGATCCATGGCAGATAGTTAAATCTGAATAGTTATAATCATAGTTATACTAATCATAGTTATAACTATGGAGTGTTAGCGGTTAATGATTCTTATTTTTATGAAAACTGTTCACCATAAAAAGTTTTCTTTTCTTTTTTGTCATGCTCTACAAAAAGTTATTGAAAGTAATTATAAGTCTTTTTAATTCTGTTTTAAAGCAATTAATCTTCAAAGGTCTAAAATATTTTAAATTTAAGAAATGTCTTTTGAGCAATGACAGAAGTTTGTGTTCACTACTTTCACTCAATGATTGTTTTAATTTTGATGAAGTTGTTAATACTTTAATGTTATTAAGAAACTGTAATGTTATTAATATTCCTCATCAGACTATGATTATAACTTTTTTTTTTTAGGTACCCATACGCCCTATGCTGTTCAAGAGAGGAGCAGATTCCTCCTAGGAAGAATTTATCTACAGCATAAATGCATCTGTGATTTGCCAACAATTACCTGTGCTAAAAAAATGAATTTATTGGCCATAATTTTGTTTAGTATTTTTTCTTTAGTGGTAAGAAAATTATTACTAGTAGTAAGATAAATATTACTTGTTACTTTTTATTTTATTTGATGCATAAATATAAATGAGTTTTGCTCAATATGATTGTAGTCTAGGTGCGATAGTTTATTTTTTAAATAAATTTGAATAAAATAAATAAATACAAAATAAATATTTTTTGAATTTTTGAAATAAATGTACTTTCTCAGCTTTATAATTAGGAGATAAATAGTAGAAACAAATTGTATATGTTTTAAATAAAATCGGTATGTAGCAACCTGGTGAAAAAAATTCATAGCCTTGTGAAAAAGTGTTTTAAGGTGTGAAAAATTTTAATTTGGGAAAAATATTACGTAACATCACTTACAAAGGTGAAAAAAATGAGTTTCAAACAATTGAAATTGATCAACAACTTTTTGCAAAAAAAAATTGAAAACAGCAAAATATAATTAAATAGCCATTTTTGGGCATTTAATTAAAGGGGTTGTAGTTATCGTAGGAAAATATTTGTAATATGTTTTTTTTTTTCTAGAATAAGCTTTCTTCCACTAACTTTGTTCATCAGTCCCACTCTCTCAATCACGTACTCATTCTGTTCTGTCGCACCTTACCGTGTCGCTCTTATCTGTCGCTAAATGAACTAGAGATGTTATAGAATGGTGAAATAATGTATTAGTTCCAAACAGCTCCAAGTTTCAATTTCAACCGATTTACACTCATATTCTTATAATATGTTCGCCGATTCGCCCCTCTCCCTTGAGGCCAAGTATGAAATGACAAGGATAAAGGTTTGCCAGGATTATTCCTATAATTATGAATTTATTATTTTTTATGTAAAAAAAAAGATTTATGAATAAAATTGTAGTGGAATTTATTCCAATATGTGAATTTTATTGATTTACTCTTTTAAAATTATTTTAAATTATTTGAATATTTGAAATTATTTTTGTACTGTATTTTCTAGTTGTTTTTATTTTTGGCGATGCTTTGAGCCCTCAGTGTAAGAAGTAAAGTAACAATTTTTTATTATCAAACAGGAATTACAACTATTTTTCTTCTGATTATCATGAAAGTCCATTGGGGATTTCTTTAAAATTATGAATATGTTTTCCTTAACACACCTGGACTATTGAAAGATGTAAGATTTCCTGATAGGCTTTAATAGCATTTAACAGTTTCAACTCATGAAGGGATTGGCACTCAATATTATATCATGTTCAAAGCATCAATCAGCCTTTCTGCTCCATTCATTTGGTCTGACAATGGTTTAATTTAAAAGAGCTTCAATTTCTTTTATAACATCAAAAATTAGCATTAATTAATTATTCAATTTAAAAACTTTGAACAGTCTAACATGCTCCCTATAAAAAAATTTGTGTCTGAAAATTATAGATTTGTGGTTATTTAATCATTTCTACATCCTTGTTTACAGGTGACAGTTTTCTGTCATGGTAGTACTGTCATGACAATAAGATAGTGTTGCAGTATGACAATGTCCTTCTCTACATGCTGTCAATAATCCTTGTGAAAGCTGGAAAAATAGTAGATGTAGAGTAACTGACTGAAATTTAGCAATTTGTAGGTCAGCATAAAAACTAAACTATATAGTTTTTTATTGCTTTTTCTAGAATTAAATTACATCAAATTGTTATATACAATCAATTGAAACATAGACTTGACTAGTGGGTAAGGTTCGATTGGTAGGCAGATAAGATACAACAGCTCACTGTTAAGGCATACACAAGTGGTAGCGTGAATGTAGCTCAGAGGCATGCCAACTATCACATCAAACCTGATATGGGCTACATTACTGTCATGGCTGAAACTGTTGTGGCTATCATCACACTGTGAATGGACCTTGATGGATTTACAAATAAATTTCAGGTTGATATTAATTAGTCATTTTATCCTTTTAAAATATTTCAATTAAATATATTGAAATGCAGGGTCTATATTTCATCTATAATCTATTCTTGTATTACGAGGCTCTCCATTAAGCTTTAGTTTGCTATTTAGTTTTAGTCAACGTTGTGAAATGCTGATTGTAACATTTGTACATTTGTACGAATGCAGAAATATTCATTCAAATATTTCTAATAAATTTCTTATTGTTACAGGTTTGCCAGCAGTTAATCGTCAAGGGGAAGGACAACATACCTCACAACATTTTAGGCTATTCATCGTACAACAATTATAATTCCAAGATTAAACAACTCGTTTCTAATAAGTTGAACAGTACTTACGGGTTTTTATTGCAATATAGTACCACCTCTCCACCCGTCCTACTTTCGAGAATCACATCGGAACAATTGATATTTTGGCAGTTTTTGCATTCTTTTCAACTCAAGAGCACTAACTTGACCGATTTCTTAGCATACGTTTCGGAACATTCATCATTCAATAAGCCACCTAAAGCTTTGAAGGAATTGGAATCTTTTATATCTACCAATTTTGAATTGCCTGAAGACGCAATTTATGAAATAATCAAGTTCATCGCTGTCGAAAATCCTTTTGTTCCTGCATCTGTCTTACAAATGGTTTTTTTCTTTAATGCCACCTATAAAGCCTTTGAAAAATCCATAGCTATAAAAGATACCGATGTTGTGAAGTGGTTTTTAGAACACAAAAAGTGGGAAGGTAAAATATTAAATAGTGCTATTATTGAAACATTATGGATAGATGGTAATGTTGAACTCATCGAATTGTTAATGAAATATCGTCAAATCGTAGTAGATAATTTTCCTCTATCTATTATCAATGAACGATTCAAAAATAATGAAACCATTTTACATGTTGCTTCTCGTAATGGCTTTGATGATATAATATCCTTTTTACTATCAAAATTTGGTGCTAATGCCAATTCAAAAGACATTGCTGGAAGATCACCTTTATATAGAGCAGTAGAGATGAACAAACATACAGTTGTTGAAAAATTGGTTGCCAAAGGAGCTGATATAGTCAGCGAACCATTGTTAGCATTAGGAGTAGTAAAAGGTCATATCGAGACTGTAAAGAAACTTTTGAATTTAAATGTACCATTGAATACCAAAGATGAAAATGGTGATTTACCACTATTCTTGGCTGTAAAAACAAATAATGTCAAAATACTGGAATTGTTTACAAATGATGGAAGTATAAAAAAAGCTGTATCAATTGCTACTAATAGTGTAGGGGAAAACTTACTACATATTGCTGCATCAAAAGGATTTATCGATTCAGCAAAGTTTCTCATTAAGTCAGGAGTTGCTGTCAATGCTAAAAATATTTATGGCGAAACTCCTTTTTACCAAGCAGCTGGTGTCAAGAATACAGATCTTTTGGCTTTTTTAATAAAATCTGGAGCAGATATAAAGTCACGAACAAATATTGGTGATACAATAATGCATCATGCTGCTTCAGTAGGCAACACTGCTGTTGTCAGATATCTGTTAGCTGGAAAATATATGTCGATTAATGAAATCAACAGCAAAGGTGAAACACCACTCCACAAGGCTGCATTATCAGGAAAATGTGAGATGTTGAAGTTTCTGATAGAAAACAATGGCAACATCAACATTAAAAATGAGGGTTTTTCAATATTGCACATTGCAGCTGCTGAGGGCAACGAGAGAGCTGTTATTTGTATTCTCGATTATGGACGGATGAATGTGGATGAACTTGGACTTTGGGGCATCACTCCTTTGAATTTAGCTGTATCTCAAGGACATACAAGAATTGCTGAGATTCTCCTTAAAAGAAAGGCCAACCCAAATGCTAAAACTAAAAATAACTGGTCTCCTTTGCACCGAGCTGTTTTAAACGGTCATAAAGAAATGATAACATTACTTCACAAGTACAATGCAGAAGTGAATGTTAAAAATGATAAAGACTTAGATCCTTTCAAGTTAGCTGTTAAAAAAAATCAATTTGAGATTGCTGAGCTGATTGTTTCATTATTTAAAAATTTGAAAAAAGAAACATGATTGATTCCAGCATTCACAGTGGAAATATTTTTTATGTTTAATAAATTTAAATTCTCATTGGTTCGGATTGTAAAATTGATTGTAAAAAGTTGTATATATTTCTTCTTTTCTTTTTTAAATAAAGAGAAACTATTTATTATAGAAAGTAAAAGATTTCAGAATTTCTGCAATCTAAATTTATTTAACTTCATTTGACAGTCCTGTGCTAAATTATTGATTTTCTGCTTGTTGCTCCTGGTTGCATTTATTTATGAAGGTTTGAAATACTGCCTAATATCAATTTCAAGATTTTATTTAACCCATTGCTAATGCCTTCTCTAATCATAAGGCCTCGTCTACAATGGAGCACTGCCCTTCGCCCCAGTACTAGTGATAATCCCTCGCACCGACCCTAGTACCCTCGCCCCTAGCCCCCTGTCTGTCCACATTGGAGCACCACCATCACCCCTCTTCAAAGCTAGCAGGAATGATATCTCTCTGCCCATTCAGTTGAATTTCAGATATCATGAGATACCATCTTTCAGATATCCTGTACCATCTTCTGACGAAGATATTGCGCTGGATTCAATCTCAGCCAATTATTATCATTTTTACCGAAAAAGAAAAAGGATCGGAAATTCATTTTTTAAATAGGGAGCGATATCAGTTTGGTGAATTCCATCACCTGTACCAGGATTTGAGATGAGATTCTGAAAGATTTTTCGGTTATATGAGGATGAAGATCTCCACGTTTGATTATATCATTAATCTAATCAAACCTCAAATTCAAAAACAGTGGAAAAATTGTCACGCTCAGCTAATTTCAACAGAGGAACGACTGATGCTCACTTTAAGGTAGGTAAACATTGATATTAATGATAGTCGATATTAATTTTAATAAAAAAAGCAAAACAAAAAATCAGCACTTCTGTCGTAATGTCCACTGAAAGGGTGTTTGGCCTGCACTTTTTTTTTTTTTATAATCTGTCGCAAATTAAACTTCAATTTAATAATATACAAGATGCTAGAATTACATTAATATAATTTAATTGCTCATCAATCATTGTTTTCCATTTCAATCAAATATTCATTGCAGTTATAAATGTTCTTTTTTTTAATCTTTATTAATTTTGTATATATATATATATATATATATATATATATATATATATATATCAAAATAAGTTGAGCATCAAAATAAAATAATTGTAGCACAAAAATTAAATATTTAAGCGAATATTATTTTCTATTTTATTAGGAAAAATGATAAAAAATTTAATATTTGTAAAGTACATCATTATATGAACAATTAAAGAAATTCAATTATGTATTGGTTTTAGTGAAAATGAGATAATATAAAAAGATATTAATAAATCTGGACGTTCTGAGGCCAGGAGGTGCGAGGGTCGAGGGTAAAAGAATTGGCGAAACAATTGCTTGGTTTGGTGCTAGGCTAGGGTCGAGGGTCGGTGCGCGGGGCGAGACTTCATTATGGCCAATCCCATTGGAAACAATGTGTTTATTTTTTTCTTGGTTCGAGGGACTAAGGGTGGTGCGCGGGTCGGTGCTCCATTGTGGACAAAGCCTAAGACTTCGTTTCACAGTACCATGATAAAAAAAAAATGAATTAACAGCCGTATTAAATAAATTTATAAAAAAGAATTTCCTATCCTTTCAAGATTTATTGTTATATTTTTGGAGTCATATTTTTTAATGGTGAAAGATGTAAATGATTTAAAACCACAAAAGTTGTAATATAATATAAACTTAGTGTAATTTTGTATATAAAACTATATATATTTTTAACTGTGATTTTATTAATTAAAAATTGTATATAGAATGAATTGGTAAAATCATTAAACCCACTATTTCTTATAAATCCCCAAATATCGAATTCGTGAGTCCTGGTTAAACTGCTCATCAAATACTGGACAATTCTCAAAGAGAATAATCACAATGTACAAATTATACAACAGAGATAGAATAGAATAGAAAAAAAAAATATTCTGGGATAAAATTCCATGAAATTAATAGTTATGTGCATACAAACAAAAAAACACTTATCTGACCAAAGTCTATTAAAATAAACAAATAAAAAATCATATTATGAAAACAAATAAGAAATTCTTCCTGTAAAACCAAAAAAAACTTGAATTAAAAAAAATAAGAGAAAAAAAAAATTAAATTAATCTATTAAGCCAAAACTTAATCATTAAAAATCATTATTTACATATTGCCGCTCTGTTAGAACAATAACACAACTGCACAATTGCGTAAAAATGGAATTAGTTTTATATTTTTGTCAATAATAGGTAGTGTAAATTTAATTATTGTAAATTTTACAGTGAACTCTTACTGCATCGTTACACTGGAGGTCCTGTACCATAAGGCCTAAATTCTCATGCATCAAATCGTTCTTTGTGTCTCCAGTAAAATTTCATATTTTGCAGCTTTCATTGTTCTGCTGGGACGGCAATATATTAATAATTAAGATATTGATATAAACATTGATGATCACATGGTAAAAAAACGAATTAAATAAAATAAACTATATCTAAAAATGTTGATAAGAAATAAACAACTATTCTATTTCAGTAAAAATGAAGTTGCTAGTAAAATAAAAATAATATAGTATTATAAAAAAAAGAAGAAATAAAAATAATGAAGGGGCATGCTGGATTGTAAGAGAGAGAAAATTCCAGAATGTGGTGAAGCGGGCAATAAAGCAGTTAAAATGAGACCGTTCTGTGAAAAGGAGTATAAAGGTCAGAAGGCCAAGATCTTGTGGTCTTAGAGTGGATAGGAGATTGTAGATACAGGAAGAATGATATAACAAATAATTAATATATTGAAGGCAGTAGTCAATTTTTTATTTGCAAATGATTACTTCCTGCATTTTGTTAACCTTTTAGCGCTTTTTTCTCCCATCTTTAGAACAGAATAATTCCTATATTTTATGTATATTTTTTACTACTCTTCATTTAATCCATATTAATTTCATCTAATATTAAATAAGTTAGTTGAGAAAAGTAAACACTTTTGAGGAATAGATAATATTTGAAGATTATTTTCTTTCCAAGCTTTGCATACCAAATCATGACAAATTGCCATAAAATGACTGTCCCTTTCAAAAGAGGAATTCTGGCCACCTTACTATCTTTCTTTTTAAAACTTTTAGCTTAGGTAATGTAATGTGTATATACTGTAATGATAAAATTGGTTAGTGTTAAAATGTTAAAATTTTATTATAAAATGGACTTATAAACAATTTTATTTTAAAGAAAAACTATTGACATTAAAATTATTATTGTGCTAAAATCAAATGAGCAGTGGAATAAGTACTTATTTAAGATTAAACAAGTAGAATTTTTACACATATTAAAAAATACATTTAGAATAAATTTTCTCTACAAACAAGACAATATGTTTTATTTAAACTAAAAAGTAAAATGTAAATGTGAAAATTTAATAGAAATGAAGAAAAAAAAAGAATATTAATGCACTATTTTGATTACACCTTCTTAATTAGCAAAGTCGTTTGTGGAAAAAGATGTGGCGCTCTGAAAATTGATTAGCGTCCTGTTGATGGTTAGTCGGCAAGAGGAGAGGATGTCTTTAGTTCTGCTGTTTGTTAGCTGGTGAGGAGTGAGGAACTGATCCAGATCGACACCTTGACTAAGTGTCTTATATTGAGCCAATTTTTTTTTTTAAATGCCTTAAAGTCAGTATATGAGTTTTAAAATTAAAATTAAATACAGGTCAGTGAATTTAGATCAGCTTTAAATATTAACATTGTCTAGCTGTGAAACATCGTTATTTGGGATTAAGAAAAAAGAAGATGGATATTAAACAGGATTTACGAAGATATCTAATAATGTATCAGAATAACATTTATTATTTCGTACATAGAATTTAAATTTAATATTTTGTTTTTTAGAATTAAGATATATATAATTTTATTTTGTTCTTTTTCAAATATTTCACATTACTAAACAAATTTACTTTTATTTGTAAATTGTAAAAATTTATCATTTTAATTCTTCTCTATATATCAGTTTCTAAAATCTTTTGGCTATTTAATTTTCATAATTTTTAAATATATAAGTTTTATTTTCATTATTAATAAATTGATTTTTCTTATTGCATTTTTTATCAGTTAATTTAGAACCAACAACCAAGCAAATTAATCTTTAATTGATACTCTCTTTGGTAACACAAAGTTAAAATAATAATTAAAAAATAAATTTATCAAATTTAGGCAAAAACAAATATATTTTAACTATACATAAATTTGTATTTTTTAAGCTTCATTTATTTTTTTCCTACCTATCAAAAACAACTATAGACTAGTGAATTCAATGATTAGGATTTCAGTTAGTGCTCAGATAATGAGTACTACTAGGGGGAGTAATACCCAATGACAACTCCATAAGATATTAAATTTATCTTTACCTTACTTTATAAGATGGTTTTCACCCTCCATAGTAAACCTTTGATGTTTAAAGATAATAATGATTAACAATTAAAGTTTCATTAAAGTCGGTGAGTTATGTTGGAAATAAATCAAATTTATATTCTTTGTATATAAACTTGTTTGTAAAGATCATAAGGTCGAGATGGCATTGTTTCCCCCTCCATCTTTGCTGTACTCTGTTCTTTGTTCTGTAGTAGTAATGGCCGCCTGTATGATGCTTAGATGTACTGTTTATCATTATAAATGAATAAACTTGTTTATGCCAAACTTGGCTTTGATATTTCATTATATTTATAATCCCAACAATGGTTATGGACCCAGTAAATGAAAATCATAGTCAGTTTGAATGGCAAAGTTAGTGTTTTTTCTAAAAACAGTTTGTTTTGAGTTTAGTGAATTGTGAGTTACGATCTTCTTTGTTAACCGTTTTTTTGGTACAACTACAGAGGAGCGGCGCACTATCAGATGAGTCTAGAGACTGAATCGAGTGTCGTCTCACTAGCGATCTCTGGGTCCATTCTTGTTACCTACGTGCCTCCCTTTTCTTATAAATTTGGTTTAATGCTCACCGCTTAAAACTGTTTTTTTAACAAGCAATTTTTCGATTGCTATGAAAATTCGTTTTTAGTAGTTTTGGGGGGTGCAAAAAACGAACATCAACTTTGTCTCTCCCTAAAAAAAATATTTTATCCCGCTTTGTTACGTCGCACAAATTTTATTCCGAGTTGCTACACCCATTGTGATTTAATTTTGTTAGATTCTAGTTTGCACCTATTTATGATAGTTACTGGGTAATTTCATGTTTTTTAATTATGAACTTAATCATTTATAATCATAATGGATAATATTAACAGTATTTATTTTTGTAGAAAATTAAATTAATTATTAAAAAAATTCAATTGCGATAGTAAAGTGGTAATTTTATGGTTTTTAATTATGAACATATTCATTTACCTTATTTTTAGATAATTAAATTAGAACTAAATTAATGAAATTAATTATTACAAATGTTTATTAATCATGGCCTTGAATTATGAAGATCATTAAAAAAAAACATTACTTGATTAATTATTATTTAATTGTATAAAAATAAGTGAAATACTTATATTCTTATGTGAAAAAGGGGAAGATGTTAAGTACATTAAAATAAAAAGTAACTTTTTTCTTTAAAAAAATAAACAAACAGTTATATCCAAATAAGAATCAATTTGCAAACTGTGAAACAGCTTTAAGCAATGAGCATAAAACCAATTTATAAGAAAGTGCTGAAAAAGGAGGCACGTAGTTAACAAGAATGGACCCAGAGATCGCTAGTGAGACGACACTCGATTCAGTCTCTAGACTCTTCTGATAGTGCGCCGCTCCTCTGTAGTTGTACCGTTTTTTTTTGTGTGTTTTTTCGTGAGAATTCTTATTAAGAATAAAGAAAAATGGAGAACTCCATAAATTGGCCAGGAATTAACAGGTTAACCGGACGAGAAAATTACAATAATTGGAAATTTAGTATCGAAATGCTTTTAACGGCCGAAGATTTATGGGAAGTTGTTATGGGAACAGAAGAGGACAGAAAAAAGGACTCCAAGGCAAAATAAAAAATTTGTCTCTTGATAGATGAGTCATTGTTCCCCATGGTACAACCATGCAAATCAGCCAAGGAAGTATGGGATAAACTAAAAGTAACCTATGAAGATAAAGGGCTCACTAGGAGATTATCTTTGCTCAGGCAATTATTCAAGATCCAATTGGTGAATTTCAGTTGTATGGAAGAGTATATAAATGAAATTCTCTCGATATCCCAAAAACTAGCTGCAATAGATGCTGGTTTAGATGATGAATTTATAGGAGTATTGATGCTCAACGGTCTCACAGACGATTATGAACCTATGATTATGGGTTTAGAAAGTACAGGTGCCAAAACAACATCTGACCATATTAGATCAATACAGAAAGTGTCGAAAAATACCTCTGGTGAAGATTCTGCACTAACATCAAACAACAAGAATAGCGTAAGTACTATTACCTGTTTCAATTGCAATAAAAAAGGACATAAGACAAGTGAATGCAGAGACAAAGTAGTTTGCAGAAATTGTAACAAAAGAGATCATTAAAGTAATGAGTGTAGAAATAAGAAAAAATGGAATAAAAACGAACATAATAGAAACACTACATTGTTTGCTGCCTTATCCACTGCTCCAAGTGACACTAAAGACTGGATTATAAATTCTGGAGCTTTATCCCATTTGTCCAGGCATAAATCATGCCTAAAGGACATCAAGGAAAGCAGTCAAGAAATCTCTATTGCTAATAATGATAAATTAACATCAAAAGGCGTGGGCAATATTGAATTAAGCAGTGAGGTGACCATTTCTAATGTTCTTTATGTGCCCAATTTATCTGCTAATTTAATGTCAGTCAGCAAGATTGCTAAAAAGGGCTTCAAAGTATTGTTTGATGCTGAAAAGTGTATAGTCTGTCAGGATTTTGAGGTGAAAGGTGACATCTTAGTCACTGGAAGCAATGTTGATGGTATTTACAAACTAGATCAAAATGTTGAGAAGGTAAACTTAGCAGATAAAACTAAACATACTGAAAAATTACCCAGAGAGTTATGGCATCGGAGATTAGGCCACCTTAATAGAAAATATATGTCAATTTTGCAGGAGAAATTATCAGTAGGTATAAACTTTAGTGACAACAAAGATAGTGACTGTATCGCGTGTATTAAGGGAAAACAATGTAGAGAACCATTTGGAAAATCTAAGGGTATCAGTTCTACAAGAAAACTTCAACTTATTCATTCAGATATTTTTGGACTACATCTGTTCCTAGGTGGGGTGGGCATCGCTATCTTATTACGTTCACTAATGATTTTACAAGAAAAACATTTTGTTGTCTAATGAAAAACAAATATGAAGCCTTTGATAAATTCAAAGAGTTCAAGCAATTAGTTGAAAATCAAGTAAGTGAACAAATTAAGATATTCAGAAGTGACAATGGAGGGGAATATATAAATTTTAGATTCAATAAATTTCTAAAAGAAAATGGAATTATTCACCAACGATCAACCCAAGACGTGTTATTATTTCAAGGGATATCAAATTTCTTGAAAGCATTAGAGGTATAAATAATAAACCCTTTGGTACATTATCAAATGAAGACTCGCCTAAAGAAGGGACTTCTGAAATTCCTACAATAATAATTGGAAATTCGATCCTGGTGGAGGATGATGAAGAGGTTGTTGAAGCACAACTTGAAAATCAAAATAACATGGAATTAATGCATGAATCAGATGACGAACCATTTTTTGGATTTGAGGCTCCTGAGAGTGATGAAGATACTCTAGTACTCAGAAGATCGCAACGAAGAAAGATCCCAAAAACTTGGCCAGATCATGAGCTGTACTTGGCTCAATCAAATGAAAATAATTTTGACCTCACAGAAGCTTTAAAAGGGCCAGAAAAGACCAAATGGGAAGAATGAAGAAAGAGATAAAGTCCCTAATAAAAAATGATAGTTTTGATGTTGTTGATCCACCAGCAAATGCGAAAATATTAAAACATAAATGGGTTTTAAAAATAAAAGAAACACCTGATGGTGACGAAATACATAAGGCTCGCCTAGTTATAAAAGGATGTTCTCAGATTTATGGGAGAGATTATGAAGAAACATTTTCTCCCGTAGTAAAATATTCATCTGTAAGATACCTACTCTCATTAGCGGCAAAAAAGGATCTTCACATAGATCATATGGATGTTGTTACAGCATATCTCTATGGTGAACTGGAAGAAGAACTCTATGTCTCACCATCTTCAAAATTCATGACCGAAACAGATAGCTCAAAAGTTTGGAAACTGAAGAAAGCAATATGTGGACGTTGCTGGAACAAATGAATAAAAAAGGTTCTGCTGGACCTTGGGCTTACTCAGTCAGAAGCTGATCCCTGCATATATTATTTAAAAGGGAGCTCTAAAACCCTAATAATAGCTCTTTATGTTGATGATCTACTCATATTTTCAAATGATAAGGAACTCAAAACTAAAGTGAAACAAGAACTCTATAGAAATTTTGAAATGAAAGACTTAGGAGAAGCTAAACAATGTTTAGGTATAGAAATTTCTACAGATGAACGATCTGGAAAAATTTGTGTATCACAGAAAACTTATGCTCTGAAATTACTAAAAAGGTTCAACATGCACGAGGCAAAACCTGCTCCTATACCTATGGAACCTGATATGGATTTCACTCAAGAGAAGCGAAAGGTTAAAGATGAAGAAAAATAAAACAGAATCCCTTATCAAGAGGCCATTGGTAGTCTACTTTATTTATCTCAGGTTTCTCGCCCAGAAATCACTTATGCTGTAAGCTTTTTAAGTAGATTTAACAATGACTATAAAGATATTCATTGGCGTGCAGTGAAACGATTGTTGAGATACATTAAAGGTACCCTGGATTACAAATTAGAATTCAGTAGGCAAAATCCACAAGACCTCATTGGTTTTTATGATGCTGATTGGGGTAATAAAAATAATGGAAGATTTTCTGTGATTGGATGCTGCTTCTTAATTCAAGGGTCTGCTGTTTCTTGGTGTAGCAAGAAACAAAAGACTATAGCATTATCAACATGTGAGGCAGAATATATGAGCTTGTCTTTAGCTGCACAGGAGGCAATTTGGTTGAAAAATTTGATTTTTGAAATTGATCCTGATGTAGTGAAGAATGCTATAACAGTTCACTGTGACAATACAAGTGCCATAAACTTAACAAAAATGACATTGTGAATCAACGCTCAAAACACATTGACATTAAACATCATTTTGTCTGAGAGTATGTTTCAAACAATAACATTGCTGTCAGCTATGTTCCCAGTGAAGATATGACAGCGGACTTCCTTGCAAAACCCTTAAATAAATTGCAACATGAAAAATGCGTAAAGTTAATTGCATTGGTGAATTGTAAATAAATGTTGTCTGTGATAAATTAGATTTATGGGAGAGTGTTGGAAATAAATCAAATTTATATGCTTTGTATATAAACTTGTTTGTAAAGATCATAAGATCGAGATGGCATTGTATCCCCCTCCATCTTTGCTGTACTCCGTTATTTGTTCTGTAGTAGTAATGGCCGCCTGTATGATGCTTATATGTACTGTTTATCATTATAAATGAATAAACTTGTTTATGCCAAACTTGGCTTTGATATTTCATTATATTTATAACCCCAACAAGTTACTCTTTCATTAATTTACTTATTTCCCCACCAACTAATAACATCTTCAAGTTCTTCGACTTTATTTAACATAGGTCTTATGGAACCAAATGGGTATATTTAATAATCTAACTAATACTAGAAACAAAAATTAATACCTTTCTTTGTATAAAGTTTTGAATTTGAAAAAGGAAAACTTTCAATCATAGTTAGGCGTCTTTGTATCAGCAAAACAACGTTTAAATATTGAACTTGTTTAGATCTCTCACTGCATGTTGAGGAATCTGAAGATTTGTATTTATCCAATTCTTTGTTGCCATAAAAATGTTTGATTTAAAATGTTAATGTTCCTATTAAGTACAAGTATAATAACTTTTATTTTTACTTGAAGAATATCCTTTAAGTATAATGAACATTAAATAAGTCGAAAATATCTTATTATCCGTATCATATAGACACTACATGACTTCCTTGTACGCCTATTAATCTATAAATCGGTGGCTCAAAAAGTGATCCTGAATTTGGTTAATAATTGCCAATGATATATATGCATATATATATATATATATATATATATATATATATATATATATATATATATATATATATATATATATATATATGCATGCAGTATCTCAAAAACGACACTCGGCGTCGTGATGCCCATCTATCGGCGCACACACACCTACACAAATACATAATTACAAATTTTTTTAGTACGGACCTTGAAACCTTATTATTCATGAAAATCTCGATTTGTGATTTTTAGCATAATTCACATTCCTCCCTTCTAGGCGGGAGGTAAAAAAAAAAAAAAAAATCAGGTAACTGCAATACGCGATTACAATACTTCCTCTACTCCGTACAAGAAAATAAAATCATATATAGAGGTGTTTTAAACCGTGAGATAATTTTAACTATATTGGTTGCCTCATATCCATGGTTGGCAGGCAAGCTCTTATTTTATAGTTGCTGCAGGTGTAGCGTAGTGCAAATTTTTGTGACAACTCGGAAGCTTTTGTCTTCTGGAAGCTGATATGTGTGAAAATCAGCACCTCCTCTTCTGAAACTTGCCACTATCCTGCGAAATACATCGGTATTTTCGGGATACACGGTAACTCTTCTCATAGAAGTTGTCAGCCTGAAGCCATTAGGACCTTGTCATAACGAAGGAATGTAACAAGTGCTGCATATTCTTTTAAATCGCTTAAATAAATAGGTGGGGATTAAGGATTAACAGGCTGCTTATTTGTTGGCTGAGTCGTCAATTAGGCTTGATAAGGTTCCGAATCTATTTTGAGTACTAATGGTATCACTAAAAACCTGTTCCACTATAACCTATGAAGGGTCTTGGGTTCAGTACTTGGTAAAGACCGTACTGTTTCTAGGCCAACGGTTGTGCAAGGAGGTGATTTGGCCGAGATCACGCTCAACCACCAGGTTTTCCTCCCAATTAAGGTTACCCACTTCTATAGAGGCTGGGCGGTCCCCAGGAGGTTCTCCCGATCCCACAGGGTCGATCCACGGCTGATAACGGAATAAATAATTACCTGCCACAGCCGGTCTAGAACACAGGACCAGAAGCATGGCAACACATTGACTTACCACTGAGCTACTCGGCTCCGAATGGTGTCACTAACCTTCAAATTTTTCCGTGGATCCGTTATTATATGCGTATTCTTTCAGTAGGTAACAAGTTTCCAAGAGATTTCTTCGTGTTCCATGAAAACATTAGAACTGTCGATGTAGCTAGATAAAGAATTGTAAATCGACGGTTGTGCCATTTTAAGCGGGAGATCCCTCTGTAGATTTATTCTCCTGCTGCAGACTTGTTCAGCTCGCAAATGGGGAGGAAAACAAATATTTTATACTCGAAGTTAATACCTACCTAAAACAAGTAATCAAATTCTTTAATTAGAATGGAAAAATAATAACGTTTGTAACCATTATCACTGAACCATATGATCTTTGTATTTAATTTGAATATAATTTAGGATGTAAGTTTATTATTACCTTCAAGTAAAGTACCCCTTCCGGCTCAACAATTTTAACCAAAATCTATTATATTATTTATATTAACATAAAAGTATTATTTATCAAATTTGAGAAGTTTTACATTATATTTTAATAAAATTTTTTATGAAAGTTTATTATGACCCTTAAGTAAAGTTCCGCTTCCGATTTGCCAAATTACACCAAAATCTAGTATGTTATTTAAATGAATACATAAAGCATAAATACAATATTTGAAAAGCTTTGCATTATATTTTAATAGTTTCTGATGAAAATCAATTATGACCTACAAGTAAAGTACCACTTCCGCTGATCATGTAGTGACAAAAAAAGGAGGTTCACAACTAGTTTTTACATCAATACAAGTACAAAATTTAAAATTTCTACGGCTAAACATTTTTTAATTATGCTAAATGCGAACGTACATACAGACGTCTCGACGAAACTAGTCAAAATGGATTCAGGGGTGGCCAAAATGGACATTTCCGCTGAAATATGAAAACCGAAAATTTTCGCGATTGCAATACTTCTTTTACTGCGTACAAGGAATTAAAAAAATGCACAGAGGCAGACTAAAAAAAAATTAGATTTCTTTTTTTTTTCTGATATAAGACGAAATTATTATAGATTCATTTTTATGATGTACGCATTATATGCATATAAATACAAATAAACATATAAATATACATACAAATAAAAATTTGTAAATAAAATATCCGTAATTAAAAATTTAATTTGCCAAATATCTCAAAAAGTTGTAAGGTACATAGAAATCTCAATACACAAAAATTACTATTTTTATCATTAATAAATTGGTTATTAATATGTTAATAAATAATGAAATTAATATTTGTTTGCAGTTAATTCTAAAAACAGTTATAGTTGTTTACTTTCCGAGTCAAAAGACAAAAAATTAAATGATCAAAGACGTAAAATTGTATATACAATTTTATCTCATACATTGAACAAATTAAATTTTTAATTACAGATATTTTATTTACAAATTTTTATATTCACATTTAATAAATATAAAAAACATATGATTTTATAAGTATAATAGAATTTTTATTGTGTACCTTTTATTATATATATATTATTTTTAAATAAATACGTTCAATGTTGTCAGTTTTATTTGTTATTGGTGAAAAAACACGTACCTATTTATTTATTTGAAAATGCGGTTATAACAACGTAACGATAGTTATTAACAAGTATGTAAACAGTGCCAAAGAAATCATATGTTATTATTGAAAACTGATTTGCGGTAGCGAAGTAAAAAAGACCCCAAAAAAATTATAAAAACTATGATAAAATAATTATTTTGATTATATACTTTTTGTCAGCTGGCAGAGAACTAGTACCTAATGGAATATATTAAAATTGAAAAATTATTCTTAGAAAACATTCACTGAAAACTTTGAAATAAAATTATATTGTAAAAGAGTAAAACACCGCTTACATGGTTAGGTACGCTATATCCGAAACCCGAAAAATGAGAAGTTTTTTTTTTCTTTTAAGTTAAGTGTTAATGAACGAAAATTAATTTCTTACAAATAATAAATGCTTTTATTAAAAATTCCTGCTAAAATTTCTGATTACACATTTTAAAATTAAAATGTTAATAAAAATTTTTCAAATTACATGCATGTGCTTACATTCGCTTGCTTTGGTATTAATATTAAGTATTTTTATTTTTTTACTCATTACTTTAGTAAACGTCAAGAATTTGTTATTTACTGATTATCATTCCTTATATGGAATTTCGCTTTATATGGTTTAGTCGTGGCCATATTGTTCCGAACAAAAGCGGTTCTACTATATTTCTAATGACAAGGATATTTTTTAAAATGGAAAAAAAAAATTGTTGAAATAAGAAATTTTTTTATATAACCCGAATTGAAATAAATAATGATTGGAGCTGACCTATATTCGAAACACGTCAGATGAATCAACACTTTTACATATTTAGATTAATGAAGCCATGCACAAATAATATACATAAAAGTGTATCTTCCAAGTGTTTTCTTTATGAAAATTCATTACTCTGTGATTTTTTTGTAAGGTTTCAATTATATCAATTTTTTGTACTCTTAATTTAGCAATTCATTAAGTTTAATTTTACTTACTAGAATTATAATAATTTTCGAGGGACTCCTTGCGTAGATTCAAAACATAATGGAGGATCACTGAAGGTCAATATTTTTACGGCATATAATCCTATCGAGCACAAAGTTGTCTTATTGAAAAGATATGTATGTATATAATAATAGTTTAAATGTTGGACTTGGGTTTTATAATATAAACAAATTATTTTATTAATCCTAAATACGAACCGTAATGTTAAAACCATGCCCGCAGCTCTTTCCTTTCTTCCTTAGGCTTCACTGAAAATGGTTATGGTCGACGTCGCAAACGGTGTACAGTTCGGAAGAACTGTTTATTTAGCATGCAACCAACTCATTTGTGTGTATTTTAGCGCAATATGGTAAGTATCTATTTATTCATTATATATATATTTAATTAATATTTATCTTTTTTTTTTAAATCCCCGATAAATATATCTCCAAAATATCTGATGTGGACAACACATGACTTCCTTGTACGCCTATTAAACTATAAATCGGTGGCACAAAAAGTGATGCTCAATATCGTTA
This sequence comes from Rhaphigaster nebulosa, assembly GCA_948150685.1. Lineage (NCBI taxonomy): Eukaryota > Metazoa > Arthropoda > Insecta > Hemiptera > Pentatomidae > Rhaphigaster > Rhaphigaster nebulosa. Next base: position 157,211,594 of record OX411308.1, on the reverse strand, counting down.
CTAGTTTCCGAAGATCGCAGTATCTCAAAAACAACACTCGGCGTTGCGACATCCATCTATTGACACACACAAATAGGGAAGAAAACACTAAATTTTAACACTTAAAACAAGTAATAAAAATGTTTAATTGGATTGGAAACCAAATTGCGATTGTAACCTTTATTACCGAAACATATAATTTATGTATTTAATTTAACAATAATTTTTTATGTAAGCTTATTATGACCTACTAGTAAATTACCGTTTTCGGCTCACCAATTTTAACCAAAATATCGTAAATACGTTCACATCAATATAAACGTCCTATTTATTTACCAAATTTGTGATGTTTTACGTTATATTTTAAAATAATTTTTGATGAAAGTCTAATATGACCTTCAAGTAAAGTACCGCTTCCGGTTTTCCAATTTAGACCAAAATCTAGTAAGTTATTTAAATCAATATACAAGTTATAAACACCAAATTTGAAAAGTTTTTCAAAGTATTTTAATATAATTTTTGATGGAAATCAATTATGACCTTCAAGTAAAGTACCACTTCCGGTGATTAAGTAGTGACCAAAAAGGGAGATTTTACAACAATCCTAAATACAAAATTTCAACTTTCTACGGCTAACCGTTTTTGAGTTATGCGAAATACGAACGAACGTACGTACGTACAGACGCCACGACAAAACTAGTCAAAATGGATTCAGGGATGGTCAAACTGGATATTTCCGTTGAAATCTGAAAACCGAAAATTTTCGCGATTACAATACTTCCTTTACTTCGTACAAGGAAGTAATAGATATTATTACAAAGTGTTTATTGATTTTTTTTACTTCCTTGTACGCAGTGAAGGAAGTATTGTAATCGCGAAAATTTTCGGTTTTCAGATTTCAACGGTAACATCCATTGTGACCATTCCTGAATCCATTTTGACTAGTTTCGTCGTGGCCTCTGGACGTACGTTCGTATCTCGCATAACTCAAAAACGGTTAGCCCTAGAAAGTTAAAATTTTATATTTAGGATTATCATATAATCTAGTTGTGAACCTCCCTTTTTGGTCACTGCATGATTACCGGAAGTGGTCTTTACTTGAAAGTCATCATTGATTTTCATCAAAAATTATATTAAAATATAATGCATAACTTCTCAAATTTGGTGTTAAAGACTTATATATAAATATAAAGCAGGAAATTATATTAAGTTATATAAAGCAGGAGTGTCAAACTCAACCACAGCAGTGGTTCAGATCATAAGGTTCGCATCACGTAGTTCGCATTACAAATTTTCTAAACATTATATTTTTAAAGAAAGGATTCAGGAATATGGACACAATATTCAAATATATTATGCAATTATTTAAGGTAATAACCGTGAATTTAGGATAATAATCGATAAAAATGCTTTACACAATTGCATTTTTTACTTTCGCTTACCAATATTTGAAATATAAGGGAAAGTATTGCGATCCTGAAAAATTTCAAATCCGCGTTTTCAACGGAAATAACACGTTTTAAGATCTTCCTGTGTCCAAATAACTATGTATCGCAAAATGGGGGTGTGTGTGTGTTATATGTGTCTGTGCATGTTAGTGCGTTTTTTTGTGTATGTGTGTGTTTTAAGTCTAATTCCAAAACGAAAAGTTTTAGAAAAATTAAATTACATGTTTAAGGGTATGTATATGCCTGAGAAAAGTGCCAAAATCGTGAAAAGTGCCACTTTATATTATTGATTTTATACATTTTTACAATTTTCTATAAAATGGCTGTCACGATTTTGATCAAAGTGGTTATATAAAATGTGAAATTAAATGATATTTAATATCAGCTAGGTCGTTTTCTCTGATAGGGCTTAGTTGCCGATTTTTTTAACTTTCTTCCTCTATAGTACCTTTAATTTTATTTGTTTTAAATAATTAACCATCTCCCGTTGTTGCTAACATTTAAAAATGAATAAATATAGACTAGGAAAGAATTTGAAAATTAACTAAAGGAGAAAATTTTTCCCAGATTGAAATCAAATTTCCGAGAAATAAGAGTAGTATCTAATATAGGTGTATAATATACCGTTAGAAAGCTAACGATTTTAGAAAAACCAATATCTAACATATAAAGTCGTAGAAGGTAATGGAGGGTGACGAAAAACGCATTAATTTAAGTTATATAATTTCTACTTTTATGCTATTTAACTTTAATTTCCATGGAATATAAATAGAATTTCCATAGGAACTAAATAGAAAATTTTAAAATTTATTTTTAACTTGAAAAAATAAAAATATATAGTGAATATAGTGACCGGAAGTGGTACTTTACTTCAAGGTCATTATTGATTTTCATCAAAAATTATATTAGAATATAATGCAAAACATCTCAAATTTGTTTTTTAAGACTTACATATTAATATAAATATCATAATAAATTTTGGTTAACATTGGCAAACCGGAAGTGGTACTTTACTTGAAGGCTATATTAGACTTTCATCAAAAAATATATTAAAATGTAACGTCAAATGTAAATTTGGTAAATTAGACTTTTATTTCAATATAAGTAATATAATAGATTTTGATTGAAATTGAAGGTCCGAAAGGGGTACTTTACTTATAGTTCATAATAAACTTACATCAAAAATTATATTAAAATTAAATTAAGAAATTATATGTTTCGGTAATAAAGGTTACAAACGCAATTTTTTTTCCAATCTAATTAAACATTTTTATTACATATTTTTAGTGATAAACTTGAGTGTAAAATACTTGTTTTCCTCTCCATTTGTGAGATGAACAAGTCTGTAGCAGGAGAATAAGACATAAGTTAAGTGGGTTCTTCCGCCTAAAATGTCGAAACTGTCGCTTTCCAATGCTTTATCTAGTGACATTGACCGTTCTAATGTTGACATGGAACACGAAGAAATCTCTAGGGAACTTGTTACCTACTGAAAGAAAATGTAATATAATAACGGAATGAGACCTCCAGAAACAAGTTTCACGACGCCGAGTGTCGTTTTTGAGATGCTACAATTTACGGGGACTAGTAACCAAATTCAGAATCACTTTTTGAGCAATCGATTTATAGTCATGTGTTGTCCACATCAGATATTTTTAATTATAATTTTTTTGTCTACTACATTTTAAATACTCATATTTTATTAACTATTGCTACACAGATTTGTATTGATTTCTTCTGTGAAGTTGTGGAAAATGGATGTTAAAGCATAATATGCTTTAAACTCTATAAATATTGACTTCGTTTTTCAATAAATTTGAATTTTTATTAGCTTAAAAATTTTTTTTTAGCATAGAATAGGGAACGATGGTTTTCGGAGTTTAAAATGAAGTACACTTATTTTAATATTTTATTAAAAATAAACCCACAGATTTATTCGAGTTTAGTTCGGCAGCTTTGGAAAATAGATTTATAGATGGGTTGTGTTGAGCATGATTGGTGGAGAAGAGCATGCTGCAGAAAATATTTCATGGGATGTATACGAAACAATGATTAGATTAGTTTTGTATACTTCAGAAATAATAATTTTTCATTATAATTTATAATATATTAATAACATATTACAGGGCCTTACCGTGCGAATTAATAGATCCAATAGTCGATCGGTTCACTGTGCTCTACCCCGATGTTCTTTTTCTAAGAATAACCGTCCATATAACACCACACCTGGTACCAAATGAAGTGAGAAACCTACCAACGTTTCATTTCATATATAACATGGTAATAAACTTTTCATTACAACTATAAATTTTTTAATAAAGTATGTTGTAAATTATATTTTCTTCATCATGCTTTTCGTTGCAGCACATAGTAGGAGGCTTCGAAGGCAACAGTCCAAGAAAACTAAACGACCATCTTTATCAATTGAGCCGCGATCCCTACTCGCCTGTTATCACCGTGGTAAGGTTTATTTTTAATCTTTAACTGTTTTTATATATATTATCACTTGAAATTTGTATCACATCATATAGTCATGGTTACATACGTGACCACACCGAGCCTAAGCCGTATGTAGGTCGTATCTCGCTCGTTCTCAAGAAATTCACACATGGCCGCTGCACATCCATTTGTTGGTCTAACCAAACCTTAGCTTTAAAACTTTTAATTAGGAAAAAATAATACACTCTCATTAATTTATTTTCTTTTCTTAATATGCATTACGTTTAAGGCGAAAGGGAGCCGCAGGTGGGAGAGAGAGACAGAAACTATCATTTCCCCTCCCTATTTCATAGACAAAAAATAGTCCGATTTTTATTTTAAAATACGGTTATTTTTTTTTTGTTTGTTTTTTATCGTGACGTGGAGAATGGCGGAAAATAGATTTGAAATTTTTCAACAAATATTTATTGAAATATGAAATCTAAAATTTTAAATTTTGATAATTTTAAAGATGTTTGATTGAGCGACAGTGTAAAAAAAAAATCTTAAATCCAATGCATTTTTCAGTTTTTAAATTCATCCAATGGTTCCGTCGGAAAGATAAATTTTAGATATCAAAGGAATGATACCGCCAGATAGTGGTTGAAAGGCGGAAATTTTTTTTCCAAGCTATTGGAAAAATCATTTCGTTTTCAATATTGATAAATAGAATAGTTACCTAAAATATTTTTAATATTTAACCGGAAATATTTTAATTTTTACACTTGTAAAGAGCCTCCAAATCCAATCTTAGAATAATATTTGATTTAAAAAAACAAAAAACATTGTCGATATTATTATTATTATTATAGCCACTCATACATTTTTTCTTGGTGCGATTTTCCTTTGTAATCAACAACAACTATCCCATACAATAGAATGAATGGAAAAAAACATCATTCTTTGTTTATTTTAAGCCAATAATAATTTCCCGAATAAATAACAAAAACAAGCTATCCCTTAACCACTGAGGTGGGGTCCGGGTGGACCTTTAGTAGTACACTTGTCTTCCTTCCTCCCGTCCAAGTTGTAATATGTCGCTCCCCACCCCAGTACCTTCCTATTTCTTCACTTATAATAGCTATTTAATATTACCAGTACTGTACTTGTTACCCTTTTTTGCCAAATAACTCCACCCGGTCCAGGGGGACCCCCCCTCAGTAGAAGTGTTATTTTTATCCCGACCATATTTTTTATTTTTATTTTGTCCGACGATTTCCAAAATAAAAAAAGAAATTCCAAATGAATTTCTCCCTAATAAAAATAGAACAACGGGGTCATTATTCTTTGGATTTACCAAGGATTGCACTTTGGTTTCGTTCGTACTTTAGAAAACAAAATCAGTCATATTGGTATGTCGGTACACCATGATAATTCCATTGACATACAGCCTGGGAAGCCAGAAATTATTATGCATTACAACAATGGGAAATCAGGGATAGATAGCTTAGATGAAAAATGAGCGAAATATTCACCAAATAGGAGGACACAAAGATGGCCCATGGCAATATTTTATAGAATTTTAGCAATGAGCTCAGTAAACAGTTTTATTATTCAACAGTCGTTGCCGAACAGCAGTCGCATGGAGAGATTCGAATTCCTAAAGTCAATTGGTCACTGCCTAATAAAGCCAATGATTGAGAGGAGGGCAACCTGTCAGAAACTTTCTCCTGAGTTGAGTTAACATTTATGCTATTTTCTGGGAACCTCAAACGATTCAACAGAAGGTGCAGCAAACATTGGAGGAGAGAAAAAAAGGAAGAGATGCCATCTATGCCCGAGGAGAAAAGATAGAAAAATTGGGAGTTCATGTAGCAAGTGTCGTGAGCTTAGATGGAATGTGCAGCTATTGTGTGCAAAAAATGCTTTTAAAATAATGGTTCCATTTTTTTGTTTTTCAAAATATATTTGTTGTTCTTAGAGTTTTTTATTCTTTAGGTATATGTCAATAACTTTTGACAAAATTTTTTAAGAAATATTTATATATATTGTAAACTTTTACATAATTATTATATTACTCCAGAACTCGGAAATGTTTTAGTTATTCTAAAATAAACACATTATGTTATTAGATTATTTTTTTTTTTTTGGTCATATAATTAAATACCATTCATTACTTTCGCATACGCCTGCGCAAGCGTGTTTTTCTTGACACCAAAATTTCAAAAGCGGCTCTTCCGATTCAGTCTAAAGTTGGAGGAAAGTTAAAGAGTCTAGTGTAATAATTTTCTCGTAGCATTTTCGTCCAATTTCCATATATTAATTTAGCTTACTGATCCTCCTACCTATTTTCCATGACGCCTATGTTTTAAAAATTGGTCTTCCGATTTGGCTCAAAGTTTGAGAAAAGTAGGACATTAGTGCACATATGGTCCAGTATCAATTTCATGAAATTACATGTAAACACACACACATGCACACACGCTCACACACACACACACACACACACACACACACACACACACACACACACACACACACACACTTGTTAAAAAAAGAAAACGAAACAAAGTTTTCATTTATTTTGAGTTAAAAACTCGAAATACCATCGTTTTCAGAACCTGAATACGTTAGAGTTTCTGGTACCATGTATATTATTAATAAATGTGAGAAACAATGTCAGTTTTTCTTTCCAGAATAGAAATCTTAAAACTTCGCTTACTACATTAGTGGTAAAAACTATTGAAAGTGCACATCTTGATGAAAAATTAATTAATATTAATATTAATATTATATTATTTTGATTAAAATGTATTAAAATTATTTTCCTGTGGCTCACTGATCGGGCTTGACAGGGTTTTTTTTCTCGAAAAAAGTCTATTTTCAACCACTTTGCCCCTCGCTGCTACCTGATAGTTTCAGGTACGAGGAGGAAGTTATACCGATCAACCCACATTTGTCCAGTCGATTGGGAACCAGAAAGGGATCTCGGTGAAAAATTTTGGAGAAGTTTTGAAAATTTGCTAATTTGTATTATTTGGGGTGGTGATTAAGACTTTCAACATTGTTACCTCGATTTTTTACTGAAAATATAATAAAAATGCATAAAAAATTAATCTTATTAAATCTTAAGTAAAAGCCACCATACACAAAAAGGATATTCTCAAGGAAAAATCCTCCAGGATTTCCTCTACCGAATATTCGCCCACACATGGAGAGAATAACACACTAGTTCTGCGTTCCTCATGGTTTTGGAATAATGGCATCAATAGATGATTATATTATAATATCTGTATACATACATATACATTGCAGTCTAGATAATCCAAATTCGGACTAATGCAAACCGTTTTACAGAATTTTTTTTCGGATAATATGTAACTAATATGTAGAAATATTATATTCACTTAATATTAATTATATTATCTTAACACATTAACACATATTATGCAACATTAATTATAGTGTTATATTAACATTATATTATAGTGTTGAGATAATCCTCAATATTAAGGTTTATTGTATTATCTATTTCATGAGAGTGCGAATAATATCCAATAGATCTACTATTCATTATATAATAATTATAAAATATACTATGATTCTTTCTGATAAGAAACGTTTTTCTCTTTGAAATTTCATTAGGGTAATTCCTATAAAATTCATTTCTGTTGCTATTAATATTCTGATTCAGTTATTGGAATTTATTACAATAGTAACTCTGATAATAGTATGTTGTTAGTATAAATAATAATTTAGTTGATTTTTTAAAGAAGATGACCTCATATATGCCTGCTAATCAAGAGTTCTAACTGGAATTTCCTCCATTCCTATCAAAATTTGGATCGCATCAACACTTCACTTATACCAACAAATCAAATCCTACAATAATTATTCTTTAGTCTCAATTATCTGAGTCCTGGCAATAGGAGGGTCTTCCATGATACTTAGGTAATTAATAAAAATAATGATAAAAGTGATTTGTATTTTTATTGAAAAATAATACAATCTGTCACACTCAAGAGCAATTGGTATTAGTGCTGTAATTATCTATTCACACCATATATACAATACAAAATAAAAAAAAATAAATAGAAACAAGGATTGATAGAAATAATTAAAAAATAATATATATATATATATATATATATATATATATATATATATATATATATATATATATATATATATATATATATATATACACACACAAATAAAAATAAATAAATAATAAAGGTTAAATTTACAAATATTACAAAGATTATTTTTATTCGATAGGCTCCCTAATTTTCATTGTTCATTGGAATAGTGTATTATTGCTAATCTCGCAAAAATTTTCATTTTAATAATTTGTCTCTTTTATAGTAATTGTCAATTTGTATAGCACTTTATGGTCTGGTTGGTACACTCGAATTTTTGTACGGAACGACTATACTCAACTTTCCCCTGAAGGAAAATAATAAACAAATTGGAAAGGGGTAGTCAATTTATCTCTTCTTCCCTTTTCTTAGAAATATTGTGGTCACCATACACGAGCAGGAATTCCTCAGGGCTTGGCTAGTTCTGGCCAAACCTAGAGAAATTCCCTAACGGTTTACTTGAGGCTGTGGCTTCTCCCCTCTCCCCCCTCCATTGGAGGGTGGAAAACAAATTTTTTTTCTTGAAAACTGTTTTCTATTACATATATGGTACAACAGCGGCTTTTATTTATATAATAATGTGGATTTTAAAACATGAACAAACTATTTAGTGTTTTGAAGTTTCTGGAATGGGGAATTGCAGGGTAGGACCCTCATGTGCTCACCCTCATAGGGATGTGCGTTTCCCCTCAGAAAATTCCTGCATCCGCCTCTGTGTCCACTCTTGAGAACTCAAACATGAAATAACATTACATTCTTACTGACTAAGCAGATTATCCTCCTTGAGTCAGATAAAAATATCATTTTCAGTTTTATCATCGAATATTTTACGTATAATTTTATTATAATTGACTACAAACATAAATGTGGAGGTAAATATTGATGAACGGCTATGCAAGATATTAAAGTAAAAATCAAAATTATCGATTTCAGAATTCCATTCATTTTTGAGCGGAGAATATATGATGAATATTTCAGACTGTAAAACTATGAATTTTAACCAGCAAAAAAGATGGTGAAAAGGAAAGTCTTCTCAATTTTAATTTTTATTGACACTCACGACAACAAATTATCAACATTTCAGGGTTCTGCCCCATCATCAATACTATATATTAAATATTTAAAAAAAAAATCTGTTCTTATTTAATTTAGTTTTTAATGGCCACTATAATAATGATGATTTTGATGAATATGATAATGATATGATGATGATAATAATGAAAAATTTTGATTACAAAACTGACTTCAGGTTCGGCATTCGACCGAACAGAAAGCAATTTAATACCTACTTTGAACCATTTATAAAAATATTAATTTAAAAAAAAAGGTCTGTACTACCCTTCAATTTTTTTTTTTTCATAAACAACTCAAAAATTTTAATGAGATATTTCATGAAGCATACTTAAGTACTAATTCCAGAAATAGGCTTAATTGGAATAAAATAAGAAATTTTGTTAAAATTAAATGGTTCAAGGAAAAAACAACATTCATTGTGTCAATGAAGTTTTAAGAAAACCGTTTTCGCAGTGACTGTTTTCTATAGTTTTTATATTTCCAATTAAAATAAAAATGCTAGAAAAAGAAAACATACAAACAATTCCTTTAAGAAATGGTTGTTAGAAAAGTTCAAATTGAAAAAGCGAAAAAGTAATTATCATAGGAATTTAGCATTTATAAAGCCTCAGGAATTAAAAAACTTGCAATTATTCAAGGATATCCAAGTAAATTCCAATAACTTATAATTAAATTGTAATAATTTTAAGAATTATTCTCAAGTAGTGACTACTAAATAGTAAAACCTTTTATGTAGACTTTGATGATAAATTTTATGTAGACTTTAATTTAACATTCTTTTATTTTTCATTCTCTGGTCATATGGAACTGAAAACTTTACGAACTGCCTTGACTAGTTTGATGAAATGATCCATCTTGAAAGCAATCCGAGGCCGCACCATCACCGTCAAAAGGTAAACCTCACTATTCGGGCACGGTGCACTCTCGGTAATGTTGGCACTGTTTCATTCTGTTGTAGGAGGCCATTCCCCACATGTGTTGGCAAGGATTCTCAAAGGAAATATCCATTTTGGTCATCTCTGGATCCATTTTGACTAGTTTCGTCGTGACGTCTGTACCTAAGTTCTTATCATCATATCTCGCATAATTCAAAAATAGTTAGCCATAGAAAGTTGAAATTTTGTATTTAGGATTGTTGTAAAATCTAGTTGCGAAGCTCCCTTTTTGATCACTGCTTGATCACCGGAAGTGGTATTTTACATGAAGGTCATAATTGATTTCCATCAAAAATTATATTAAAATACTATGCAAAACTTCTCAAATTTAGTATTTATGATTTATATATTGATTTAAATAACATAATAGATTTTGGTCTAAATTGGAAAACCGGAAATGGTACTTTACTTGAAGATCATATTAGACTTTCATCAAAAATTATATTAAAATATAATGTAAAACATCTCAAATTTGATAAATAGGACTTTTATATCGATATAAATGTATTTACTAGATTTTGGTTAAAATTCTTGAGCCGAAAAGGGTACTTTACTTGAAGGTCATAATAAGCATACATCAAAAATTATATTTAAATTAAAAGAGAAATCATATGTTTCGGTAATAATGGTTACAAACGCAATTTGGTTTCCAATCCAATTAAACACTTGTATTACTTGTTTTAAGTGTTAAAATTGAGTGTAAAATACTGGTTTTCCTCCATATTTGTGAGATGAACAAGTCTGCAGCATGAGAATAAGATATTAGTTAAGTGGTTTTCTCCACTTAAAATGTTGAAACTGTCGATTTCCAATGCTTTATCCAGTGATATTGACAGTTTTATTGTTGTCACGGAACATGAAGAAATATCTTGGAAACTAGTTACCTACTGAAGGAATACGTCATATAATAACGGAATGAGACCTCCACTAACAAGAGTGTGTGTATGTGTCTCAATAGATGTATGTCGGGACGCCGAGTGTCGTTTTTACTGCAATCTTCGGAAACTAGTAACCAAATTCAGTATCACTTTTTGAGCCACGGATTTATAATTTAATTGGCGTACAAGGAAGTCATGTGTTGCCCACATCAGATATTTTTAATACAATTCTATGTTTTTTATGTTTCTATCTTATTCAATTCTAAGGTTTATTATTTCATTTATCAAAATAGGGATGTCGTGAATTTTAATTTAATAATTCCAATGTGCCACCTGACAAAATTTTTTTAGAACATAGTTATGCTTTAAATTTTAAACTTTTTGTTTCGCTTACAGGATTAACCATAAGTAAATGAATGGACGTACTAAATGAAATGACCTGGAGCTCCCAAAAAACCAGACAAGGAAGAATGGCTATTATTTATAATTTTTTAGTCACTTAGTAGAAATTCGTAGTCATTGCTTTAAGGGCGATATAGAGTATTTGTTATTAGCATAATTTAAGGGAAGGTTTTAAATATTTCTTATGTATCCTGTTCAACAAAATATTGTAGTAAGTTTAGACTTACACTAGACATCTAAGTCAAACATTCCAGTTTTTAACACTTAAGATATTCCAAATTAAGTAGATTAAAGTTCTTCAATGAGCTTTTAATACTTGAGGGATCTAATAATGACAATAATAACTAATATTGACAATAACAACATATCAGTCTGATTGTAATGTGATTTTTTAAATTAAGGCAACAGGATATGTAAGGTAGTATAAAATTAGTGATTAACCACAATTGCTTGAGCTTAAACATTCAGTATTCCCTATTCCGTCCTTATACTTTGAACATTCCATATTTTTGTTCTAGCACAATTTAGCAACATCAGCACTTTGGCTACATCGTGATAGATCTGATTTAGCTCTCTATACCTGCACTTTTTCATTTAATTATTAGTTTAGTAACTTTGAATCTCTCTTAGTATTTTTAGCACTGACACATTATTTACTGCACAATTTTTGTTGTCCATGTCCTCACAAGCACTAATAAAGCACATTTTTAATAAAATATTCCAAAATTATCAATTATGAAGAGAGGTAGATTATAAGAATAGTTAGAGGAATAAATTATGTAAGAATTAAAAATTTTTTATTAAAATTTGGCTATCTAAAAAAAAAATCTTATTATTTAATGATAACTTCATTTTTACTTTTAATTATTCTCTTGAAAAGTTTGTTTTCATATAAAACCATTTATTATTATCAAAATTATAGTCTATTCTTTTGGCACTGATGAGAATTTTTTTCCATTAAAAAAAATTGTTCTTTTCAAGTTTATTATGATTCTGACAGTTCTTCATTCTTGTTAGTCTACCAATTATTCTCTCTTCTTTATAAATTTAATTATATTTATCAATGCACTGAGATTAATTAAAATATTTAATATTACTATGGGCAACAAAAATATATTTTTAAGTAATTTAGGTTAAGTTATGATCTCAAAAATTCAAGTCAGGTAATTTAATCAGATTGCAAATTAAGCCATATTTTACAGGTGATTATTAATAATCTAGGAAAAATTTAGTTTAAGCAAGACTTAAAACTACATATCAAACAAATTTGAATCTCAAGTAAAAATAGTCAACTAACTTTAAGTTTAACACCAAAAAAAAAAGTAGTCAGTTGGTTTGGTTGTAGTAAGATCCAGGAAAACACCAAAAGTTTTCGAACCAACTGGAAATGTAGAGAGTAAACGTGAAGCACTGAATATTTGTTTTATTTCAACCTCTCCTCTTCCTTTTATCTTTTATTTATCGTAATACCATGGAGAAACCATTTATTTTTATGTTAACATGCTCTTAGAGAAATATGTAACAATTTATGAGAATTTTACAGATGAAATGAAGCAATACAAACAGTCTTAAAAATATTGGCACACATTATTTATCATTTATATAATTGATAAATACAATACAAATATTTTAAAAATATTATCTATTGATCATTCAGCAGAGCTTCTTCACTAAGGTCGTATTTTCACTAAAATATAAAAAAATTAAAATATCAAAATGGCGAGGCTAAGAAAAAAATTATATATCGCTATCTCGGAAGGAGACCGGCAAACTAAAGTTTTTTCGATTTTTGTTTATTCATACTCAACAAGATGTTTATTTTACGGATAGAAAACGCAGTCTCGCCCCTCACCGCCGACCTTCGACCCACTGCAATAGTCTATTTTTTTGGGGAAAAATTCGACTAAAAAGGCATCAAAAAAGTTGAAATAGCCATATCTTTGTTAATACTGGTAATACCGATTTCGATGAAACTTCTTTTGTTTTATAGGTAATTTAATTTCCTTTCAAATGAAATAAGTTTTGAATCCCCTTACTCAATTTGGAGGGTTTTTAAAGGTGTGCAAATGTTTTAAAAAATCAGAGAACTCGGGAGAGGGGAGGGGGGGGGTGAGAGAACCAAGTTGAGACCCCCAAAAGATACTTTCCTAACACCAACCTTATTCACATACAAATTTCCAGCCCTATAAACTAATATGGTGGAGCTGCAGAGATGCGCAAAACTTTAAAAATGCCGAAATTTCAGGTAAACATACCGAAATTTTGACTGGAATTTACCCATTCTTAAATCGTATCGTTCTGCCTGGAAGAAAGTCATACATACCGAATTTCATCACATCGACCCATAGAGTACCGCTGGAGGTATTCAAATGTAGCGGGGAGGGGGGAGAGGGAAGAAAAAAAATATATATATCAGACATCACCAAAACTTCCATAATCGTGCTTTAGGGGTTATGAAACAGATAGAAAATGCAGTCCCACCCACAGGCCCACCGCTCACTGCTGACCCACTGCAGTATCTATTTTTTGGAGGGAAAATAGGACCAATAAAAAAAAAAATACACACACACACACATATATATATATATATATATATATATATATATATATATATATTTATATATATATATATATATTTATATATATATATATACACACTATAATATACACTACAACCAACAAAGGGTCTTGGGCCCAGTAGTTAATACAGAAGTACTGTTTCTTGAACAACAGTTATGCAAGGAGGTGATCTGGTCAGGGATCACACTCAACTGCTAGGTTTTTCTTATATCAATTAAGGTTGACCACTTTATGAAGGCTGGATGCACCCCAGAAGAGTTGATCCATTGTTGATATAAAAGAATAAAAGACAACATTTAAAAATTCTCATTAGTATCATCCTGATCATTTTATGATGTTGATATTCTTGTGAATTATTCAATGAAATAAATAATATTTATAAATTAAATAAATATTTTGATACAATTTTTGCAACAAAACCTTAAAAATGATAGATTAACATGTTTTCTCTAATTTACAAAAAAAAAACTTAAAAATTTAAGTAATTTCATATCAATTTCAGGAAAAACCAGTCCCAGAAATTTTTTATATTAACTTTAACACTCTAAGTAGTACCATGAAAAACTAAATGCTACGGTGGTTCTTTTGCAACCCCAAATTATTTTTTCTAGTTCAACCTCGTGTTAATGAACAGGAAATTAAAGCTTGGCACTTCCACATATTTTTGGGTGCTGATGATGAATTTCAACTTTAAGTTTGGTTTTCTTTTTTGCATACACCCAAAAGTAAATAAAAATTGCATTTTGTTTTTCCTTTTAGATTGTGAACTCTTTGATAAAAAGAATTCAATTTTTTGTGTTTTTTAGCTAAAAATTCGAATACCCTTAAATTTATCTTAAATCTAGCTATTAGTAAATAAAGAGAGTATCATCATCATCATCATTCATGGCGTAACAACTCTTGAAGAGCCAAGGCCTCCTGCAATTTCTTCCTCCAGTTTTCTCCACTGGTTGTTGCCGCTCTCCAATTGCGGATCCCCACAATGGACCGGACTTGAGGTCTACTCACTCTTGTTCCATAAACTCATTCTTCAAGTATTCTCCTAGGAATCTAGGTATGAGGAACGGTTAAGGGGAGTATGGGGTTCAATGGATGTCCAGTTGTCTTCAATTATACGGAGGGCTTTATCTATGGGAATGTTGGTGAATAAACTTTTGACGTCGAAGGAGGTAAGTATGTAGTGGTCAGGAATCGTAAAGGATAATAATTGTTCGCGTAGGTGAAAGGAATTTTGGACATCATAAGGACATCATCTGGCATCCCCCTCCGTCCCATCACTTCCAATATTAATTCTCCCTCGGTCAAACTCAGCAAATTCTTACTCCCCTCCTTACAAATCCTTAGCCACAATAACCATTATGACACACAATAACCAATAACTTTCCCCTCAATACCATCAACAAACTCATCCACAACTACAAAAACCCTCCCCTTCCCATCACCTCTACCACTACTTCTTCACCACCCACTACCACTCCCTTCTATAGATCTCTTCCAGACATCCCCGCCCTTTCTGAAAACATACAGAAATCCTTACGCTCCTCAATTCCCAATCTGCGAATTGCTTTCAAATCCCACAACAAACTTTCCAACCTCTACACACGTGTAAAAGATCCCATTCCTCTTAAACACCGTTCCCATGTCGTATACCGCATCCCCTGTTCCTCTCCCAACTGTAATTCTACCTATATCGGCGAAACTAAAAACTTCCTTAAAGATCGCATCACCCAACATAAATATTCCATCTCTTCCCGTAACCAGACTGCCTCTAAACTCTCAGAACACGCTTTATCCTTAAATCATACTTTTGATTTTGACAGTACTTCAATCCTCGCCACAGTCCCTAACCATGACAAACGACTCCTCTCAGAAAGCATCTTCATCCAATTAGAATCCCTTCCCGTCAATCAAAAAACTGATATACAAAACCTTTCTCTAACCTACTCCCAAGTATTCAATTTATTAAAAAAACATAAATTTTCATCCCCCCCCCCTCTTTTTTTTTTTTTTTTTTTTTCCCGTGACAACTCCTTATACAAAGTATTTATTTTAAAAAAATTTCCGTAGTAAATTAAATCCCTATTGTTATTATTTAACTTATACTTATTGTTTACTTAACTTTAATTTTATTATTATATTATTTTTTAACTCGTCACCCGCAACGACTCCTTATACAAAGTATTTATTTATTTTTATATTTTTTTATTTATTTTATTTATTTATATATTTTTTCCTTAGTAAATTTAACCCGTAATATTATTTAACTCATACTTACATTTAACTTAACTTTAATTTTTTTCAAATTTAATTTTTTAACATTAATTTTTTTTTATATATATAGTTTTCTAAATATACTTATATCAATACGTTTTTACAGTTTTCAAATCAATTGTTATGTATTTTGATCACACCGCATTTAAATTTAGTGTTAGTTTTATTTCAAATCAGTGAGTTGAGTTTGAGGCCATGAAGGAAGCATTCCTGGAACTTCAAAAGGCTGCTGAAATAATGGGACTCATTATTAATCAGGAAAAAACCAATTATATGAGTACAGCCCCTTGTGGAGTAGAATCTTACTTATATATTGGGTCATATGCCTTCGAGCGAGTGGAGGAATTCACTTATCTGGGATCACAGGTTAATTCTCAGAACGACATGACCCAGGAAATTCAGCGCAGGATTATCTCCGCTAATAGGTGCTCCTATGGACTTCTTGAGTACTTTGAGAGTAGAGTAGTATCCAGAACTACAAAAATCCATCTATATAAAACATTAGTAAAGCCAGTACTAACATTTGGTACAGAATGCTGGACTATTACCAGGAAAATGGAGAAGTTAATGTCGTTACTTCCATTGAAGTAAGCCGCCTCAGACAGACTGGGCATGTGATGAGAATGCCTGAGGATCATATTCCAAGGAAAATATTACAAGAAAGGATACATGGCCAACGAAGGAGTGGCAGATCAAAGCTGTGGTGGGCAGATGGTGTCGCTGAAGATGCCCGATCCATGCTTGGGATCCAGGATTGCAAGAGGCCTTGTCTCCTCGTGGGAAGTAGCACCACATAAGAAGAAGAAGATATATAAAAGGTCACTGCTGGAACGGACCTTAGCCAGTTTGTTGAGAAAGAATAAAAATTTGTATATATTCAGAAAGCCTCTCTAATATTTCTGGTTTCGTTTTTAAATAGCTGAGAGTGTTAAGGCGTCACCTTAGCAGCCTTGATTGGACCATTTCATTTGTTCAATAATTAATTTATGATTGTCTTTAGAATACGTTTTCTTTTAAACAACAATTTTTTTCTAATTTTTACTAATTTTACTTTCTCAGTTACTAAGGGTAGAGGAAGTATAATAATTGATCATGTTATTATTTTTTTTTCAAGATTTCATTTAAATTACATGTCTTAAGGTTGTCTCAATCTAAATAAGTTATCTTTAAAAATTGTTTTGGTTGCCAACAGTTTATGAGGATGACCCGTTTTTCCAAACTGTTGAATTGTTTTCTAAGAAACTTTTGGCGTATGTAGCAGTTTGCTCACAGTAGTGATGAATGTAAATCAAAGGAATCAATAAATATTTGGAAAAAATTAATCTTTTAATTACATATATTTAAACAAAATTAAGTAAACTTACATCTTAATACAATGATTTATTATATAATATATTTTATTTATATTTTAAAAAGTTTTTAGGTTATTTTAAAAACTTAATAGTAAGGATCTTATCAAATATCCTATTCTTGTATGACAACGGTGGTGGAGCCAAATATACCGTTAAGCTCCCTAGATGTGAAGGATCCAACAATCTTTCTGGTTCCATATTTTCTTGGGTGGAAACTTTCGGTGTACGAGAACACTTCATTTGTTTCAAGGTCTCTGTAAGATAATAAAATATAATCTGTATAGTTAAAAAATAACTTACCATAAATTTGTTTTAAGATTATGAGAATGTTGTTTCTAATTTAAAAGTTGGCCTATAAAGAGAAATATAACTTTTCTTTCCTTTATCTATTCCATTTGTTGGTCTGCCTCTGAGGGAGAAAACAACACAATTACAATATAGCAATTATAACCAAATGTAGATTTATTTAGTCGGTAAAATGTTTGGGAAAATATGGGCAAAAGAAGATGCAGAAAAAAAAAATCATACTTAATGAGTTGCATTGTCAAACTCTCAAAATCTTCAGTTTTCAAAAAAGCTTTCTTCATTGGGGTTCATTATATAAAAGTGGGAAACAGTTCAGTATATCTTAACTGGGTTACAGAATTATGAAATATATTTTGCTATTTCAAATTAAAATTATTTAACATTTCTTAATAAGCGTCTGTCCTCAAAGAGAGGGTGAATTTGTAGCACTACATATGTTCATAGTTTTTTTAATTAGACAACCAAATAGTACCTGCACTTCACAATCTTCGGCCTCTGCAATCCTGGCCCCTCCACGCTGATTCTACAATCAGTCAGCTTGCGAGAAAGGATGTTTGAGAAAGTGAACTCTGCTGTACAGGCTTTGCCAACTCTTAAGTCACCATTTATCTAAAAAGTTAACAAATTTTCATTAATTTATATGATTAATTATTTTTTTTATCTGATTTTCATAATACCTAATTTACTGAATTTATAAAAAAGTTTCTGTGAAAATTGACACAAGAAGTAACTTCAATATTTACACGAATGACAAGATTAGGTTTGATCAGCTGAAAGTCGTCTTCTTCATTCCATGTCTGGTGAGTCTCCTTAACATTAGCGATGGAGAATATTTTGACAAGCGTATGGTCAGCAAATTTACTCTGATAGTCTTCAAGAGTGACTCTAATCCTCATTGTTTCCTCTAAAAAATCAGATATAAATATTTTAATAATAATTACTTACATAATGATTATTTTTAAAGCCATAATACCTAAAATGATTTTATGCATAACTGCAATTTTATCATAATTGGCAAATATTTTTAGAGAACTACGAAATTGTATAAATCTTTGAATTACTAATGATGGTTAACATCTGACATCTTATTTTCAAAACATTATATTATACATATATATATATATATATATATATATATATATATATATATATATATATATATATATATATATATATATATATATATTCCATTACCTCAAAGCATAATAAGTTTATTAGATTAAAAAATTATAATTTAATTTTATAGGTAACAAATATCTCATTACATTTATAAATTTACTTTTCTTTAATTGTTTCTTCATTAAAATTTGTTACTTCTATTGAATCAATAATTTTGAAAAAAGTGAAAAAAAAATATTTCTTGTTAGTTCGTTTCTATATTTTATATTGCTTTTATATACCTAGGTGTATCTTCATCTCCATTGGTTTTCAAATACTGAGAAGTTTTTATTTCTCATCCCTCTTGCCTTTATAACCATAACATTAAATAAAAACCAATGAAATATTTGGGCTATTTAATCCATTTTAAAACTTTTTACTATTGCAGATTTTTAGGCTTCTGCTATATAAAAATCAGTCTGAGTAGAAATTAGTCACCACCTCTTTAATAGATATTTTGAGCCATAGATTAATTAATGAATGAATGTAATAAGCTTTTTATTTTAAACTTTAAATCTACTATTAATAAGAATTATTCAAATAAGAAATAGTCAAATAAGAATTATTACTGAAGGAAAAACATTAATTGTCACTTACTTTGCCCTGGTTGAATTTTAAATGTCCCCGATGTTTTCTTGAGGGTACTAACGGTGACACCAGTGTAGTACATGGAATTTGCCGACAGCATTGCATCAATCGTTCTCACTTCATTTGATCTGTTCTATAAACAATTAAAAATAAATATTAATGAATTTAAAAAAAAAGAAAATTGAATAACTAATTTTATAACAATGGCAATCTTAGAAAAGCACTAGTTAGCATTTATAATTTTATTATACGATTGTTATTAATGAAATGACTATGTCATAATAATGTGTATACTCATAGAATAAGAAAAATAATTGACATCCTGTTAACCAGGGTTAATTTTTTGTTGAATTTGAACTGTAAAATTGATTCCAATAATTTAACCAATGTTGTGGAGAGCAATGTCATAAAAAACAGACATAAATCTCTCATCCATTTCAAATAGTGCTGGCCATATGAGCACTTTAAAAAAAATGTTACAGGAAAAATTTATATATGAATTTAAATTTGATAAACAAAAAATATTTTTAATTTTTTGAAACATGAGAATTTACAAAAAATGAAGTCATTAATGTAAACATAAAATGTACTCTACACTACAAATAAATTTTTAAAATAAATTTCCTATTCTAATCTAAATAACAATAACAAAAAGAAACTTGCAACTTAATTGTTTGTAAAATAAAAATTTTAAAAATAATAATTAATATACACATAATACAACATAACAAATTAAGAGATTGGGGCTTGAATGTGATAAGCCAGTTAATGTGTATTAACTGTTAATTGTACAAAATGTTAATTTCTTTCTATATATAGATCTTTCATATGTTAGATTGAATAAATTTCATGAGATAGTCCTATTATCTCATGGAATGTGTAGCTTTCTCCACTTTTTCTCCTATCAAATGAAAACAAAAAAACATTTAGGAGAAAAAATAAAACAAAACTATTTCTAGTTTTAGTAACAATAAATCAAAATCAAAAGAAAATGGCTCAAATAGCAGCTAAGAACTGAGATTCCATATATAAGGAGAGGAGGTCTTTATAAAGGGAAAAGAATTGTTCTCATTTAAGGAAGTGCAATCCAACACATTTTTGTGTTGTAAACATATTAAAAATTCAAAGCATAAATCTCAATGCTCTTGGGCCAGAAGCTGTTTCAGTTAAAATCCACTTTTAGGGGGTAGACTTTTATTGTTTGGTGTACTAATGGAATAAATCATGATTTTCTCACTTGAGTTAAAATAAGGTATTAACCGGTAGAATAACACAACCTTCCTGCTAAATTGGAGTACATAACAGAATTAAGCCCTACAAACAAGCAATAAAAAATGATACTATGAAAATACTAAAAACGAAAAATAATCAGAATGAGGATCAATAGTGATAGCACAGATGAAGGTATAGAATAATTTACTAATATTAAAAATAATAAAAATCAGTTTATCATCAGCCCATCAAGTGCACAGGTGGTCGGTATGCATAGAGCTGCTTGATTACAATATTCTTAGCATATATTGTTATTAGTACTCTGTTCTAACCACTTATAGTTCCAACATAAATTAATATTTCAACAATTAATTAAACTATTAATTTCTTTTAACAACTAATATTTTAACGAAATAAATACCTCTAAATTCACAACAACATTGAATGGGTTGCCGTACTTGACATCTTCGATTTCAATCAAATCAAATTTAACATCTTCGGTCACATTGGCAGGAATGTCGTAGATGTAATCAACAGTCTCCATTCCTTTCACAGCATTGAGTACAGAAAGCCGTTCCTCTTTAGATCCTATAAATTTAACATTAATATACTATTTATAAAAAATTGAAATATGTGTAAACATACATGTTATTTTTTATTTCATATTGGTAAAAATAATCTTAATATTTATTTTTCTTCTTCACTTACTGTTTTTAAGTTTGCTATCACAAATAATATGTACTGATAGCTTAAACATTATTTATATGGCATTATTGTTTTATAGCATCTTTTCAACTACTTTTGTTTTGTTATTTTCTTATTGCATCTACAATCATATTTACAGCTTGTTCGTTATTTTTATGACATTATAGCTTATTAGTTAGTCACTATGTTACTTATTAATTGTACACCTACGATAGTCTATATATTTTCTTTTATTTTCTTATTTCCACTCAATATTTGGTTATTTTAGAAATTATATTTATCATATAGCCTAATATCATTATTCTTTTCTTTATGTGTTACACTCAGTTTGTGACAGATGTCGAACTCTCTCAGTTAAAACTTTTTTCTTAGAAATTTCATGTATTGATTTTATTTTACTTTACCTGTATCTTTAACAATCTTGTTTAATCATTTTATTATATTTCTTTATCGATCCTTATTTTTATGCAATTGTTATGACAACCTCATTTTGGTTTATATAATTCTTCGGTTTTCTCCCTTATTTACTTAATTATATATTTTGTTTTTTTCATCTTAGAATTGCTACTATTGTTTATTTTCATTCTTTTCCTAATTACTTTTATCCTTGTTTCTTATATCTTATATCTTCTTATATTGTCATTTCTGATTTATTGTTAGCTCTGAGAATGGTCCACGTGTTTGAGCCGAAACATCGGTTGTAATTAAAACCACAACTTAACTTTATTTTTTTATAAAAAAAATTGACTAATTTCCTGATTATTTTTCATCCAAATTAATTTTTATTATTAAAAAAATATATGTTTTATTTTATTAAGAAATGATATGTTTACTCATCCATTCATCTACTGAGTAGAGTTGAAGTTGTTTGATAACGTGAATAAAGTATAAAAAATAGTCTTGGATATTGCAATAGGAAAAAGAATTCTTTTCAGGGAACAACTCAAAATTACTCACTTGCTTCAATAAGCAAATTCTTTTTCATGATTTATGATTTACTGGAATGAACTATAATCACTCTCAACTCAACAGAAATTGGTGATCATGTGGTGGAGATTTCTTGGCAACCCATGACTTATCTTCACTAATTGAATTACTTAGTCATGCATTCATTCAGTGAATGAAGTGAGCTGTCTACCCAGTGAGCTATCTTTCTTTTTATCCTAGTCACTGCTCGTTCACTCAGTAAAGAGATTAAGCTCTTTGAATCAGTTCATGAATGGATAAATCAGCACTGATTAGATAGCATCAATCAAGAAATAAAAAAACAGACCAAAGTTCCTTCTCCTGACTGAATAAAACTATTTATTTTAATAAAACTAATTAATTTAATCCTAAATTTAAACTATAAACAATTGGAAGATTCCAAAACACCAAGCCTCAAGTCTCTAAAATACCTGCAACCAACTAACCAGTCGGAGTTTTGTCAATTCAGGTATCATGAGGACATACACCAAAAATCACATCTATGAAGATCAAATACAGCACATCTCACATCAACCGTCCAGAAAGACGCATCAAACAGAGATAGCACATCACTCCAAGACATCCAATCACATACAGGTATTTTATCACATATATGTGATTTTTGGTGTATGTCCTGATGATGCCCGAATTGGCAAAACGCTGACTGGTTAGTTGGTTGCAGGTATATTAGTGACTTGAGGCTTTGTGTTTTGGAATCTTCCAATTGTTTAAAGTAATTAATTTATGTCTCTTGTTGAGTTTTTGCACTTTTATACCTAAATTAAAAGTAAATGATTAATTTTTATTGGTTTCTAAATATAATTCTAAAAAATAATCTCATTCACCTTCAATATTTTTATAAAATGTAGTCACATCCCACATATCTGTATCGGCATTGTCATCATCTCGACCTACTGCCTTTGTTACGATTTTACGGCCAACACTGAAATTGCAGACATCATTTTTTAATAATTGATCTTTTAATCTGAATATGTACTAATGTACCAAAATATTTACTGATACTGGTCCATGTGTATTCTTGAAAAGCCCCAGACAGAATTTTTGTTCTCTTGGAAATGACAAATATCAGCATTCACTTCAGCAAACACAAAAGGTGTATCATATAGGAAACCCACCTTACCATTCCTAACAGCTGTTAAAGAGGCAGGTCCACATCGATAAACAGCTACAAGAAAAGTGGTATTCAATAATCTTATAAAGAACATTATATCATTATAATTCAAATTTTCAATTAATCTTCCAACTCTAATGGTACCTAAGTAACACCAGTACATACAATAACATTGATTAACGCCAATTTTTAATTTTTTTTTTTATTTCTGAACTTATTCACATTACTTTTGAACTTTGTATATTTTGGGAGTACGTAGTGAATCAGTAAATATGAAGATGATTACAATTAAATTGATTTTTCATACAACCAAATTCAGTTTAATCAATTATAACAATTTATGCTGAAACTTTATTTGAATTAAATGATTTTAAAAACAATTAACCGCATAAAATTTCACAATATTTCTTTGGTCTTTTGCATGTGCTGGAGGATTAAATAAACAGTTGACATTGTAAGAAATACAACTCAATAAGAAGCTCCTTTATATTTATTCCAATAAGATAAAAAGGATCAGAATTAGACAATAATTCTTTATAAAAAAATAATGTAATTACAAGAGTCACTTCATTTATTTGATCTTGTTTTTTAAAATCTAGTATAAATATTTACCATTACTCTTTTCCTGAGGAGTTGCGTCGATGATCTGCCAGCCACCATAACCAGTGGGCAAGTCTGGACGGGCCATCCACACATCATTCCAGACGTGGAAGTTCCAGCAGCTGTCAAATGTGTCTCCATCTGGACCTCCATCAATTTCATCACCCCCTTCTGTGTAAAACTTATCGATTGTCATAGTTGCATTAGTATCATGTGCTGAGACGAAATTGGTCACAGATCTGCAAGGTATTCCAAGTGCACGGCATACTGGTAATGAAACCAAAATAATTCTTAATTATTTAATATACATAAAAATCTATTTAAAACAAACTGATCACAAATATAAAGAATAAAATGAATTAATTCAGAAAAACAATGAAAAACCATGAAATCGAAAAATAATATATAAATTTTTATGTCTCAGAGGATCCTATATGCAAGTCATGAGAGATCTCTATAAATATATACACACACACACACATATATATATATATATATATATATATATATATATATATATATATATATATTGTAATATACACATTTTTTCAGATTTTAAGTACGTAGTAAATAAATTGTTTTTAGGTATCTTAAATTAGATTTAGAATTTGGAAATAGGGATTCTCAGGAAAATAATAATACATTTATTTATCCTGACTGCAATCATCAAAAATTATAATCCAAAGTGTGTTTGTCATCATAAATGGAACCAAAATAGATGCCTTCATTTAAAAACATGGCGGCTCCATTTTGGACTTCAGCAGAACCACTGCCATAATGAGCCAATGGGTGAAATTCATCAATTTTTCAATAGTTCACCAATAAAGCTGATCTAAGAAAATAAAAAGAAGTATAAGAGATATTCATCAAATGAAAACTTCTGCAAAAACTTTAGCAAATTTCTGCAATTAGATAATCAAAATGTAAGTTCGCCATTTTGAAACTTGTGGATGGGGTAACGGACAACAAAGGAGTAGCTATTGTTGTGGGACCAGGGACCGGAGCAGACATCTTAAGAGCTTCCGTAATACTTCATCCACATTCAAGATCCACATCATTTGGTAACACACTTTAATTATGTCCCATAGACCACGGTCGTCGTTTTTCAAAGAAGAAAGTGTTAAATTTAAGATATATTGACGCTTCACGTTTTATTATGTTTTGTATTAGTAATAGTTTTGCGTGAGTGTGTGCCTGATTGTCTAGTAACCCGTCCTGAGAATAGAGTCAAAGCTATATAAAACAAATATATATATAAAAAAGTGAAAATAAGTTTATTTATTTTTTTTCCAAAAAACTGTAACTTTACAATATATATATATATATATATATATATATATATATATATATATATTATATATATATTTGACCGATTACCATTCTTCCTCTACTCTACTTTAGGTATTTGAAAAGTAATAAGTTACTAATTCATAATAATTACAAAACTTATAAGCTTAGAAGAGCATTTGATCTACCAGTGACTACTAGAGCAGAGAAGACCCAGCATTGGCCATATCTTACTGGTACTCCACCACTATTGAGATACTGCTCCATGATAGGGAGGCTCCCAGTCCATGCGTGGGGTGGCAGCCCATTCCTGTAGTCTCCATCCCACTTACCCTCTATCAGACCGCCTTCATCACTTGAATTTATCTATTAACAGCAAAATAAACTTAGCTAATATTATAAATGACTATGTTAAGAATGATGCAGTAACCAGTTAAAGTATTATTCATTCATCTTTATAAAACATCTTTGATAGAGATATCAAAGAGTCTGAGGTTTTTTTTTAAATATAATTTTAATTATGTCTTAATGAACTAGACAGTCAGATATCCAAGAAATCAGACTTAATGGACACTGAATCACAGGAAAGGAATTTCACATACAATACACTAGTTGATCAAATGCCAACACCTTTTGATGGGTTTTTCCTGTTGACTAGACCTATTGATGGGATTTTTCCAACTATATCTGAAGGAACCTTTTTGTAATTTAAGATTTATCAGCTATCATATACTATTTGAGGCATCAAGAAAAGAAGTAAGAATAGATGCTCTTGAAAAAGCATTAGACGATTGCCTCAGAGTAACATCAAGATTTTCAGGAGAATTTAGTGTGCGGATTTCGATGGATAGATTGATCACAAAAAATGTCAGGAAACTGTTGAGGTAGATTATTGCTGGAATGGCCCACCATAGCGGCTGGCAGAAACCAACAACTGTTAATGCCAATTTCTTTCATTATTTAATTTGTCTAATGTTTATTTGATTTATACTTGAATCCCTTTCTTAAAGAATTTTTTTTTAATTAGCATAAGATCTAAAATCTAATGAATGCTATTCAATCCTACAAAATTGTCTGGTCATAGTTTTGTTTAAATTGTTCATTTAATTTTATCTATCATGACAAGAAAAAAAGTAAAGGTAACATCGGAATTGTCGCAGTGTGACTGTTATCATCAAAACTCTGCTTCAACATAATAACATAACCTAGAACCGTTGTACTGCCGAAGGTCAGACTGGTTCAGCAGCGGTTGAAACACAGCAGCCAGAAGGAACATTACCGGTACTTTAAGCATTACATTCATGGATGGAAGGCAACAGTGAGAACAGTCCACATTAACAAAGCAGCCAAAGAAGAAGTGGAAACGGCTCATATCAGGAAGACGGCCAGGAGATGACCACTCTGGAGAGGAGAATGATGTCTCATGAGTTGAAGAAGGTTGGAATAATTGTAGCCAACGAAAATTGGCTACAGTGGTATAGGCATAATAGTCTATCATAGTGCCACTGCACCGAGTCCTGTGTTGGTAGAAGACAAGATAGGAAAGAAAATAAAAATAAAATATAATTATTTTAAATTAATTAATCTCTAAAAATAAAAAAATAGAACAGCAGTATTAATGGAACCATCTTTTGTTTTGAAATCATGCATCTTTATAAGGACAAATCTCGATATAGGCAACCTGGAGGTATAGTTCATTGTTATAAAAAATTAAGAGAAACAGAAAATTCACAGCCCTTGAAATTTGATAAGTTTTATTTTTTTTTTTTTACGTTTTTTTGGCTTAAGACTTCCATTGAAGTCCTATACAGCCCATTCGAGAAGTTGTCAATGACATATCCGGAATTACAGTCCCATCTTCCAATAGAGAGGGAAATGTGCTAGGTCTATCAATTGGGTATGGAAAAAAAATGTTCATTTTTTTATTATTCAATTATTTCAAGCGGCATGAACTTTAAATTTTTGATAGCCAGTCACAAGATCTCTAATACTCACTATAGCAGATATGGCACGAGTCAGGTGTACTGGATTGCCTCTGTCAGAATGAGGCAGTTGTGACAGCTCAAGGAGGTACATCACTGTAGGGAGAACAATATCGTCATACTGACCAAACACCCACCTGCGTCCCTTTGGATCCTTGAATGATCCCATCCAAACTTTACCTGTGTCAGTAATATTACTGTTAAAATCAATGTAATATTTTATAAAAATATAAACAGAAAACAAGTTAGGAAACAAAATACACACCTGTATCATTCAGCACATATTCATTTAGTTCAGCTTCATCACACATGTATACTGCATCAGCTAGAAACAAAAAATTCTACCATGATGTATTTTGTTATAGATTACGATTACTCATAAAAGGAAACACGATTTTCCATATTTTGGTGAAATTTATTTAAATTGAATACCTTTATTCCATGGATTAAACAGAATATAGAAGTCTTCACAAAGCTTCTTATCCTGCCTGTATTGTGGGGCGTCGATGAGGGAAATAGTAACAGTGCAGTGCCAGATACCGACTGGACAAATCGCTGGAGGCAGGACCTGAAATCATAATATTAATTCAGAATATCTCATTTCGATTATAAAAAAATAATCCGAAATTGACAATCAAGACAGCTGGTTATTATTATTATTTCATTTTAATTTTCGACACTTTCGAAAAAGTTTTTTTCCTGGAGAGGGGGAGAATCAACTCCAACCACTCAGGTCAGTGTTTGTTTAGTCATTTTTATTGTATATTTAGAAAACTCCTTACAATCCTTGAGGTATTCAACAGCACAGCTTTCTGGGCTTCAGTTATAACAGCCGTCAAGAGGCCCAGCCGTTCAGTCGCTTCCACAGTGGACACTGGTATCAGACCATTGCTGGAGATCACTATAGCCCTCACAATCACTTTATCCAGTCTGTACAGATCTTTTAGTTCGGCTGCAAGAGCTTGATATTTTCGAATTTTTTCTGCACATACTGAATTAGTGTTTCCATCATTCGGCACTGCAATATCTATTATTTCTGCTGTTTATTATTATTATATTATTATTATTATTATTATTATTATCGAGCTGGTTATTAAATTAATTATTAATATGACATAAACATTTTTAAATCTACTTGGATTCAGTTAGCATTTATTAAAAGAAAGTTAAAATTGGAAACTTTAAGTTGGATATTATAAATATTATGCTTAAATCATTTTAAATTTCTCCCTTTTAGAAGTGGGTGCAGGTAATGACTTAAAAACATGGATTAATATTAGGAGTCTGTAATGGTTGGGAAACACCAATACATAATAAATATTTGCATTACCTGAACAGCAAGGAAGTTCCCACTGATCTGGTTGATTATCATACCCCATTGACCTGGTGTGTTGGTGAATTCTGTTTCAGGCCCGAGGGTTATCACCGCTCTAGTTCCCTTTGTTACTGAAGGCGTTGGTCCTGTTAATATCAAATCATTAATTATATTAATACAACTGAAGATCAATTATATGAAAAATAGATAATCACAACTAATAAAAAAAAATATGAATAAATTATGAAGAAGTCACAGAAAGAATAATTTATTAATTTTTTAAATACATGAAAAGTCTCTTATTATTTAGAGTAATAGTTAAAAAATGAAGGATTGTTCTAATGGAAGTTATTCCAAATCTTATTAGTGCAATACAAGCAGACGGCGATAAAAACAAGAAGAGGAAATAATTATTGATTAAATTATTCATAATTAAAAAAATATATATTATATAAAGTAGGATGTGTGTTTATGTTTGCCTTTTATTCAAATCTACTATTTTATTTCTATCTTGATGCAATTTTGCAAACTTAATGCTAAAAATAAGATAAATATTTCTGTATAAATCTGATTTCATAATTCTATTTTTTTTTTTTTTTTTTTTGTATGCTAGTCCTAAAATGAGTTATTCTTGAAGTAAACAAACTTATAAGTAATACCTAACTGGTACCCTTAACCTTTGCCTGGTTATTGACATCTCCTAAATAGATTCTCTGCATTCATATCGAATATTTAATATGAATGTTCATTATTAAATAAATAATATTTTATTAAATTAAAATTATTAAATATTGAATTTATTGCTTCATTGCTATATATATATATATATATATATATATATATATATATATATATATATATATATATATATATATATATATAGCAATGAAGCAATAAATCCAATATTTAATAATAATAATATATATATATATATATATATATATATATATATATATATATATATATATATATATATATATATATATATATATATATAGCAATGAAGCAATAAATTCAATATTTAATAATAATAATAATAATATATATATATATATATATATATATATATATATAT
This sequence comes from Rhaphigaster nebulosa, assembly GCA_948150685.1. Taxonomy (NCBI): domain Eukaryota; kingdom Metazoa; phylum Arthropoda; class Insecta; order Hemiptera; family Pentatomidae; genus Rhaphigaster; species Rhaphigaster nebulosa. The sequence goes on along the minus strand of OX411308.1, from coordinate 157,181,792 downwards.
ATATATATATATATATATATATATATATATATATATATATATATATATATATATATATATATAATGGTATGGTATATAACAAATACGACACAGAACCCAAATAGCGTTTCACCAACATTGGAAGAAGTGAAGGAAATCATATTCGCACTAAAGGATAACAAAGCAGCTGGGGAGGATGGAGTTATGGCAGAGATGTGGAAATGCGCAGAGGAAAGTTATATAGCCAAAGTGACAGAACTAATGCGAGAGATATGGGAAAGGGAGGAGATGCCGGAGGATTGGAAAACAGCTTTGATTCTCCCGCTCCATAAGAAAGGTTCAAAAACAGATACAAACAACTATAGAGGAATATCACTGTTACCAGTAACATACAAGATTTTCTCAAAAGCTCTGTTGAATAGATTAGAACCCCAAATCGACAATCAGATAGGAGAATATCAAGGAGGATTTAGAAAAGGGAGGTCATGCCCAGAGCAGATCCTCAGTCTAAAGCTGATCCTCAGATATTATATGGCCAGGTCAAGGAAGATTTATGTCTCCTTTGTTGACTTCCTAAAAGCATATGACTCAGTAGATAGAGAGACTGTCTTTACAGTGCTGAGAGAATATGGTGTAGACCAGAAAACGATAAATCTGATCAAACTGACTTTGACCGGAACCTACTCTAAAGTTAAATTTAGGAGCGAAGTCAGCAGGTCATTTGAAATAAAAACAGGACTAAGACAAGGTGACGGGTTGTCCCCCATTCTGTTTAACGTAGTATTGGACAAAATCATGAAGACATTCTGGGAGACTAATAGATCAGGAGCCAGATTGGGAAGAAGGAAAGATGGGGTGGAAGTGAAGTGCCTAGCCTTTGCTGACGACCTGGCATTACTAGCAGAGAGTGAACAAGAGGCGATTGATCAGATCAATGAACTGAAAGAGATAGCTGGTAGAACCGGGTTGAAGATATCGTTTAAGAAGACAGAGATGATGACCAACAATAAGGAAATAGGGGAAAAGATTAAAACCAAGTATGGAGTGATCAAAACAGTGAAACAGTTTAAGTATCTGGGAGAAATGCTGAACTACAATGGAGGAGACGGACAGTCGACAAAAGATAGAGAAATAAAGCTTGACAGATTGAGATGTTTAGTAAAAACCATTTACAATAAGAAGAACCTCTCCAGAAAGGCTAAAGTCAGACACTACGAGACGGTAGTAAAACCTGTGGTACTGTATGGAACGGAAACAGCAGGTTTTTCAAGCTCACAGAGACTGCTGAGAATAGAGAGAAAGATATTGAGGTGTATCCATGGGCCAAGAAAAGTAGGAGAAGAGTACTGGCCAAAAAAGAACAAAGACCTGTACGAAGGCATTGAAGACCTAGAGACCTGAATGAGAAAAAGGAGATTGAAATTTTACGGCCACATGAAGAGGACGGACAAAGACAGATTGAACAAGCAGATCTTTGACATGGTGATAAAACTTAAAAACATCAAAGGATACCTCGAGCAGATAAAGGAGGAAATAGAGAGACTGGGGATCAGAGAAGAGGATTACCAGGACAGAGAGAAATTTAGAAGGATGATAGATGGAAAGAAGGTCCTTGCGGTGGGTGGGAGGAGAAGAGGGGAGGGAAGGTGGACAGAGGAGCGTAGAAGGGAAATGGGGGAAAAGATGAGGAAGGTGTGGACTGAGAGAAAAATGAAAGCCATTAAATGAAATGATATAAGCGTGGTCCTTAGCTGGCCTATGTCGCGATAAATAAATAAATAAATAATGGTATGGTATGTTTGATAACAAGTTGTTTACAAGGTAAACAATTAATTAGTATTAACCATAGCCTAATAAGCATTAATTTATAGTTGTTTATTTATCAGTTTATTATTTAAATCATTTTTAAATATAAATATATTTTGATACTGTAGAAACAAATAATTAATAATAAAAGTAGAGTGAGCGGAAGCTGTCATTTCATCTGAAGGCGCTAATCAGGAAACAGAATTTCAGAAATGGCATTATTGTTCTGGTAATCCATAAAGAGCGCTGTGAGTAGGAAACAGTGCCTGTAGCTTTTGATATTCCTAGAACCAGCATGGAGAACGTAGTTGAAAATGTTCTCTGAAAAATAGCCATACCTACTTTTCCATAGTTGATAGACTTTGTCCTACAGAGGTTACCACTATTAGAATACCTTTAGCAAAATCCAGTCAATCAAGTTACAAATGGAAAATTAGTTCAATGCGACTGGTGGTAGATCACGACTCCATCGGTTACTGCCCCAACTTAAGACAGCAAATCAAAATTAAGAATGGAAACGAGGAGAGTATATAAGAGCAAAATCTCTAGACCCTAGCAGATTCAAGGAGAGACTTTCAGGCTGAAGCTCCTCCAAAATAAAATTTTTTTTTTTATATTGTTTCATTTTTGTTTCTTTATTTAAAACACATTATTGTAATTAATAAGTGTTCTGTATAGGTTAAAATTTTTTAACTTTTCCTCCACAGTCCCTTGCTTTAAATTATCTTAATTTTTAATAGTACAAAGAATAAAGAAAACAATTCAGTGAATGGTCTATTTGAATGATGGGCTAACAACTACTTTAGCTAATACATGTAAACATGTGTCAAGAAAAAATATAAAAATTTCCTCCCTGGAAACATTATTGTTCCTTAATTGTATTGTTATTTTTGTGAACAAACACACTTCTCTTAAATTACCTTTATTAATTTTCTACATTAATATTTTTTTACCCACACACAATCAATATTTCGAAATTCTCTTCCATCTTCTAAAAACATCTAAAAAACTACAATAAGGGGAGACATCTAAAAAACTACAAACTAGAATAAAACAATTGTAAAATAAAATATGGGAAATTGTAAAAATAGTAAAACCAAAAAGATTACAGTGCTTGCCCATCACAGTATAATGAGTAATCATAAATTTGATTTTGACAACCCAAAAATCCTAGATAATGAAAAAAAAAAATAGGAAGACTATGGAAGCTATTTTCATCACAAAAAATATAAATAATACAGTGAATTTCAAGTCAGATGCAGTAAATTTAAAGAGTCACAATGCTGATATAATTAACAACTAGATATTAAATGACAGTAATAATTATTTCATAAATAATAACCAGCAATACAATAGTTAGGCTTATAAAACATTAGATTTCTACCAAAAAAGGAATAAAATAACTAATAGAGCTAGGCAAATAATTGGAGTAAACCTACAGATTCAGAAAAGGAACATCCGCCTGTACAATTATTACTGTCCTAATGACAAAGACCTTAGCCTCGAAGAAATGGAACTACTAGAGGAAGACTGCTGTATAATGGGAGACTTCAACTCCCACTATCCATCAGAGGGATACGAAAATCTGGACTCAAGGGGAGAGGAGATAGAACTATGACAGACAAATTGCTGTCTTCAACTCATAAATAGACCAGATGATCCCTCAATCTTCTATTCCAGAACCTGGAGGACTACAACCACCCCAGATTTCTCCTTTAAGGAATAATTAGACGGCAGTGACCCCAGACCTATTCTGCTCGAAATCAGTCTTGACCACCGAACACCTGAAGCTTCATCACTGCCAAGGTTGAACTATAAGAAAGCAGATTGGGGTAAATACTCCCAATACTGCCCTGATAGATGAGCAGACTGAAAAAGTCAACCTTACAAAGAGAAGACTAGAAACTTTAGTCAAAAACATCGCCATGGCTCTACTGAAAGCAGCAAAGGGAAACATCCCAAGAGGAACCAGAAAAGATTATAAACCATACTGGACCCCAGAAATTGAAAAACTAGGGGCAGACTTGTTCAGAGCAAGAAGTAAAGCTCACCCCTATAACTAAATAAAACACACCTAAAGAAGTAAAGAACACCCCTCCATAGAAAATAACATCGAACTATAACAGCAGCCAAACTGAAATTAGAAATCAGCATCCCTAAGAAGAAAGCCTGGAGGGAGAAAACCAGTGAAATGAGCATGGAAAGAAGTGGCCACAAACTTTAGAGACTTGCAAAAACCCTTGCAGAAGATCAACACCAACAAGATCCAGTAACATTAAAGCACGACAGAGGGATCCTCGGAATCAAAGAAGCAGCCAACCTTCTTCTAAAGAATATCAAGGAGCACAATAATATTAATATAGATCCAGGAAGAAACAAAAACGTCGAGAAGGAAGTTGCAAAACGCCTGGCTGACTCAAAAAAGAAAAGTTCTCCCCTTGATTGCCCCTTCAATATGTCTGAAATCTAAGAAGCTCTCTCCTTGAAATTAAAGAGGGCACCTGGTACAGATGACATCACAAACGAGATGCTAATAAATATGGGTCCACTGTCCAAAAAGACTCCTAAACATATTTAATAACAGTTGGAGGACCGGAATTTTCCCAAATCGTTGGAAAGAAGCTATTCTCGCCCCCATACTGAAAACAGAGAAGCCTAAAAAACAACTGGAAAGCTACAGGTCTATTAGCCTCCTCAGCTGCGTTGGAAAACTTATGGAAATGCTTGTCAACAATCGCTTTATGTGGATGGTGGAAAAAAATAACACAATTATTCCTCAGCAAGCGGGTTTTAGGAAAAACAGATCCACAGAAGATCAAGTCGCAGCAATCGTACAAGACATAGAAGACAGTTTCTAAAAGGAGGAGATCACAATCGCTGTCTTGATAAATCTAGAAAAGGCCTTTGACAAGCTTTGGAAACAGGGCTTCTACTACTCCTTAAAGCCAGTAAAAACAGGATTGAAGGCAGAGCACTAGTATGGCTTAAAATTTATCTCAGTCGCAGGAAGGCAATAGTACATCTAAATGGAAAAATAAGTAGAAAGAAAAATAAATAGAGTCCACCAGGGATGCGTTTTATCTCCAACCCTCTTCATACTCTTCATGAATGATATTGTAAATGACTTACCGAGAGGAGTAAAAACAGCAATATATGCAGATGACCTTGTACTATAGTCTCAATAAAAATCAGCATGGATTTCCAAATACAGACTCCAACAAGCACTAGATAATGTTTGGAACTGGGCAAACAGGTGGGGAATGAAGGTGAATGCCTCAAAGACCAAATATACCATCTTTAACCTTTCCAAAAGACAACCACCGAAACGATCTAAAAGTGGGGCAGAAAATCCTCTCGCACGAAGAAAAACCAATGTACCTTTGAATAAAGCTCGACTAACGATCCACATGGAGAACTCAGATAGAAGCATGTGTAGCAAAGGGTCTTAAGAGAGCAAGCATCATGAGAAAGATCTCTGGCTCAAGCTGGTGTGCAACCCTCATTTCTATATGTTTTCCAACGCAGCTGAAGAGGCTAACCATACAACACTCCAAAACCTTTATGTGGGATATGTTCGCCCATTTTTTCAATATGGTGTCACGAGTAGGGAATCTGCTGCAAGCTGAAACTTGCATAGAACGATGGCTTTAGGATAATCACTGGATCAATGAAAACTATTGAATTATATAGTAAATAAGATGGAAGTCTTACCTAACTTAGCAACTGTGCTTACAGACGAGTCCAAAAATATCTGAATCTGAGTTCCAAAACAAATGCCATCCATGATCACCCTCTACAAGACAGAATTAAAACAGGTTCAAACTAAAGAGCCCAGTACATTTAATTGAAACATTGCAGAGAGAACTTGAAGCTAGGGATATCCAACTAATCCCTCTTGACCCATCAAACCTCCGCCCACACTGGTAATCACTAAGCCTCGATCTGTAGAAAACATACCATGGGTAAACTGCAAAGGAGATAAAAGTCCTGAGCCTAAAACTCATAAATGACCCACCAGGCAAATGGGTAAGGACATACACAGACGATTCAGCTATTGGAGCTCTCAGGGATGGCGGTGCAGGCATCCATATTGAATTTACAGTTGGATCCACTCTGGAAAAAGCTATGCCTACTGGCAGCAGGTCAAGCAATTAACGTGCTGAACAAGAAGCCATTTCAGAGGCTTGCAAAATGATCACGTCATCTTTATCTTCGGTCACCAATAATAAAATACTAATTTTCACCGATGCTCAAATAGTCCTACAGGCAATGAGAAGTCGACACAAAGACGAAACAAACCTGAAAAATTCGACTGCAGCCATCAAAAACGTGATCAATGGTGCCGCAGAATTAGTTCTGCAATGGATCCTCGGGCACTGTGGTCTCGCAGGCAATGAAAAGGCTGACTCTCAGGCAAAAACAGGTTCATCGATGCAACAATACGATCCCTCACTAACCATAGATGAAGCAAAAACCATAAACAAAGCTGTCATTAGACAAAGATGGCTGGCCTCACATCCAACACACAACCCTCAGGATGTCTACTTCCAACTAAGCAGAAAAGAACAAGTCACCATTTTCAGAGAAAGGACCGGACACAACCGTCTTAAATCCCACTTATACAAGAAACTAAAAATAGGAACTAGCCTTCATGCAACTCCGGAGAAGCTGAACAAACATCAGACCACATATTCCAATCCTGCAAACTGCTAGAAAATTTGCGACAAAAGATCTGACCTGCGCCAGTGTCCCTGTAAAGTTTCCTCTCTCTGTGAGAGAGGAAACTTTACGGGAGGATCTCGAGAGGACTGCTGAGTTTTTATTCTCATCATCTGAAATGGTCATTCAAATGGAAGGAACGAATAATAAGAAGAAGTTAGGTAAATATATTAGACAATAGACAAATAGCAAACAGATTAATGGATTAGTACAAAGTTTAATTCTAATGTAGTTCAGTGTGACATCGATATAGTCTTAGCAGACAATCTCTAGTGCAATAATGTATAAACAAAAATTTAATAGTGGACACAACAAAAAAAATAATGTATAATGGAAAAAACAGACCTTAGAGAAGTACTGCTAATTATTTTATATTACAAAAAATAGCATACTTAAGGTAAAATAATTTTGTTTTGAAAATATCATATTAATTATTACATTAATAATTGAAAAATATGTATGGTGTTGATGTTGTATTGTTGAATTTTAGAAGAAAGGAAAACCATTAGATGTAAGAGAATTTTGAAACGTTCGCTGTATGTGGGTAAAAAAAATATTAATGAATAAAGATAGTTTAAGGGAAGTGTGTTTTTTTCTCAAAAATAGCAATACTATTTAATTTAGTAATGAAAACTTCCATAAGAAGTAGTAGGAATTTTATAATATAAATTATTGTTACTGAAAATACAATTATTAAAAAAATTAACTAGAAAACTAAATTTCTAATGATTCAAGTTCACTGTTTCAAATGGTGTAAAAACAATAATTTCTGTGGAGGAGGAGCCTCCTTATTGCTATGAGGTATGAAAATTAAATATTGGTTCCACTAATGCCGCCTAACAAGACAACTACTTGGTGAGATTCCCATCCCCAGTAACAAGGTCCCATTGGAGGTATGCGAGCACAGCGAACTGAAATCAACAGTTATGATCTAGAAAAAGGTATAATTATTTGAAAAGTTCGAATGATAAGATAACCTTAAAGAATTACAGTTCTCAGCCTCCCTCCTCCCCCACTAAAGTATCAAACATTATTAATAATTTAATAAGTTATTTCCTATTATATTGTTCATCCATTGCAAAACATTAACTCAAACTATGTAAACAAATATTTTGAAAACAGTAGCGGAATTTTTGAAAACAACGAAGTAAAGTTTAGTTACCGTAGTCGAAGGAGAGTATTACTCTATCAACTTGCGGAAGATACTCCCGGTCCAGCTGCAGGCCGAGGTAGAAGGACTGCCCTCTCCTGATTATCGGGGTCTTCTCCTGGACCAGTTCGAACCTCTCTGTCTTGTGCTGCTCCCCGTTCTCTTGGGCGTATGTTTCCACTCCGAGCAAAGTCAGCGGTGCGTAACCTTCGCCTACTGTCGAGGGCAAAGTAATTGGATTTAAGGATGGTATTAATATAATATAAAATACTAATGCATATTCAGCAAAAAAAAAAAAAACAATTTTATGAAACTATCATAAAAATAAATCAATGTTACTGACTATAGATGTTTAGAACGGGAGCCCTCCTGCGGCGGTAGTCCAAAGTCAGGTTGGCCAACATTTCAGAAACATGGCCACGTTGCATTGCTCCTCTGCTCCTGTTTGCGTACATCCTTCTAAAGCAACAATTAGAAAATTATATTCTTATGTACATGGACGAAATTTTAATAATATTAAATGAATTGCTGCAGATTCAGAGGCAGACTAAGCGACCATGCAGGACTCCGCATAGCATATCCGAAATCTAAACTTAAGATTTTGTAAATAGCCTTTAATTTTTGTTTCATACAACTTTTCATTTCTGAGCTGGGCTGTTCACAGACCATTATGCAAGACTTGTATAATAAAACAATATAATTTATAATAAACTTGTATAATTTAAAAATATATAAATTGTAAAGCATAAAAATACACGTCTGCCAACTACTAGCAGTCGGGTCTGCATGCGGACGCTATTCCACGATCGCGTTTCTGACACTCGAAAATGATTTATTTTACACTAATTAAAACTTGTTCAATTTAAAAATATATGAATTGTAAAGCATAAAGATACACGCCAGCCAACTACAAGCCGGCGAGTTAGCGCGGTAGGCATTTTTTTACTCTCCAAAATCGTAGTTACAAAAAAGTACTTTTTTTGGCTTTTCGCTTATAATTTCAAAAATATGAGTGGTAGCGAAAAAATCCTATTATTTTTCGAAGTAGACTAAATTTTCCAAAATTTGAACTCAATTACTCATCTGTAGGCTTAATAGGTCGCGAGGTATAGCACTTCGAAAATTTCATTTTGAATAGCTTCTGTCTCGCAGATCCGGTCTCAGTTGGCAGAGGAATTTTCATGCTCAACAATTTACATAGTTTTAAATTATACAAGTTCTGTTGAGTCTAAAATAAATCTTTTTCGAGAGTCGAAAGCGCAAACTTTGAATAGCGCCTGCCGTGCAGAAATAATATCTACTTTTATATTATTTTATGAAAACTAAAATGGAATTTCCAAGGAAACTGAACGAAACCTTTAAAAATTTATTTCAAATATGGTGGTAAGTGATATTTGTGTGATGCGCTCACAAGATTTATTTAATATACAGAAAAAAAAAAAACATAAACTTAAGTGATTGTTGTAAATAATAATAATTATTTTTACTTCCTTGTACGAAGTAAGTAGGAAGGATTGTAGGAAGTATTGTAATAGCGAAAATTTTCGGTTTTCAGATTTCAACGGAATATCAATTTTGACCATCTCTGAATCCATTTTGACTAGTTTCGTCGTGGCGTCTGTACGTAAGTACGGCCGTACGTTCATACGTTCGTACTTTCGTATTTCGCATAACTCAAAAACGGTTAGCCGTATAAAGTTGAAATTTTGTATTTAGAATTTTTGTAAAATCTAGTTGTGAACCTTCCTTTTTGGTCACTGCTTGATCACCGGAAGTGATACTTTACTAGAAGGTCATAATTGATTTCCATCAAAAATCATATTAAAATACGATGAAAAACTTCTCAAATTAAGTATTTATAACTTATATAGTGATTTAAATAACATACTAGATTTTGGTCTAAATTGGAAAACCGGAAGCGGTACTTTACTTGAAGGTCATATTAGACTTTCATCAAAAATTATATTAAAATATAATGTAAAACATCTCAAATTTGGTAAATAGGACTTTTATATCGATATAAATGTATTTACTATATTTTGGTTAAAATTGGTGAGCCGAAAAGAGTACTGTACTTGAAGGTCATAAGCTTACATCAAAAATTATATTTAAATTAATTACATATATCATATGTTTCGGTAATAAAGGTTACAAACGCAATTTGGTTTCCAATCAAATTAAACTTTTTTATTACTTGTTTTAAGTGTAAAATACTGCTTTTCCTCCCCATTTGTGTGTTTGTGTGTCAATAGATGGATGTCGCGAAGCCGAGTGTCGATGTTTTTGAGATACTGCAATCCTCGGAAACTAGTAACCAAATTCAGGATCACTTTTTGAGCTATAGATTTATAGTTTAATAGGCGTACAAGGAAGTCATGTGTTGTCCATATCAGATATTTTAAAACAATCACTTAAGTTAATGCGCTTTTGTCACTCTCCAGAATCTTCAACTACTTCATATGTTGGATACTAATGTTTCTAAAATCTAATGCTTAGCAACTGTATATTATTAACTTGGTATATTATACACTAATATTAACTAATCTTATTTCAGGAATTTTGTTTTCAATCTAGGAAAATATTTTTCCTTTTTTCTACTTTAGTAAATGATCAAATTCTTTCATAATTTATATTTATCCATTTTTCATTACTAATAATAAGGAAAGAAGGTTAATTATTTCAAATAAACACAATTAAAGGTACTTTAGAAGATGCAAGTCAGCTTAAGACCTATTTCAATGAGGATAAGATCTAGCTGTTATTCAAGAGGATTTAATTATTGATCTGATGATTTTGATCAAAATAGTTAGAGCCGTTTTTGAGAATATTATATAAAATGTGTAAAATGGCACTTCCGATTAGTCGATTTCAGTGAAAAAGTTGCATCCCAGGCATATGCCAACCTTAAATAATCAATTTCAGTTTCGTGTAACGTGTTGTTTTTGAGCTAGTCTGTTCACAAACACTTTTATAACATATCATATTAATAATTATTAGAGAAGTTTAAAACCGAAAACAAAACTTTCTCTGCTCCCGTTTTCATCCAAAGTTCATTAATTTTGGCAAAAATATTTAAATCCGTATTTTGGTAAAGATGAAGGGACAAAAAAATTGAAAATAAAATAATTAATGGTGAATTGTTTATTTAAAACTATTTCTTTAAAGGAAATCTGACTGGAATAATTTACCGCGGTCGTTAGTTTTCTTTACTCTAGAAATTTAAGTAAAATCCTTCCGCGGTATTTCGAGAGGCATTTCACCAAATAAATTGCTTGTAAAATATAGGGATAAATATATTATTATACATGTTCATTTATGAGTTAAAATTTGAATTTTGGAAATTCTAATTCTCATAAAAGAACAGCACTGAACAACTGATAGAATAATGAATTCCAAGGGATTGGTTATAAATATGGTTAACTACTTTTGCAGACAACTACCATTGCGAACAGAAAACCCAAGGAGTTGATACATAATATATAAGAACACGGGTGTTGAGTGTCAGCAAAAACAGATCTCCAGGTGACTGACACATTCCTCAGTAATCAGCTGTAGTACGGCTCCAGCCAGGTTTCCTGACAAGGTCTAGGCGTATTCTCTTGCTACACAGCATCCTTTATTAGGTGCTACAGTTTTCGAACAATAGGATGTCAATAATTCCTCCTTTCAGATAATTGTGTATAATGAATGAGTGTGAACCCTTGTTGTAACGATTATACGATATATATATTTTTTTTTACTTCCTTGTACGAAGTAAAGGAAGTATTGTAATCGCGAAAATTTTCGGTTTTCAGATTTCGACGGAAATATCCATTTTGACCATCCCTGAATCCATTTTGACTAGTTTCGTCGTGGCGTCTGTACGTACGTAGGTACGTTCGTTCGTTCGTATTTCGCATAACTCAAAAACAGTTAGCCGTAATAAGTTGAAATTTTGTATTTAGAATTGTCGTAAAATCCGGTTGTGAATCTCATTTTTTGGTCACTGCTTGGTCACTGGAAGTGGTACTTTACTTGAAGGTCATAAACTGTAGGAAACTTCTCAAATTTAGAATTTATAATTTATATATTGATTTAAATAACATACTAGATTTTGGTTTATATTGGAAAACCGGAAGCGGTACTTTACTTGAAGGCCATATTAGACTTTCATCAAAAATTATATTAAAATATAATGTAAAACATATCAAATAGTAAATAGGGCTTTTATATCAATATGAATGTATTTACTAGATTTTGGTTGATAATGGTGGGCCGAAAAGGGTACTTTACTTGAAGGTCATAATAAACTTACATCAATAATTATATTAAAATTAAATCTAGAGATCATATGTTTCGGTAATAAAAGTTACAAACGCGATTTTTTTTCCACTCCCATTAAACATTTTTATTACTTGTTTTAAGTGTTAAAATTATGAGTAAAATAATGGTTTTCCTCCCCATTTGTGAGATGAATAAGTCTGCAGCAGAAGAATAAGATATAGCTAAGTTAAGTGGGTGTTTTCCGCTTAAAATGTCGAAACTGTCGATTTCCAATGCTTTACCTACTGAATGAAAACGACGTATAATAATGGAATGAGACCTTCTGAATCAAGAATTTGTTTGCGTCAATAGATGGATTTCGCGACGCCGAGTGTCGTTTTTACTGCGATCTTCGAAAACTAGTAACAAAATTCAGTATCACTTTTTTAACCACGGATTTATAATTTAATAGGCGTACAAGGAAGTCATGTGTTGCCCACATCAGATATTTTAACTTTATTAAAATATGAACACTTGTTATGCGTTAAAGGCTATTAAAAGGCTACATGGTCTTTTGGACCAGAATACCTCCAAGAATTCTGGACCACTGTTCAATTAAAAGTTAAAAAGATATATATTATTAGAAATATATTTTATAAATGCTGTTCCGTAACTGATATAATTAATATTAACTAATATAATATAAACGGCATCGATACCTATCTTTAATATTTACATCCTTGGAGGAAAAGGATACTGTCGGATTTACGGCCTCCGATTCCTTCACCTGGCCAAATTTTCCGGTGTTTTCTTTGTTTATACACATTTTAGGAGCCCCTAGTTTCATATTTGCCCCTCCCCCTAGCGACGGCGGCCAAACAGCGCCGCGGACGCGCCAAGAGGAGGCCGCCCGGCGGGATTAAGCTCCACTTCACGAGAGCTTATCAATGCTGGTCATAAGAAATGTAAGGGCCTCCCAGTATTGAACAGATACCCAGTAGCGGATTTACGCCTAGGCAGACTAGGCACTTGCCTGGTGGAGCAGTTTTTGGGGCTGACAAGATTTGAGTGGAATTATATTTTTAGATTCAAAAGAATTAAGTACAAAACGCTACGCATTATAACATAATAGATAGAGATTAAAAGTTTTATTTTATTTCTTTTTAAGACTTTGGTATAATGATTCCAAAATACTTTATATTGTTCCTCTATCTTAAAAAATGGTGGAAAAAAAGCCAAGTTCCGAGGATGACCTATGACTTCGGTGCCAAATTTGAAAAGTAATCAGAAACAAATCTAGTCTCAGAGAAAAGCCGAGAAGGGACGGATTTATATATTTATTTTTGAATTCTAAGTATCTTGAAATGTAAAACCTCAAATTTTTAGGGAGTTTAATTTTGTTGCCTAGGTTGATTACAAAGGTTGATAATTGAATATAATAAACCAAAATTAAATTAATTTATTTTTTAGCTATAACGCAATATATAATTGTTATTGGAGATGGGAGCGGCTGGATTGGACGGTATTATTAGGCGGTACAACAAATCCGCCACTGAGGAAAACTGACCGACTGGTTTCAGTTCAAGGTTTCTATGAACTGCAATGAAACAAATTTCTCAATTAAATTAGATTTTCAAATTATCTTACCCGTCTTTTGTATATTTTTTTGGTGATAAGATGGCATGTTTGGTAATTTAATTTATAGTATAAATGTAGATACTTTAATTAATAATCGATTAAGGTTTGCTCAACTTCAGCAATCACGTATCCTATATAAATAATAATGCGGAATCAAGGAATCGAAATCATGAAACTTATTCTAAACTGGCCAATAAAGAGCCAGCTTTAAGTAGGACGGTTTTAGAATAGATTATGTCGAACAAGCTATGGACAAGGGATGGAAGAACGTTCGAGTATATCTTTAGCTACACCACTCCTCATGTGTAATGTTCTTCATGTGTAATGAATTGTTTCATGTAATTCATAATCTTTCCTTCACTTTTTTCACATCACTTTAATTTTTCATTATTTACAATATATATTAACGTATTTTTTTCTGTTTACACTTTATATATTTTTATCATCCTTGTCATTTCTGTTTATTACCATTTTTTACTGTTACTGGTACTGCCTCTGTCATTTTCAACGTTTTTATCATGTTTTTTACTTTTAGCCCTGATGATGAATCACAACTTAGACCGAAACGTTGGCACAGAATAAATAAGTTATCCTTATTAGTGTGTTTCTCATTGACCGCAACCCTCCGATCAACTTCTTCCTTAATCATATCTACGGTCAACTAAACTTACTCCAATTAAGGTTATACCATTTGGTTCTAGTTCCCTTCGTCATAACGAATCCTTCTTTATTTTTCCTCTTTATCCTTCTTTATTCTTCCCATCCATAGTTTTATAGTAGATCAGGAACCTATATCTGTCCAATTGTCAAAAATCTCGATATCACTCTTGCCCAATCCCTCTCTCCTGCTTGAAGTTTATTTTTTCCCGAATTCCCTGGCGAAACTGTGCCCTTCCTAAGTTTCGGCTAGCATGTACTTCCTCATTACATTCGTTAACTCTTTGCTTTATCTCCCATTTCCTCCGCTTCCACTGCTGCTATATGATGTATACCGGGATGAATGGAGAACTCGATGCTAATTAAAGCGTTTGATGAATTGTTTTGGAAAAATTATCTTCGGGACTCTCATATAACCAATTGATTCCTCGAATTGAAGTGGCTCTACCAGAATATTTACACACAATCTCCCCTTTTTCACTTTGATCTATGCAAATCGTCTATATAATCCGGAACCGCCAGATATCCAATTTCGAATCTATTTTAAGACATGTTTTCTCCTTAAAAGAAATTAAAATCCCTTCTTTTTATATTTCTATCACCTCCTCTCCATTCTAGGAGATGTTTATCATTTTATGAGTATTCTAAATTTATTTTGTTTGAAAGAAAATCTATATTTTGTATATGTTATTCTAGAGAACTCGCGTCCCAGGTTAAAGTTGTTATTTTTTTATTTCATAATTTTATTTTATAGTCCAATTATGTCTCAATTGTCATTTGTGGACTTATATGAATATGAGGAATATATTTTATTTGCTTTTGGGGTATACCCCATACAAATAGAGTTCATAAAGACGGCTACAATAAATATAATTTTATAAAAAATTGTGTGCTAATGTCAAAAATATTATTTCACTACGTTGCTATGCCAACGTCATCTCCAAATACGTGCAGACATAAGTATATAGAAATGCAATAGTACAATATAATATAATATTACATAGAACAATATAAAAATAAAATATAAATAAAACATAAACAATAATAAATAAATATCTTTAAAAAGCTTAAATATACCAATAAACAATGTATGAAACACATGAACAGACCTGCTGCTATGATCAACAAAATCATTCATTGACAATGAGCGATTTCAATTTACAACATTGCCTTTAAACAGATTCTTGAGAAGATAGCTATTGTCAATTCTAAATAAATCTGCATAATTTGATCTGTTCATATTTATGGAATGAGGCAGAAAGTGATGGCGGAAAGTTGTATAGATCGGGCACCGGACGAAAATATGGAAAATACCCTCAAGCTCCATTAAATTGCAGATAGAGCAGTTTTTTTTCGGCTTGAAATAGTAATAAATATTATTAAATGTTAATATAGTATAGTTTGTGGACTAATACAACCTTATTTCCTTGTTGGTTGAAAACTTATCTTAATCTATAGAGATAAAGCAGCTAGATTAATTTTTTTTTAATATAAAAGTTTATCATAATTTGGCAAGATCTGGGAAGGATTATATTATTGGGATTCCCATCGCAATCAGGCCAAACGACCTCACCGATAGTCTTCAGCTCGTGGAGGCGTATTTTTATCATATTTCATTTCAGTCGTACTTTGAGATAATAGATGTCGTTAGATTGTCAAATTTAAAGTTAATTTTTTTCAATAATGTCATATTTCATAGCATTTACCACATTTAAATTCAGAACTTGAAAAATCATTCGAGCTGAGAAATCAGAAAAAGAAGTAGCGAGAAGTATTCCGAAAATCGCAAACTAAATAAACGAAAAAGATCGGTCTTAGTTAGTAAAATTTATAGGAATTTTACTACCCAATTCCCATCAAGTTCTTTTTACCCCATGTTCGGAGAAACTTTATGATTTTGAATCAATAAACTCCAGATATGAAACTTTTACCTCGTTTTCATGTTGGTATACTGCGTTTTTTAAAAATCCATCTTCCATTCTGAAAAATATTGTAGTCAGTTGGAGATAAGTCGCTCAATTTTTTTATAAGTTAGCTGAAAAACATATTAAATTACATGATCTGAAAATGGAAGTTTGATCTACCACATCCACCATATTCATCCGACTTGTCTCTGTCTGCCATTTTTCAGAGCGTTCGAATCATTTTTAAAAACAAAATATTCCAAAATGAAAACGAGAAAAATTTTCATTCCTCGAGTTTATTGATTCAAAGCCAAAAGCTTACATTGAACAAGGAATAAAAACTTTGCTGGCGTTGGAAGAAAAGTATTGCTGCTAACGGAAGTTATTTTGAATAAAATTAATATCGTTGGTTTTTTGTTTTTTTTTCAAAACAATTTTTTGAACCAAGGAAACCCTAAAAAGTAAAAACTAAGTAACTGAAAATTACTGATACTGATTACGAATTTCAACATTGTTACCTCGAATTTTTCCTAGAAGAATAAATAAAAAGTAAAAAAAAAAAATGTTTTTTTTTCTTTTGCCTATGCTTTGAAAACATTGTATTATTCGAATAAAACCTTATAATATTCGAATATTTTATTCTAAATTAAATAAGAGTAAATTACCTTCTATTTTGATTCTAATGACGTTTTGGTTTGGCTGTTCTATTTTTAAGTGAGCTCAATTCGAAATTATGAGGTGGAATGTCTAAATTAATTTTAGTGTTTTTTTTTGTATATTTCCGAGAAACATTAGAGGTAACAAAGTTCAAACAAAAAAAAAGAGCTATACCTGGAAATGGAAAAATTAGGCTTCCCATCAAAGTTAACCCGACTTGCAGAATGCATATTGAGGGCAAGAGTCAGCAGGATTCAAATAAATGGAAATTTAGGCCAACCTTTTGCAACGAAGCCAGGATTTAGGCGGGGCGATTCCCTCCCTCCACTTCTATTCCATGTCGCCCTTCAAGTTATGGGGAACATAGCCGGGCATAATCAGTCAGATACAATATTCAGTAAAATGACGCAGATACTTGGATATGCTGATGAAGAGGCCATTGTTGGAACATCTATTTAGGACATAAAAGAGACTGGTGAAAGGTTTGTGAGAGAAGCGGAAACAATAGGACTTTACATAAATGAAGAAAAACTAAAATAATGACAGTAAGGAAGAAAAGATTTCCAAACCCACCAAAATAAGTGGCAAAATTTCAGTGCCTCCAGCTTTAAGTATCTGGGTTCAATGGTCAATGATCGAATAGATGAAAAAGAAGAGATACGAAGCTTTAAGAAGCTTCCTTTGAAAGCTGCTATGATAAATTTGTACAAATCCGTCACCCAACCCATTTTAGCCTATGTCTGTGCTACTCATGTCTGTGGACCCCACAAAAATGCTCAGTAGAAAAAATCAACAGGTTTGAGAGGAAAGTATTGAGACGCATTATAGGCCATCTAAGGAGAAAAACAGAGTTATATGACATTTCGTGCGAGTTCAACGTATTAAATGGTTAGAGCATGTAATTAGAATGGATGAAGGGCGAGCAGCCAAAGCCATGGAACTCCAGATGGAGACAGACCAGTGGAAGACCGAAGGGAAGGTGGTAGGACTTGTTGGCTAAGGGCCTTAGGATTACGCAGACGAGCACCTGACCGGGATGACTGGTAAAAGAAAGTTGAGAGGACCAAGCGCAGCTCTATGTGCCTGTCGAGCCGATAAATGAAAAAAAATCTGGTGCGGTGCGCGCATCACACAACTTTCCCTTACCGTCCTATAATAATTATCTTTTTAATACAATTTTAAAGAGTTCACATCAAGAGAGTCGTTTTCGAGAAAAATGTAAAAAATTGTAAAATCCATGATATGATAGCTATTTCCGGTTAGTCTGATGCGCTGTATCTTTGCTAATATTGGTCCGATTTTGATGATTATTTTATTGTTTTTTAGATAGTTTAATTATCTTTCATACAAGTGCATAGATGATTTACCATAAATTGCACGCTTTTGAAGTTATGCGTAAATAAAATATTCTTTTCATCAAAACTTTTTTCCCTGCAATTCCTCGGTGATTTACTACATGAATGAAAAGTTAAAGGCCTTTATGAAGAATAATTTAGCCAAGTTTCATCAAAATCGTTAGAGCCGTTTTCGAGAAAATTGTAAAAAAGTGTAAAATCCATGATATAATTGCTATTTCCGGTTAGTCCGATGCGCTGTATCTTTGCTATTATTGGTCCGATTTTGATGATTCTTTTATTCTTTTTTAGATGATTTAATTATCTTTCCTAAAAGTCTTTAGATAAATTACCGTAAAATGCATAATTTTTAAGCTATGCGCAAATAAAATATTCTTTTCATCATAAATTTTTTCCCTGCAATTCCTCGGTGATTTACTTCATAAACGAAAAGTTAAAGAACTTTATGAAGAATAATTTAGGCAAGTTTCATCAAAATCGTTAGAGCCGTTTTCGAGAAAATTGTAAAAAAGTGTAATATCCATAATATAATAGGTATTTCCGGTTAGTCCGATGCGCTGTATCTTTGCTAATACTGGTCCGATTTTGATGATTCTTTTATTGTTTTTTAGATAATTTAATTATCTTTTATACAAGTGCATACATGATTTACCATAAATTGCACGCTATTGAAGTTATGCGTAAATAAAATATTCTTTTCATCATAACTTTTTTCCCTGCAATTCCTCGATGATGTAGTAAATAAATAAAAAGTTAAAGGTCTTTATGAAGAATAATTTAGGCAAGTTTAATCAAAATCGTTGGAACCGTTTTCGAGAAAATTGTAAAAATGTGTAAAATCGATTATATAAAGTGGCACTTCCGGTTAGTCGATTTTGACGAAAATGTTGCTGTAACATCACATGCATGTGCTAACCTTAAATATGTAATTTCAGTATCTTACAGCTTTCCGTTTTTGAGCTAGACTGATCACATACACACAGACACACAGACACACAGACACACGGACACACAGACACACAGACACACAGACATACAGACCATTTTGCGAGACTTGGTCATTTGGACTCAGGGGACCTTAAAACATGTATTTCCGTTGAAAACTCGAATTCGAAAATTTTCACGATCGCAATACTTCCCCTTACTATATACTTCGTATATAGGTAAGGGAAAGTAATAAAATAAATAAATACCATTTATATGGTTATCTACATAATTCCTTTACGCAATGAATGTTTTTTGGGCAAATAGAATTTCCTTTTCGATATAACTTTTTTCGCAGCATTTTTTCGGTGATATAGGTACTAAATATATAAAAAGTGAAGGGCTTTAAGCAAATTTTATCAGAACCGTTAGACCCGTTTTCGAGAAATTGAGTAAAATCTTTGATATAAAGTGACACTTCCGGTAAGTTGATTTTAGTGAAAATGATGGTCTAAAGGTGCCTTTACAGATTTGCCAAATCTAGGCAAATGAAATGTGTGAAGGGGGTAGTTTTACTTACGAGTCCGATTCGGTTCTTGCTGTATGCGCCACATCAGCGCTAGAGTTGGATCCACATATTTGTGTTTTTATATAAATTATATATTTATATTTTGTATTTTTATTTGTTTCATTATATAATAAAATTATTTCAAACCGAAATTAACGTTAGTTTGCTAAGCTTTTGTAAACCCCTTTACATGTTTGCCGTTTGGCTTCGTGTTTGTCTTGCCTAAACTTGGCAAATGTGCAATGGCACCTTAACATCCTAGGTATATGCCTACCTCAAATACGTTTTTTCAGTTTCGTAAAACTTTTTATTTTGCGTACAACGTTACATTTAACGAAATTTGGCTATTAGGACTCAGAAGACCTTAAACCGTGTATTTCCGTTGAAAACTCGAATTAGAAATTTTTCACGATCGCAATATACACTTTTACTATTTATTTTATATATAGGTAAAAATTTCATCACTAACGCATATCATTATTATCTTAATCATCTCTTCTTTGAGCCAAACTTTAAGGAATAGTCTAACGGTAAGATATGCCTTACCTATGGTCTAAGTAAAAGTCTGACTGATACATAACTAATGGTCTGATTGAGAAGATCTTAGAAGGAAACTAATGAGAATTTATTATTATTATTAATTTATTAATTTATTAATTAATGTAGGTTGACCCAACGAAATATTTAAGAGCTTCTTAGAACTTCCTGAACTACACTCCATTTGACATATTAATTTTAATCTCTGATATGTTTATTTTACATTCGTATTTCTCATACGAGTACTATTTAAAATTTCTGATCAACTACGGATACAAATAGTATATTATACAGAAGTAAATAAACAAAGCATGGTTTGCTGTTTATTTGCAAAATCTATACATTTATTCCATAGATTATTATTTATATCTAATAAAAAAAAAAAATTAACACATTTTATATTTTATCATTTGTACAAGGAAAATGTAAACACATAGGTTTACCAATTCCACGATAGTTAGCTACTCATATGAAACTATTCTAAAAAAAAAAAAAAAAATCAAAATCCAGAGGAAAGAAATATATCTTCTAATATTGAAAAAATGAGGATATCTTTTATATTTTTTAAACGAAATCAGTACGGATTTTAAGGTCAGAGGAGACATTTTTCGTGAGGAAAAAATATAAATCTCCAAAATCCCTCTTTAAAAAAAAATATATTAATGCCTAAAAATGCTGAAAATTATTACATTATGGTTTATTATTTCCATATAATTATATGACCAAAATAAATTATTTCATTAATTTTTTTTCTTAGCTCTGGATATATGGGCATACTAATCAGCCGCCATTTAGGGATACAACGGCTGAGTGTAATGAAGAGTTCCGAGGATCATCCTGGATGACCTGTTACTTTGTTGCCAAATTTGAAAATTATAGGTCCAGTAGTCCTGGAGAAAAGCCACGGACGGATTTTTTAATTATTTTTTTTATTCGATTCTTGGAAAACGCATATCTTAAAACGTAAAATCACAAATATTGAGGAGGATTAAATTTTTTTTTGCTTGGTCTGTTACAAAGATACAATTTTGAAAACAATAAATCCAAATCATCGCCACTGTATCGGCTATTATGTTCGGTTTAAACTATTATTATTTTAAATTGAAACAATTGAAAATATAAAAAATAGCTTAGAGCAGAAACGCGTTTATTGACACTTCTCAAGCAACACTACCGCTTTCCAAACAAAATCGTTAATAGGACGGATTGGTCACTAACATACTTTGGCATTCGTAAGCCAATCCAAATACTCCATTTATATGCTCGGTCATGTGGCCCCTTGCTATTGTTTGGCAAGGGTGTAAACGCACCTTAACAGTGTATGAAGCGACATATACAGACGAGTATATTTTCAAATATTGGTCGCCATTTGTAACATTAAAATGTTCTATTGAGTAAGGACTGATCTACTTTTCAGGCCGGAAAAAAAAGACTTCATCTCGGAGGGAGCTAACAATTTCACAATGCTAATAATTTTTGCTCACGGTTTGATTTTAAGAAGGAGTCAATTCAATTATAATTTTAAAGGAGTTGTACTCTTTTCAAAATGAGTGATTCATTTATATTTCGTGTATATAAATTGACTTTCTAAAGTAAATTAAAAAAAATATATATATTTTGGGAAGGGCTATCTCTTGAAACTCCTGAAGCGCCCCTCCCCGGGGCTACGTGCCTTTTTTTTCAATCACTATTTATCATGAAATCGTTCAAAAAAGATTACAGATAGCTTAAAGATTGAAGATTATTTGCTCTAATCATAAGATTATTATTTTATAATTACATCAATATTAAGGTCATTAAGGATAAATCACAATTTAACGCCTACATCAAGAATTTGAAAAAAGAAAAGAACTAAAATCACTAACGTAACAATTTTTCACCAGCAAAAAGTAAACAGAGAAAGTAGCCACTGGCTACTTGATTAATTAACAATTGCTATATTTATAGAATCTAACATGCTATTTAAATATAATGCCATGGTCTTCGCGAAAGCAGCTGCCCCTTACGGAGGTCAAGGTCTCTGGCGCCAATCCATTGGGTGCCATTTGTAACATTAAAATGTTCTATTGAGTAAGGGCTGATCTACTTTTGGAGGAATATCGAAACTGATAGCATGGATCAATTGATATCGATTTGAATGGTATGTACCCGCTATACATTTTGAAATATTTTTAAACTGTCAAGTCCAGGATTGTCGTACTAGGTGTAAGCGGGTTTTTAAATTTCTGTTGATAGTTCATTATCCAATCATGTTGGCTATTGCACATGAAGCTATTCCTTCCAGAAAATAGTTTGTAAATGCATTACTTTATGTATTTATCGATTATTAAGATATGAATTTCTCTGTGTAGCTAGTTGTTCATCGTGAACGACTAGGGCCGCCTTTAACGAAATGGAATCCACGGTACGAGTACTTAATGATATAGGAGCCTTCCGGAGTAAATAAATAAACTAGTAAATAAATAAGTAAACAATAAATAATTTATTTTGACAAGTAACAAACATTTAAAAAAAAAAGTTAACATTTGAAGAGTCCACGGAAAAAAAGGGAAGAGTTGCGCGTAATGCATTTCGAGAAAATCAAGTTTTAAAGCTTAGAGCTCCGCATTTCTTCAGTCTATAGGCATTCTTCAAACGCTTCAAAAAAACTGGACATTCAAATTTCCGGATTTTTCCTTTTACCATCTTATTCGACTGAACGATATGAACATAATCATTATACAAGACGACTTAAAGATATGAATACAATCCGTGCACCATAAAACAATTGGAAACCGAGAAGGAAATATCTTCTTAAACGTAACTTAAAAAACGTCAATTCTTATGTTGAAATTTATGCCGGGCAATCTAATTTTCTTAATAAATATTTGGAAAGTCTTATAATTTGTTCTGGATTAAAAATTATTTTATTTGCCGTATCATTTATGTATGAAACCATTTAATTTCCTCATGAACACCACTGGCTTGATTGGTGGGTATGGTCTAAATACATAGTATTATTCAGAGAAATCTAGGCACAATGTATATTCTACAAATCTAAAATAATTTAAAAAGACAATAGTACATTGAAGTATATCGCATATACTACGTTTATATGTTACGCATACGATACATGGTAATATATATTCTAAATTTGTTTAAGTACACATTTAATGGGGTTAAGGCAGAAAGTTAACAAGAAATGGATTCAAGTATTTAAAAACAGTTAAACCGAATTATAAAAACAGAGTCGAATTAAAAATAAAAATTATTTGTTTCTTTTTTCCTTCTTTTTACTATAACCGTTCTGAGACGACCTTTGAATGTATGGAAGACAATATATTTTTTTCTCTCTTTTCGGAAGATTAAGAAGATCGAAACATGCGAGAAAAAAATATAGCGATTGTGACAAAGAGAAAAACAATAGGAAACAATAATTAAAATGAGAAAAGTAAAAAAAAAAAACAAATATAAAAACGGGTTTTATTGTTTACTTTGAATTTTCGGTCGTTTAAGAAAAAGGTGGAACATCTAATAGTTGTAAACCTATATATACATCTATATAAAAAATAGAAACATATATTACAATTTTTACTTACGTAACTATTCGACACAACGAACACACAGCTTCAAATTGAGCGCCGTTGCAAGCAGTCCGATTTAAGAAGGCGAACTCCCCTCCACCACGGGTTCCAGGAACATCCTGGCAGACATTGGGTGGAATAAGATCTACGAGGAATACGCGACCAATGTCAAAGGGCAATAGATTCTTCTTCGTGCACTTTGCCCTCTGTTATCAGGAAGTACGCTCTATGTGTAACTGTCAAGTAAACGTGGCAGAAGACCAGCTTTTCGAAAGGAGATGGTAAAATTATTGAGCCACGCATTTACCGCAATAATCTATTTAAAAAATAAAATAATCTACTGGTTTTCACTTGTAGAAGTATATTTAATTGGAGGATGTAAGTGTGTGTGTTCTGGAACCGACATCCATTACAATGATAAAAAAATACGACCTAAAATACTATTTATCGGGAATCAGTCAGGAATAAGTCAACAAAACAACGACTAATTTGTGTTTCATTATATTAGTCAACGTTTCAGACCAACTGTGAGCCATCGTTAAGGCTACAACAGAGAAACGAGATAAAAATTACAAAAAATAATTTAGAAAACATAAGAGGGAAGATGAAAATTATTGATGAAAATGAATAATGATAAGTATGGAAAAAAGAAAGAAAAAGAATAGAAAAATTAATTATATAAACAAATTGAAGATAAACTAGTAAATAATGTTATAATAATAAAATTAATATTTAAAATTCCACCAAAGGTAAAATGAATAATAAATAAAGATTGATTGGAAAGCATTCAAAGGCAAAGTTAAACCAAATGAAAGAAATTCAAACAGGAAAAGAGAAATTCAACGTGACAATAATTTATTTAATTAAATAAGAAACTTCATACTGTGAAAATTGTAAAACATTTTATTCTGAGAATTACTAAAATTCAAAACCAATACCAATACCTCTTATATTAAAAAATTGAGATTTTATCGATACAATAGAATAGAAAAGAAAATTATGCTTGGCAAATCAGGTCAAAATTGTTCAAATTTTGCTACTCCCTCAATCCAATTAATTGTTGTACCAACCTTCCTTTTATCATAATTTCTGAATGCAGTTCTGTAAGAAAATGGGGATAAGTTGGGCAGAATTGTCGGTTCTGAGTCGACATTTGAAGCACATCCTTAATTAACAACAATCCTCAACACCCACCCTAATTTATATTGTTTTGATAACAGGTTCGACCTATAAACTAGCTTGTCTCAGCCAATATATATATATATATATATATATATATATATATATATATATATATATATATATATAATAATAATAATAATAATAATAATAATAATAATAAACTCTTTATTTATTCTGGGACAAGTCCCTTTAGAATAACAATTACAGGCAATGATAGGTGGGCTTCAGAGCCTTAGAGTAGTTGATATAGGAACATATGCGTTAACAGATAATTAAAAATAAAAAAAAATAAAAATAAAGAATAGTCGATAAATAAATACAAATGAAAATTATAACAAGTCATAATGCAATAACTACTAACATATTAAATAGGTATTAATACTCTAATTGATTATGTCTTAAAACAAAAAACACACGAAATTCGTATGTTAATAAGATATGACAAAATTATAAATGAAGGAACATATTCACAAATGTTGATTGACATCATAGAAAATCTATTTACAATGTTTTTTGGAACTGGATAGAAAATAAGTGATTGAACAAGCGGGATTTGAAGGTGATAAGAGTATTGGAGCGACGAATGGAAGGAGGAATGGAATTCCATAAGGATGAGGATCGGACAAGAAAAGATCTGTCGAAAGCTGCGGATCGGTGGGCCGCTGTATATAAATCTGAAGGCCGAGAACGGGTATGAATGAACAGAGGATTTGAATTGGAGGAGATCGAAAATATAGGATGGACGGTGGGATTGGATAACTTGGTAGAGGAAAGATGCAAGGATATACTTACGACGGTAGGAAGGATAAAGCCACTTCAACTCTTCGTAATATCGGGAGACAGAGGCGTCCCTCGGGATCCCGAAGATGAATCGTACAAAGCAATTTATCAAACGTTTTATTTTTGCCTCGAGGTCCCCAGAGACGCCTCCGTACACCGCACAACAGTAATCAAAATGGGGGAATATTAAGGAAGTAACTAGGAGTCTACGGGTCTCAAGTGGAAATAGGTGACGGAGGTAATTTAGTCGCTTTAAAGTGTAAAAGGTACGACGGAAAATATCGGAAACATGATTTTTCCAGGAAAGAGTTTGGTCAAAGGTGATTCCAAGGTTTTTTATGGTTGGATAGAATTTAATGGGATTATTATTTAGGAACAAGTTTGGGATATGAGGAACAGTTTTAAGGAGGTGATGGGAACCTATTACAATTGCCTTTGTCTTCTCTGTATTCAACTTCAGCTTGTTGGCAACAGCCCAGTGACTTATTCGATTCAAGTCCTCTTGAAGTCTTTTGGTGGCTAATAATAGTTCGGAAGGCGGGAAGGACAGGTATATTTGGAAATCGTCTGCATAGATATGGTATTGGGAGTGACGGATAAGAAGGGGAAGGTCATTGATATAAATAGCAAACAGAGTAGGAGACAATGAGGAGCCCTGAGGGACACCAGAGGAGAGGGATCGTGTCTTGGATGGAGGTTGTCCTGGAACGACTACATACTGCGACCGATCTGAGAGGAAGGATTGGAACCAGCGTAAAACACTGTTGGATAAAGGTAGGCTTTGTAATTTGTTAAGGAGGATGTTATGGTCAACTGTGTCAAAAGCTTTGGAGAAATCTAAAAGGATGAGGATAGTTAGGTTTTGGTGTTCAATGGCGGTTTGGAGGTCGTGGGTTATTTTCAGGAGAGCGGACTGTATTGAGTAACAAGGTCGAAAGCCAGATTGGAGAGGGTTAATAAGGGAACGTTCTTCTAGGAAGTTTGAAAGTTGAATTTGTACAAGGCGCTCCAGTGGTTTTGAGAGGTTAGAGAGGAGAGAAATAGGACGGAAATCATGGGGTGAGGCGGGATTTGTAATTTTATTTAATGGTCGGACTAGAGCAATTTTCCAAGAAGAGGGGAATATGGAATTTTGTAGAGAAAAGTTGTAAATATGATAGAGATGGGGTATAAGGATGGGGAGGCAGGATTTTATTAGCTTTACTGGGATATCGTCAGGACCATAATCATTGGTGTGGGATTTTAGGATAGTGGAAAGTAATTCGTCATATGACACGTGGGAGAAAAAGAAGTTTTCTGGGTTGAAGCTATGAGGTTCAATATCAGCAGTAGGTGAAGGGCTAGAAGCAGAGGATAAGAAATGGTCATTGAGAACATCTGGGGTAACTGGGAAAGAACTCAGGTTATTGGATTCTGGTACGGATAGTTTTCGAAGGATTTTCCATTTGGATTTGGAATCAGGAGCAGTAGAAAGGGCAGAATGGATATAGAGGGATTTGGCACGTCGGACTGCGGATTGGGTTTCGTTACGAAGCTGTTTGAAAGACGCAAAATCAGCTGAAAAACGAGTGCGACGAAATTTGCGTCTTGCTGCTTCTCTTCTTCTTATCATTAGCTTTATTTCTGGGGTTAGCCAAGGAGCAGTAGGACGGCGTAAGGTTCGGGTTTTAAGGGGAGCATGAATGTCTAAGACGGATTGTAGGTTTGAGGTAAGGGTGGAAACCATGGGATCTATAGAATTATAGGAATATATGATGTCCCAGCGAAAAGTATCCAGGTCAGGTTGAAGGGATTCATATGAAAGGAGGTCTAAACTACGATATGAAACAACTTTTGGAGTAAAGGATTTGACGGGTAGGTCGTATGAAATCTGGATAAGATCGTGTGATGAAAGAAAAGGAACAGGATGCTGGGAAGAAGAGAGGATTTTCATGGAAGAATCAGAAATGTGAAGGTCTAACCAGGTATCAGAAAATTGTGTGTGGTGGGTAGGAGAATAGGGAACGAGGTAAAGATTGAGGGAAAACATTAGATCCGTAAGATAGGATTTATCACTGGATTCTGATAGCATATTAATGTTAAAATCACCAGAGATAATGATATTGGAATAGGTAGAAACCAGTTGGACAAGGGAGGACTCGAAGGTGTTGTCGAATGGGACACGAGGAGGTCGGTAAACAATGGCATATAACAGAGGAGAAGAGATGCTTGAAATTGCGACAAACATGTATTCTAG
Organism: Rhaphigaster nebulosa; assembly: GCA_948150685.1. Taxonomy (NCBI): domain Eukaryota; kingdom Metazoa; phylum Arthropoda; class Insecta; order Hemiptera; family Pentatomidae; genus Rhaphigaster; species Rhaphigaster nebulosa. Next base: position 157,153,895 of record OX411308.1, on the reverse strand, counting down.
GTGAGGAAAGGAAGGAGAAATGGATAGAAGTAGAATTTTGGCCTTAAGGCTGTCGTGAACATATAGCCCGACACCACCTCCCGTGCGATCAGGTCTATCATGTCGTAGGAAAGAGTAATTAGGAAGGGATACTTGGGAGGAAGGGATATAAGGTTTTAGCCAGGTTTCTGATACAGCTATTATGTGATAAAAATTATCAAGGAAATATTGTTGAAATTCATCATAGTGGGCAATTAGGGATTGTGCATTAACGTGACAGGAATTCAGGATATTAGTCAAAACTGTGGGTGTGGAGGAGTGGAATAGCAGGAAAATGGAACGAGGTTGAGGAATAGGATATAACAACTTTTTATGCAGTATTCAATTTTAAGATTTGATTGAATGTGAATATTAACAATTATATATGTAAATATTACAACAATTATATGAATATTAACAATTGAAACAAAGATACTAATGGAATTCTAATATGAATTAAATATAAAAATAAATTTTTAACGAAAATAAAATTATATGAAAAGAAAAAATATGAGTAACATTGATTAAAAAAAGAAAAAGTAAATAGAAAAAGACTATAAGCAAACCAAAAATAGCATTTCATCTGTGACAATAAAGTAGCAATACAAGTAGTAAATAAAAATAAATAAAATATCTTCAATATGAAAAAGTAAAATATCCTCCATATGTAAAAATAAAGCATCTTTAATTTAAAAAATAAAATATCTTCAATGTAAATTATTAAAATATCTTCAATATAAAAAAATAGAATTATTTCGATATGGAAAAATAAAATATTTGTATCATTGAGAAGGTGACGCGCATACCAGGGTCAGTTGAAGACGTCCAAGTCGCTAGGCTTACCTATAATCACCGCCGGGTGGCCATCGGATTGCCTGCACCTGACTCTTCCTCCACTGAACCAAATATATTTAATTTTCGATGTCACCTTTTTCTGTCTCGCCAGCCAGTAAAGGTGCTTGTTAGTGGGGGTCATCGCTTCACTGACGTAGACGCGGTGCGACTCGTTATCAGTCCAGCCTAGGTGACGAGTAGAGAAGTCCCTTTTGGTTTTTCTCTGTCGCACGAGCTCGTCTCTCATGGTCTGTCTCACAAACCGTGCGATTATAGGGCCAGGGGTGCCTTCTTGTTTGGGCCTGAGCCGTACGACGTGGTCCAAATCCTCCGGGCTCAACTTGACGCCCAGGCCTGCACCGACGCCGAGTATTGTGCCTACAATAGTTTCTCCCGACTTCTCCGGGATACCTCTTATTTCTATTGTATTTCTAAGCTGATTTTGCTCAGCGTAATTTAGACGGCCCTCTAGATCTGAAATTTTCGATTTTAAGAAATTGTTTTCAGAGGTTAATTTTTCCACTAGGCATTTTTGTTCCTCTAAAAGTGTTTCTATTTTTTCTAATTTTTCCATATTTTCGTAGGAAAGCTCTGACTGCTTCTGAAGCGTTTGTTTTATTTCTTTCAGCTCATCTATCGGCTGAAGCTTCGTCTTCATTTCTTTTACCTCCTCCGTGAGAGCCCTTAATAGGTCAATCATTGAACTGCTTTCTTTGGTAGGCGGTATCCGTGATGCAGTTTCGCAATCGGCACACGTCCAGTTTTTCGAGCTGTCAAAGTCTGTAGATTCAGCTTTAACGCATTTTATATGAAAAAAATTTTGACAGATGACGCAGGCTAATCTCGCTTTGTCATCTCGGCCAGCTGACTTATTACAAATTTTACAACTAACCATTCTAGTAAATAGGTAACTTTAAAGGACGTATGAAATTAATAATAATAATAATATAAACCTGAATATTTATACAGCGACTGAGAGGATTAAGCTTGCCAAACAAACTGTCCCCCACTGCTTCAACTGACGCAGTAATCCTTAAGTAATAATTTTCTTAATGTTTTATCACTTTTTCTAATAATTATCACTTAAATAGTGCATTAATAGTTCACACATGAGAACATTCAATAACTACGTAAATTTTCTACCGGAAAGTAGGTGAATAACTATTGAAATAGAACAATAATATAGAGACAGGCAACTGAGCACTTGACCGGACCAGAGAAAATCTAAGACTGATATATATATATATATATATATATATATTATATACATGCTCAGACAGGTTCGATATATATATATATATATATATATATATATATATATATATATATATATATATATATATATATATATATATATATATTATGATATTGTGCTATCAATCATTCCTCTTTTGTAGAGGAGTTTTAAAGGAACTGGCGCACCGATTTTGAACAGCCAATCAGATGCCAGCGTTTGATCACTTGATCAATGGCGGGAAATTTCAATTTCAATTTACACCTCCACCTAACTTTAACTGCCACGTGATCTCACCTCGACCTAACCTTAATCAACGGGCAACGCACCTTTTTAGTCACGTGAAAATTAGTCTCCTAATGACGCTTCTGGCCAAGGCTCCGCCCCCAAGGTTACCCACCATATTGAGGCTGAATGTGACCGGTCGCCATTTTTGTTTTTCTTACTCCGCCATCCCCACTCCTGCAATTTAAGGGAATTAGGGTTTTCTTGAAGGGTCGGGCACTCCCTTCTAGAAGATTAAACACGCATCACTTCATCTCTCCATACTCCATCGCTCCATCTGTCCATCGTTCCATCAATTCATCGCTCCATCATTACATCGCTCCACGCTCCATCACTCTATCGCTCTATCACTCCATCGCTTAATCACTCCATTGCTCCACCGCTCCCCCACTTTATCGCTCCACCATGTTTACGTGTTTTTGCAACCTTCCCAATGTTTACATAACACTTACAATATTTAACTTTACCTAAATGCAAACAGGTTGGATCATGTATACGCAAGTTGGATGATATTCAGGTGAAATGTAAATATGGAGTTTGGTCTTTAATCCTTTCATGATATCAGGATAGACACATGTCACATATGTCACACTTGAATTATCCTGTATCTCTTAATTCTTTGGCTGAAACCAAACAATGGACTTTGAACAGTTAATTTCTACAACATAAACAAAGAGTACGGCTTCTTGATCCTATAATAACTATTGTAAAACATATACATAATAATATACATATATATACATACATATACATACATAATAAAACATAAATAAATAGTAGGGCTCCTTAATCCTCTAACAGATTTTGGACTTCGAGCTGTTTAGCCTTCCGCTAAAAAATAAAAAAATTAGCTTTCGCAATAATTCGCTATCTCTTAATCCTTAAAATAAATTTGAAAGTATGCAATGGCCTTAGAACTGCTAAGCTCTACAACACAAACAAATAAAAAGGGCTTCTAAATTTTCTTTTCTTTTATTTTAATCCTTTTATAATATCTGGATAGGTGACGTCATTATTATTAGCCAAAGTTTTGTACCTTTTTCAGTTCTCAATGTTTACAATTATGCAATCTTCTAAATTTTTACCTTTACCTACCTATATATCTTTTTTAAATTTTCTATAATCTTCTCAATGTTTATACATTTTCTGTCCGCTAGGGAATAGCACCCTACTCCACTTGGAGATTTCCCTGGCTTGTTTACATAATCTTCTCAATGGCTACGATTTGTGAAACCTTCCCAATATTTACCTTTACCTACCTATTTGTTAACGTTTTCTTTAACCTTCCTAATTGATTTTAGTCATTTTTATTGATATTAGCGGACTTTAATGATTTATTCTGTTATGCTTTATATAATGCTCATTTCTTCTACTGTAATCGCTCTACACTGTAAGGACTTTCTCTTCTTGTGCATCGATTTTTAGTATTTATTACATACTTAAAACTTCAGGTAATGGGGGTCCCAACTCTATAGCTATATTTTGTAAGTGTAAGTGATATTAGTTGTTTTTATTGATTTTAACAAGTTTTAAAAAATAATTTTTGTGTTTTTTATCGATTATAGATATTTTTCATAGGTGAATATATTTTATAAGCGATTTTAGTTGTTTTTATTGATTTTAGCGTGTTATATAAAATAATTTTTGTCTTTTTTATCCATTCCACATATTTTTCATAAGTGGTTTTTAGTATTTTTTTTATTGAGTTTTGCCTTTTTTTTTATATTCTAGATCAATTTTATAAGAGATTTTTATTGATTTTAGCAGGTATTTTTAATAATTTTAAATTATAGATATCTTTCATGAGTGATTTTAGCTGTTTTTAAAAATATATTTTAGCGTTTTTTAGTAATTGTTTGTGTTTTTAATGATTTTAGCCGATTTTAATGACTTTTGCTATATGCTTCATATAATGCTCATTTCTTCTATTGTAACTGTCCTACATGGTAAGGACTTTCTTTTCTTATGCATCGATTTGTAGTATTTTTAAGATATTAACAACTCACCAAATAATGGGGTTTAACCTCTATACATATTTTTATAATTGATTTTAGCTAGGATTTTAATAGATTTTAGCGGCTTTTAGTAATGTTTGTGTTTTTTATCCTTTATAGATATTTTTGATAAGTAATTTATAGTATTTTGTTTGTTGATTTTTGTCTTTTCTATTTATTCTAGATATATTTTATAGGTGATTATCAGTTGTTTTTATTCATTTTAGCGATTTTTTTCAGCATAAAAAATTACTAAAAAACGCTAAAATAGATTTTTTTTTTAAAACAGCTAAAATAACTTATGAAAGATATCTATCTATAACACAGGTTAAGAAAAAACATTTTTTTTTTTAATTTTTTTAACTTTAATAGTTGATCTTTATAGATTTTTATGTGTTGAATCTAAATCTGGCCTTAGTTTTTTTGTATCAGCCATAGTTTTCCAGCAATATTCTTTGTATTATATAGTATAAACCCCTATCTAAACCCCTTTACGGTATATGGGGGAATTAATGAAACACTATGTTACATCATAAGCACGGTTTGTATTTACAGGATCTACGAGGTTTTTACTTAGAATGTTCTTCTCACCAGGCTTTAAAGACTTTCTCACAGGCCAGTTCTTTCTGCACCAATGTTGTCCCTAGCCCTACTGTCCCATTCACACAAGAAACATGGAAATTTGCTAAGGCCACTTTGCTGACCAAGGAGCATGCATGTTATTTTTAAATCACCACATATCATCCGACCATGAGCAGAATAGCCTATACGATTTAACACTGTTTCTAGGTTTTCATAGTTTTCTTTATAATCAAAATTCGTAAATTGTGGGTGATACAGCTTTTTTAATATCATATTTGGATTCAGCACCCTAAAAACTATAAGAATAAGGTATTTTCAGTAGAAAAGTTTTTTCATCGTTGGCCTGTGTAATCGATGAAAAACACAAAAATTCCATATTTATATCATGGCCATCATCATTATGCTTGTTAGTAGACTCGACATAGAGCGAATAATTCCTCTTTCCTCTTATGCTTCTATCCTTATTCATTTTCCCCATATATGATATTATATTATTGTAGCTTTAAGCTTACATTACTTTATATCTTACTTTTTATTTTGCTACATTCACTTACATGTTCTCATGTATTTTATTATATTTTGCCCATAAATCACAACTTTTTTTTCTTTCTCTTTACATTATTTTAATTTTCATTATTTACATTGTGAACATTATTGACTACTATTGTTTTTCTATGTTTATATTATCATAATCTTTAAAATGATCATATTATTATAAATATTAATAGGCTTGCATGGATTAATTAAAATTACGTATCGAATTTCGAGACGTACTGATAACAGTCGTGATATCTGTATCTTTTTCTTTTTTAAGGTACGAGGTTAGTGCTTTTTTAAAATCTTAGTGGGCTATATTTTATGAATAACTAGTCGGTACCCGGCGCAGAAGAAATTAAGAAATAATGATAAAATAATAGAATGAAAAGGAAATAGAAATTAATAGAAAAAAGAATAATATTTATCTTCTTATCGATAATGAATATATTCATTGAAATAAAACAATATATAAAGAAGAGGTTTTAATGATATTCATTTTATTTTTTTGACTTTATTATTCAAGTGCTTCAGGGTAGACAAATAAATGTGTTGGCTGTCCGACTCGCGAGGATGCAACATACTGGTACATGTAACATGGGGAAAAAAATAGATTTTCTAAATTTAATCCGTACACTTGAGTTTATGGGCTTATAAGATCTCTAATCGGCCGCCATTTTGAAACAAACAGACAGATGGTAATGCCGAGTTCCAAGGATCATCCCGAGGTGACTTGTGACATTTGTGCCGAATCTCAAGACAATCGGTCCAGTAGTCTCGGAGAAAAGCCGCGGACGGCGGATGGACGGATTTTTTTTATTCCATATTTGGATTCTACGTATCTTGAAAAGTAAAACCTCTTACATATTTTGAGGGGGAGGGATTACAAAAATGTTTGTCTTGGTCGATTAAAAAGGTATATTATTGAAAATAATAAACCAAAAACACTTATAGGTTTTTATTTTATTTTTTTTAAATTCCTTGTTATGCTGATTCCAAAACACCTTACATTTCCCCTCTATCTTTATAAATCGTGGATTAATTGGCTTATAATATCTTTAATCGATATTTATATAGTTTTTTTTTTTTTTTAATACCTTGCTATACTGATTCCAAAACATCTTACATTTTTCCCCTCTCTTTTTATAAATAGCCGTTATTCGAAAAACCAATTTTTTTAGACTTTCGAAATACCTTTTAACCACTTAGATTTACGTATCTTTTCAAACCCAGCCTGCATATTACAAGTGCAAGCAATGAGGTGACGAGGTTTCATTGCAATCGGATGAACGGCATAAAATACGAGCAAACAAACCTACATTAATTTTTTACATTAGATATTTTTGCTAATAATGGCCCAGCTTAGATGATTTTGTTTATGTTTTGTATAGAATTCAATTATCTTTCAAATGAGTACCTATAGTTTTGCAGGAGATGAATATTTTTGAGTTTTTCGAAAAAAAAAAATTTCTTAGGGTTCAGAAATAATTTTATTTTTCAACCTCTTAGATTACGATTTTTTCTAACCCAGCCTTCCTACAACCTTCGTGTAATTGCAAGCAATGAGTTGACGAAGTTTCATTGCAATCATCCAATCATAAAAGTGACAGTTGAAAAAAATTATACAAACATTAATAAAATATAATTTTATTACATAATAATCATTTAAAAACTTTTAACAAATTATTAATATATATTCTTATATTTGATGTAAATTAAATATGAAACAATATAAATAAATTATAAATTAAAAAAAAAAATTGCTCAACTACAGTAAAACCTCTCTATAGCACTCCCGCTTGTAGCGCTTTCCCACTTATAACGACCTTTTTCTCTGGCTCCGGTCCCAATGTGCAGTTTTAGGCACAATTTTTTCCTCGTATGAAGCTCGACATCCCGCTTACAATGCTCTTGCCAGAAATACTAATACTAATACACAGGAAAATAAGGCTTGCGAAAGGAAGTATTTCTTTGTATTTGATTACTCCAGAGTTCCGCGTGCAGAGGCACAGGTGGGCACTTGCTGCACTTCTCGTCCCCCCCTTTCTCCCAGCTCAGTCTTATTTTCGGTCTTCAGGGAGTAACATATCAGTGCTGTTCCCAGTTTTCTTTATGTTTACTTTTTCTTATATTATTTATATTTACTTTGTTTCCCAGTTTTTATTTATTTTTTTTTCTCTCACTATCTCCTCTGTTGTTAAGCGTGGAGTAGCTGCCTCTGACCATCTCGTCCAACGGTCCCTGTCCTATGCAAGCCTTCTCATCTCCGGCATGGTGCATCCTTTCTTTGTGCCAATTCTCTCAATCCAGTCTGCATACATGATCCTTGGCCTGCCTTGTGTTCGCCTTTCTCTCGGTCTTGCCTCTAGAAGCCACCTGGCCTTACGGTCATCTCCCATTCTGTTGACATGCCCGAACCACTTCAGCTGTCTTTCTTCAATCGTCTCTAGGACGGATCTAACTCCTAGTTCCTCTCGCACTCTCTCATTCCTTATGCGGCCTCGCCTGGTTTTTCCTAATATTTTCCGTAGGAATCTCATTTCCGCAGATACAACCCTACTGGCATGGCGGTCCAGGAGTGTCCAGCTTTCCGATCCGTATAGTAGCACTGGGAGAAAAACTGATTTGAATAGCAGAATCTTTGCTTTCCTGCTCAACTCCTGCTTTCCAATGAGTGTCATGGATATTTGGTAGAATATTCCATTGGCCTTTTGGACTCTATTCATGACCTCCTGGTCTATTCTTCCATCCTTGCAGATCATTGCTCTCAGGTAGCAGTAGGTATCGGTTTGCTCAAGAGTCTCTCCATTGCAAGTGATTCTAAGATCCTCGTTCCTTCGTCCAATACACATAACCTTGCTTTTGGAGGCATTGATCTGCATGCTTCTTAGTTGCAGTTCTTCTTGCCACTCATCCACAGCGACTTGGAGTGATTCAGCAGTATCCGCCACTAATACCACATCATCTGCGTACAGCAATGCCTGTGCCAACACTGGGGTCATATTCCAGTATCCCACTATTGCTCTGGGTGTCCTCCTTTTACAAAATTTCCAAATGGCATCCATGAAAATTATGAACAGTAGGGGACTTAGGATATCGCCCTGTTTAACTCCCCTAAAGAAATGGAACGACCTGGACTCAGTGCCGGCTAGCCTTATTATTCCCTTTGGGTCTTGGTAAACTGATTTAATTGCACTTATAAGATTTTGTGGGATTCTCCTATCTTCCAATGCATCTCATACTTCCTATCTAGGAACATGGTCGAAAGCCGCCCGTAAATCTAAGAAAGCTAGGTATACTGCTTTACCTCTATCCCATGCCTTCTCTACAATCATTCTCAGAGAAAATATATGATCCTGTGTCTGCCTACCGGGCCTAAAACCTGCCTGTTCCTCTTCCAGATCCTCTTCCACCAATTTCCTTAATCTTTGTTCGAGAATCCTAGTGTATACTTTGTATACCACTGATGACAGACATATGGGGCGGTAATTATCGCATACACTCTGGCTTCCCTTTTCATGGATTGGGATAGTGATATTATTTTCCCATTCTATTGGTATTCTTTTGAGATCCCATACCTTTTGGAATAGTGTTTGGAGACTCTTGACTAATTCATTTCCCCCATATTTTATGAATTCGGGTGCAATCCCATCTGGCCTAGCCGCTTTTCCCATTTTTACTTTAGCAATGGCTGCTTCGACTTCCTCCTCTTCTATGGTGTCATCCATGTTGGGGACTTCTGGTTCAGTTCTTCTACCTCTTCTACTGCAATCACGAAAATTCTGCCGCCTTTCTTCCATTCTGAATTTTTCTTGAAAGTATTTCCTCCAAACCTCCAGTATGTCCTTGTCTTCTGTCACCAATATGCCATGCTCATCTTTTACACTTCTCACAGGCTTTGCTTTTTTGTTCCTTAGTGCTCTTGTGATGTGCCAGAATATGTTTTCTTTATAATTTTTATCCAGTTCCTGCCCGAATTCCTCCCAAGTTTTTCTCTTAGCTTCCTTAAAGTTTTTATTTATACTTAATTTAAATACGGGTGCGGGGCAATCATTTAGCATTCAGGACAAACTAGCGATTATTTGGGAGCTCAAGAAAATTTTAAACTGAAAACAATTTGTTGCTTCAAAAAATATTTCACCTTCAACATTCCGAAGCATATTAAGTAAAAAAAAAAGCATTTGTAAAAAAATACTCTACTTGGAACATAGCAGGAAAAAAAACACAACCTGAAAAGTATGAAGAATTAGAAAAAACATTTTTGGTTCGTCAGGCTCGGAGTTCAAATGCACCTAATAGCGATTCACTTATTCAGGAAAAAGCCGATGAAATCGCAAAACGGTTAGGCATAACTGAATTCGGAGGTTCGACAGATTTAAAAAACGGCATGGTATCATTCATAGGAAAATCAGTGGTGAATCTGCGTCGGTTGATAGTAGTGTTGTCTTATCATAGAAAAGACGATTAGGTGAATTAGTAGAAGGTACGGACCTGAAATTGTTTTCAATGCAGACGAGTTCGGATTATTTTTCAAGTTAATGCCAGATAAATATTTTGTATTTCGCAGTGAAAAATGTCGATCAAAAGTTGAGTAAGGAACGGCTGACAGTTCACAATAGAACTCAAATGGTACTGAGATAAGAAAACCACTAATTAAAGAAAAATCCATGAAACAAACCAAGGCGCTTTAAAACTGTGAAAATATTCTCTGGTGACTATATTGCAGAACCTCGTGCTTGGATGACTGCAGATCGGTTTTTTAAGTGATTACTTGAATTGGATCTAAATTGCCAGAAAAAAGATCGCCGCATACTCTTGTTTGATGACAACTGTCCTGCCCACCCAATGGTGGGTGATCTTAAAAACATTAAGCTGCAGCTTTTACCACCAAATGCCATAAGTGAATTACAACCAATGGATCAAGGGATAATTAAAGTTGTAAAAGACAATTATACATACTCCTACAACAATACTAAATTGTTTCAAGAATGCGGGATTTTTCGTCCCAAATTTGATTAAGGGAGAAGAAAAACATGGATGGAGAACATCAAAGGATGGTATAGTTACTGAAGAATCGGAATTTTTGGAAGGTAATACAAGCTTACAAAATTTTAGTGACTTCGTAAGTGTTGATGATGACCTTGTGACATATGAAGTACAAACTCATAACAACATCATTGATTAGCTTTTGCTTTGTTATGAAGATAGAGTGGAAAAGGATCCTGATGATGAAACACACAGATACCAACCAATAGCGAAGTAATTGATGCACTTAATAAACTAAGGACCTACTTCATTCAGTACGGTACCAGACGTCTCAGATGTTTTCCGACAACTATCTTACATTGAAATTTTTTTTTTTTACATCGTCTTTAGTTAAACGGAAACAATCCAAGATAGACGACTTTTTTAAAACTGGCCCATCTGTTGAATAAATTTTCTTAGCCTAATAATAAATTTAATTAAGTGTATGCCATTTTCCTGTATAAATTTACATATATATTATCTAAATTATGTATGCATAATATTATTTTATTGTTAATAAAATATATATGTAGTTAAATGTGCAAATTTTATAAATATTCTCATAAAGTTTGGTAGAAAGACTTGTTATCACCGATTCCCGCTTATAGCGCTATTTTTCACTAGAATCACCCAAAAACGTTGATCAAAATTGGCGACGGACACATCGTGCACTCCTCTTGTAAGTGGAAAAATATTAGACAATTATCCGAGAGTTCTTACCTATACGCGCTAGGAGCTGAGAAAAAAAAAATTATGTAATTTCAACAATTGTTTATATTATTGTTTTTTGCCTTTGCTTTGCATGGATTTCAAGGTTCTCATATACCAATAGATTTATTGTTTTTTGTGTGTAAAATAAGAAAACAAATATTGCCGATTGTATTAAATGAGTTTAAATAAAAGGCATAAAATGTAAAAGTTACTGGCATGGGTTTGAGATCAGAAATTCAGCTTTCCAACGATTGTTGTAAAGTTGTATTTGGATAATATCCTGAGAAATTATGAATGCTTTAGTGAAAGCCGGATATCGACAGAAATAAAAATTCTACAGAATTAATCATATCCAAAAATTTCTATTTTTTGATTTCTATGAAAACTCTTATTTTGAATTTTTACTAGACACTAAAGTTTAATCTAACTTGCTTTTTCCTAAAATAATCTTTTTTGTCCTACTTTACTAGATGCGTCTTTTGGTTTATGTAATTTTTTCGTACATTTAATATAATAGCCAATATTTTTGTTAGTATTTTACACAAAAAACTAATCGAGAGGTATATATTTTAGTGTTTCCAGACTGTAATAAAATGAATAATAACGAAAAACTATATATTACCTTCATCTACATATTTGATATTCTAAGCAATATGTAATTATCGAAATCCTTCTGTGAATCCTCTTTACCGTTGAGCAAATGGTTTACTCGAATTATCAGATAAATGAACTAGGTCCATTACTGGATTCAAAAAGTTGGCTATAATATTAAGCAAAATGACTTCAGAAATAAAAGTGGTAAAAAATATATTACACCATCACAATGGGAAATGACCAAACACATTGTCACCATTGCATAATTGACAGAAGAGGAAATGCAATCGCAAGCACTGTCATGGATAAGGTATTGATTATGCTTCTGAGGGGAAATCCCTCATTCCAAGAAACAGAGGTACACTTTGATATTCTTTATGATACTGATAAACTTTTATTTTAGATTAGCTTCTATTTTTATGTCTGTGTTTGTGATTCTGAGGAAATAGCGTAAAAAATAAATTTTTCAATTGTACGGCAGTAAAAATAAATTTTACATTTTTATATGTGAAATATTTGTTTGCTTGAAAATTGAAAGCATATCTTTTTCAAGGCATCTGATCGAAAATTCATGACTCATAGTCAATTATATTTTTGAATAGCGTATTAATTGTATTAACAATACTATACTATACTGAATATTAATTTAATGAAAAGGTTAATTAATATTCACCGATAAAGAAATTGAGAAAATAAACGCGCTTCCAAATTTATAAAGCTTAGTTTTTATTTTAAATAAAAGGAGATGATATATAACTAGATTTTTTTCAGCCTAAAAGCGTTTTTTAATACTTACATACTGTTTTATTAAATTCATGCGTATACTTACAACGAAATCTTAAAAAAAAAAAAAAAAAAAATTAATCTTGTGTAATTAAATTTAAAAAATATCTATATTTAAATTGATATTATATGGCTATTGCTATATCGTAATTTAAGTTTAAAAAAGAACTTAAACTTGCAGATTTAGCAAGTTTATCAATTACCAAGACTAGCCAATGATTCACGTCGTTTATTTTACGGTATATTTATCGAGGGATTTCGGACGAAAACAAACATTACGAGGAATTGTAGTCTTCGTACAGTTCCCGTTAAATATAAAATAGAACGATATAATGAATGAATTACTAATGATTTATAAAGAGCAGAAGCCAAAACAAACGACAGGAGGCGGTATTCCCTCTCTGAGTGGGCACTACCTCGCAGTAGGTCACGATCCAGGGGCAACTATATTAGGCGGATATTGGCATCTACATGTCAATGTGTTTAGCGAACGTTTAGCGTGCTTCATTCAAGTAGCGAACGCACTCATCAAAGTATTCGCGCTGATCTCTTGGAAAGTGGTTTCTTAAACAGAGGTTATTAAATTGGCTGGCACATTAGAGTAAACTAAGAATTTTTATTATGAAATACTAAGTAAGGTAATGAGGGCTGATTGTGGATTAGATTTTACAATGTTTGACTTTACCTGACTGTAAAATCTTTATTTTTAAAGTTTGAGTTTTAAAATATTTTTAAAAATATTTCTTAAACGGTTTTATTTAAAAATTACAATCAATCCCACGTTTCAACCGTGTCCATTTTGATGAGATTGATAATTCAATTTAGTATTACTTGGTACACACTTGCCTCTGCCTTAAGGAGTAAGTACTACCGCAAGTAGGAGTAAGACTTGCTGCGGACCGACAAGGCTTGGCAAGAGTGATTGAGTAGGCCAAGGACCGCCTAGTGAGTCTGTCGTGCCTATGAAGAAAAAGAAAGTGAGGCTTACAATAGGCGATTGAATGTAAAAATTAAAAAACAAGGAAGTAAGCGGTACGGAGTCTGATAATAAACTGAGAGCTCAGAAGTTTCTTAAATGTAAATTAAGATCTAAAACAAAGAATAGATAGAGACATTATAGGACGTTAAAGTATTACGACTTCTTTATTTCTCTTTTTCGTCCCAACTAATACTTGTGATTAAAATCTGTAGAAGTGGCATATTATTTTTTCGAAGAATGAAATTAACTAACCCTTAAAAGTTATTTGGCCCTGAACCAACGGATAAACTTCTGAGGGATAGACCTAAACGTAGTGGAAAGGATTGTGCTAAGGCTGGCATCACGGATTTTGGTTGAACAAAAAAATTGAAACACAAGAACCGCCTCAAAATATTAATATTCACTGCAATGAAACTAAGAAAACTTTCAAAGTTTATTGAGATTAAATAAATGATGGAAATAGACATCTTAGTAACGTCAGTATTAAAAGCTGCCCGTGTAATTCCTATTAATTCGTAATCGTCCATCTCCAGACAGACAGATCATTTCTCGGAGGTGACGTCTCCGAACAAGGGTTCATTCTGCCAATACACTGACTCTCAGTGGGTACTAATCCACTCCACTGACCCTCTCAACACAGCTGTCCAAGAACTGCAAGAGAATCGATCACTGAGCGGTGGATCAAATCGAAGGGAGATTTATAAAATGAAAAACCAGAAGAACGTTGGATTTCAAAATAAATGATAAAACTTCTGAGAAATAATTCAGATACTAATAAATTCTGGTTAAAATATGACAGAGTTGGACACCTCTAAGTGCCTTAAAACAACTAGAAAATAATTAAATTTGTATTTTATACAGCTCAAAAAGAATTATTGTGAATTACGTTAAAAGAATTATTGTCGAATGTTTTTGCTCAAGTCAAAACTAAAGGTTTTTATTTTAGGTAGCGTAGGTATTATAAGGCCCGTTTACACGGTGACAGTTGCAGCCATACCAGCAACTGTCGCAGCTACTGCCGTCGTGTAAATTGTAGTAGCCGTTCTGACAGTTTTTATGGCCGTGGCAATACTGTCGCAGTATCAGGCTCGACGTGAAAGTTAACAGTGCCTATCGCGGCAGTGACAGTTATAGGTCATACCATCAAATGTATACACCTTCACAGTGAACTATCGCACCTTATCTATCTATCAACCTAATCTAACGTACATATCAACTGTATGCTTCGATTATTTCTGACCATGAAATTGATTGCATCCAACGGTTTTGAGGTTTTTTAATTTTTTTACTTTTATTTCATAACGAACCCGCCGAATAAATCCTGACCTTCTCACTCTGGCTGGAATTGGAAATTGGAAACTTGAAGGAGAATCTCCAAACTTCTTCTAGTCGTAGTAAATAACAAGGATTGATAAATTATTTGTCACTTCTATAATTTTGTTTTTATTGAAAACTATTTCCGAATGTTATACATTCATCTTCATTTAAAAAAAAACACAAAAATTCAAAAATAAACAATACAAAATACAGTTTGGTATGATTTTACATATTAAATTAAATGTAATTTAAATTAGTATTATAAAACATTTATGAATTATGAATTTAATTAAGACAAGACATCAAATACATGTCGGTACTCAACAAGGTTTAAGTAGATTATATCAAACAGAAAAGTTTGCACCACATTTTTTTCATTGCTAGTTCAGTGCGAGAACAAACCAGTACAAACTTATCTGTTTGATACAATCTACTTAAACCTTGGTGAGTACAAACATTTATTTGATTTCTTGTATTAATTAAATTCATAATTCATAAATGTTTTATAATTCTAATTTATGTTACTTTTAATTTAATATGTATAATAATACCAAACTGTATTTTGAATTGCTTATTTCTGAAGTTTTGTGTGTTTTTAGAACGGAAAACGAATACACTATAACATTCGAAACTAGTTTTCAATAAAAACAAAATAATAGAAGTGGCAAATAATTTGTCAATCCTTAATTAGATTCGTCCTTTTATACCATCATGCGGATGTCAACCGTAGTAAATAACAGCGTCAATCCCAACAAACAATTATGTACTGTGCGAATGGCCGAAGGAAAAATAGTTAATCCCGATGTTCAGGAATGTAGTAAACAGATAAAACATAATTGAATAAAATAGGACATAAGTGGAAAGTTCCACCCACGAAGCCTAGAGTCTCTAAAATAACGGAAAACAACTAGCCTGTCGAAATTTTGTCAATTCGGGGATCATCAAGATAGAAGAAAAATAAATAAATTAAACCATAAATATAAAGAACAAAATGGAACACATCTCCCATCTATAGTCTACAAAGACATAACAACAAGAGACAGTGGCTCATTCCTAGACATATAAACATAATAAAAAAATCTGTACCACTACAACCCATAGAAAAGTCTTGAGTTCAGCAATTAGTAAGGACCTAAGCTTGTGCAAGAATTTGGTCAGGATCAAGCTCAACCGTCAGATTTTTACCCAATTATCGGTACGCCCGCTTTAGGGCTGGGCGAGGATCCCTCATACCCACCGGATCGATCCCCGGTTGATAACAGTATGAATAATTATCTGCCATAGCCGGACTCGAAACTAGGCCTAAGTATAGGAACACAGCGCCTTACTCACTGAGCTTCCTCGTTCCTTCCTTAGCATACATATTGAAGGAAAAGAGAGGTTACATGACAACATCTGAGAAAGTTTAAATTAAAAACAGCTGATCATATTAACAGAAAATTTCTATTCTAAAAAACAAAAAATGTAAAAAAGAGCATACAAAAAAATCAAATAATAAAAAAAATTACAAAAAAAAATAAATAAAAATAGGTAAATAAAATAAATACGAGTGGAAAGTCCGTATCAAGAATGCAGTGGAATATGGTATTCATCATCAATAAAATGTATTAATACAGAAGAGCGAAAACTCAAAAAGCCCAAAAATATTAGTTAGAATATAAATGGCGTTCCATATACGAAGCCTAGAGTCTCAAAAATATTAGAAAACAATTAACATGTCGATATTTCGCCAATTCTGGCATCATCAGGACAGAAGAAAAATAAATAAAAATCATGAATATAAAGAATAAAATGCAGCACAAATCCACACCCGCAGTCTAAAAAAACATATCAACAAGAGACAGTACCTCACACTAATAAGCACATATGACATTGACAGTATGACTGTTATAGAGTAATGTTCTGTGTCAATTTGATCAGTCTTTTTGTAGCTGCTGATCTCATTTTTTCATTCCAGGTACTTCGGCTAGTTAGTTTTTTTTTTGGTGTTTTTTTTGGAAGAACACTCCGCGATTCTCAATTTAGGTACACGGGGTAGGGTCATCAATCACTCCTACGCCCGGCTTATGTGAGTTGCCTCCAAGTAGCCTGACGGGCCTCACACATCCGGAGGGGGAGTGATAAATTGCTCGAATTATTAATTTAATTATATTAAATTAATACCGGTACCGGGATTCGAACTGATAACCTTTGGGTTTGTGAGTAGGTGCGTTGACACAAACACACACACACACACACACACACACACACACACACGCGCGCGCACAGGCACAGGCACACGCCCACGCACAAGCACACGCACACGCACGAGCACACGCACACGCACACGCACAAACACACGCACAAACACACGCACAAACACACGCACAAACACACGCACAAACACATAAACGCACACACACACAAAGGCTCAGTGCTTGGGCCACTACTGTGGAATGCCATGTACGATAGGGTCCTCAGGCTTTGCCTGCCAGAAGGTGCCAAGACGGTAGACTTTGCCGACGACATCGCAGTGGTGATCGAGGCAAAATACAAAGATAAGGTGACGTTGAAGGCCAACCAGAGCATTTCATTGATCAGAGATTGGCTGACATTGGCGGGGCTCCAGCTGGCAGACAGGAAAACAGAGGCCCTTCTTATTAGTAGTCGCAAAAGGAAGGAAGAAATAACCTTGAGAGTGGGTAGACAAGAAATTAGGTTCCAGTCTTCCCTGAGGTTTCTTAGGGTTATAATCGATGAGAGGCTGCGGTTCAAGCATATGCAACAAGCGGCTAGAGTGAGCACAGCATTGGTCCGACTGATGCCCAACGTAGACTGACCCAAAAGTAATCGCAGACTACTGATAGCAAGTATGATTCCATCTACTCTGCTCTACGCAGCCGCGATATGGAGTAGGGCCTTGGACACACTGGCCTACGGGAGGCCAATGGTATCTGTTTACCGCCGGAGTGTTCTCAGAGTGATCAGCGCGTTCTACACAGTTTGCTACGAAGCTGCATGTGTGGTGGCCAGGATGCCACCGAAAGAGCTGCTCGCAGAAGAGAGTCAACGCTTATACAAAAGAGTTGACCGCATCAGTTGACAGAACCGAGGAAAGGAAGCAGAAGGCCCAAGAGATGGCAACGTAGCTGGGATACGACATTGAGGGAGGTGGACCCATAGGCTGATACCTCATATCCAACCTTGGCTGGATAGAAAACATGGGGAAGTAGATTACTATCTAAAACAGATGCTCACAGAACATGGCTGCTTCAGAGCCTACCAAGTGCGGTTCAAGCTGGACAATACCGCTGAATGTCCAAGGTGCCCAACAATAGATGCGACTGTAGAGCGTGTATTCTTTAGCTGTCCCCGCTTTCAGGAAGAGAGGAAAGAATTTCTAGGAATCAGTGGCTCAGGAGCCACATTAGACAGCATCGTCAGCCTGATGCTGCTCTCACAGGAGTGTTGTATGGCAGGCCAGTGCCTAGCGGCAGAGGTCATCAAGAAGCTAGGGAAGGAGGAGAAGGAGAGGCACGCATAAATAGTGGCAGCCTAAAACAATGAGGCGGCACACAGCCACTCACCCTCCATGAAGTAATACCTAACGATGGTCCCGTGGAGGGTGGGAAAGAGGTGTAGGCCTACCGTGTCTTTTGAAGAATTCCACCCACCCACGTAAACAAAAAACACACACATACATACATATATATAAATACACATAAATAAGTAAAAAATAAACGGGAAAAAAATTACAATAAACGATTAAATAATTAGAAATATCATAAGTATGGTATAAATAGGAATATGTAGCTTAAAACGTTATTGAATCCCAATGCCCAACAAATATAATTTTTATTTTAAATCCTCTGTCTAGTCCCGCCATACCCTCTCACGCCCATTTGTATACCAAGATTCTTCGTAAAGCATCATTTGACAGATCGCTCTTTATACAATCTTCGATCCTGTGGTTTTCTATTACTTCCTCCGTCCGTGGTTCGAATGTCCCTCCTACTCCTATATTCCGCCAATTCAGCAATCCCTTATCCTCCCACTACCCCGAGTATCGGAAATATACTTAATCGGAATAACCATTTTTTTAATAATACATGATTGATAAAACAAGATATTATCGGTTCATCTTATTTATTTTATATTGATTAACAGGCAACAATAACATCAAAATTCTAGAATAAATTGTATGTTTGTATACAATATAATATGCAATTATATTATGATATATTTGTCATGCACATTAATGAAAAACCTCATACCTACCTCTAAATCCCTAATTCGTCGTTCAAAGGAAGATCGTTTATTTGAATATGTGCTTATCGTCACATACCCACAATAACGTATTATAGACTATTTGTATTATTACTACTAATGCCATTTGAATTTAATCATCTGATTCACCATCATAGGAGAGAGATACTTTTTGTGAATCTTATCGCACCCGCTTTGAACTGCTTATTTTATATATTTTGGCGTAGGGAGGTGGCGGCCCAATCGGCCGGTCAGTATACCGCAGATAGCCACTGGTCCTCCAGGTTGGGGGAACAGTACTCAGCCACTCGCACATTTACAATAATTACAGCACACTACACCCACTCCTACACTACATACCATGGTCAATTACAGTACTCACCCTTGGGCTACCTTCTCTAGGCAGCGGCCCCAGATGGGGGAGTGAGCCAGAGAGCTCCTAGAGGCAGCCCCTCCATCTGACTCGGGGGCAGAGGGCTAATAACTCGCTCTCCTTAAATTAAACTATTATGAGAACTCAACGAGATAAAGCCAGACTGAACTTAAGGAAACAACCCGAAATTCGCAAAAATGACTTCAAACTCGGACAATGAAATGTTTTGTCATTATACAGATTGGGATCACTTCGGTTGCATCTAAATGAACTAGACAAATACAATATAGACCAAGCTGCAATCCAGGAAATAAGATGGAAGGGAAGTGGGTTACTTGAAATGCGTTTCCACACAATATATTATAGCCGCCATGAGCAATACCATGCATTTGGAACTGGTTTTGTGGTGAGAGATAGAAAAGGAGATCTAGTCATTGGATTCACAACAATAACTCCCCGAATATGCGTACTGAGACTACATGGAAAATTCTACGTGTACAGTTTTGTCAATTGCCACGCCCCAACAGAGGTCACGCCCGATGATGAAGATCCATTGATAACTGCCCTAGAAGCGACATTAAAATCATTCTAGGAGATTTTAATGCAACGATTGGTAAAGAAGAAATCTTTTTATTGTAGTTAGAAACTACAACTAGGTTTTCCATCGATAGCTATACATCCTGCCATTGAATGCTGTGGTATAAGGAAAAACGCTTTTATTGGACAGTACAATTATTGGCGTCTTTGGTATCGAGGCATCTCCTTCGAATTTAACTTTTGCTGGTAATTCATCCCCTTCAAACAACATTTTGACAATAACTAAAGTGCCTGTTTCGCAATTTGGCTCGTTCCACAAATTAACATGTCTATCAACCGCGTCTTGAAATGGAAAATTACAATTTCGATTAAAATTACCGTTAATATTACCGCTAGATTCAGATAAGACCTCTAAACAATTCTTTTTAGCAAACTTCTCTAAAATATTAAACAAAGTCGGCAAAAAATGAACAATTGCAGAATGGTTGTTATCAAACTGAAAAATTAAGATGTCAGTCATAATCGAAATGCTTTTGGTTACAGTTAAAAACATGTATACGTTGACATCATACGCATCATAAATGGGTTGTTTATGATTATAATATTCTAAAAACTGTTGAATGGTCATATCTGAGAATGTTGAATTTAATGTTTGAATTGCGCGCATATAAAATTTATCTGATTTTAAAATTAGAGAATACTTTGGATGTTTTTTCCAGTTTTGCTTAACATTAAATTTTTAATCGGTGAATAAACTAAAGTATAAAAAAAAGATATTATTGGGTGAAATATTACGGAAGCTTACCTTTTCAGCTTTGTGAGTTCTTCGGACAGTTTCTGGATTAACTGCAACACCTTTTCGTTGTTTGGAGGGATTACGAATCGGGCCCGGAACTCCTGGTGACGCCAATAATTGTGAATGGGCACTAATTTGAGCTTCTCCATATCCGCAAACGTCAATTGGAGTAAGTTCCCAGAAGCCGAATTATGAACAGTCGAACGCTACCACGTGCCTTGTACTCGTTCTGAGATATTGTAATATCCGGCATAGGCCTTCGTGGGTGAACTTGGCAATATTCCGAATTTTGGTTCCTGGAGCTTTAAGGGAGGCAAGTTTGGTGAATCCACTACAGACAGATCGTCTCTGGAACTTGGGCCAGGGACAGGCATGGACAAAGTGGAGATGCCTGGCCTCTTTAAGGGCGGATACGCAATAAAAATGAAGTAGAATATGGACAGCCGCGGGAGGAGGACCCTAACTCCGTCATCAAGGATCTGATATCGTCCCGGGTGTACTGAGTGGACGATTTCGTTACTAACGAGTCCTTGAACTGACGGTACTCGTAACTCCAGCCGCTGTCCAAGAAGACCTCCAACATCTTCACCAGGTCCGAAATGAGCGGAGTCGACGAAAGGGTGTTCAAACGATCCAGTAAACAATTCATTGAAGTCGCAATGAACGAGTCCTTGAACGCGGCCTTCTCCAGGAATCGTATGATGGTGGCTACCAGCGCCATCATGTCCAGACTGATAAAAGATTAATAAATGAATTAAAAAGTTGAAAAGCTATTAAACAAAATAATACAATAATTTTATAATTACCTCTAAGCATCGTCATTGTCTTGAAAAGGTTCATTCACAAAATACATCAGCTCTTTTTTCTGTTACAGCAGTGGACGGCCTATCTGGTGATGTTTCTTCAGTAGGGGAAGAAGCCGGGTCGAAATCTAACTTACGTTTCACAGCTTCCACCTTCTTAAGATGATCCTCTAAATCTTGTTGGATTTCAGCCTCATCTCCAACTTCGACCATCATGGTGTCATCGATATCACTAGCATAAGACATAATAACAGTAAGCACAGTCAAGTAATGAAAAGCTCTGAAAAATCGACACTTTATATATTGGAAATATTGCATCATTGCACGTGGAGAAGAGTAGACCAGTCAACAAGTCAATTAACAATGAAATATTAACGGAAAAGTATGAACAAGTCAGCCTGCGTATAAAGTAGCACGCGGTTGAGTGGTTATCAAATACGTCACCCTGGCGAACAGTTCCTGCTCGACACTTGTTGTACTCTCCGAGAAATTCGCTCCCTGAGTAAAATTATATAAACACCATTCACTACGAAAACATTTTAACAAACGTTGCAAGGTTTAGATGATTTAGATAATTAGATTATCTTACAAACGAGCATTTGGAGTGTTTCGGAAAAGGAACATGTGCAGAATAATTCATAAAAGATATCCACCAAGTTCAGCAAACAAATAAAGCAGTAGGTACCTAAGGAGCAGAAATTTGAAGCGTGTCCCAAGATTATCGCCGTGATAGTGCCGAACTGGGAGTGTTAAGAAGAATGGTTAGGACCTGTAATCAGAGGATAAAATGGTACAGAGGAAAATATTGGATGTGCACTTCAATGGGAAAAGAAACAGGAAAGACCAAGAAGCTAAAGGAAGCGCAGAAATAATCCAAGGAAGGATGAAGCAGAGAGATGCGAGGAAGTCAGAAGCCCAATTGGAAAGTCAGGAGGCCTTGGACGCTATATGTCAGCTAATATTGGTCCGATTCAAATGATTTTTTTTCTTTTTTAGGGAGTTTTAACACCTTTCGTTTGATAATAACGAAAAACAAAAACAAAATGTTTGACGGACTGATTTTTTTTTTATTCGATATTTGGATTCTACGTATCTTGAAAGGTAAAACCTCAAGTTTTAAGGGGAGTGGTTGAAATTATTTTATTCTTGTTCGATTAAAAAGGTCTATTATTGAAAATAATAAACCAAAAGCATATATTTTTTTAATACCTTGTTAAGCTGATTCCAAAACACGTCATATTTTCCCTCTATCTTTATAAATAATCGAGTTATGGGCTTATAAAATCTCTAATCGGTCGCCATTTTGTAACAGACAGATGGTAATACCAAGTTCCGAGGATCAATCTGGGGTGAGGTGTGACCTTGTTACCGAATCTTAAAAAAATCGGTCCGTAGTCTCGGAGAAAATCCGGGGTGGGCGGACGAATTTTTTTTTTTATTCGATATTTGGATTCTACTAATCTTGTAACGTAAAATCTTAAATTTTGAGAGGGGTGTTAGCAATTTTTTTTTTCTTGGTCGATTACAAAGGTCTTTCACTGAAAATAATAAACCAAGAATGAAATTATTATGTGAAAGTGTCATTTGTTAATAAAATCGGAGATTAAGAAAACAAATTGTACAAACGTGAATCTTTATTGTCGTCATTTTGATCCTGTTCCTAGAAAACGTGAAAATGAAATTAGACGAATTGTTCGCTATAATATTTTTATTTACTTCCCTATTCATTTCATATAGCAATAAGTATGATGAAATGTGCAAAATATAATTATAATCTTTTCTTTTTTAAAAATTTGTTTGTTAAAGTTTTGTACAAACTTTACAGTATGATGAATGATGATTAGGAATGGTAAGAACAATAGTTTTGTCTTCTCTTACTCACATTATCTTTTAAAAGTAGAATATAAAAAAAAAAAAAAAAATGAAATTTGGGAGGCAACACCGTGCGGGTACCGCTAGTAATAAATATACAATAATACAATAAAAAATTAAATTGTACAGTTTAGCCAAATTCTCTATATCTATATTCTCTTCTGTCATGTCACCAACTTTAATTTCATGCGTTTTCCCCTATAATTTGCTAGAGGTAGATAATAATTTTAAACAAGGAATAATAACCTTTACTTATCATATACTTTACTTTTCAACCTACTCATCATAATCTTTACTTATCATAATAACCTTTACCTATTATATATAACCTTTATCTATAAATAATAAATTTATTATTAAATAAATAAATAAATAATAAGTAAATAAATTTTACTTCTCTATTTCTATTAATAGAAGTAAATATATTACAAAGTGTCAACCGGATGGAAAACAATGACTAAGCAATTAATGTACCAAGATAGCCAGCTATCTATAATATATTATATAGCCAGTTATATGTAATAGTAAGATATTATTATAGTCAAGTTAATCATCTATAGATTGATACGCTAAATTTATTCTAGCTAACGGCTACTACAATTTTATGCTTATAATAATAAAATATTATATTTCTATACAAACACACACAAATATTTATATAGAAAACTAAGCCTAGCTTTGGCAGAAATATTTTTGTGCTATATTAGAAACAGATCAACTCTAGTCGGGAAACACTGTTGGAGCCCATCCAATCATTATTAAGTAGGTGCCTGTGCCTTCAATGGGTAAGGGATGAAACCATAGAGTAAATAATAACACAGAGAGGCCTTTTCAGTATAAAATGAATGGAGGGGTAGGGCTCGAACCCCCACTTTCATCACCCACCCCCAGCCTTGGGTGCCAATAGGATCAAATAGACTTATTTATTTAAAACATCTCTAACTTCGTTCTTTTATAACATAAAAACATGCAGCTAACGCAATTTGTCAATAATTCATTCGGCTTTCAAGCAGAAAAAGTAGATTTTGTATACTTTACAAAAACTAAACTGTATTAATGGCTACAAGTGATTACTGCTCTATTGGTATCAAATTTATTTACATTGTTATTATACTAGTAACAAAAATTTTTGTTTTTGAATATTTTTGTTCAAATCTCTGACATGCTATTTTAATTTTGATTATGATTGTTATCCACCTCATCAACAAAGTGGTTATGAAATTCGAACAAATTTCTATTGTTTAACGCTTTCTCAATTGCAATAAAAACTGATTGACATTTTTAACATCTGATTTCGATGACAATGGGACAATATTTATTAGATCTGCTATGATCCTCGCCTATGCTGATGACTTAGATAGTAAGTAGATAACTCATATGGAGCGATTCTTGAAGATGATTAACCTCGACCAGTATGAGGTCGAGAAGGTATCTCAATTTGTGTATATGGGCTCAATGCTCACACAAGTTAATGTGCCACATTTGGAGGTTAAGAAAAGGATTCAGGCTGCAAACATTGCGTACTTCGGACTGTTACGGCACTTCAGAAGTACAAGACTCTGATCCGGCCGGTTCTATTATATGCATCAGAACTGGGCAACCACTAAATTCATTGAGCAAGATTTCGGCATTTTCCAAAGGAAAGTTCTGTGTCGAATATTAGGTGGATTTTAAGTTTGGAAATGAGCGGCGTAGACGCACCAATCAGGACTTGTACAATATATATATATATATATATATATATATATATATATATATATATATATATATATATAACGAAAGTGACGTAATAACGTTCTTTAAGCTAAACCACTTGAGGTGGGCTGGTCATGTGGCCTGGATGGAAGAGAACGAAATATCGAAAAAACTCCTGAGAGAACCAATCTATGATAAAAGGCGGCGTGGAAGACCGAGAGCAAGATGGGTAGATGACATTACTGCTGATGCCCTAAGTATCGGGGGAGTCTGCAATTGGATGGTTGCTGGGCGAGATCGTGACAATTGGATGAGGTTGCTCAGGAGGCCGAGTCTTGGCCTAAGAGTTTTAGTATTACTCAGATAGATTTCGATGACAATGTGAATATTTTGTCACACATTCTAAATATTTAAAGAACTTCAAATGCAGGTTGGACAAGATCTCCTCGATTTTTTATTTATCTAAAAAGTTTCGATAAATTCAGCGCATCATCGGAATTTGCCATATAATTGTTGTTTGGAGTCTTCGTACAATATATCCTGATTCAATAATGTCCAGCAATAAAATTGAAAACAATGGCTCTATTTTTTTTCATTTGCATCTTTTATTTCATCTTTCCTGCTGCCGTTCCCACAGCCATATGCATCACAGATATAATTTTTAAAATAAAACGATAATAAAATCATCGGAAAAAAACATACAGGCAATAAAATCGGAGATAGGCAGAAAAACAACACAAATCGCATCTAATTAATTTCTCTTGCCCTGATAAGGGCTGTCTGTTGGTCATGAGAATGGGACTAGTGAGCCCACATCCGTCCCTCTGAAGGTCCCTCGGTTATTCTGTACTCTTTTGGTGAAATCTGTTGTTTGAATGTGGATACTGACTGGACCACCACCCACTGAGTATTGAATTAACTAAGATAATGAACTTTATTAATTACTAGTTAAATAAATCAACTAATAGTTAATTGACTAAATTAACTAATACATTAAGAATTAATCCAGTTATTTCTATACTTAGTATAAGAAACAGTGCCCAATAAACCCATGAGGTGTTGTACAGATGTATTATTTTTTAATTACATTTAATGTCCTAAAGTAGGGTCACCTCTGTGGTAGTCTTTGATGTTTATGTTTCAAAATTTAAATAGCATGGTTTGAATCTATTGTAAATGTGTATATAATAAGGAATTCCTGACTATAAAATACATCACTGCTGTCAAATATTATTTTTAGATTTTGCAGATTTACATTATTTATAATCACATACTTATTATTTAATATTCCTTATTAGTACTACAATCATATAGTATAATCAGATACATCTCTGTTCAGCCGTTCACTAAATTAATACATCACATATTTATGTAATAATGACACTCTTTCTCTAACAAGGTAAGGCCCCCCTCACTTGATCCAACACCTGATTTCATCTAGTACCAATGAATGCACTTTACAGAGAATTGATTGCTCTTCTAACCACCATCTGCCTGCACCCGCCTCTCCGAGCCTAGAGAGTGACGTCCTGGTGGTCAACCGCCATTGTCTCGTCTCTCTGATGTTCGTTCCATCATCGTCACCGGATAAGCTCGATTTTCTCATCAAGTTCAAGAAAGGAGGTGATCAGAACTTCATTACAGGTAGAAGATGACACATTTATGCAGATGGGAGGTGCTGATATCTATTATCAGCCGTAAAGGCATCACATAAAGATTTCTGTTCTAATGCGTCTCGAGATCAGTTTTTCTCTTTAATCTCCTGGAGACTTATCTCGAGTGCTTCTTATTCCCTTTAGTGACGAATGATTCTTTGTCAAGGCTACACTTACTCTCACTCTTCCCTAAGATTCGCCGGTGAAACGTAACTGTCAAGTCCCAGCTTTTCGGCAGGAACAAAAAAAGTTAAAAAATTAAATTTTCATCATATTGACATAGGTCTTTCTTTTTTAAAAACTGTAAGTACTACCAAGTAATATACTATCGAGTAGAAAAATTAACAATTAGTCGTTAGACGTAAAATTAAAATATGTAAATCTGAAGAGTTTGTGTGTTTCAGGAACTAAAAATCCGATTTGAAAAATTCTTTTCGCGTTAGACCGTATATTGAGGACAGCATTAGACTTCACAGCATTAGGCTACCATCCATGGGAATTATTTATAGAACAGTAACCATGAATAAATGTCCAAGAGAAAAACTGTCCAATTTGCGGACGTGTCGTTGTCTAAACAACTTCATACCCATCGAAGCAAGTTGACAACAAAAGATTTTCCATGAGTGTGAAATTATTGTGTGAAAACGTTATTTTGTAATATAGTGTGAGAGTAAGGGAAAATAAAGTTTGAAAATTTTAAACTTATATAAGTAGTTTATTGCCATTTATAAAATTTTATTATCGTTTTGATCTTGTTCCATGAAAATATCTGACAAATGAGACTGAACAACATATAAGTTATTATTTTAAAGATTATTTTGTAATTTAGGGATCAATCCAAATTTAACGCGGGTGATACCACGTGGCACAGCTAGTAATAGCCCTTAATCTAAATGATTTGTACTTTTTGACCGACGATATATGTATTAATTATTTATTAATTTAGTCTTTTGGGCAGATATGATTGTTGCTTTTTGTACATGCATCATATTAAACGAAAGCTGATGAAATTTCTTACAAAAGGAAAAAAAAGACTTACGAGATATAGCGTAATGAACTTCGTGGACTAATGCTTCGGCGCTGCTGGATCATCGTGGCCCTAAGCCTCCTGACTTATTTATTGGGCTTCTGACTTCCTCGCATCTCTCTGCTTTACCCTTCCTTATATTATTTCTGCACTTCTTTCAGCTTCCTTAGTCTTTCCTTTTTTTTTTTTTCCTACTGAAGTGCAAATCGACAGTTTCCTCTTTATCATTTTACTCTCTGATTACATGTCCTAACCATCTCAACCTACTTGCATTGACACAGTTTCTTCTTAAAACTCCCAGTTCGGCACTCTCACGGCGATCATCTTGGGACAAGCTTCCAATTTCTTTTCCTTTGGTGCCTACTGCTTAATTTCTTTAACTTGCACAGACCGGATATTTTTGAAATATTACTATTCGGAAATAATAAACCATTGTGTAATAATTTGCAGCGTTTTTTAAATTAAGTTGATCATCATTATTTATTTTAATTAGCCTCAGTTAGCATGAATTCTTTAAGTACAAGTGTTTTTCGCAATTCCATACTAATTATGAAGAAATATCAAAATAAAACTACAAACTAATAACTTACTTGTACATCAGATTTAGTAATGAAAGAATCAATTGGCTGTGTCTGAAGACACGTTAAAAGTTCAGGGCCTGAGTATTTTTCACAGCCTATTTGCTAGTTCGAGAGCCAGTTTTCTTGCATCACCAGGTGTATGTGTTGACCAAATAGCACCAGCCACTCAACTTTGGGATATACAACCTTTAAGCAAACCTAAGAAAGAAATAATACTTGAAAGTCATTAAAGGAAATAAGCCATTATTACGGCATTATTTATGGAATGACTGGGGATTTTTAAACATTCATCTTTAATTTCTACTTGACTGTAGAATATATTAAATAAATTAAATTTATAATTATAATTAAATATTATTATAAATAAATTAGCATAAATAAATTATAATTATAATAAATTATAAAATAAATTAATTAATTAATTATGGCGGAAGATAACGCTACCCGATTACTCAGGCCAATACGGCGCGGGTTCGATTTCCGCGTAGGGACTGTAATGTTCTTACCCTGAGAGTCACAGGGAGGTGAGCGACCCTTGTGTCTTACATAGCTCCTGGCCCTCCAGGTTGGGGGTTGGGCATAGGGCTAATAACCCTATCCCGTAAAAAAACAAATATTACGAAACCTAAAACTAGCCTCGGAAAATCTGACTGTCTTAACATGGTAACGACCCCGGCTTTGTATAACGGACTCCATCTTGGACCGGGTTAAAAGAAACAGCTAAGGAAGTAATAGGTATTCAGGAGAAACGAAAAGCCAAGAAGTGGTTCACAGAAGCACGTGAAAAGGCAGTGGAGGAAAGAAGAAAAATTAAAGTTCTCTCCGTAGCCAAAGCTGATCATGCCACGCTGGAAAAATACATCCGCCGCCAGGACAAAGACATACAGAATAATAAGAAAAGCAAAAAGAGAATTCCTCAAAGAAATACTGCAAACTATTGAGGACAACTATTTACGGCCTGAAATATATGCGAATTCTACGCAGACATCAGGAAAGAAAGGGTAGAATATAAAGCGAGAAACACGTAAATGTGAGGAAAGGATGGTAAACTGACGGCATCAAAAGAAAAGGTATTAAGCATCTGGAAAGAACATTTCCAGCAGCTTCTCAATCAAGGGAACCCCAGAAACGAAGAAGACATGGACCACGCGGAAGACCTCGAGATCGCAAGAGGTTGAAAAACCAGACATTCTGGATGTGGAAATAGCAAGAAACAGGCTTAAAAGAAGAAAGGCCCCAAGGTTGGACAGCATACCATCAGAGCTGTTTAAAGATGGAGGCAAAACACTAAGAACCAAGCTATTAGAACTAATCCAGAAAATATGGGAGGAGGAAAGGATATCGGAGGCTTGGAACACAGGTCTAATATGCCCTATCCTAAAGAAGGGGTCCATGTATAAATGTGGTAACTACAGAGGCATAGCAATCCTTCCGGTTGCCTATAAGATAATGACTAATATCCTGCTAAACCGGATATATCCCCACTGTGAAAATATAATAGGCGACCACCAAGCAGGATTCAGAAGAGGAAGGAACACGCAAGCGTATGCGGACGACTTAGCTGTCCTTGGAATCAATGAAGAGGAAATTGAGAGACTTGCTAAGACTCTGTTGCGAGAAGCAGAGCAAATCGGCTTGCAAATAAATGAAGATAAAACAAAATACATGATAGTTAGCCGAAAAATCCACCCCAACAATGGTATCTGCGTGGATAGCAGAACATTCCCGAAAGTAGACAGCTTTAAATACCTCGGCTCCACAATAACATCAGTCAATGACCAGCATACAGAGATAGACCAGTATATAACAAGCGCAAATAGAGCTTTCTTCTCCCTTTCAAGAGTACTGAAATCCCGAAAAATCTCCAGAAATCTCAAATTAAGGGTTTACAGTGCTGTGATAAAACCAGTTCTGACGTACGGCTGCGAGACCTGGGCTCTAAACGGCACCCAAGAAAGCAGAACCGAGAGATTTGAAAGGAAATTCCTCCGCGATAACCGGAGCGATATGGGACCAGAATCTAAAATCCTGGAGAAGAAAGACCAATAAAGAGCTACTTACAGAAACTCGTCAATCAATATCTCATGATATGAAGGCAAGGAGGTTAAGATGGGCGGGGCATATAGCTCGAAGCAATCCATCAGGACGCCTTTTCACAACGATGAATGCCACAACAGTTGGCAAGAGACCACGTGGAAGGCCAAAAACCAGATGGATAGATAGGATCAACAAAGATGCGAAAGAGCTGCATGCAGCAAACTGGAAAGCAGTGGCCCTAGATAGACAGAGGTGGAGAAGGCTGGTTCAAGCTGCCAAAGATCTACAAGGTCTGTAGAGCCAACCGAAAAAAATAAAATAAATGAATAAAAAAAAATAAATTAGTTATCAAAAATCATCTTGTGCTTTTTGGATGGAACAAAGGTTGTGAGATGAAGCGGCTCCAGCACTAATGCCAAATACAGTTATCATTTCTGGATTTTCACCAAAGTATTATATTCATTTTTTTAACCACTCCAATGCAAAAACTTTGTCTTTTATGCCATAATTCCCTGGCACCACATCATCTTCAAAGCTTAGGAAACCTACTCGTAAAAAAAATGAAAAATGGACATTTAATTGAAAACAATTTGCCATTGGCTTAACTTAAAACTAATAAAATATATTTTAACCTCTCTACTATTTATTATTTTTATTTATTTATTTATTATTTATATATTTATTATACTATTATTTATTATTATGGTAGTATAGATCCCTTTTCTGGCTCTCAGGAGAGATGGATTTTGATGAGTGAGGTATCAAAAGAAAGGGAATTTCATAGATAAGTGACGAATTCCAATTTTGTTTCTTAAATTCTTACTAGGACTTAAATAAAAGTGATGAAAAAACTGAGAGGTTTCAAAATTCTGAAGATGGTGGGTCTGTAGATCGAGAAGGGACGTGTCGCGTTTTAAAGATTTCGACGCGGGCATCAAGACCCTATGGATATTGTATCGTGGATCGTATTGGTCCAGTGTTTTATAGCCTTTTTTAGCCAGTTTTTTTAGACCTTTACGATATAACGCACGGTATAGGTCTGCATGGACTAGGGCCTAGGGCCATAGGTCCCATCGCCACTTTAATACCTTTATGGATGATAAAAATCAGAATTCACCAAAAACAGAATATCAATCAACGGTAGATTGGCTGAAAGAAGGCAATGAAAGAAGTATCAGAAGCAGTTCTAGGTTCTCGACGAAGAACAAGGAACGCACTCTGGTTTGATGAGGTATGTCAAACTGCCACTTATTTAAAGAGCGCAGCGTGTTAATGATTCAGAGAAGGCATACCAGAGGATCGGTCGGGTAATACAAGGAGAAGCGTCTGCACCAAACGAAAAAGAGGAAATGGGAAAGAGAGCGTTGAAGCGCCTTGAGACCATTGAAAATCTCCGAAGCTCCAATGAAATAAGAAAGTTTTACCAGGAAATCAATACTAGCCGGCGCCCCTTTAAACTTCGATTGAATGCTTGCAGATATGCTGAGAAAAGCCTGGTAATAAAGAAGAAACATGTGCTTGGCAATGGGAAAATCATTTTAGTTCTGTCTCGAATGATGGAGAGATGGAGGAGAGTAGACTGGAGATAGTGATACCAATAGATGACTTAGAACCACCTGATCCCGAATATGTTGAGGAGGCCATCAAAAAGTAAAAAAATAATAAGGCTCCTGGTTCGAATGAGCTTCTAGGTGATCTATTCAAGTATGGGTGTGAAATGTTGACAAGTTTCCTCTACAATATAGTGATGGACATATGCCCTACCGAAGAAATCCCCACTGAATGGTAGAATACAGTAATATGTCCAATAAACAAGAAAGATGATGTGCTTACCTGTCATAATCACCGCGGCATCTCCCTGTTATCCTGTGTCTGTAAGATGTTCTCAAGAATTCTTTACCAAAAGCTCCTTCTCTTAGGAGAATGAAAAATTGGTTTATATCAGACAGACTTCATGAGGGGGAGATGTACAATAGAACAACTATACTCGGTGCGGAACATTTTGGAATAAGCCAAGGGACACAATATCCATCACTCATTTATTGATTCCTGAAAAGTGTACGACAGCATCATAAGAGAAGAACTGTATCAAGATTTACTTCAAATAGGTTTACTAGTCAAACTCATATGCCTGATAAAAATCAACTTGAAAGCAGTACAGTGCAATGTTCGAGTTGCAATGACACTTCTGAAAGCTTTCACATCAATGGTGTACGAGAGGAGGGGGATTGGAAAATATATCCCTCCTCCAAAAATGTATGGGGGAAAAAAATTGTTTATTATAATTAATATTTTTGATAATTTAAATAATAATTTTTTATGCAATTTTCAGGCTTATTCTTAAAACTTACTCCCAATTTGGCGATTATAGATATTTATATAAACAGTTATACGGTACCTTTGTACTCTTCAGTTCCGTTATCTGCTAATACGAATATCCCAAAACCAAAACCTTTGGGAACACTTTATGTAAAACCTAATATCTCTAGTCAAGTTTCAGAAACTATCTTCTCGATAGTAAACTCAATTATATCTCATAAAAATTTAACAATATCTGAAGACGAAATTAGAAATATGATTAAAGAACGAAGCCACAGTTTAAATATTTAAATGTATATAAATACTATTGAATTCTATAATAGATACTCTAAACTATTTCACTAAACACTAAACACATTAACATTAATAAATATTACTAATTTTAATCTAAATAAAAAACGCATTGATGACCGAAACTCTCAAACTAATGCAATGGAACGCTAGATCGGCCAAATCTAATAAAAATAGTTTAGAAGCATTCCTTTTCACCGAAAACATAGATATAGCTTTAATCTCGGAGACATGGTTCAAAACCAACAGACACGTCAACTTCCCTGGGTATAATACTGGTAGCGAGGACAGACCGGATGGATATGGCGGAGTAGCAATAATAATAAAATCTAAATACAACTATTCACAAATCCTAAATTTCCATAAAATCTCTAATCTAGAAACAGTAGCAATCAAGATATTATTCGGTAATAAATTCAAACTCAACATTGTTTCCTTAAACGTATCTCCTGAATATACAATCACAAAAAGCGATTGGGAAAAGATGTTTAACAGTATCGAAAGTCCTTTAATCTTAGGTGGAGATGTAAATGTCTACCATTATTACTGGAGGTGTGGAAACTACGACAATAAAGGTAATAATCTAATCTCCGCCATCGAAAATTTTAAATTGATTTGTTTAAATAATAGCGACCCAACCTTAGTAAATAATATTCGTCGATCAAAAAATATTGCTATTGATTGTTTGCATTGCTAACATAGTTGAATTTATCTATTGGAACGTATATGATGACCCTTTGGGATCTAATCACTTACCTATAGTTATAAGCATTTCCTAATTCTCTGATAAAATTAATACAAAACCTATTCACTAAGAAAATGGTTATTAAAATCTGCAAATTGGGACGATTTCGAAAATACCGCCAATCTTAATAGCTTTACCTTATCAGAAACATGTAATAAATCAATTCCACAATATAAACCGTTTTATAAAAAAAAATTAGCAGAAATTGGTGGGATAAAGAATGTACACATTACTTACAAAATAGGAAAAATGCCTTTAAAATATATATACATGCACCATCCACAGATAATCTCATTAATTATCAAAAGGCAGGCGCCTTATTCAAAAATATTACTCGGTACAAACAAAAACAAACTTGGCGATCCTTTTGTTTAAGTATACATAAAAATACTCCCATGAAGAAAATATGGCATAATAAAATTTCTTTACTCAAAAATCGTATGACTAATAATAGATTCTCTATAATAATGGGCGAATGGTGCGAGGAATTTATTAATCAATTGGCCCCCTCATTAGCTTCAATCCCTTTGCACATTGATAACATCAATAACTCGCCGAATAGAAATAACACATATAACGATTTAATCAGTAACAATTTTTCCGAAGAGTATAATAGCAATAATTTGTCCAGTGAGGAAGTCAAAATATTATCAAATGTCTCTATAAAGGAATTATTAAAAGCACTAAAAGGTAATTATAATACAGCGCCCGGTTTAGATAATGTACATTACATAATGTTAGCCAAATTACCAATAGATATAAAAATACGATTATTATATATATTTAACAAAATATGGGAAAAAAATTCAATACCAGATTCATGGAAAGAATATTGTGTCACTCCTGTTTTGAAACCAGGGAAAGATCCAAATTTAGCTACTTCCCTCCGACCAATTTCTCTTAGTTCATGTGTCCTGAAGACTTTTGAAAGAATGATAAAATATAGATTAGAATGATGGTTGGAATCTAATGATAAGTTACCCAACTATCAATATGGCTTTCGTAAGAGAAAGTCTGCCTTAGATAGTCTTTTAGTCTTACATATGGACGGTAATATTGCATTTACTACGGGGAAAAAGACAATTATCTTATTTCTAGATATAAAGAAGGCTTATGATTCCGTTCCAATTCACATTCTCTCTAAAAATATGCATAAAATAGGTATTCCCACAAAACTTATAGAATTTATACTTACACTAATTGATAATAGGAAGTTATATCGAGTGAATAACTCGATTATTTCAACCATATATGCTAAAGTCGGACTGACGCAAGGAAGTATTTTGAGTTGCTTACTTTTTACAATTTTTTCATATACTTTAAGAAAATATATTCCGGTAAAGGTCTCTATTTTACAATTTGCGGATGACATATGCCTATATACATCACATAATAACATAAATAGTGGTATAGAAGCTTTAAACGAGGCTATGAAAGGCTTGTAGCAATGGCAGCTCGACAACGGCATGGAAATTTCAGAGACGAAATTAGTAGTCTGCCCATTTAGTAGAGAACACATTTTTCCATTAGGGGATCAAGTAGTTCTGGCGGGTATTACTTTTCCGAGTGCTTTATGTGTCAAATTTCTAGGAATGTATTTTGATAGGAAACTTAATTGGAACAGGCATATTTCTGAAATCGTAAAAAGATCTGAAAAAATGATTAATATACTCAGAATGATTAGTAAAAATACCAGTTGGGGGCGGACCCAAAAATATCTCTATTATTTTGCAGATCTACCATAAGGGCTATACTTGATTATGGGGCGGCTATAAACGGCGAAGCCACATTAACTTCATTAAAAAACTGGATGTGATTCAAAATAGAAGTATAAGA
Organism: Rhaphigaster nebulosa; assembly: GCA_948150685.1. Taxonomy (NCBI): domain Eukaryota; kingdom Metazoa; phylum Arthropoda; class Insecta; order Hemiptera; family Pentatomidae; genus Rhaphigaster; species Rhaphigaster nebulosa. The sequence continues at coordinate 157,118,193 of OX411308.1, read as the reverse complement.
ATATATTTAGGCCTCCTTAAGTCTACTCCAATAGATGTTATGTTGAATGAAGCGGTAGGAATGCCATTAAAATTAAGAAGGCAGCTACTAACAGACACAATTATTTTCAAAATCAAAGCGAGAAACCCCATATGCTATCAAAAAATTGTAAATCTCTCCGTACTTATATTAAACAAGACCTATTGGCAAAAAAGGAAGTATACACCAATTATTTTCAATAGCTTTATAAAATGTCCAAATAAACTAGCACTTATCCATCCTTACAATATACTCCCTCAATTTTCCATAGACTTTGAATTATTCTTACAAGAATTCAACATAGTTATAAACAATATAATTAATACATTACCTAACATCGCAATCCATAAGGAATTTAAAGCCGTCCTAACTGATAATTATCCACAACATATTCATATTTATACTGATGGGTCTAAAATAAACAACTTCTCAGGTGCAGCGCAATATATATATATATATATATATATATATATATATATATATATATATATATATATATATATATATATATATATACCAGAATATAAACATACCGCTCTATTTAAATTGCTATTAGAATGTTCATCATATTCATCAGCATTATATGCTTAGAAGCCCTTAACTATATTCAACAATCAAATAATAACAAATTCATAATATTAACCGACAGTCTGAGCTCCCTACAGGTCATTAATAATCTTAAAAATATAAACAACAATTATATATTATTAGATATAATAAAATTATATTTTGCTTCAATATTAAATAATAAACAGGTTGTTTTCTTATGGATCCAAGCCCATATAGGAATAACGGAAAATGAATTAGTTGACGATCTGTCTAAGCAGGCTAGACCCCAGTTAATGTTTCGGCTCCTTATACCGACTTTTATTGCGTAATCAACGAAGACGCTAGAAATTTTTGGCTAGGACAATATCAGCAATCTTTAACAGGTCAAACATATAAAGAATTACACCCCTGCCATAAACCAATAAACTATAGTTCTAAACAACAAACCTCAAAAGGGATGAAGTCAAAACATTCTGTAGACTTAGGTCAAATCACACATTATATAACAGTTATTTGCACCGAATAGGAGTCTCCAATACGGCGCAGTGTGAACATTGCAACAAGCGGGAAACTGTCCAGCATATCGTAATGGAGTGTGAGACATACAGGTTTCATAGAAAAACTTTGTTTCAATCACGACAATATCACCTATAACCAAATATTGACATTGATATTAAAAAATTAATATTGTTGTAAATTTTTTCAAAACCATTAAAACTTCATTTAATATGTTAATAAAAATAAAATAATTTTATATTACGGAATAATCTAGACTTAATTATCGATTAGTCGGTGAGGTCTTCGTATCGAAACTGACTAGAATTTGTATTCTTTTCTCGTGTTTACTTCTCATTCCTAGCTGTATGGAGGAATCCAATGCCATTTTGGAAAAAAAAAAAAACAATAGTTTTTGTTCCAATATTCATGCTTGACCTTAAATCTTACATCAAATTTTGAGAATATGTACATTTAGAAGATTATTTGCCTTCTTCATATTAAATCCTCTGCCCCCCCCCCCCCCAAAATAAATTTAAATCTCCTTCCGGAAAAAAATTCTGCGTACGCCTAACGGCAAGTGATAGCTGGTTGGAGGTAAAATATGGTAAACTAACAAAGAGTGCCTCCCGACGCAGTCTGTTTCTTAGTATTGAGGAACTTGAATCTAATCTATTAAGTATTAGTAATAGTTCGGAGGACAGCTCTTTTATATATGTGTGTGACTGCAAACAAAGCGGTTCCGAGTTACTTCTAAAAATGGTACAAAAAGATGTTTTTACTTCTTGGGACGAAGCTAATGTTAGGAAAGGAATTCTTTTAATGTATACAGAATGCAGCAGGGAGATTTCTTTTAAGTTTTTTCACTCAGGGAATTTTTTAGAGCAAATAACAACGCAATAACAGGAATTCGCACTTATGAGTATCAGTTAATAAAAAAAATATTTTTCTATAGGCACAAAATGTCTGTGTTACATAATTATGTGATTATTCAAAGAGGGGAGTAATGAATATTATTCTCAAATCTGAACATTCGATTTCCCAACAGTTTTGATTTTACTATTTACCATGTTTTATGCCTGCCTCATTTAAAGATTTTTTTGATCAATTAGAAATAAAATTCCTGAAATTTCAGAGAGAAAATCATAGAAATAAAATTAAGATATAAATAAAATAAAGATGGGAGAGAGGCAACTTCATCTTACGAGTAGCTGCTCAACTTTCTTGAGTTGCTAATTCGCACAGCATACTGATCAGTCCAATAGAAAATATTAAAAAAAGAGAGTTAGACGGGACAAGCAGAATAAATATATTTCTTTTTACCAAGCCTAGGCTTGATGCAGATGGTGATGCCGGATTCAAAGGGAACCTAGAAAAATGGTTTCCGTCATGCTCTGTAAATGGCTGTTTTTAATCTTCTCCAAAAAATGACTTGTTCAAATAGGGATGGGTCCCCCACTTACGAACCAAACCCCTTTTACTGATAAACTTATTTTGCTAATTGCTCTCTAAACTTTTCTTGTAAGTTTGGAATGCAAAACTAAAAACAAATGTTCACAATATAAGGAAAACTTATTTCTTAGATAACTTATTCAAAACTACAAACTATTTTATAAATGCTAAAATACGTAAAAATTAACATCCAAACAATCTCAGCCTAAATATTGTACTTATTTCCAACATTAAAAAGAAAGAAAATTAACAAATAGAATAGTTAGCGTTTATAAAAATATTAATACTATAGTGACGGAGTTTGAAGGAATGTTTTCTTTAAAACGAAATTCTTCTATGTGCTGTTTCAACTAACATATCAAATTCCCACAACTTATTTTGAATAAAAATTTTCGTTTTTCACGTTACAAATTGTATACAACTTACCCTTTGTAATTAATTTGTATTCGACAAAAATTAAGGAAAGTTGATTTTGATAATTAAATTGAAAAACCCATATAATTGAACATTGATATAATTTCTTATAAATTGGTAATTATAATTTCTTATAAACTGAAGCAATTGTTTTGGCTTCTACCTTAGTAATTAAAGTCAGCAGCTTACGAAATAACAGTTAAAGATTAATAGAACGCTTACTAGTACAGCAGCTATAATCCATATTTAGAACTAATTATTCAATACTCACGTTAAACACTGTATCACTTTCTGGTTTCAGCTCTGGCGTTTTATAAGTTAATTCGAAAGAGAGACCATGGGTTATTTTATAGCTGTTATACTTCAAATTAAATTACTTTTAATTGCTAAAAGGATACTTCTATACACTATACATCTGTAACCACATTCTAAACACAGGCTCAAATATGTTCTTACATTATTGAGATTATTACCCAACGGATGGTGATTGGACGTAAATCGTTATAATCATAAAAGCAATCAGAAAAATGAAAATAAGTCTGAAAAGAAGGTGAATGAGGTCTTAAGTAGCAAATATTCGATTTTCGTGTGAGGACGAGACACTATACCTGAAATGCCAATCTATGGAAGCGTTAACTGCAAAGAAAAAAAATTGTTGTTTGAAGAAATAAATGGATTATAAATGGGCTTTAGTACATAACATGCAAGGTGTGAGAAATTTAGTTCCCCCAATGTTGCCTACTGAAAGTTAGCCGAGCAGTGGAAGTAACCTTAAGATGTGCACATCGGAGCCAACCGAATTCAGGAATCTACAGACCAATGAGAACTCGCCCTGGAAAGGTCTTATTAAACAGTCATTCGAATCAATTATAAATGCGAAAATGAAATTTTAAAAAAAGCCGGAGGGTCTTGATCCCATCAATCTTTTAACAGAAGCCTTGCACTCTGCAATTTAAAACGTAGCTTCCATGAATTATAAGTGGCCACAAAGGGTTATAATTGCTGTGCTACACACCATAGGATCAGCATTCGTTGTGGTAACACCATGGATCTGCCATGCTTCGCCAGTTACTACCGGTAACGACTTTGCCTTTACTTGGTATATTGTCTGGGTAAAACAAAGATTTCATTTTCAAATCAAATACTTTTAAATATTAATCGTGAAAGTTTCCTAATCTTTTGATATAATGAGTTAATATTGCTTAAAAATGCGTTATAACCTTAACACACATCAGTCAATTCCTCATACCTCAAGTTTGATAGGGCACTTGAGCCTAGGGGAAATGCTCATACAAACGATTCGTGAGGGCTTTGCCTTGATATTAATTGGTAAATTAGGGTGCAAAGACTTAGCACAACCATTATAAATTATTTTCCTTGGTAAAGAGAATTTGTGATTCCGATTAAGGTCTATTAAAAACTCAGTTAACTACCTAAAGAAGATAGTTGAGAAACAATAAATAACCAGTTGACATCCACATGATGGTATAGAAGGATCAATCTAATTAGGGATTGATAAATAATAGTAGAAGAATTGATAAATTTTAGTAGAAATTATAATAATAATTATAATCCCTAATTACAATAAATAACAGTTCTGTAATAAGTCACTTAACTGCCCCACTTCATAAAAATATACGGGTCATGTTTACTTTACTATAGCCAGTTACTTTTTAAGAGTAACAGTTCCAGATATTATAAACATATGTTTTATTAAAATGCGATACATTTGTTTATATTACAAAATGTTGAGATAATAATATTTTTAAATAGGAAAGAAAACAGACATATCTTCTAAAATCGTTTTAAACAATTCCTTTTCTATATTCCTCTGTCTCCATAGAAATTCACGAAAATAAGAACTCTTTTTTAAACAAATTCATATTAATCTTCAAAGGGCTAAATTATTTGAAAAGACTTTGAATGTATTATTTTTAAAAACAATAACCTTAAATTAGCAACGAGATACTTGCCAATTATCATATGATTTATTATTGATAACTGTTACTTTAAAAAGTAACTGGCAGTAGTAAAATAAACAAGACCCAAATATACGAATAACGTTACATGTTGGCCGAATGCGATTTATTTACCGAAAATTCTTGTGTGGATTGTTTGTTTTTTTTCTACAGTTGTTTATAAATTGACTTTTTCAGCTTTTATAGCGCTCTACCATTATCGGTTGGTATCCGCTTTCGATGTTTTAACTTGTTTATATTATTTTTTTTAACATTATTTTATCTATATTAATTTAATATATTATCATCCTAGTTTTTTTTTTCTTTTGCTTTAAGTAATGGGTTTTTTTTCCGTTAAAAGTTAAAGTCAGTGATATTGTTAAGGAATTTAGATAGTGGTCCATCTTTATATTTGAATTGCTTCATATTTTAATACCCTTTTAGCTTATTTAAGTATGCTATGCCAACTAAGTATGCTATTGCAAATCCGGTCTCTTGTTATAATATAAGTATTTTATTTTGAATCAAAAGTTACAATTATACTTTATGGAGTTGACAAATAATACCACAATAATTTTTGTATAAATTATTTATTACATACTTGGTAGGAAGTTTAAATAAATTATTTTTTGCAATAGATTTTATTATTTTATATTCATTTTATTGGAAAAAGATATCTTTAAGTATGGTTTAGAAGTTGTTTTATTCGTCTATTATGTAAAAATAAAAATGTTACTACCCACACGCTTAAACTTTTCATTAGTAATAGTCTATTTTGTATTTTATCTTATCGTTATAGTTTGTTTTATTAACTTAAATATTTTAATGATTAATATTATTTTAATAATAATTTTTTTTCCCATATTTTGTTAAATATATATAATAATCGTATTTTTATATCTATTGGTAATTTGGCTAACATTATGTAATGTACATTATCTAAACCGGACGCTGTATTATAATTACCTTTTAGTGCTTTTAATAATTTTGTTGTTGTTGCTAGATTGTCAGACTTCGAGATTCTTTATTTTACTTATAAATTATGATTTAGATGATTATGTTAGATAATTTAATTTTTCTTATACTTATGGTCGGAAAATATGACCCGAAGAATACAAATACGGTAATATCTTCAAAATCAACAAAATTAGACACATCCAGTTTTACCTCTGACGTATAGAGTATTATAGGGGTGATTCTCAAAAAAAAGGGTCCATTATAGTGAAACTCGAGTATTCCTTCAAATTGATGAGTCCTATGGATGATTTTTTTTATTATTACATTATTCTCATCCCTGTTTGTTAATATACATTAAAAAAACTACCATTTCCTTCAATAAACTTTTTTTTTTTGTGTTCTTAAAATTCTCGATTATCATTTCTACCACCCTTAACGAAATCAAATTAGGATAAAATCTCTCGGTTTTAAAAGCATTCCGGATATATTCTTTTTATGGGAAAACTATATAAAAATAAAAAGCCATGTTACACCTTCTTCAGAAATAAATTCATAATTATTTTAAATGCAATTGGTAATAATAATAGCTTATTTGAAAGTTTACTCGAAAATTTTACCGCCATTTACTTTACTCCCATTACCGCCTCACAAACTAAAAATTTATTATTATTACCTCCATTTCGAAAAATTGGAAATTATGAATTTCTGGTCCAAAATTTGGAATTGAGCTCAAAACTGTCCTGAAAATCTTAAGATTGGTATCTCGAGATTTCTCGAGAATTTTTTGGAAATAGTTCACCGAGTCACTTTTTCTTCAGGTCTGTTCTGGAGATTTTCCTGAGATTTAAACATAACAATGTTTTATGTGGTCTTAATAACTGCGAGGAAACGGACATTGATAAGCTTGCAGTAAAACAAATTTAGGCTTGGATAAGTTTATTTTGGAGATAAGATGACACAATGTACGGCTTTATTCCAAGTTCCTGAAGTCCTCCCACATTGTAACTTAGATAAGACAATAATTTATATGAATGAAAATGAATCCAGGTTACATTGAACTCATTCTGTATATAATGTAATGTATGTGCTTCTTTAATTACCAGTGCCACCAATTGGCATCAGTTTTTTATTTTATTTCTGCATTATTTTTTAAACAATGTGTTTTAATTAGTTTGATATCAAACGAATTTGACATTTCTGTTTAACTAATAACCACCTCATTGATTTTTATCGAATTTGCTAGGTTGACACAAAAGATGTTTCGGTGTTTTGTACAATACAATAAAATTGTATTTGAAAAATAACAGCTTATAGCTCAATCCTCAAAGTATCCACTCCTCGTGTTTGACTGTTTTGAGCCACCTATCAGCCAACTCTTGAAGACCTCGCAGGTACGTCTTTATTTTTTGATCCGAAGTATTCGCGAACACCGTTTTCGACTTCCTTCTTTATTCGACTTCCTTCTTTTATTGGACTGTAGAGGAAAAATCCCCAGTAGAGGGAAAATGGGCGAGCTGCTGCACCAGAACGTTTCAGCCAATCAGAAGCCAGCATTTGGTCACTGGTTTGAGAAACTTGAGGTTTTGTTGATGGTTCAGATACCCACCTTATAGAGCGTGAGTGTTCTCGACCTCTATCTTGTTTTTCTTACAACGCCATTTTGTTTTTCTACCGTTTGAGAGACTTGAGGTTTTGTTGAAGGGTCAGGTACCTACTTTATATTCTGTAAATTATATTCCCAACGGTTATATAACCTTAACCTATACGATGAAGGGTTAGGTACTCTGTAACCTTCCCAAAGGTTAAATAACCTTTACATTCTTTTCGTGTTTATGCAACCTTCTCAATGTTTACATAATCTTTACAATATTTTACTTTACCTACATGTAAACAGGCTGTGGAACGTGTGGTATAGGATGATTTAGGTCTTTGATAGTGTTTGGTGGCCGAGCTTTTCCAGCAGCTGCACAAGTATGAGGCTCCCAGCAACTTGTATGGCCTGGTCAGAAGTTACCTCCAGAACAGAACATTAAACATTCGTGGTAGCTTATCAGTAGTACGACTGATAGGGCTCATCCTATAACTATGGTCTTACAAGGATCAAGAATTCGCCCGGGTGAGGTAGTTACCTATCTTGGAGTAAGGATTGGAAGAAACTTCAATGTGACTCATCACTTGGACTATTTGAGAAGTAGGGTAACCCTAGCCTTAATGGACTTAGTCGTATTGGTGGCGATAGGTAGATAGGTAACTACCTCACCCGGGCGAATTCTTGATCCTTGTATGACCATAGTTATAGGATGAGCCCTATCAGTCGTACCTTTTAAGAGGATGGCCAGAGTTTTGGAACCCGCCATCTTCAACTTCTTCCGCTTGCACCATTCTCCTATCAGGCTGGCGCACCTTTCAGTTTCATCTTTCAGTCTGGCCCTGTTATTCGAGGCCACAACAGCAGCCAGGTCATCGACATAAGCAGTAGCGGGGAACCGTTCCTCCTCTAACACTCTCAGCAACTCGTCGAAGACCAATTACCACAGGGCAGGACCAAGGACAGAGCCCTGCGGACATCTCCTCTCCATAGTGTCTTCTACTTCGTAGAAGCTACCACGAATCTTTAATGTTCTGTTCTGGAGGTAACTTCTGACCAGGCCATACAAGTTGCTGGGAGCCTCATACTTGTGCAGCTGCTGGAGAAGCTCGGCCACCAAAAACTATTATGAAAGACCTAAATCATCCTATACCACACGTTCCACAGCCTGTTTACATGTAGGTAAAGTAAAATATTGTAAAGATTATGTAAACATTGAGAAGGTTGCATAAACACGAAAAGAATGTAAAGTTCTTCATCGTATAGGTTAAGATTATATAACCGTCGTGAAGGTTGCAGAGTAAAAAGTGGGTACCTAACCCTTCAAAAAAAACCTCAAACGGTAGAAAAACAAAACGGTGGTGTAAGAAAAACCAAATGGAGGTCAGGAACACTCACGCTCTATAAGGTGGGTACCTGAACCATCAACAAAACCTTAAGTCTCTCAAACGGTAGAAAAACAAACTTGCGGTGTAAGAAAAACAAAATGGCGGCCGGGTACACTCATGCTCTATAAGGTGGGTACTTGAACCTTCAATGGGTGGAGGGGATAAACCTTGTGAGCGGAGCTTAGGCCAGAAGGTTTCATGCGTCACGTGACTGGATCAAGTGACTAAAACGTGTGAGCTGAGCATAGTCCAAGAGGCGCCGCGGGTCACGTGACTGGGTCACGTGGCTAAATATATGTGGGCGGAGCATAGACCAGGAAGAAGTTCTAGACCATCAATTTTATTTAGAGTTATTCTAACGATATGAACACGATCATTATCTTGTTGTAGGAGAACTCTCTTCCGATTGACCAGGGCGGGATATTTTTGAACCACAAGAATAGAATGGATTTTCATTAACTGCCCTTTCTATAGCCTCAATGTTCCACTCAGAGGGGCGACCAGAACATGGTTCATCTATAAGAGTGGTGTCGCCGCTGTTGAAACGCCCAAACCAACGCTGCGCAGTCCTTTCACTCACTGTGGTGGGAGGGGAAATATGTGAAGAGGGAACACCCTCTTCACATATTTCCCCTCCCTTCACTTCACATATTTTTCGTGTAGCAGCCTCTCCAGTAAATTTGTTTCCAATAATGCCGCAAAGGTACACGAATTTCAAATTTTTCTTAATTCTTATTAAGAGGCATTGGTTTGAAAGAGATACGATAACTGAGTTAACAATTGTAGTTTGAAAGGTCCTCTTTCTGATAAACATGTCTAGTTAAGGATTAAATACCGATACAGAACAGGACAGATATACAAAAAATTCCATTCAAGAATCGACTAAACCTTTGTATCATCCTAGTAGTTCAGTAGATATGAAAAAACAACAACGTCATGAAATGATTTCTGCAACAAACCCTCAAAAAATTAAACTTCATTAGTAATTGAATTTAATTTTCGACCTATATTTTCAAAATTATAATCTTAAAAATTATTTTCAAATTTATAACCGATAGTGTATATAATATATAATTTAATGTTTCTACAATATATGAACACACAAACGTATAGAGCAGTAGTGAAGGGGATGAGAATCAGCGGTCTACCTTCGCCTTGGCTTGAGGATCAGTCCCCGATGGTTAGGAAGGTCTACTATTTAAATGATGTCCACCTCATAGCTAACATCATATATATGCTCTGGACATACCTATACACCATCTTTGAAAAGGACTATTCTTTTCAGGTAATTACTTGTTAATAATTAAATTGTGAAACATGGTTATTTTTGGAAGATTTCAAAACAATAGGTACAAGTCAAAATTGCTAACGTGTCAACTCATCGCCAAATTCAGACATTTTCAGGAAATCACAACTGTTGACTGTTCACGGCTTCTTTAGAGCTCATCATTACCAGATGTAACATCACAATTTGTGCCCGCCCTTAGAAGATTCAGTAGAGCATGTATATTTGGCATGCTCTCACTTCGCCAACTAAAGAAAAAACTTCTGGAGTTCTGTGGTGGGAATGTGACTTGCGAAAACTTGATGAGCCATATCGTACCTACCATGTCCAACTATCGAATGAGAAAAAATGCGATTTTCATTTTCGTCTCATTGAAACGCACTAGATCCTAACGATTTATCCGATTTAACGAGGGGGCGTCTGACTGAAGAAAATGTAGGATACGACTCTGATAATTGTCGGACGTTATGAAAACACCCTTGGTCTGAAAATGCCTGAATTTTGCGATACGTTAAGAAGTTATTATCTTCGATTTAGGAGGCGAGACTTTTGAGATTTTTTCTTATTTATCCTTTATTCCTCCTTAAGTATATTCCACTAGATTTTAATACTTCCTATATTTTAAGCAACTTAAATATCTATGTGAATTTTTGAATACTTTTAAGAGGTATTTGTTTTTTATTCGCCCTATTATGATTATAAAAATATAATAAATGAAAACAGTTCTGTTTCACAGATCATAATCTATGTCATATATAAGCATTAGTAATTTAAGTTTATATTATATATTAGTTTATATTATATATTAGTTTATATTAGTTATATATAAGCATTAAAATCATAAATGGACTTCATCAGGCGTAAGCCATCACTTTTCTATTGCCATTTGTGCCCTCTGTAAACATTATAGTCATTTTTATCTATTACAGGATCTTTGCTCTCTTGGCCTTGGTATATCCTCATTCATTTGCGGTATCTCGGTGTTCGTTTATCATCAACTACACCAACAACGCCTCAAATATATTACTGATAATCTCGATTTATTTTCTAAACATATCAGTGAAGTTGGACAAGGAAAATTGTTCTATGCTATTTACATAAATAAGTCAAGACTGATGCCGACTCTATCTAAAATTATTATATACCTACCGATTCTAACCATGTTTACCTACGAGCTCCCAGTCCCAGTGAGTGATTGGATCTCGGGGGCTTACAGATCTCGACACCCTTTACCGCTCCAGAGCCCTTTCGACGACAAGAAGCCCGGTGTCTACGAATTCGTGCTGTTCCTGCAGGCGATTTGCATCACGGCCACTTTAAAAAAAAACGCTAACGATTGCCTCTTCGTGGCCATATTCAAGAGCCACTCTGCCGTCCTCCAGTACCTCTCAGCGGCCATGGACGGTATCGAGAAGGATTTCAATTTGGGAATGGATGAGGAGGGCCATAGAAAACTTGTCTCGTGGCTCGAGTTCCATCAAAATATCATCAAGTAACTATTATTTATTATTTACATGTATTACCAGTACATCATATAATCAAATACAGGTATAGGTAATAATATGAGCAGTGGATATGTTTGTGTTTATATATTGCATTTTAGGTACTAATATATATAAATAAATCAATGTAAAATGTTATAACTTTATTCTTATGCTGTTTCAGAAACATTCAAGAACTTTTGTCGGTTTTTTCACCGATATGCATTATTAACTATGCTAATGTTGTTAGTATCATTGTTTTTGGTCTATTCGTCCAAATGAAGGTAATACTCTAAACGATGAATTCTGGTTTTTTTATCTTGTTTAATCGAAGTGAATTTGTTTTCATTATATTTCTTATCTTATATTATTAAGTTACATTATATCAGCAAACAAAAGCATTAAAAAAAAGTTAAAACAAAATCTATATAAATACTTTTGGTTTATTATTTTCAGTAATATACCTTTTTAATCAAGGAAAAAAAATTTAACCCCCTCTCAAAATTTGAGGTTTTACGTTTCAAGATATGTAGAATCCAAATATCGAATAAAAAAAATCCGTCCGCAAAATTATGATATTTTTTATATTTTTTTTTTATTTTTTTAAATTATGATTAGTCAAAAGGTGAAATTCCCTACAAAAGCAAAAAAAAAATCATTTAAATCGGACCAGTATTAGCTGAGATATAGCGTAATGAACTTCGTAGACTAATTATTCGGCGCTGCATCGTGCCCCTCGGTCTCCTGGCATCGATTGCGGGCTTCTGACTTCCTCGCATCTCTCTACTTCTTTTATTCTTCCTTAGATTGTTTTTGCACTTCCTCTAGTTCTTTGTGTTTCCTTTTTCTTTTCCCACTGAAGTGCACATCCAATATTTTCCTCTGTACCGTTTTAACTTCTGATTATATGTCCTAACCATCTCAGACGACTTGCATTGACAAAATTTTTTCTTAACACTTCCAGTTTGGAACTCTCACTGTGATCATCATGGGACAAACTCCAAATTTCTGCTCCATTGGTGCCTACTGTTTTATTTCGTTGCCGAACTTGGTTGATATCTTTTATAAAGTATTCTGCACATGTTCCTTTCCCGAAACCCTCCAAATGCTCATTTAAAAGATAATCTAATTATCTAAACTGTAAACCAAAGCAATACGGAAAGTCCTGTGAATAGATAGGCTAGATATTTTTGAAATATTACTATTTGGAAATAATAAACCATTGTGTAATAATTTACAGCGTTTTTTCATTATATTTCATAAAGTAGTTTTTAAACTGTTATAAATTTGTTTTTATCGTCTACTAGAATAAGGCGATTGAATTAGTAATAATTCAAACATCTCCAACATATCCTTGTCCTTTCGTTCTCAAACGTTTTTTAGCTTTTGCGATGCGACTTAATGGAAGGTCTATGAAAATTTTGTAAAATGCTTAAAACGGCGGCGTTACGTCTTGAATTCAGTACAATTTAGTATCAATATCATAAAATAAAAAAATATCATAAATAAAAAAATTTTACGACACAAACACCGTTCACAAAATTAATGAAGCGTGGAGGAAAAAAATAAACCCAAAGTGTAAGCTTTATTCAAATAATACTCGATCATCGGGTTAGGCAGAGGCATTGAATTTTCGGACCAGGTATGGGTTCAGTGATGATCGTCCATATTTAAATACTATTTTTTTTTTTTAATGGTTATTAATCTATTTGTTTATGTTTATGGTAAAAAAATATTAATGAGTTTTTTAATATACTTTCATCATTTTGTTTCATGAACATGAACATGAGTATTTTCTTTTCCTCTTATGAACCTAGCTTTTCTCATTAGTTCATAACGAAAATGAAAAAGGCTTGGACAATTTTATAAGATAATATCCTTTCTACAAAGCCATTGTACAATCTTTATGAGTAAGTTATCTTCGAATCCTAAAATACATAGTGCAAAGCGAAACTCGATATCACTAAATCGCACCCAAAATCTATCTCAAGCTCCTCATACATCAAACCGCAAGAACCTCAATTATATGAAAATATTTTTTTTTTGTTTTCATGCTGAAGTAAATTCAGGACGTTGCATAAGAAATCGATATTAAGAAACGCATTAATATGGAAAGTCTTTTTAAAAATGTAAAAGATCGGAAAGAAGGATTTAACTTATTCAACGCGGGTTACCAGCTTTTGAAATTGTTAATTATCGATGTCCATCAAGTTGTTGAATAGTTAAAGAATCTTAGCGCTATCAGATGAAGCCAATTATTAAAACAAATATCCATTGCCAAATTCTATTATATTCTTTAAACCCGTTATCAAGATTCTTTTAAATTGTTTCTTTTCATTTTTTTATCATTAGATTGTCTGATAATTTACGAGATGGTAATTCGAAATTAATTTTTTGAGTAAAGGTTCTCGATAGAAAATTTTGGAGAAGTTCTGAAGATTTGCTCATTTGTGGTATTTGGGGTACTGATTAAGAATTTCAACTTTGTTACCTCGA